>OV049924.1:13901945-15101945 GCA_920104205.1 Eupeodes latifasciatus | reverse complement strand
TCCATACCACTGTTTATTCTCGAAAGTTGGTAAAAATTGATTTCCGACTCAAATATCTTTTCAAAAATTAAAGATATTGGGGCGTATTTTCATAGAGAACTACTAAAGTCGTGATTTCTTGAGCTATAGTTTAAGGCTTATTGGTTAAATAAACACAGCTCTTATTCATAGTCAATTTCCTAGCTGTGTTTAGTAAAACCCCAGGTTAAGGTTGTGCTCTACTACAATTATACTTCAAATAACAAAAAAAAACTGTTTTATTCCCAAATTTGTATTTTGTGCTGTCATTTCTCAAATTGGATGTCGAAAAAAGTGTAAAACAAAACTATTTAATAAAAACTATTTAACAAAAAAAGCAACTAACAACGTTTTATAATATTTTAGATCAACAGCAAAGAAAATATAACACGCGGACGGCGGCGGCGGCGGGAAAACTATGGTCGCAATCAGAGAAACGTTAACATTGTCGACAATAAGGGAAATGATGTTACGATGATAATAAAAAATAGTAAATAGATGATAATAAAAAATAGGCTAGGAAGCAAAAATGAACAAAAAGTTCGACCTATAAAGATAGGATTCCTTGCCCAAAGAATAAAAAATCATATCATGAGTAAGTTAAGCGCTCTTAAACAATACAACAACAAAAACAAAACAAAATATTCTATATTTGAGGACCTACCCAAAGAGAATGTAGAGAAGAGAAAAATTTTAAAACAAAAGGCTGATGCCATTTAAAACCAGGAAAGGAATGCAAAGATTAAAATCAAACATAACACTCTATGGGTTAACGACAAACAACTTTCAGACCAAGAAATAGAGGAGATACCTGCTCCTTCACAATCAAATGAGAAACAAAACAAACGAAAGCTGTCCGATGAGGATCCACAACAAGAAGACATCGAAAAATCAACGCATCCTCGAACGGGAACAATAAAAAAGAACAAAACAACTCCAAATCGAAAAACACAAACATTATCTTCAAATTCTCCACTAAGAAAATACGTTCTTCAAAAAACTGTATCTCAGGAGAACCTCAATACTTACAATAGCTCCGGTCAAGATTTTTTATCCAAAAAAAGAACTAACACAGAACTAGCAGAATCTAAGTTAAGAAACAATTTAAGAAGCCAACATTTGCACGAAAATGAAACGAATAATAACACAAACGAATTGTATAATTTTCAAATTATGCCTTCAACCCGGTTGGCCACCGTGGAGGTACATGGCCA
This sequence comes from Eupeodes latifasciatus, assembly GCA_920104205.1. Lineage (NCBI taxonomy): Eukaryota > Metazoa > Arthropoda > Insecta > Diptera > Syrphidae > Eupeodes > Eupeodes latifasciatus. The sequence continues at coordinate 15,100,713 of OV049924.1, read as the reverse complement.
AAACCCCCCTTCTAATGAATACAAAAATCAACCACATTATATCAAAAATAATATAAACAATAATTTAAACTCAAACAGAATCAAGCAATTACAAATATGTAAATACAAATATGTGTTTAGCGTTGCAATAGCAACGCTAAACACTAGAACTTTACTATCCGAAGAAAAATTTATAAAACTCGAAAATGCCCTCTTAAAGATAAACTGGGATGTTATAGGTCTAGCTGAAGTAAGAAGACTTTGGCGTTGGAATCATGATAAACAAAAAACTAAAAACGAACATTCTAGAAATAAAAGGATTTAGCGACTAAGTGATAGGTGTAAGATTCAAAATTGACAAATGTAATATATCCATTATTCAAGTGTATGCACCAACTAAGAAGGCAACAGAGGAAGAAATAGATACTTTTTATGATACACTTGAAAGAGCAACAATCCATCTCAAATCTGAAATTCTCTTAACAATTAGCGAGTTTAATGCAAAAATTGGATTAAGGGAGAGAGGAGAAGAACCAATTATGGGTGAATTTGTATATGGAGAAAGAATCGCAAGAGGAAGCCACCTCATCCAGCATATTTGCAAAACAAGCTAGTGGTGGGCAACTCCTTATTTAAAAAGAAACCACAAAACCAGTGGACTTGGATATCGCCAGACAGGAACTACAAAAACCAATACGATTATATCCTATCAAATAAACGATCTGTTTTAGAAGATGTAAGCGTTTTGAATAATTTCGAGTTTGATTCGGATCACCGACTAGTACGAGCCAAACTGAGAATTAGTCACAACAACAGACAACTCCACAGAACAACAAAGAAGAATGTATCAAAGACCCTCACCGATGAAGCCATAAGGAATTACAATATTGATCTGCAACAAAGATACCAAATACTTGCATCTAGACATGAGCCATTTCAAAACCAATATAACATCTTAGAACGAACAATCAAGCAATCTGCAGATAGACACATTCTGACAGCATCAGCAATGAAACCGCAAAAACTCTCAAACGAAACCTTAAAGCTTCTTGAAGAACGTGAGAGTCTACGCCTAAAGTCAGTCTTAATCGATCCGAAAAACATAATCTTGCAAATCTTAGGAAAAAAATTAAGAAAAAATCACAAGAAGACATCCAAACTTTTAACGACAACTTTTTACAAAATATAATTGAAAAAACAAAATCAATTAAAAAAGCAAATGCTTCATTAAAAACTAATAAAGAATGGATCGTTGCCTTATCCAAAAATCCTAGCAAGACTCATAACAGAAAAGATATCAACAACATAGCAACAAACTTCTACAGCAATTTATACAAAACCCAACTAAACAATTCTGACTCTCATTCACTTTTAAATGCTGACACAAGCACTGATTGGCAAGAAGAGCAACAATTTCCAATTTTACTTAAAAGCGAAGTTAAGAATGCGATTGAAATCTTAAAAAACGAGAAATGCAATGGAAGTGATGGAATTGCTGCAGAGTATTTAAAATACGCAAAATGTTCATTGGCCAACTGGTTGAAAGATATTTTCAATCAGGTTTTGGTCACCGAGGAAATCCCAGAACAATGGAAGAAATCCGAAATAATCCTCATCCACAAAAAAGGCAAGACGGACGACATAAACAACTATAGGCCCATTAGTATAATATCTTGCGTTTATAAAGTATTTGCGAAATGCCTTTTCAATAGAATGAAAACAAGCCTAGAATTCAAACAACCTTTTGAGCAATCTGGGTTCAGATCTGGATTCTCAACAATGGACCATCTTCAAACAATGAGCCAAATCATAGAAAAGAGCAAGGAATATAATATAACGCTATATATTGCATTTATTGATTTCGCCAAAGCGTTCGATACAGTTGAGCAAATATTTATCTGGCAAGCGCTAATTAAACAAGGTGTGGAACCAAAAATTGTTCGTGTTCTTCAAAACATGTACAAGGATAATGTTGCGCGCATTAAAACGGAAAGTAATGGACCAATATTTCAGACGACAATTGGAGTACGGCAAGGTGATCCACTTTCACCAGCACTTTTTTCCGCAACTTTGGAAGAGATTTTTCGTAACTTGGAATGGGAAAACAAGGGATTGAATATAAACGGTAGATTTCTATCAAATCTTAGATTTGCAGATGATATTGTTTTAATCGCCACGTCAAAACATGAATTACAAACTATGCTAAACGAGCTTTGTATAGAATGCAAAAAAGTCGGTTTATCCACTAATCGACAAAAAACCAAAATAATGTCAAATGGCAACCATTCCATAATAAAAATTGATGATATCGCTTTAGACTACGTAGAAGACTACAATTATTTGGGTCAAACTATATCATTCATCGATAAAGACGTTAAAAATGTTAACCATAGAATAGCAAGCGCTTGGAGATAATTTTGAAATGTGAAGAATCTGCTGGATCTTAATATCTCAACCCAAACAAGAAAATGTGTTTTCGACTCGACGGTTCTTCCAGTCTTGACATATGGTTGCCAAACATGGCAATCTACGAAAGCCCTCGAAAATAAGCTCCAATCTTGCCAAAGAGCGATGGAAAGATCGATTCTTAAAGTGAGGTTATCCCAACGGATTAACCACGAAAACATAAGAAACCAAACGAAATTTGAAGATGTTCTTCAAAGAACAAGAAGACTTAAATGGGATTGGGCTGGACACATATTCCGAACCTCAGATGATCGATTGACCAAAATAACAACAGAGTGGACCCCGCGAGACAAGAAAAGAAATGTAGGAAGACAACTCAAAAGGTGGAGAGACGAAATACAGCATTTTTGCCCAAACTATTGGAGAGAAGCTTTAGACCGACAATTGTGGAAGACGAAGGGGGAGGCTTATACTCATCAAACTTATTGAATAAAAATGTAAAAAAAAAAAAAAAAAAATTGTATACTTTTAAGAGTGAATAAAGCATGAATAATAATTAGGAAGCAGCATTGAGTTTTGAGTTTTTTTGAAGCCTAAATTCTACACGATTAATAATTCTGCAATGTTTTTGAAGTCAGAATTTAAAAAGCATATCATACGCTGCGGTTAAAGTTCCATATCCAAAGGACAAGGGTCAGAATCTAAAAACCAATGTATAAAACCCTAAATGTACTGTAATCAACAAACCAGTTTTTTTTTTATTAGAAATTGCAAACTTTAAGGAGGCTGGTATACGACCCATACTGACAACTTCTCATGCATGCCCGTCTGTCGATTTTTCTAAGGCTTTAGGGCAGGTGCGAGGTTGAGTGAATGCAAAGTTTTGTTTGCATTTTTTGGAAACTCTAGACATAAAACAAAAAGAACATGTTTAACACCCGAAAAAATATAATAATTTATTTTTGACTCTTCATCTATTAAATGTATTAAAAAAGCGATATAAGCTTTTTTGAAAAGAATTAAATGATCTTAAATGTCAAAAAAACCTATATTTTTTGAAAAAAAAATCAAAACATGTACCCCTCTTACTACATTTTTTAGCTAAGATCCAAAATAAGAATAATTTCTAGGAAATGTAAGTGAGAAGGTTATATAAATGAAGCTCTCCACCAAAATTTAGCTTTGTCAGAATTGTTTAGTAAGATCATTTTTGTATCTAATTTCCTGGAGTTTTATAGAAACAATACATTGTAAGGAACTATTCTAAATATACATAAATTTATGTGTGATATATTTCCCCAAAACCCATCGAATTGGAATCCATAACTTTCTTGTTATATCCTATAAGAAAAGAAGATTTATTATGAGTCACGGTACCATCTAACATACAAATTTTATCTTCACGGTGTTACCTTTCTTCTCGTAATAAATTCATCTTTCTAGAAAAAAAAAAACAAAATTCCACCACACCACATCAGAATCCTTCCGCTTCTATGTCCCGATTTGAAATCTCCAACAAATAAAAATAAAAGTCCTGCACGAAGTCACTACTTTCGAACTATAAAATATATACGAACCCCGAACGCGGTGGGGGTGGCTCAACCCATAAAACTCAATGATGAACATTTTACTGTCATCCATCAATTTATAAACTGCAGCCATCCAGAGTCCTGACACAAAAAAAAGATGCAATCTAAAAATAAAAATAAAACTTAGATACTAAACTTTTTCTATGACATAAATCGCTGTTGCTGCACAAAAACTATAGTTTCCACAATATTGTCACAAAATCACAGATACTTTATCTATAAAGATAGATTTACCAACCAATACAGTGACAAAAAAAAGTAAATATTTTATTTTTTGAAAAAAGAATGATTTTTACGATGTAATCTGAGTGAAAGATTTTTACTGCGATGTGAATCTTCTTCTACATTTTGTCGTGTTTTTCTTTTTTTTTTATTTTGATGACAACGATACAAATTTATTGATTGTTAAGCTGACAATGAAATATTGATTTATATATATATGAATACGTTGAAATGGTTAGAAGAATTTAGTAAAGAATTCAAGTGTAACTGTTATGGATAAAATGCATTTTTGTGATTGAGTTTTGTCGTGTGGAAAATGCTAAGAGTTTACGATGTGATTGAGGTTTATCAAGCTCATTTGACAAGAAGAAAAATGTGTGTTTTTTTTCTTCTTCTTTTTTCATCAAATGAAAATCTCAATGAATGATTTGTTAAAGAAGACAAAAATAAAATATAAGAAAAGCTTTATAGGGGTTTATAAAATGAGCTCGGAAAAAGAAAGGATTTTCAAATTAGTGATTTCATTTTGAATGGTACGCTATTTAGGCAGCTGTCATTTTTGAATATGTCATCTTTTGAAAAAAAAAATACCATTAGAAGTTATTGTAATCGTTCCGATTTATCGAGTTTAAAATGTTTACATTTCTCGATTTTTTAAGGTCTCTAGACAGGGTGCGAACCCAAGGCATCTGGCATGACAGGCTCTAATCATTAAGCCAAGGGTAGAACTACTGATATGCAAAAAAGACTTACGAAAAAATTCAATGGGTGTTTTTTTAACTACCAAAAAAATTAAATATTTGATAGACTCATTACTCATTAAGGTGGCGCTACAGTACTGTGTGAACTAGAGCCTCACCCAACAAACTTCTCCATCTAGCTTGGTCCCTAGCGAGACGTCTCCACTTTCGCGCTCCAAGTTGGATGAAGTCACTTTCCACTTGTGCGCAAATTAAAACATTCGTTTGTACTTTTAAAATTAAGAGAATATTTTTTGGAACTATAGCCATTCGATCCTGCCTATGCCATCTAAAGTTTTTTTCACGGGTACTGCCTCTTGCGACGAATTGACAAATTCTCCAAGAGTAATTCTTGTCAAATTAGCCGTTCGGATTCGGCTTAAAACAGCTGTCCCGGGGCGTGAATTCGTAGACTTTTTGGGCCTGGTTTTTATGCGCTCTACGTGACCCAGCTATCTCAGTCGTTGGACTTTTATCCTTCTGGCTAAGTCTACGTCGCTGTACAGCCCGTACAACTCGTCGTTCCATCTTCCCATCCACTTCTTCTATCCACTCTTCTTTATGGGACTGTAGATCACGCGAAGAACTTTTCTGTTAAAACAACCCAAGGTCCTTTTATCCACTTTTGCCAAAGTCCATGCATAGCAGGACGGGGTTGATGAGGGTCTTATATAGCGACACTTTAGTCCCAGAGAGTATCTTTAGTGTTGACGTGGGAGCTCTGCACTATTCTTTCAAGTACGATGTTAAAGAAATCACATGACAGTACATCACCTTGTCTAAAGCCTTTTTTGACATCGAAATACGATTTTGACAGGGATGCCAATACTAGACATGGCTCTGTACAGCTCGTCCCTGTAGATGCTGTCATATTCGGCATCGATGAAGAGATAATGGGTGTCGATTTGATGTTCTTGGGTTTTTCCAGGATCTGCCGTAATGTGAATATTTGATCGACAGTGTAAAACCACACTGATAAGGCCCTATCGGGTTGTTGACGATAAGCTTTAGACGTTCACATATTACAGCAGAGAAGATTTTGTAAGCGATGTTAAGCAGGCTGATGCCTCTATAGTTGTTGCAGTTTAGAGGGTCTTCTTTTTTCAAACAATACTGAGGTTCCATTCATGCTTTTTTCCTACCATTTCTTACACATAAGTTGGTACATGCACCTAACCAAATTATCTCCAGTTGCTTTGAAGCAAAATACGGGTGTCCAATTTTTATAAAATTTGAAAAAAATCTCATTGAATTGATAAAATATCATACCATTGTGATTTGGTCTAATTTTTATATTTTGAATGTGCATGTCACAGATGCCTCTTTATTGACAAAGATTACTAGTTATGGCTTGATTTCTAAAACCACTAATATAATGAAACATGTTGGAGATGCGAGGGCGGGTCAATAAGTCCGAGACTTTTGGAATAAAACACAGATTTTTTGATAAAAAACGTAGTCTCCCTTAAGCTCTATACACTTTGTCCAACGCTTCTCCAATTTTGTTATTACTTCCAAAAAAAATGATTTGTCGAGGTCCTCAAAATAGGCCTTTGTTTGCGAGATGACTTCATCATTGGAGTCAAATCTTTTTCCACCAAGCCATTTCTTCAGGCTTGGGAACAAGAAGTAGTCGCTCGGAGCCAAATCTGGATAATAGGGTGGATGATGGAGCAATTCATAGCCCAATTCATGGATTTTTGCCTTGACAACTGCACATGTGTGCACCCTTGCATTGTGAGCAAACGCGGCACCCATCTTGCGGAAAGCTTTCTCATGCCCAAGTGATCATTCAAAATTGAAACCACTGAGCCATGCGAGATCCCTACGGCTTCCACAATCTCTCGCACTTTCAATCTTCGGTCGGCCAACACCATATCGTGAATTTTTTCGATTGTTTCGGGTGTAGAGACCTCAACTGGGCGTCCAGGACGTTCGGCATCTTCAGTGCTTGTACGGCCACAACGAAATTCAGTAAACCACTTTTTTATCATTGAAATCGATGGTGCAGAGTCCCCATAGGATTTATCAAGCTTAGCCTTGGTCTCGGTAATGGTTTTTTTTTCGCAAGAAATAATGCTTAATAAGCACACGAAATTCACTTTTTTCCATTTTCTCCTCAAATTAGTGAGTAGTCTGATAAAAATAACTGTCAAACACAAACTAACTGACACAGCAAGTTTAAATTTTTACAGGAGTCAACTGACAGATGCCTGTTGACAGGAGCTGTGTTGCTGTTTCAGTAAAGAGGTCAGAAATTCAAAAAGTCACGGACTTATTGACCCGCCCTCGTACAACCAGTGGATTATGTTTCTATTCTGTTCGCAGGACCTAAGCCAATAAACCCCACAGCTTAGGAACAAAATATTCTGGCGAGTTTAACGTTCTCTTCCATTAACTGGACCAATCTGTTCAACTGTCTTTTGTTGCTTTCCAATTTATGATTTCTTTGGAAAGAAATTGATGAAAATTCTAGTTCACAATACTAGTTCAGGCACGAGTACGATAACTTTGGCGCCAAGATATAATAACGGTTTTTAGTAGAAGATCTTAATACAAGCATTTTTTACTATGGGAGGGGGGTCTATCTCCCCCCGTTTGGGCGGGAGGGGCAATTTAAAAAAGTTATTATTTAAAATTTAAACAAATAATTAAAAAATAACGGTGATACTTACAATTAAGTTGTAACATTTTTTTAAAGCCAACATTCTGTTCTATTAGCCAGTTTTTAAATCAAGTCAAAACTATTATATGCGTAGTTTTTGAAAAATTTAATTTTAAACTCAAAATTTGAGTAAAAAAAGTTAAAAAAAGGTTTAAAGTGTAACTTTTTCAATACTTCAAGATTATCTACCATTGTTTTTATTTCAGAATTTATTGTCCTTATTTGTTTTTGATCAAAAACTGAAAACTAGATGATTTTATGTCTTTTAGTTTTTGAGAAAATTGAAAATAACCACAACTATTATTTTAATTTAATTCTTTTTTTTTGCTTGAGTGGTCTTATTTTGATATAATAATGGTATTTGCGTATGCGTAATGCGTGTTTGGGTGTATGCAACAGTAAGGTGTGCGCGAGTTTGGGTGTATGCAACAGTGGCATCTGCAACCCCCCTGCTTGGGCACACTATAGGATTTGGGGTGGGTGCAAGTTGGAGTGTGTGCAAGGTGTTGAGGGTGCAAGGTGCAAGATGGGGTGCATGCAAAGTTTCTTTTGCATTTAAATAAGCTGGATTTAAGAAAAATTAATTTACCCTAGGTATATCTTAATCCATATTCGATTATTACTATCAATATAAGACTACGTTAATACTTAAGCAAGGAAAAAGTAATTTAATAAAAATATTTTGTTTTGGTAATTTTCAATTTTCTCAAGAACTAGAAGACATCAAGTCATCTAGTTTTCAGTTTTTGATCAACAACAAATAAGAGCAATGAATTATAAAAAAAATAGTAGATAATCTGAAAGTTTTGAAAAATTACACTTTAAACCTTTTTTTTAACTTTTTTTTACACAAATTTTGACTTTAAAACAATTTTTTTCAAAAACTATGCATAGTTTTGACTTGATTTAAAAACAAGCTAATAGACAAAAGTGTTGGCTGTAAAAAAAGATATAATACTTAATTATAAGTATTACCTTTATTTTTGAATTATTTGTTTCCATTTAATGTACATATTTTTTTAAACTGCCCCTACCGCCTAAACGGGGGGAGATAGACCCCCCTCCCATAGTAAAAAATGCTTGTTTTTAATTGTTCTATACAAATCCGTCATTAAACTTTGTCGCCAAAGTTATCGTACTCTCCCCCTAGTTCATTCAAAATAGATGATTACAAAAATATTCACAATGAGTCAACTATATTTGTAATTGACAATCACAATGCCATTTTATAAAATTAACTGTGATAAATATCAATTTATTAATAAAGAATAATTGATCTTTACCATAAATGTAAATTATTTATGTGATTTTCGAAGTTCTTTAAATGTTTTGCAAAAAATATATACATAATTGTTAAAAGGACATAAATGCAAGTAATTAGTGTGGTGCGCATCCCTGCACGTTTTTTTCATTAATTAAAATAATTCAGAAATTGGTCAAAACACAACAAAGGTCTTTGATGGAAAAAAATCGTTTTCAGTGGAAAGAACATTCATTTTCTAAATCAAAGAATTTTTAAAATTAAAATTTGATACAAAAATATCAATTTTCTCTAGAATGAAATTATTAAGTAAGTCCCTTTGTTTCAAGAACACATCCTTTTTGCTGTCGTCATACAGCATAGAAATATAAAACAAACAAAACATGTGACATTGATAGTCCTTCCTCTATACAACCAACGTTACAAGGAGTACCAACTCCTGCTACATCTGAGATATGTACATACATATATGCTCTATGAATACGACTTGTAAACAAAATCTTCCTTGTTTCATTTCCAGGAATAATAATATCTGTTTGCCATCCATATATTTCGTTTCCTTCAACTGAAAAAGATTGTTATGTGGTGTATAAAAGGGTTACAAAAAATATATATATACAAAAATACATATAAAAATATGACATCATTGGGCTTGTCGACTGGAAAATAAACATCACGACCCAGAGATCCTCATATTTCAGTTTCAGTTTCAGTTTGGTGTCGAACTCAAAACATAATACTCGTCGTATAAATGTTTGTATTTTCGTGCCAACTTGCCACGTCTTTTCCGAGTTCCTTTAGGGAAATCCCTCGATACTTATATTCGATTATAATATTGAATTTATTTATCGGATGGTGTGATGGGGATATTATTATAGTCTATATACCGTTATTTAACTGCCTTACCTGCTGCTAAGCTATACTGCAATTTACAGTCCATCCTGACCATAAATTCATTGTTTTGTTTGTTCACTGATGATGACCGTTTTCCGGTTTTCCCTTAAGGACTTAAGGAATGATATGATTGTGGTAGAATAGGGTGATGTGCGTTGCGTGGGCTCTTTATAGATGGGGTGAAAATGGAACGGAAATGCTAATATAGTTTACATTATATATACATACATATATTGAAGAGAAAATTAACATTTTTAATTGATGGACATAAGCCTTTTAGGATAAACACATTGACCGAATACCGAAGGATATTTTTGGACTTATGACGCTCAGAGCTGAAGAGGTGTTTCATTATTATTGCTTAAGTAGTTCATTGTGTAAGCCTGTCGGGAGATTATAAAATTAATTCCCAGAACAAATATTTAATTGTGTGAAGACAATATGGTTATGAAGGATGTTGAATGTCCTTTCTGATAAGCATATTGTTGAACCACAAACTACCATTTGGATGTTGACAATAGATAGGTAGTGCCAAGTAACTGTATATACATAGACTTTTGACATATTTTATATGCTGTTTAGGTATATGTGAAAAAGCTTAATTTGCATTGCAAATTAATGAAATTTAAATGAAATGAGTTTAAATTCTTTGAAATATAAAATCAATAATTTATGGAACAAGTTTTCAATGGTCAGTTAAGGCATTAAGTCATCCTATAGAAGCTACACAAAAATCGAGACTGTCAATTGACAATATTGTTGACTCATTGTGAATATTTTTTTACATTATCTGTTCTGAATGGAACATCGATATTGTGAACCACAGTTTTCATCAATTTTCTTGATAGCTGTCACTTTTTCTTTTAATCGAAGTTTATAGTCGATAAGTTTGTAATAGCTGGGAAATAAATAAAATGGGAAATAATCCTTGCTCGCTTAAGGATTTTGTTCCAAGGTTGTAGCTAAAACTTGACTTTCATGACATATGGTTTCAACAACACGGTGCCACATGTCACACAGCACCCGCAACAATGGACTTATTGAGAGGCGAGTTCAGTGAACATTTTATTTCACGTTCGGGACCGGTCAATTGGCCGCCTAGATCGTGCGATTTAACGCCTTTAGACTATTTTTTGTGGGGCTATATAAAGGCTCATGTCTATACAGACAAGCCCGCTTCAATTGACGCATTGGAAGACAACATTGGAGCTTTAATTCATCAGATACCGGCTGAAATGTTGGAAAGAGTATGCCAAAATTAGACTAAGCGGATGGACCATTTGAGGCGCAGACAAGGTCAACATTTGCATGAAATAATCTTCAAACATTAAATTTCGATTCAAATAAATATTTCATGCATTTTTTTGAATTTTATGTATTTATTTTTGAAAAACTTTTTTTATAGCTTTTAAAAAATCACACTTTATTATATTTTATTCGTAAAATGTAATTGGTATACTAAATTTGCTCTTTTTTTTAATTGCTATAGTATAAGAAAACCACCAATTGGATATTTTTGTTAATTCTTCATTACATCATGTTATCTGTAAAACAACATTTATTTGAAGTCGATTACTTTGCTGGTTCTTAAGATATGGCTGACGAAAAAAAACCCGCACAAGCACACACACGCATTTTTTGGAACCATAAATCCCATTATAATAACTCAAAATGAGATGTTTAACAGAAATTTTAATAACACCCTTCTTCCAACGCTCGTGCTGTGACTAAATATGAAGGAGGCCTTTAGCCGCCGCCGCCGCTTCTACATGATCTTACCTTTTTGAGAGTTCCAATATTTTTCATCTTATCTTAAACAATACCGCATAAACTGTTTTAACTCAATTCACTAGATGGTGCGTTTTTTGTATATTATGAAATAGTAATTAGGTACTCCGAAAATTAGTAAAGCAATTTAAGCTTGTGTTATAAGAAGTAACAGTACAAATACTAAAATGTCTAAACTTAAGGTGTTTTTTTAATAAATTGTAAAGCTAGATCTTTTGAGTATAATAAAATATTAATTTTGTACTCCGAAAAAAAGACGCTTGTGCTAAAGTAAGTAAAATAAATGTAAAGCCTTATTAAATGAATGTGTTTTGTAAGCAGCATATTTAGTCAAGTCAATTGTATAACTCCGTCTTTTTATCATTATTTTTTCTATTTTGGATAGCTTTTATCAATTTTTTTCATAACTTTTCGAAGTAGCTAATATAACAATACTTTCTTTAATATTTGAATATCTATGTATATCACAAGAAAAAAAAACTTAAAATATAACTAGTATGCAAGTATTTACGCACTCCGAAATAAAGTAAAAATTCGGAGTTATTTATGAGAAGTATTAAGTTAAAATTCAGCTGTGGTCCAATTTGTTTTGCTAAAATGGGCATTAATCTATTACAATTTGTTGCATACGCAGTTATATCTGTATTCCGAAAAACGTGTTTAAATTCGGAGTTCTTTGCCGTCAAATATATATCTTACTTACATGAGCAATATTGTGTCAAAAATTAGACCCATGAGTACTACCCATCTTCAGAGCAAAAATGATTTTCCTAAATCTCCATATTATTCAGAAAAAAGAGGTTGGGATGCGACCCACACTGATAACTTCCCATCCCGTCTGTCGATTTGTCTTGCTTAAAAGTTTGTCTATATGTATCAATTTTTACCAAATTTGCGTACTATTTTTTGTAGATTTTATTTTTTTATGAAAAAACGGACTGTTGAATTTTTATAAAAAAAATTACTGAATATCGGAAACAATATTTTCTGTAAAATAAAATAAGTTTGAAGCCAATATTTGTAATTTTTGAAAAGCTGTTTGAGTCGAAAGTAAATTTTTACCAAGTTTTAGTATTGTTTTTTTTTAGGTTTTTATTTTTTGTAAAAAAAACTGTCAATTCGATTTTTCTCAAAATTTTATCGAATGTTGAAATAAATATTTCTTATAAGTTAAAATTAGTCAGAAGCCGTTGTCTCAAATTTTTGAAAAGATATTTGAGTCGAAAATCAATTTTTACCAACTTTTTTTAATTTTTTTTTTCGGTTTTTAATTTTTTGTAAAAAACCTGTCAATTCGATTTATTTCAAAATTTTACTGAATGTTGACAACAATATTTTTGAAAGATAAAAGTAGTTTAAAGCCAATAACTCAAAGTTTTGAAAAGATATTTGAGTCGAAAATCAATTTTTACCAACTTTTATTAATTTTTTTTTAGGTTTTTATTTTTTGTAAAAAAAACTGTCAATTAGATTTTTCTCAAAATTTTATCAGATGTCAAAAACATTATTCTTCATTGCACAAAATTGTTTTGGAGATGAAATCATATTTTAGTCGTAAAATTTTCGAGGTGACAATTTTTTTTTTTTTCAGTTTTTTTGATTTATAAAAAAACCGTTAATTGGATTTTTTTCCAAAAATATAATTGTTTTGTATCACGTTACAATATATATTATAAAATTTAATTCAAATCTTTAGCGTCAATGGTTCATGAGATATTTAGGGTTAACCTAAATTTTCACCTTTTTTTTTAAACTGCTATGGTAAAAAAACCACCCACGCAATCTGCATCGTTCTGCCTTATTATATGTATAACAAAATTTATTTGAAGTCGATATCTCTTCTGGTTCTTGAGCTATGGACGACGAAAAAAACGTCGCGAACGTACGGACGTACGTACACACGCACGCACAGACATCTTTCTAAAAATCTTTTATTTCGACTCTAGGGACCTTGAAACGTCGAGAAATATCAAAATTTTCAATTCGACAAATCGGACCCATTACAATAACTTCCTATGGGAAGTTAAAAAGTCACGTTCATATACACCAAGACAACAAAATCTATCGCCATTATTGATTTTAGCTTTGAAAATTCTCAATGCAAAATGCATTTCAATTTACTCATGTAAATCACTAAATTCACTTCACTATGAATGCATAAACAAGATCAAACATCCAACGACTTTACATATGAATATACAATAAAAAAAAAACATAAACATTACATAGAAATAACATTAAAATCACAACCAGCAAAAGTCCCATTGAAAATAATGACAGATTTTTCTCTTTTGCATGCAATTTTTCTATTTGTATTTAAATTTTCCCTTCAGCCATGTCCTGTACCAGAGCAGAAAGGAAGGAAACGAAAGAAAAAAGAAACTAGTGAAAAAGAGCAAACGAGAAAATATACCCACATGGTTATACAACATCCACATCTCTGTTGCACACCTGAATTCAAAATTTATATAAAACATCCTTGAGTCTGTGAACACAGCCTCTGTATTTCTAGAAAGAACAAAAAAAAAATGATACTCTACACCGTTAAATGTAAATTTTCTCTATACACCATACAGAGTAACACTCCTACCAATTGACTCGTTGCACATTCTGTGGGACAGCATTGCCAAATGAGAAAAATTTAATTTAAGAAATAATAAAGCCTTTTCAAGAAAGGACGAAATATTTCTAAAAAATTCCTGACCTTAAAGAAAAATAAAACAGCACACAAAACATTGACAAAAGCACTGAAAACAAAAATATACGATTATTCAAATAAATTTAAACAATGCGTTGGATTCCTTACAACGCATCTGACAGATTTAACGGAAGATCCAGCTTATTCTCACATCATTGCCAGCAGACAAAAATAAAATACATAAAAGGAACTTTGGAAAAGCTTAAAATAGTTTCTCAGAATATGTAGAATCCGCTGCATGCACTATAACGTATTTGACGGATACAACCGAAGAGATAGCTTGTGATGATAGAATTGCCAACTGAGAGAAACAAAAAAAAATGAATAAAGAAAAAAAATTTTCAGTTTGTAAGCGTTGCACGATATGACGAATGCAACGGAAATGTCAACTTATTAAAGGTCTTTAAAGTAAGAAAAACATATACAACGGCAACACTTTTCATTCTCATATTCACACGGCAACTGTTCTTTTGTGGTAGCTACGTCGCGGTCGTCGTTGTCGTTGTCGTTTTCGTCTTCGTCGTGGCTTATCGTGGGTTATAATATTGTACATTACAGGATCATAAATCATTTGCTTGGCGAGGAGCATCATTCAGTACATCTACCGAACCAAAAAACGTGAAAGAGTACAAAAGAAAAATCGAGAGAAAAATAAAATAAAATTTAATCTATTATAGCAAAATAAAAGTAAAAAAAAGCGGGAAAAAATAAACTAAAGGAAACAGATTCTCTATGTCAACATTGTCACAAACATGCGTCATCCTTATAAAAAGGTTTAAGGACGAGGACGACAGGACGACACACTTTTCATGTTACTTTTATTCTCTGCGCCGGCTGGCTGCTCGCTGGCATGTGACTCATGTATTAATCATGTTTTACTTCACATTATTGCTCCTCTGCCTGATGTAATATAGGTGTAGGTTTGATGTAAATTTTTTGATGTGATGTGACATTGTTTAAGGATACTCAAAGTTCGCTGATATACATCTTGCAACGCCTTCAAATTCGTCAATCCAATGATGAGAATGATGATACAATTTTTTGTTTTTCGTTTGTTAAAATAAATTTTCTTCTTTGCTTGAAGACGACACTTAAATGAATATGTACGTTGAAGGGCAAAAGCTATAAATAAATATGTATGTCAAGTAGGGAGGTGGGTTAGGTAGGTATAGATGGGCTGTGAGATTACAGAATATACAAGTGACAGATTGGTAGTTATTCCGAACTAACGACCGGCACAAATAATAATGATTTTACTTTTGGTTTGTTACAACAAACCAATTGAAAAGAAAATTGAGGTTAAGAGGATGTACCTACCTACATAAATATTCAATAAAGGGTGTGCCAAGTTAAGCTGATGAATATTGACAATTTCAAAGTACCGCATTTTCTTTTATGTCATATGTCAAATTCTAAATATTTTTCAAAAAAAAAATAATGCGTTGACAATTTTTGCTAAATTAGTTTAAAAACTGACATCTTAATGACATGTAATGGTTAAGAATAATTTATTTTATGTGGCATAATAGACCGGATTTTATAAACGCCATTTTGACGGACGGTCAATCTTTGCTTGTTTATCACGTAAAGTAGTTCAAATGACGCCAATCACACGAAGAAGGTGGAAATTCCACAGACCCATGTATTTCTTTTGAGATGACACGGTTAACTTACCAACAAAGTGATGGTTGCACCTACTGTATGGCATGTTTTTAATCAGGTCTTGGTCGTCTTGTTGGGACCATTTTATTTTACACATGGTATTGAATGACATAAAAAATGCATGTAAACAGCATCAAACATTGATTTTTTGGATGTAATAGAGCCTTAAAAGTATTCTGGCCACTCTAAAAACGTAAATTCTTTCTGTTTTAACCAGAAATTAGTTTTGCACCTAAAATGCAGGTGTTTCGAACTTTCTTAAACATTTTTATTTGTGTTTTATTCTGCAACTCGAAAGTCCATTTTTTAAGTTTTATTTTATTTAAATCTAAATTAACACCTACTCCAAGAAAAAAGGCCTACAATTTAAGTTTCTTTTTCAATTTCAATTTCTTTTGAAGATCAGAGCAGAGCACTTAGTACAGTCTAAGTACGTCTCGAGTACGCTCTGAGCAGAGTTTGATCACAAGTCTTCAATTTACGAAACACACTGCAGAAGTGAACTGTCAAAAGTTTACGATTTTCCTATCTGTCTCTTTCATACACAAATGAAGCAAACGTGAAGTCAGACACGCTTAGATTTTTACTCCATAAGCTCGGTCATTTTAAGGCCCAACTATAATAGACTTAACCGAGCCTAAGCCAGCTTAAGGAAACGAACCAATACGCAGCCTTATATGTCACTAACCATAATAGACGTTCTGCACAGTTTCGTTAAATTTCGGTAACTTTCGCGAAATTACGCAAGAGCCATTTAAATGGCTCGAGCTTAAGCAAATGTCAAATTTGAAACGCATTTGCTTAAGTTACTTGAATCCATTATGGTTACTTTTTGTTTTGACGATAACTTCTGATAACTTTTCGTTCGGTTTTGACATTAGCTTACTTTCGGTTAAGTCTATTATAGTTGGGCCTTTATTCAAAGCCATTAGAGCTTTAAGCTGGGAGCTGCGTAGTTCGTATTGGAAAAATAAACACAATCCGGGAGCTCTGATATGTCTATGCTAAAAAAGAAATACAGATCTTTTTTGACATCTCAGTTCTTTTCTGTGCTCTGCTCTGTCTGAGGTATGAGTTAAAAAAAAAACACGCCTTGTAAAATAGAACATGGTCCGGCGGTGGGGTGAAAAACAATTTTAGCCGTCGCGTTCCCAGTCCTTTATGGAATTATAAATTGTTTTTCAAACTGAACGCAATCAAGGCCAGCGCGCGGTTAAAAATGGAACGATACACTTGAATTGAAGTTGTAGATTGTAAACGTGACGGTCAAAGGTCAAAACAGAAAAACAATCAAAGTTATTATTTGAATGTCAACTGCTGCTGCTGCTTATTTTGTTGCTGTTCACGAAAAACTAAAGTTCTTCAAGAAAATCCTTTTTAAAAAGGACACTGGAATTTTTATGATTCGATAGCTAAAATATTTTTTGTCGCAGTAAACTACAAAAGTAAAGAGAAATAAAGTCAGAAATCAGACCTCGTTCTATTTGACGTATCAAAATACAAAGGGCAGTTCTGACTGTCCTGCCGGACAGACATTCCATTCGACCAGGCCTAAAGAGACTAGACATATTATGTGTGTTGTATGAAATGTCAAAAGATTGAACGCATTCAGAAACAAAAGAAATCTTAGTAAGAAGTTGCATGGGTTCTTTTTCGTAGTCGACTGCTTCCATTTTTTCATTCTTAAGGATTGTGATTCATGTTTCTTCCTTTCGTTTAAAAATATCCGGAAAATGGTGATTTTCCTCTCAACCTGGAACATCTGAGTATGACAGCCAGTTTGACTCTTAACCCTATAGGCAGTTCCATACCTTTTAAAACACAACGTATATTGCCCACTCATTAAAAAATTCAAAGCCCAAAGATCAGACGAACATACTCATTCAGCTTGTGTAATAATTTTGCAGAATGTCTAAATATACATAATCAAATTTTGTGTTTCAAAAATCAGTTTTCGAGTGGAAAATGTAGGTTTTTCAACATTTCATCTGAAAGTATTTTATGAGAAGTAAAAGCGTCAGTAACTTGCATTAGTATTTTTGGTTTTTGTCTTAGCTAAATAAAAATTCTGATATCAAAGATTCTACAGCTAACAACTTTTTTTCAAAACTGAGTAAGAATTTCTTAGGTAGAACATTTATGTTTAAAGTATCGGAGTGAGTTTTTGATTTAGTAAATAAATTCACTTAATTCTACAACCTTAATTTTAATAACTAAGAACGTTAATCCTCTTAGATTGTAAGTCGATCAAAGATAAACAAAATCCACTATTTTTTCGAAGTTTTAATTACCAATCAATCAAAAGGACACCCTTTACAAAGTTGATAGTTAGTTTGTTAGCCGATATCGGGCTATGACGCCGTGGTGTTGTTGAATTTATTACTATAGCAGTGGAAATATTCAAGGATTCTCATCATCATAAGAACTTCGTAGAAAAGTTAGTTTATTTGAATTGCAGTTTCTTAATAATGTTCTCTTCTGGTTTTGATACGAGTATAAGATGATAATTAAAGTCTCATGATTAATTAAGAGTTTGTTTTTTTTTTAAGTTCTGTAGTATTCTACTGTTCACAACAAAAAATTAGGTTCAATTTTTAATTTAAATACAAAAATTATAAAAGTGGAGAAAGAAAAACACCTTTGTAAAGTTACGTAAGAAATTTTTAAATAAACGTAATAAGACGAGGAAGAAGTATAAGAATAATAAATAAGATTAATAAATAATGCAAAGAAAAATGTTGGTGTTCAATAAAATAATTTGATTCTTAAGATGACCATCAAAAGAAAAATGCTTTTTGCAAAATGTTTAACAAATTTTGTTGTTATTTAATATATGATATGATATTTTGAATATTTTCCTTTGCACAAACAAAACAATACTTTCTTAAAGGATTTCGTTGTCCTGCAATCGAATCTCACTAGTTATTTTTCAATCGCATAAGGTTTTTAAAAGATTGCTGTTTAAAAATGTTAATGTTAAGGTTAAACGGAATACAGTTCTTAACAATAAATTCTATGATGATTTTGCAAAGTACAAATCTTTTAATCAATCTAATACTTATTTAGTTATGAATCTTCATTTGACTTCATGGGAAGTTTCAAGAAACCTTGAATTTAATGCTTTCATGATTTGGAAAAATACGTTATTGAGTTAATTTTCAGTGCTGATTTAAATTCAAAACTTCGATTTTAGCTATCTACTCAAATGTAGGAAATGCTTACTTACTTTAGGTGGCGCTACAGTCCTGTGTGAACTAGAGCCTCACCCAACAAACTTCTCCATCTAGCTCGGTCCCTAGCTAGATGCCTCCAGTTTTGCGCTCCAAGTTGGGTGAGGTCACTTTCCACTTGTGCGCGCCACCTGATTCGCGGTCTTCCTCTACTGCGCTGTCCTGTGGGTGTGGACTCGAAGACTTTCCGGGCCGGAGCATTGGTTTCCATGCGCTCTACGTGACCCAGCCATCTTAGTCGTTAGACTTTTACCCTTCTGGTTAAGTCTACGTCGCTGTACAGCCCGTGCAGCTTGTCGTTCCATCTTCTCCTCCACTTCCCTTCGATGCATACGGGACCGTAGATCACACGAAGAACTTTTCTCTCGAAACGACCCAAGGTGCTTTCATCCGCTTTTGTCATAGTCCATGCTTCTGCACCGTATAGCAGGACGGGGATGATAAGGGTCTTATACAGCGACACTTTGGTCCTTCGAGAGAGGTCTTTTCCACTCAATTGCTTTCTTAGTCCAAAGAAACAGCGGTTAGCAAGAGTTGTTTTTCGTTTGATCTCAGCGCTAGTGTTGTTTTCTGCGTTTACAGCGGAGCCTAGGTAGACGAAGTCCTTGACTACCTCAAAGTTACGTCTGTCGATGGTGACGTTTTAACCAAGACATCCGTGTTGTTTTGCCCTCATTAACCGTTAAACCCATTTTTGTCGCCTCTGCCTCAATACTCACAAAAGACCCATTGACATCACGCTGAGTTTTTCCGATTATGTCAATGTCATCAGTATATGCTAGTAATTGGACAGACTTTTGAAAGATAGTGCCTCTAGTGTTGACGTGTGAGTTTTGTACTATTCTTTCAAGTACGATGTTAAAAAAATCGCATGACAGCGCATCCCCTTGTCTAAAACCTTTTTTGACATCGAAAGGTTCTTTTAAGTTGTTTCCAACCTTTATGGAGCAGCATGAATTCTCCATGGTCATCCTGCACAAACGGACGAGTTTGGCAGGGATGCCAAAACTAGACATGGCTCTATACAGCTCGTCCCTGTAGATGCTGTCATATGCCGCCTTGAAATCGATGCAAAGATGGTGGGTGTCGATTTGGTGTTCTTGGGTTTTTTCCAGAATCTGCCGTAATGTGAATATTTGATCGACTGTGGACTTTCCTGGTCTAAAACCACTCTGATAAGGACCTATCAGGTTGTTGACGATGGGCTTTAGACGTTCACATATTACGGTAGAGAAGATTTTGTAGGCGATGTTAAGTAGACTGATTCCTCTATAATTGGTGCAGTTTAGAGGGTCTCCTTTTTTCAGGATCGGGCAAACAATACTGAGGTTCCATTCATCGGGCATGCTTTCTTCCGACCATATCTTACAGATAAGTTGGTGCATGCTCCTAACCAACTGCTGCTTTAAAGAGCTCGGCATTCAAGCCATCCGCTCCAGCGGCTTTGTTAGACTTCAACTTAGATATGGCAATCTTTACTTCGTCTTAGTCGGGAGGACGGGATTGTTGGCTTTCGTCGTCTATGTTGAATGGATCATCCTCATCCTACCTGACAGCGGAATTCGGTTCGTCGTCGCCGTTATACAGTCTGCAGAAGTGGTCCTTCCTATCCTCAGCATTGACTGCGATTCCACTATAATGTTTCCACTTTCGTCTTTGCAGCCTTCGGTTCTAGGTTTATGTACCTGTGAATTTTGTTTCACCTGTTCATAAAACTTTCGAACTTCATTCCTGCTTTTAAACCTCTCAACATCTTCGACCGCACGATTCTCATGCCCTCTTTTTTTTCTCCTGAGAAGTCGGTGTTCCTCTGGCCTCTCATAGAGCTCATGAGCAGCTCTCGTCCTTTTATGCAGCACCGCTTTGCGTGCCTGTTGTTTGGCTGCATTTGCCTGTCGACATTCCTCATCAAACCAGGGGTTTCTTGTTGGTGGTTGCTTGAAACCCAGCACGTCAGAGGCGGCTTCTCTGAGTGCGTCTTGGCAATGTTGCCACTGGTTTTCTATACATTGTGTTGGCGGCACAGAACTTCGAGAGAGGTTACTTTTAACTCGGTCGGAGAAGGAGTTGGCGATCTCTTGCGATTGTAGCCGTTCGACGTTGTACCTTCTTTCAGCATCTCCCTGTTTTGCCTTGGGCCTGGAAACCCGAAGTACTACCTTGGCTACAACGAGGTAGTGGTCCGAGGCGATGTCAGCTCCTCGGAAAGTTCGGACATCCATGATGCTGGAAGCATGTCTGGCGTCGATCGCAATATGGTCAATCTGGTTGACGGTAGATTGATCTGGAGAACTCCAAGTTCCTTTGTGGATGTTGAGGTGTGGAAAACGCGTACTGTCTACTATGACGTTTCGCCCCGCAGCAAAATCTATGAGCCTGAATCCGTTGTCGGAAGTGTTGTCGTGCAGGCTGTTTTTCCCGATTATTCCACCAAAGATGTCTTCTCTTCCTAGCTTGGCATTAAAATTATCAAAAAAATGTGCAATCAGTATTTATAACTCTATTATATTACCTCACTTAGATTATTGCTCTGCTATCTTGAGTTTATGTAACAATGGAAAAATTGATAGTCTTCAAATTTTACAAAATAGAGCTATGAGATGTGTCCTACAATGTGGCAGAAGAACTCATATATCTGATATGTTGAATGAGTTAAAATGGATGAGTGTTAGCCAGAGACTTAAATTTAATTTATTAATATTTATATTTAAACTTAAAAATGGACCGTATCCGATGTACCTCCAAAGAAATTTGCAATATGTTGGTAACTATTACAACCTAAGAAATGTAGGCGATTTTAGACTACCTTTGAATAGGAGAACTAGTTCTCAAAACAATATTTTGTATAAAGGAACACAAATGTTTAATAATTTAGATGTAAATACTAAAATGGAAACTAATATTAATTTATTTAAAAAAAAATTGCGCAGAATATTATAAATGTATATATTTATTAGAAATAAATTGTTCAAAAAAGTTTTTTAAAACTAATAAAGAATTAAAACTAAAACTAAAACAATTTTAATATCGTAGCTAGGACACTGCTCATATGTTTTGTCTAAGAGCTCGAAGAACATATTTGGTGTTATCATCCTCCTCTTCTGTGGGGGCATGCGCGCATATCGGCCTAATGTTGCCGAAATAAGCCTTGATGCGTATGGTCATGAGGCGCTCGTTGATGCACCTATAGCTCAAGACTTCTTGCCTAAGTCTGGCTCCAATGACGAAGCCGCATGAAAATAAGCGCTGTTGGTTTTCTCGGTAGCAGTCACCATAGTAAATGTCACAGTTTTTCATCCTCTTTTTGCCCGGCCCATCCCATCGTATTTCCTGGATGGCGGTGATGTCTGCTTTATAGCAGTCTAGAGCCTCCGCTAATTCTTCGGCCGCACGTGGTCTGTTAAGGGACCTAACATTCCACGTGCATATCCGAAGTTCGTTGTCCTTAATTCGTATGCGTAGGTTGTCAACAGTAAATCCGTCCGTATCCGAGGCTTGTTGGTGCTTCGCAACTATTATTTTTTTACGTAGGAAATGTAGGAAATACCCCACGGAATAACAAACCAAAAATTACCTACAAATCTTTTTCTCAAGAACTGTTTTTCATCAATGGTTTTATGCAGTTTTTTAAAATTTTATGAAAGGCAGGTGAAATCTAACAACATATCAAGATGTTTCGAAAGTTCTATAAAATACTATAAACATATAAACTGAATTTTGAATGATTAAAGATTAAAAAAATAATCATGAATTTTATTAAAAAGAAGACTTACTGTATGAATTAAGTTAGCCTTAAAAAAAGCCTAAGAAATGTATGTGTTTCTTTTTGGAATTTTCAAAAGAAATACCTCAAAAATCTGACGAGGATGGGGTAGTCTGTATGCGCTTTGGAATAAACTCTAAATACTTAAGAATTACGGACTGGCCAATGTCGTTGTTAACCCATTGCTTTGAAGCCTTGAGGCAAATAGCAGAGCTTGCAGTTATTTATTTGCCAAGTATATCAAGTGGTATTAGGTAAGGTAGGGTATCTAGTGTCGCAGATGGAGTCGTAAGAAGCGATACGCTTATACATATGCAAGCTGAACGTTGGACTTTATTTAATTTTTCGGGGTGTATGGCTTTTTAAATTTAAATCGGTCTGATTATCGATGTGTATAACTAATGCGTAATTTAGGGTTGTAAGCCCCATTTATTACCAATATCTTTTTTGCATGAAAAGAGAGCTAGAGTAGCTTTTTTACTCTATCTTGTATACCTACGGGGAAATTCTACAAAAAATTCCTAAAAAATTCTACTACAAAAATGCTTAAACCACGTTGACAAAACATTTAAAAATCTTGCGAATAACCCCAAACCCAAACGGAAATAGAAAAAAATACAAGACAGAACTCTTCCCAAAAACTAACTTATCGACAGAAATGGTTTGTGTATACGATTATTTTGTTCAAATACACAAACCATTTCTTTTGATATATTATTTTTCCCATATTTCGTATCTTAATTATAATAAAAAATTAAGTTTTTCAACAAGTTTTAAAATTATATATAGGTATACTAAAAACATAATTCTCATAGTCTAAAGATTCATCATTATTTTGACACCTCATTTGTTAAAATTTGTTCAGTATGAAAGTTGAAAAAGAGAGACTTACTATCGAAATAATATTTATGATTGCTGTCCAAAACAATCTGTCATAATTTGGCCACATTCACTATTACAGTCCATACACCACACAGCCTTTTAATTTGTCACTTTGTTCGGATACAACGTCAACACCCATCACTTGTTCCGATTTATTTGTTTGTTAACTTACCCACCGAGTAAGAAATTTGTCTCATAACTGAACAAAATGTTTTCCCAACACCCAAGAAGTATGTATATCTAAAGCATTTTGAATTGTCAGCTTAATTTAAACTTTATTCAAAATTCGTCACAGTGAGATTCGTTCAATTGACGTGAACGCCGGGAAACGAATAAATTTTGGTCATCAGCCTATTCGGTAGATTATGACCACCATATAATCACGCCCAATTCGTGAAAAGTAGTTACGTTTTGAATACCACTTTTGTAGTAAATTTTTATAATTTTAGTTAGTTTATTCATTGTTAAAGGATCTATTATCGTAAACGGCAAACATTCAGCTAACATTATGACACTTCAAATGACAGATGCATTTGACAGATGTAAAATGCCAGTGATACCAACTTCAAACTTTTAAATCAACGATGTTTTTTTTTAATTTTCAAAATGTATTTATTTTGATTTTGGAGCATTATGCATTTGTTCAGCTGGGCATACTTAAATGATGACTCCACGTTTTATCAATATTATGGGCTTTCAATTCTATATAACCTTTGTTCTTTCTTTCACTATAACCAAACCATATCCGGATGATGATGAAGGACATAGCAATTCAATTATCCTTAAAATACAAAAAGCCATATCCTTTTTAGCCTATTCATCCCTATATTTGCAATTTTTTGAAGAAAAATAAAAACTATCAATCATTAAGAACTTAACGACCTGTCACTATACACAACAATACCCATAAAAGCCTCTGCATCTCTTATTTCATCATGGAATTTTTGTTCTTCTCATTCACAGTTGAAGTCGAAAAGCCTTACTCATTTGGATGGTTTGGACTCAATGATAGCATGTCCGCATGGCTCAGCAGTTGGACACGGACAGCAGCAAAAATCCCGCGTTGTAAGTATTCAAGTGTGAAATTGGAAATGAGAAAAAAACGATTTCTTTTGTTTTGTTTTTGAGATTTGTAGTCCTTCCTTTGAGTTCGAAATTGAATCCTTAGTGAGTTAGCATTTTTTGTGTTAAGAGGTTTTTATTTTTAAATACAATATAACCCCCCCCCCCCCCAACTTTGGCCCAAGTGTTTATGGTTTTGTCCCCAGATTTTGTGTTTCAATTTTTCGTTTTCGTTTTCGTTCTTTTTATGTTTCATTGCAAAATTGAAAATTTTCTTTACCCCAACAAGTCTGAGCAATTGGAATCAGCATTGCCTCAACCACAAACGCCATCGAAGCCTGCTGTAGCTGCTGCCTACAGCCACCCGCCAATAGGCGCTGTTTCCGCTTTGCACCACCAACATCAACACCACGCACATCAAACGCCAATCTCACCCTCCTCACAGCATCATCATTATCCATCTTCCTCATCATCGGCCTCAGCATCAGGGACACAGGTGTATCATCATCCTTCGATAGCTTCGTCGACAACTTCCACAACATGCAACAAAATGTGTTGCCTTGGCGGAGGTGGTGCCACAACCATCACCAGCTCGAGTGCATTAAGCCCTGTCGCAAGTGGCGTGACCGGTGCAATCGGATGCAATCCTCCTGGAAGCAACATTGCAATTTCTTCCAGTGGCGTCCTGACGAACTCTAGTGCCGTCATGACAGCCCAAGGACCCGGAGCTGGATCTGCCACAGTAGCAGCAACAGCAGTAGCAGCACCACCACCAACAACAACGGTACACAAAAAGAAATCATCGTTCATGCATCGAAAAAAACCTCTCCTCACAAGGAGTGAGGTAAGTACAAAAGTACGGGTCGGGTAGTGATGGAAAAAGGAAATAAATAATTGCGGAGCTCCTCCTGCTGCAATTGAAAACATTCCTTGGGGTTATTGCTTGGTTGTGGGGATCGAAATCGAAATCGAGAACGGGACTCGGGACTCGGGACATAAGAAGTATGGCAAGAATGTCTTTGGCTTAACCAAAGAGGGGTTGCCCCAACCGACCTAAGTGTGATGGCTTAAGAGAGTGGTATAACTAATTAACTTCCATGAACTTCCAGAGGTCCAATCACATAAAGAATCTAGGAGCATTGTATACATATATATTTATATACATATGTATGTACCTACCTTTAGTAATAGTTTAGTTATATCCTGTCTGAAGAATATTTCTCTGCTTCTTCGGAATTGCTGAAGCTTGATGCAATATTGACTACTATACTTTCAACCATCATGACCACCTATATATAGTTTACTTTAATTGATTTTAAAATTTATTGTTATTATTTTTATATTCAATTTAAATGCGCTTGGGAAATAGAAATTGAAAAAAAGTATCCTTGAAGGAGGGTCGAAAAGAATACATGTTTTACCTGAAAACAGTTCAAACGAGTTCGGAAGAGCTCTGATAATTTAAAGGACTTTAATTTAAGTAATCACGTTCGCTTAAAATAATTATTGCTTTTATTGATTAAGTACAATATTCTAAGGAGTATAAGATTTATGTACATACATATGTATGTATGTATTTACGAATGTCCCAATAATTTTACAAAATTCAGAGAAAACATTAATTTATTCTCCTTTAGAAATGTCGGTCATTTTAAATCAATGTGGCGTGAACAAATATTCGTCTTTTAATATTTTCAATTTTTTACTTCAAGAACGGAATTCCAATTGGCTTTTGACAACTTCGATACAAATGACCGAACTCTCAGTATCAAAACATTCAGTAAAAAGTTCACAAACTATTTTATATTTTTCAAATACATTTCAAATGTGACAGCTTTTTTAGACGAAGAATTCGTTATAAAAATAAAAATCAAAAACATTTTAGAATGAATGGTTTAGCGTGACAGGTGACAAGTGACATCTTAACTTAACAACTTATGAAGTTTTTTTTTCGAAAATTGTATGGAATTCTAGAAATATTTAAATAGAATATTGAAAAAATGGATTAAAGATTTGGAAAACCATCACGAATATTATTTTAAATAAAAACTTTACCATGAATTCAGATACTCTTTAAATCTTAAAAAAGTAATATTTGAAAAACTTGACGTCATGAAGTGATTTATTACTCGGATTTCAGTAAAAAGTTGACAAACTATTACAAATTTTCAAAGCCAGAGGTGTTGGTCCTAACTAAAAGATAATTGGTACTTAATTTAATCAGGATACGGTAGTTTACGTTTTTAAGGTTGATGTATTAAAAACTGCTGAAAATCTTCTAACTCGGTTCGTTATCCATTGTGTTCGCCAAAATTCTAGAGCTGGATTTCTGTTTTTAACTAGGTTTGGGCATCCATATAGGAAGTAAAAAGTATTCTTTTCCAACTTATCTTTCTCACACAGTCCGTATAAAACAGCTGAGATGATAACAATTCAAAAGGGACAATATTGAGGTCTGCTTACTTGTAAAAGGTACTTGGTTTTTTATTTTTAAATATTCCGACAATAGATTTCTTCAGAACTAGCAAGTGTCAAAGGCTGAAAATTTGTTACTTGCAGTTTCTTGGAAACTAATGAATCTTATTGGCAGTATTAAAATGTAGGGGATTTACTTGATGTTCTTAACTCTGCTTGAAAAAGACTGCTATAGTGGAGAAACTTTATTTATTTTTTTTTTTCAGGAGAGACTAAGATGAAAAGATAATAGACCTTAACCCTTCTTGCATTTTGGAGCTTTTAATATGAATACTTTGATGTTAGGTCTATACTGGGTTTAAATCTATGCATGGACATCCATGCATAATGGGCTCCTTGAATTTCTATGTTTAGTAATCATTATTTTTACACTTTAAACACTATCTCTCCAATAGGAGGTTTCATTTTGGCCTATGATGAGCTCATTAAATTCTAATCTCGACAGCATGTAGAATTTAATTTTTCGAAAACTCAATGCTGTCGCATAAAAGCGTAACCCTCCAACAATGCTACTATCCATGGGTGGAACTTGCATGACTTTCAGATTTTAGTTCTAGGTATGAGCATTAGAAACCATCTCTTGTAAAGTGAGTACATATTTAAAGTGACCAAAGACGCTGCTAAGTGTTTAGGTTTTCTCGAACGATGCAAGAAGTTTTGTACCCCTTCTATTCTGGCTATAATTCATAAAAGCCTATATATTCGTCTAAAGCTCGAATACAATTCCTATATCTGGGCAGGTGATTCAATAACCCACTTAAGTCTCTTGGAAATAATTCAAAAGAGATCTTTAAAAATGATAGGTGACCGTTGTCAAATTGAAACTTTTGTACCTCTTCAGCAAAGTGTCGTAAGGCTTTATATCTGTCATTATTTTATCGCCATTTTCATAAAAAATGCTCTAGTGAAATAGGCAGTTGCATTCCTTTCCTCAAACAATTTAACAGTAATACGCGTTCTTTTCGGACGTACTTCAGCATGTTGTTTTCAGCATGTTCTTGGAGCGTGTGTCTTGTTTTAGTAATAGCATAGTCCCCTATTACAAGTTGACTCACGACTCACGACTCACTTTTGACTTTCCTTATAAATTTGTATTCGGTTAGGCAAGCACTATTACACGTTGACTCGTGTCCCATACCTCAAATTTGACGATTATTGTCTATTTTGTTTTGAATACTCCTTCTCGTTGGCTTTAATTTTTTTTTTTGGTTTGGTTTGGTTTTCAAAAAAATTCGATATTGTTTATCCCAGCAACAAGAAAATCGAATGAAAAAGAACAGCATAAAACGAATATGAGAAAAAAGAAACGTCAAAGTGAGTCTACTAAAAATTTGCCCGAGACTCACCGGAATTTTTTTTTTGCATCTCATTTTCTCACATCTGCTTTCTTTTTCGCTCTCATGTGAGTCGTGAGTCGTGAGGCATCGTGTGGTAGCAGACATAGTATGTAGTTTCCAAATGTCAAAAAATGACAGCTTCAAAAATGAAAGCTGGCCAAATAGCGATCTTTAGCATAGTAGGTATGTACTTTTCAAATGTCAAATTTCAGCTTCAAAAACGAGCTTTTGAAAATAAATAAAATCTCTTATTAGTCGTAGGGCAGTGAGTTTCCGTTGTTATAAATCCAACCTCACTGCTAAAAACCGACATAAGTTCAAACAAGCTCATAATCGACGAACCAAATTTTTGCATGACCAGAAATTAATGCAAAAAATAGTACAATGTCCCAAAGGTAGTACACATTTTTATTCATTTGTAAAAAACGGACGAATTACCACGTCATCTTCGGTTCCAACGCTCGTCCACAATGACACTCTTTATGTAAGTTCGATTGATAAAGCTTGCAGAACAGTTTGCTGTTATTTCGACGCTGCCAGAGGGTGTCATGAGTCCTCCAGTTCTTGCGAGCGTAAATGATTTTATGGGACGAATCTTCCTTCGCACTCGTGCAGTTGCAAGAGTACTGAAAGACTTTGACATAAACAAATCTGCTAGTCCGGAAAGTATCCCCCTGTTCTGAAGAAGTGTTCTTCAATGCTGGCAAAACTACTGCGTTACCTTTTTCATCTCTACAAGTCTCTTTCCGAGTGGATGGAAAACAGTATTTGTCCAGCCTGTCCCTGAAAAAGGCGAATCGTTCTCCGCCTCCTACTATCGTTGTTCTACCGATATTTTTATAAACAATGTTCTCTTTAATTAGCCAGTTGCATTAAATTAACCTTAAGCTCAATTTCGGACGTACTTTCAAGTGTAGAGATTCTTTTTTAACCGCACATCAACAATGTGGAAGGCTTTACCCAACTCTGTTTTTCCCTATCATTTTGATATTTAAAACTTTTAAAACGAATGTGCACCGGTATCTCCTCTTTAATCCTTCCATATTTTCGTAAAGCTCAAATTCTGTTTAAACTTTAAACATGTTAATTATTAATAACCCCTTGAGTGCCCGTTAATTATAAAATAAGAAAATTAACATAGACCCCTGTAAAGTAATCGAAAAACTTTAAGTCGTACGAATGAGGTCCAGTTAAAATGACAACTTCGTAGTTGACGAAGCAATTTGACGTGCAATGAACGAAGTGAAAGTAAATTTGCACACATTGAAAGCTTTGTTCAAGCGTTAAACAATTAACAAATGACAGAAATTTCAACACAGTTTGACATTTTTAACTGTCAAATTATCGACAACAACCATCGAAACTTCTCATGCAGCATAAAAAACACCCTATAGGGTTCTAAAATTGGAGCGGGTAGATTTTGGCGCCCCGTGGCGGCCATGTCGTTTTGATGACATCTGTCAAATATTTTTTTTTTATTATTCAGTTGTTTATGCCAAATCATCATGGCAAGTTACACGATTGAACAGCACGTTCAAATGATAAAACATTATTATCAAAATGAGTGTTCGTTAACGCAAACGTTGCTCGCATTGCGCCCATTTTACGGTAGACGTAGTGGCCTTTAACATTCGACTCTTCAACTTTTGGTGGCCAAATTTGAGACGACCGGTTCAGTAAACAATCAGCCAACACCCGTACGTTCAAGGAACGCAAGATCGGCCGAGAACATGCATCGCCGCGGTCCGTAAATGTGTACAGCAGAACCCGAGGCAGTCTATTCCTCGCCATGCACAAGAACTCGGCCTTTCGCAGACTTCTACTTGGCGAATTTTGCGTCGGTACCGGTACTTGGGCCTACACCCGTACAAGATCCAACTGACCCAGGAGCTCAAAGTTCATGACTATAGACAACGCCGCCGTTTTTTCGCTGACTAGGCTTCGAATCGTTTGGAAGAGGACCCCAATTTTGGCCGAAAAATCATATTTAGTGACGAGGCTCATTTTTGGATAAATGGCTGTGTTAACAAGCAAAATTGCTGATATGGGAAGACACCAACCCACGCGAGGTTCACCAGGTGATATTGCATCCTCAAAAAGTTACCGTTTGGTGTGGTTTTTGGGCCAGGCGGCGGCGGCGGCGGCGGCGTAATTGGTCCGTACTTTTTTGAAAACGACGTTAGTGAGGCGGTCACGATGATAACTAATTTCTTATGGCCCAAATTGAACCATATGGACCTAGACGACATGTGGTTCAAACAGGACGGCCGGCGCTACGTGCCACACAGCAAACGCTACGACATCTACACACAACATCTACCCGCCCTTATTGAAAAACTCTATATAAAGAAGAACAATAACTAAAAATGTTTTGTCTATGTTTCTTAAACTAAGTTGCTCCTTTTCTATCAAGGACTTTCAAGTCTCAGCATACAATGTAAAGGTATATGTACTATGTAGATACATATTTTGTATTGTATGTATTTTTGGTTACATATGATATTATATGCATTGCTCAGTATATTAATACCTTCACAATGTGTAGACATGTCCTGTCAAATGGACTTGTTGATGTGTAAAATAGGATTTGTGTCAAATTGAAAAGAAAGGATATTTTCTTATGTTATGTTTATTCTATGTTTACATTTTCTTCATTCTTTAAGATACAAACAAAAAAGTTCAAAGTTTCATAAAGTTCTTCGTATTATTGTTGTTCCTTTTTTGGATAATCTTAATGGAGCGTTGACACAACAAAAAGGAGAATTTAAAAAAAAAAACTGGAGACAAATAATGTCTGCTCTACAAGCTGCGTGTCCTTTCCATATACAAATGTAGGTACATCAAGACCAAGAGTGGACAGGACATAACAATATACGCAATGGATGAGAGATTTTAATGTATCCTTTTTGTTCTCACTTTAATATCTAATGTCCATGATATGATGGAAGGATTGGGAGGAGAGAGAAGGGGAAGGAAAAGGAGGGAAGTTATAAAAATTTATTTTATGAGATCATTTGGGTCAAATTGTAAATCTTCAAAGCAAAATATTGCACACACCAACACCAAATGGAATGGAATTTATAAAAGAGGAATGTGGTTTTTCGTTTTTGTTGGAAGGAAAAATATCATCCAAAGACCATAATTTTTATGGGATCACTTAAGCTTAATGTTTTTTCTTCTTCTTCTATCTATCTATCTTCTTTTGGCTGTTTTCATTTGGATTTATTTCGTTTATCTTGTGAATTAAATAAATGGTCTTTAATAATCTTCTTTTTTTTTTTGGTTTAAACGGTCTTCGGCTCGATGACGGCGCGTCGGAGGAGCTGTATTTTTAAAGGCGTTTTAAAGGATACTGAAAATTAAATTCATTAAATATTTATAATTGCTTTTTGGTTGCAATGCAGGAATGCAGAAATTAAAAACAAAAACATTGTGGGACTTAATTGATGGTAATCCAAATACAAAGATATTCCTTGATTATTTTTCCAGAATTTTTAATGATTCTGATGGTTTTCTTTTAAAATGCATTTGTTGTTCTTAACTACACATTTTTGTCTTTACGACAAAGGATATTGGTAAGAAGACAAAGGTCAAAGGGGTTTTAAAACAGTTTAATGTGTTTCCCACGAAGTTTAAGCTTTAAAGACAGAAATTACATAAGAATTATACAATTTTAGGCGAAAAAAGTTGTCATGACTATTTAGAATTTTCGAAAAATTGATTTTCACTTTTAAAGAGTCTAAACTGTCATAAATGTGTCAGAAGATTATGGTCCGAAAAATCCTCAAAAAAATCGGTTTTCGGATTTGAGTATTAAAGTTATTGCAAAATTATTCATGGTATTCTTCTATTTCATGGTATTCTTCTATTTAAAAATTCAAACGTATTTATTTCAAGGTTGCATTTTTTAAGTTGGTCGGTCTCATGACTCAGACAATATTATGTTACCATTTAGTTCTTTGAAATTTTGAACGATAATGTTGTTGGTTTTAGGCATATAATTTAATGTAATGACCAAAAATTAAAGCCTATTGTAAAGGTAAGGGTTTTCAAATAAAGGCGTCAATCGTATCCTGCTAATTTGTGTAGCCAAGCGACTTCACATAACCCTACAAAAAATAGCCTAGAGGTGTTAAATCGCACAATATTAAGGCCACGCAAAAGGCCCAAGATGCGAGATATTGCGCTCATTGCATGTTTACGATAGCAATTTTTAAAAATGGGAATGCGACCCACACTGATAACTTCCCATCCCGTCTGTCGATTTGTCTTGATTAAACGGTTTGTATAGGTTTTCGTGTTTTGTTAAAAAGGTTATCAGTTAAATTATTCTAAAAAATTTAACAATAACCAACAATATCTTGCATATGATGATTTCAAAATCTATTTTTGTTAACGAGATTTTTAGTCGTTAACGAATTTTTACCAATTTTAGTAGCATTTCTTAAAAGTTTTTATTTCTTATATAAACAAATACAAATTGGATGAATGAAAAATTGTTTGAAGTCAGTATTTTCTATTATTTACGAAAAAACGGACTGTTGGATTTTTATAAAAAGATTACTGAACGTTCAAGACAATATTTTTTTTATAAAATAAAATTAATTTGAAGCCTATATCTCAAATTTATGAAAAGATATTTGAGTCGAAAATCAATTTTTACAAACTTTTGATAATGCTTTTTTTAGGTATTTTTTTTTTTGTTAATAAAACTGTCAATTTGATTTTTCTCAAAATTTTACTGAATGTTTAAAACAATATTTTTTATAAGATAAAACTAGTTTGAAGCTAATATTATTAATTTTTGAAAAGATAATTGAGTCGAAAATCTATTTTTACCAACTTTTATAAATTTGTTTTATGTTTTTATTTTTTGTAAAAAACACTGTCAATTCGATTTTTCTCAAAATTTTACCCAATGTTGACAACAATATTTTTCATAAGATAAAATAAGTTGGAAGCCATAATCTCAAATTTTTGAAAAGATATTTGAGGTGAAATTCAATTTTTACTAACTTTGAGTAATGTTTTTTTTATGTTTTTATTTTTTATAAAAAAAACTTTCAATTAGATTTTTCTCAAAATTTTTTAATTGTTTTTTTTTTCCAAAAATATACTTGTTTGGTATCAAGTTACAATATATAATATAAAATTTAATTCAAGTCTCTAGCGTCATTGGTTCATCAGATATTTGGGTTAACCAAAATTTTCACCTTTTTTTTTAAACTGCTATGGTAAAAAAAACACCCACGCAATTTTCTTGAGAGCCCTTTCTGCATCTTTCTGCCTTATTATCTGTATAAAAAAATTTATTTGAAGTCGATATCTCTTATGGTTCTTGAGCTATGGACGACGAAAAAAACGTCGCGGACATAAGGACGTACGGACGTACGGACGTACGTACACACGCACGCACAGACATCTTTCTAAAAATCTTTTATTTCGACTCTAGGGACCTTGAAACGTCGAGAAATGTCAAAATTTTCAATTTGTCAAATCGGACCCATTACAATAACTTCCTATGGGAAGTTAATAACAAATTAAAAATTAACAAAGTCAACGATAGTGGTTAGACCGTTATCGAGAGGTAGATTTGCTGTAGGATTCATTTTGTTTGTGCACGAATTAATATTGTAAACAAAAATTATTGCTTATGAGAAGAATCATGCCGACCGTTCATCTTCATGATAGTACTATTCAGTTTTATATACAATGCTTTAACTCCTATTGTTATACAGTTTAATGAACGTATTTTGTAAAAAAAAGGGATTGTCGGGATTTTAAAAAGCGGGATTGTAATTGATCGGGATTTGAATAAGCGGGATTTTAAAAGACGGGAATTTAAAAAAACGGTATTTTAAAAGACGGGGTTATAAAACTTTTTTTTCGGGATTTTTAAAAATGGGGTTTTCAAAAGCGGGATTCCGATACGCTCCCATTTGAAAAACATTGGATTTTTTCTAAAAATCTTACCACATTTAAAAACGTCATTATTTGTAGTTGACTTGTTGATGTAATTATCTGTAAAACAAAATTTTTCGAAGTCGATATCTCTGCTCGTTCTTGAGATACGGAAGTGCAAAGGCATAGACATCGCTCGGATTTAGATATTAGGGGCCTTAAAACGTTTATAAATGTCAAAATTTTAACGAATATAATATATTCAAATGTTAAAAATCATTAGAAATAAAAAGATTTATGTACATACATATGTATATCTTGTTATTTACTTATTTAGTTTACAATTTTCAAAGTGAAGTTGATGCCTTTTGCTCCACCTTGTATCTACTTCAATTAAATTAATTTAACGCTATCAGATTGAAGATGGATGACACTTCAAAAAAAAAAACCTACATTATTTCCAGTAAACTATGTTTTACTTTCCAATTCCCATAAAATGTGAAATCCAGATAAATGCAAAAGTCAACTGAATATGATTTTTCAATTTAATTTCGAAATATGTATGTATGCGAATGAAGAGGAATAATATGAAAAGTCAACCTTACCTTAAAACTTTGAACTTTTCACCCAGCAATTTTCTGACAGTTTGCAAAGACTTCTCTGTACAGAAACTTTTGTACGAATGCACTCCTACTCCTTGGACAGGACATGCGAGAGAATTTTGTCCTGAAACAAAAAAGAAAAAAACAAATGTCCTTTCTAAAGGTTGCACACGTATCCAACCCTGCTGCAACACTTTCCTGACTTTCGCTTGTACTTTAAAGTTTATTGCTCCTGAAAAATAAAAAAAAATAACGAAGAAAAACAGAAAATAAAATCGCAGGTGTTTGGCAATCTTTTTCTCATACTCATCCGTATATATGTACATATCTGTACATGGCTGGAAAATTAAATTCAAGGACCTCCGTACTTGGGAGGACACCAATCGTGACGATGGACACTTTACTTGACTTCGTTTCTTTATTTTTGCTTTTGTTGTTATACTTTGCGAGTTAAAGCAAAATACAGAGGACAGAAAAAAGAAAAACATTTCTGCGATTAACTTCAAGAAAATTTGTGCACTCGTACATATATCCTTCTAAGGATTGTCATTGCGAAGAAAAAAAGTATAAAAAACTAAAAAGGACACGGTCCAGTGATTTCTTTTCCATTGTTGTTGTTTATTTTAACGTTGTTGTCCTCGTTATCGTCCACATTCAAAGCACTTAAGGATAAAAACGTTATAAGCGTGATGCAAATCCTTAATGCACATTTTGCACGCGTTTGCTTTTACATTTTTGTATACAATTTCTTCTTAGATTTTTATTCTCTTCCAAGGTTTAACTATGTCATAGCCTTAAAAGGAAATTATTGCCCTCTCTCACACAGATACAAATATAGTCCAAAAAATATACAACCCATATGTATTTTTTTTTTTCTCTAAGTAACTTTTGACTTCTAGAAAAATATGTCAACGTCTTGCATAAAGGTGATAAAACGTCGTTATTTACTTAAGAATCACAAACAGAAGCTCAGAAAGTGCACATCTACTTGATCCATGAAGAAAACACAATCAAAAACGTCTTATTTTTTTGACAACAACTTACTCAGCGAATATCCTTTTAAGATAGAACGGAATAAAATGTTATGAAAGGGAATTTTTATTGACTTAACCTTGATTTTAAGTTTTAGAATGTGACTTGTGTTTGTGATTTTTGCAAATAAATTAACGCCTTTGTGACGAGAAGTTTTGAAAAGTTTTAATCATTGTTCTTAATAAATTCTTATTTGTTACCATGACACAAAATCTAAAATCTAAAATGCTGTAGGTTCTCCAAGAAAAAAAACGTTCTATAAAGATGCACTTGGGCGTATACGTACTTTTTAAAACTTATATTGAGTTTTTAATAAACGAATGAGTTGGTCCACTTTTGGACTCAGTCCATTCACTAATGAAAGTCAAACCAAATGAAAGGTAAAGTTAAGGACTTATGTGTGAGAATATTTTCAATGTGGTTGGTGGGATTATTGAGTATGAAGTTGGTTAATATATGGGTTCCAATTTTAAAGAAAAGGAAACTTTCAACATTGTTTTCTATAACATATTATTAACTTCCCATAGGAAGTTATTGTAATGGATCCGATTTGTAAAATTGAAAATTTTGACATTTCTCGACGTTTCAAGGTCCCTAGAGTCGAAATAAAAGATTTTTAGAAAAATGTCTGTGCGTGCGTGTGTACGTACGTTCGTACGTCCGTACGTCCGTACGTTCGCGACGTTTTTTTCGTCCAATCAACGTTCCTTTTTTTTATAAATAAAAAAAACTGAAAAAAAAAAATTTGTCACCTCGAAAATTTTACGAATACAAAATTATTTTATCTCCAAAACAATTTTGTGCAACGAAAAATAACGTTTTTAACATCTGGTAAGATTTTAAGTGAAATCGAATTGATAGTTTTTTTATAAAAAATAAAAACCTAAAAAAAAACATTACTCAAAGTTGGTAAAAATTGAATTTCGACTCAAATATCTTTTCAAAAATTTGAGCTTATCGCTTTCAACTAATTTTAACTTATAAGAAATATTGTTTTCAACATTCGATAAAATGTTGAGAAAAATCGAATTGACAGTTTTTTTTATAAAAAATAAAAACCTAAGCAAAAAAAAATAATAAAAGTTGGTAAAAATTGATTTTCGACTCAAATATTTTTTCAAAACCTTGAGATATTGGCTTTAAACTACTTTTATCTTTTAAAAATTATTGTTGTCAACATTCATAAAAATTTTGAGAAAAATCGAATTGACAGTTTTTTTACAAAAAATAAAAACCTAACAAAAAAACAATACTAATACTTGGTAAAAATTTACTTTCGACTCAAATAGCTTTTCAAAAATTAAAATAATTGTCTTCAAACTTTTTTTATTTCACAGAAAACATTGTTTTCGATATTCAGTAGTTTTTTTTTATAAAAATCTAATAGTCCGTTTTTTAATAAAAAGAAATAAAAAAAAAATGTAAGAAATGTTAAATTGTTAAAAATTTGTTTTAGACTAAAAACCTATTTAACAAAACTAAATTTTCAAACTAAACTATTTCCTTATATGAAAAATATTGTTGGTAATTTTAATTTTTTTAAGAATAATTCAACTAACAACTTTTTTAACCCAACCCTACAAGCAAAACAATCGACAGACGGGATGGGAAGTTATCAGTGTGGGTCGCATCCCAGCCTGTTTTTAAAAATTTAATATTAACTTCTTGAAACCCAAGTGTTTCTTACTTATATTTAAAACATTGATATTTAAAAAAACTACGATTACATCTATTTTTTCACTATTTTAAAGAACTGTTTATGGTCTTTACTTAGATATATAATTAAACACCTTCTTCCGGAAAAATATTTACTTTTAAGCAAACTTAATCTGACGTCCATTATTTTATAGATTTTGTACACAGTAAAAACGAACTTTGGTAAATTACCAATGATTATTAAAGATTGGTTTCATTTTCAAAATTTCAATTAATAATTATTTAGTTACAAAAATGGACATAATTTACTCACTCACAGTTAAAGTTAAAAGTGATAGATACAATTTTTAATATAAGAAAAGAAAATATAAAAAAGTGAACATAATTCTTTATATACATAGGCTGGTATTTAAAAAGCTTCATTAATGATATGGATTCTATAAGACATGGCTTTTTAGTATATATAGTATGAGTACAGCACTACAGCTGTGTTACTTCGCCATCGCAGTTAAGAAGAGCTATTACCTCTGCATCGCCTAATACATCACTGCCAAGGAAGGTTCTTCTCACTTCTTTTAGGATTAGCACTTTCCTATGAAATTCATAATGTCTTCTCTCACCGAAATGTTGCAAAGCGTGCAAATTATTGGAAGATCATGAAGTTCAATCTCACCAACTCTCTTAAATATAGTCGATATTAATTTTTGAATTGAATTGAACTCATTTGCAATGTAATCCCATGCCGCGGCTTTTTCTTTCCAAGTACTTTGTCAGTTTTTTTGTTTTCCAGAATATTCTTTCTTTTCAAAACTAACTCCATCAATACATCTGCTGATGAAAAATTGCTCGTTATTTTTATTTATTTATTTCCATTTTAAAAATTACACAAAATAAAATAAATATCTCGAGTTTTTCTTGTGTTCTTTACCTCAAAGAGAGAAAGAGAAGACAAGGAAAGACAGATGAAAAACTTCATAAAAGTGACGATCTGGACACGTTACCTCACATTACGCTACAACAACGAACAATGCTGCCAGCTACTTATCATAAAATCTAATTGAACGAAGTTCAACTGAACTGAAGTTCAGATTTCACTGTGAAACCGGACTAGTTAAATTAAAAAAATTTAACTTAGTTTAAGGTTCAACTGAACTTAAGTTTAAATCTTCACTGTGAAACTGGGGGTTAAAGAACGCTGTATGTAGCTCTATGGACAGATGAAGTCGGTTGATCAATACATTCAAGCCTGTATTTTTCGTCTAATATGGCGATGGATGGATAGAGTGTAATTTTGACATCTCTTCCATTGCATGACAGCACCTTTAGAGTAAAATTCATATCACAATATTCAACCAGTTCCTTTAATTTCGGGAACCAAAGACTTTCCTTTTGAATAGAATACAGATCTATAACTTTTGGCAACCTTTGATTGGGCATGTTAAAAACTCTCAAAAGAAAGTTAATATGTAGCTTAAGCGTTTTTCTAAGGAGAGGAGACAGTCCGGTTTAAATGATGACCACATAATTTGGCTTGTTTTTCGGTAGTTGAAAACTTTTTTTGACATAAAACCTTGGTAGTTTCTCAACAGCCGCACACAGCAAGATTCTAAATGGACCTATAGATTCGGCTACTGAAATGAAAAAGCTAGCGCTTATTGCGTTTTTGGTTTTTACAAGTTTCTATGCAAAATGGGTTTCCAATTTTTAAGTTGCTTGTTATCATTATACAAGGTATTTATATGCTTTCACCACTTCGATTGGTTCGCTGTTGAAATACCATTTTTCATTACCGGTCAGCTTGCCACCACCATTTTTAAAAACCATAGCCTTCGATTTATTTAAATTCACCATTAAATTACACTGTTCGTAGTATACAACAAGGCGGTTGATCATTAGTTGCAGTGTTGAGGTGAATAAGAAAAAAGGACAAAATCGTCAGCAAACAGAAGTGCTTTTATCTTGGTTTCAGCTAACTCTATCGTATCGAAGTCGGCCTTGAAATGTATGAATAGGACATGTAGCTTCTTTTTCTGCTGCAAGAGTGTTTCAGCTTTTTAATACAAAAATGTTGTCGTTCGTTGAGTAGCCGCTTCGGAAATCCGCTTGGAATCCCCTAAGAATTTTGTTATGGTTAATCCAAACTGTTAGGTGATTCCTTAGAATTGATACAAATAATTTATAAGATGAATGAAGATATTCCGCGGTAGTTGTCTGGATATATCTCTTGTTTTATCGATTGGGAATTATATCGCTTCTTTAAATTCAATCAACACGATTTCATTATTGAAGATCCTATTAAAGGTTTGCATAAGTTTTTAAATGAGATCTTACGAAACCCTGTCAAATCAAGTATTGTAAAGTTATTTAAGTTAAGAATAATTCCTTTGATTATAGTTACAATACACTTTTTTTAAGGTTGCTTTCTTTCACAAAATATCCCAAATAATTACTTTTTCAACAAAAAAATAAACTTTTTTAGTATTTTAACTGTAATTTTTAAATCATCCATTAAATGGACAGTAAGTAAATTAAAAAAAAAATGTCGAAACAGTTTTAAATCTCTCTTAAAACTTCCATCAACAACATCCACAACTCATCCTGCCATGAAAACACGTTTTGTTTTATTAGCTTGAACCGTACGTTGTCAGTTGATTATTGCTTTTCAAAAAATTTACAGGCAAGTAAGCCTTGTACCCTAATGATTCAAGGTTTGAAATTGCATCTCTGAAACCTGTGTCTGATAATAAAAAGAATTTTTAAAATTCATCGGATTTATTTGTGGATTTAATTTCGGGATATGGTCCGTATACGTGTAGAATAAAACCGTCACATCATGTCATAATAAATTGTTTCACTACATTCTGAAACTTATGCGGAAATATAATGTTTGCTTTTGAAAATTATAATTTGAGTTTTTTTGAAGGTTTGTCACATAGAATTATGGTTGGTTGTTCATTTTCATTTAACTGCGTGTTGCCAAAAAGTCCGTTTCAAATCATTTTATTTCGACTTGCTACATTCTGAATAGACAAATTTTCCAGACCCAAGTAAAAGGGCACAAACGAATTTAGTAAATTTAGTGGGAGAGACACATTTAAAAACGATGAAAGCCTACGATCACTATCAACCAATCTTAATTAATGCTTTTCAATAAGGGCACAAAGCTATGTAGTTCTGTAAATGGTCAAGGTTCAAACCTATCCAAAAGTGGCATTAAAAAGAATCTATATTGCCTATGTCAATAAAATCAATTGATTTCCAGGCAAAGTTAGTAACAGTTGACATTATTTTGTCTATCTGCAGTCCAGTAAAATCACATAAGGTGATATCGTCTAGAAAATTGTCCCAATTGCCCTTTGTAAGAATCAATTATTTTCTGACGGATATAATTTATGTACGATTAATAACCTTTATCTTATTTTCTGTGGAATTCACAAACACCCATGGTCTTTCTGTCGAATAAATTCGTTTGTAAATAGCTGTGTTAACTTTTTGCTGTTCTGGCAATGCGTTTTCTTCTGGTCGAAGAACTATATTTTTCTTTCTTGTCGATTAGCATAGTTAGGTAAGGTTTAAGTGGCTTACCGTGATGGAGTAGGATACACTTAGGCCAGTTTAATGGCCCATTGCGATACCACATGAATCTTGAGGCTTTCTTCTACGCTCAATGACACCAGTTTGAATAGCTTACAAAAAGTGAAAGATTGATTATGTTAAAATTAACTGTTTGCTCCTCTTCCTCATGCACACAGCTTCTGAAAAAGTCATTTGTTAATACATATGTATATACGGGTACTGCCTCTTGCGGGGAATTGATAAAATTCTCCAAGAGTAATTCTTGTCATGAAAATTGCTTTCTCAAATAAGCCGTTCGGATTCGGCTTAGAACTGTAGGTCCCCTCCATCTCTGACAACAGTACTCGTACACAGGAATGGTTGAGAGTTGTAAGTCACTAGGCCCTGGTTCTTTACGGACTGTTGCGCTACCTAATTTATTTATTTATGTTATGACACCGATTATCGAGCTTATATGCGATCTGCTTAAGATAGCAAGCACCTTGATCGCTTTAAATCTAGTGTAGGCCAGATATTTTTCGTTTCTGACTTTTTTTTTAAGCCAGGACAAGACTTCTTTTATCGCCAAAAGTTCCGCCTGGAACACGCAACAATGATTTGGAAGGCGGAGTGAGAGACTTAATTTCAGTCGTTCAGAGTACACACCTCCATCAACTACTTCATTTGTTCAAACTAACCAAAAACTGTGCTTTTTACCACAATTTAGTTCTTAACAATAAATTGTATGATGACTTTCAAAGTACAAATTTTACCACCTTACTTACCTTCTGGAAATTCTCATAACTTTTGAGTCATCAATTGACTTTATATAAAGTTTTAAGATATTTTGAATTTA
The DNA here is from genome assembly GCA_920104205.1 of Eupeodes latifasciatus. Lineage (NCBI taxonomy): Eukaryota > Metazoa > Arthropoda > Insecta > Diptera > Syrphidae > Eupeodes > Eupeodes latifasciatus. Next base: position 15,058,458 of record OV049924.1, on the reverse strand, counting down.
ATGCTTTCATAGTTTTGTGTTTTTCAGTTCATCTTTAGATTTTAAGTATCTGCTCAAATTTTAGAAATACCTGTTTTCAACATTATTTTTGATCCTTTGTCATTGAATTTCAAAACCTTGATAATAATGATAGCCTGCAATTGGATTGCCAAAATTATTCAAAATTTAAAGTATGGAAAAAATAAAATATACAAAAAGACTAACTCTATTATATTTCATTCTCTTCTTAAACTACATACTTTATATTTAGTGACATTCAGAACAAATGGCCAGTGTTACAATTCGTAACCCAGTAAAATATTGCGAAGTGTTTAACCAGCCTTATATATCGTTAAGTTTGATTTGGCTCAAGTCTTAAAGCATATGTTTTTGATAAGAAACTATAAATACTCAAGGACCAATACTTTTTTAAGTGACAACCAAACCATGGAGTTCTGTTAATGCCTATGCTAACTAGTGCAAGAGTAAATTCCCTTACAAATTCACAAAGATTTAAATGCAAATGAAATTCCATAAAAAACAAAACAAAAACTTAATACCCAATTTCAAAAAAAGTCTGCTTTCTCTAATATTTTCTTCCCATTTTAAGAACCTCTTAATCCTATTTGGCAGATCTATTTAGATCTGTATTAAACACTTCTTCCACTTAGTTCCTAAACTATGACCAATATCGGTATGGTGGTTGGTTGGGAAATGAAATATCTTCACCGTCATCATGAGAGGAGGATTTTTCAATTATAGATTTATATTTGAAAAGTTGTTATCTAAACCTATTTACTATTTATCTTTTTCTATTCTTCTTTATTTCTTTTGTTTAATTTAGATATCAAGTTCGGAATTCTTTTCGGTGAGTTTTTGTTTGGAAAATGGATGTCAAGAAGAAGAATTTATACCAGCAATTAAGGGTGTGACGCTATCGTAAGTTTCAAGAAAGAAGAAATCTATTAGATTGATTGAATTTACTTAAATATTGAAATTTGATTTTGCAGGGAAGCTTTAAACAGTTCGCTAAGACGGAGGAATCTTAGTTTTTCGCAAATTATTATAACTGACAATAATTTGCCTAGTTTCTTGGAATCAGGTATATTATTTATAATGTTATTTCTTACATATCTTCAATTTTGAATTGCTTTTCTTCAAAACTTAGGATCCCCGCCTTATACGAGTTCTTTTGAAGAAAACACCGATGTTGAGAATTTAGTTGGTCGACATTTGGTCATCACTGAACGAGATGGCAAGAAGACTCTTCAAAAAGCTGCTTCATTTGTAAAAAAAACAAACAAAATTACATTTTAAAAACTTTCGTTCACTTTTCTTGTATGTTTTTTTTTTATTGTAGGGTTCCCGTACCCGCCCACCAAGATTGCTGTCATCGGCTTCAACTGAAGAAACCACCGAATCGGAACAACGAAGTATACCGGGCAAACAATTGAAACAACGTTGGTCCGGTTTGTTCGGCATTAAAAATCCCCATCAAAGTCAACTTTGTGAATTACTAAACAGTTATGCTAAAAATGGCGTACCACAAAAAACAGCTTCGTTAAGTTTCGATCATCAGGATTTCGATGCAGCACAAGACTATTTAGATAATATGCACTCATCTTGGAAGGATTTTGTTCACTGTGATAATATGTCGGATGTACAGATAAAAATACAAACGGCCATTTGGGAATTAGTTACAACGGAAGTTTATTATATTCACGCGTTGCAAACTGTCACTGATGTAAGTTATTGACATTACGCAAACTTAACGAAAACGTTTTATTTACACAAAATTAATTTATTTACATAGCTTTTTCTTGCCTGTCTTGAGGCAATACAAGAAGATAAATTACTTACCGATGTTGACCAACACAAATTGTTCTCCAATGTACGTGACATTTGTGAGGCTAATTTGAAATTTTGGACATTATATTTGTATCCAATGGTGGCAAATAGTATTAACACTCATGCACCACTTTGCATAGATTATTTTCGCCAAGGTTTCGTCACTTTTGCAACGATATTTGCACCATACAAAAAGTATTGTGCCGAACAAAGCACTTGTCAGTTTTATTGTAAAGAACTGAATCGGAATAATGCACTTTTCACGGCTTATCTGGCGTGGTGTGAATCACAAAAGATGTGCAATCGTTTGCGATTGGCTGACATATTGGTGCGGCCTATGCAAAGACTGACTAAATATAATTTGTTACTAACTGCGATACGAAGGCATGTTTTAGATGAAGATGATGCTGATGCCATAGATGAAATGGTAATATTTGTTGAACTGTCAAAAAACATTGTGGTGAATTAAATTTGCTTTCGTTTCAGATTCATTCAGTGGAAAATTTCGTGTGTAGTGTGAATAACCATTTGACAACGAGGCAAGAAAATGAGCGTCTTAAAGGTGTTATGGCACGAATAGAATCATATGATGTTGTGGTAAGTTCAGATTATTTGTTGTTTTTCTTCAAATTCACCACACCATACTCCCTATATTTTCATAGGACACCAACAATGAACACTTGGAAAAACTTATCAAACAACACAGTGTCATGTTTGACTTATGTGCTCCCATGAAAGGCTGTCCAGCTCACCAAGTGCGTCATCTTTTCATGGAAGGCGATCATAAATATAAAGACAATTTAGGTAAAGCCGATGTCCATTGCTTTCTACTGACTGACATTCTACTGGTTTGCAAGACAATTGCGAAAAAAGGTCTAGGCGCTTTGAAAGTCATCCGACAACCCTACCTTACCGACCGACTAGTTGTCCAGCATAATAACAACACTCTGAATTGTGTCTATCTAAATGAGTTCCAGGTTGCAACCTCGGCGTTTACACTTCAGTGTTCGGAGGCGAAGAATTGGTACGAATCAATGAAACGGGCAAAACATATCTACGCAAGACTGAAACAAGGAAGTGCTAATAATTTGGACAGTTTTCGATATGGAGGCAGTGGTGCTAGTGGTGGAACTGCGGATTCCCTTGGGGTTAAGAAGAGCCCCATTAATAGTTCGATTTGTAGTCACGTATCAAGTGCGAACAATAGTCACAGTGGATCGGTTGAGTGGAATGATTCGAGGAATATTTCTGTTGAGTTCGAAAAGACAAATTCGCTTTCAAGTGACGAAGGTTGGAATATTTAAAAGAAATAGGAAAAATATGAACTAATGAATTTTTACTCCTCTAGGTACAAATCAAGGCTTTAGTGCAAAAGCCAAACTTTTAGCTACTAGTCCACATAAGCAGAAAATAATAACTTCGTCCAATACTTTGTCAGTGCAACCGATCAACCATCTTGGGCAGAGTTTACCAAACTTAAATTTACACCATAGTCAATCGTGAGTTGTGTTTTGTTTTATGTAAAATAAAAAGGAAATAAAAATAAAAATATTATGGTTATTTAAGGATGTGCTGTAAATAATATTTTTTATAAGTGTGTCTTTATGTTGTGACGACTTAAAAGATTTGTACATAATTTTAAGTTGCTTGCGAGTTTAAATCAAAATTATTACAAAAAAAAAAACACTAATTGCAATAATTTTTTTTTTTTAAAATTATTAATATGTTATGCTTTTATAGAAACAACAAGGAAACACATATCAGGCTTACAGTCGTAACATAATTTTTAGATTGATCTTTTTTTAAGTTTCATCTACAAAGTTTAGAGTTTAATTTAAATTGATATATCATGAATGCAACTTAGGAAAAGAACAAACTTAACGAAATATACCTCAAGCTAATTTCAAGTCAAACTAATATAAAGTCTCTGTTTTCGTTTAATTAATAGAAAATTAACGAAATTTAAGAACTTTTAAAAAAGAAATCATATGAATGAATCGAATACAGGACTGCAATAATTAGATACCTACTTAATTTTAAAAAAAAAAGTAAGAGAAACTTACAAAACTATGTTTGAACGAAACTTTTCAACCTTTTCTTGCCAAAGCAAATGTGGTTAAGAAGTAAACAAAACAAATTAACTTGGCATATTAACGAACTGCATAGCTCTTCCCTTACTGTCAAACTGACATGTGACTTTTATTGCTTTGTTATTTTGAAAAAATAAAAATTGTTGAAAATTGACAGCCGTTTGAAAAAAAGACAACTTGAGGTTGACATTTTATTCCAACTGACTTTTAACTTCAAGTAAAAATTTGCAAACTTGCGGAGAAAATTGAAATTCACCACACTAAGCACATTTCATCTTATTTAGCAAAATATTGGAATGCTAAAAACTAAAACCAGCACTTATATTTCATTATAACATTGAGGATTAAAAAGAATAAAACTATTTAAATTAAAAAAATATATATTTATTTAAAACAATTTTTTGCAAAATTATAATATCTACATAATACACACAAAACACCGCTAAAAGTCAATGTAGTGTTTTAATTGCTGTTCTTTTTCTTTTTGTTGTTATTGTTCTTCTTATTGTAGTAACCTTTACCATACTTATAGTAACAATACGTTGCTTGTACCTGGACCAACAAGTAGTCATTCGGGCAATTTATTATCGCCTAGTCATCGTGGTATATCATATCCACCACCAAGTCCAACCAGGTAAGTTTGGCTTCTTCCTTTTCAAAGAAGAAGAATAAGTAAAGGTTTTACAAAATAATAATATTTTATGCATGGTGTTGGTGTATGTCTTTATTCATTTCGAAAATTGGCTTATAATAAAAATTTATATTTATTCGTATAATTATTTTATTTAAAATTTTGATAATTCTTTTTATTCACCACCTTTTTAAATACAAATTCTAAAATTCACCTTTTTAATCATATTTCAATTTATTGTTCGATTGTTATGATATGCTGTTTAATTATGCATTTACATTTTACATCCTATTGAACGAAATGAATAAAGAAAGTGCACTGATATTATGTGTTAAAAAACATTAATACCTATTCACTTTCTTTTTTTCTTCTCACAAAACAAATTAACATCGTAGAGCCACTTTACGTCGGGGAATGGCATTTTCGGCGTCGATCAAAAACCCACCACTAGTCAAATCGCGTAATATAACCTCACAAAATAGCATAAATTGGCATCAAATACCAGCCACACCAACGCCAACCAGTCCGCAATCACAATCCCAGTCACAGCTTAACCAAACATCATCATCGTCGACATCAGCGATTGCAGCGCCTCCTTCGACACCACTGACAGATCAAACGCCATTGACACCAACATCTGGCAGTGCTACCCAATTGACAAATCATACCGGAAGTGATGTTAGTTCATTGCATATCAGTAGTACGGAAACTGACGTTTGATTTAGTCGTTCGTTACCAAATATTGTTGTTTGTTCGTAGTCTTCTATAATTTATTATTTAAATCTTAAAAAACTATCGTCTTTCTCTTTTTAATAATAATTTGTCTTCTACATAATATTATAAAAATATTTATAACTATAACATTATATACTTCTTTTTCTTCAGAAAAATTAAAATAAAAATGATAAACGAAAGCATTGTGGTACTTAGCTTTTTTAACAAAAATTGTATTTTTTAAAACATTGACCATCACAAATATGACGTGATGAAAAGATAAGAAAATTATTTATAAATATAATTATAGTAGGTATACAAACAAAAAACTGAGGTCATTAATATAAGTATTAGACAAGAAAACAGAAAAATAAAACAAATCTTTTAAATGTACTTATTTATGAATTTAGTAAATGCAAACAAAATAAAAAACAAATACAAATACAAACTCTTTAAAAATTAACCTTAAAAAAGTGAATAAGTTGTGGTATTGAAAATAGTAAAATGATTAAGTTCTTCGATGTTAACCATAATTTACATGTACCTACTTAAGGAACATTTAAATAACGGTTTAACATATTACAATTTTAAAGGAATGGCTTTTAAACTTTAAATCTTTTTTCAAAAAAATGACGAAAGATCAGTGTCACTATGAATGTTATCCGTATTCTAATTTAATATCAAAGTTTTTTGGGTGGATTCATTATAATACTTTCTTAACTCGTAGGTACTATAGATCTTCCTTGTTCATTCCTTATGCTTTATTATTTGTTGGGCACTAAATTAATTTACTAAAATGTCATAACAAAAATGTTTCTGCGCTTCCAAACCTGGAAAAAAAGAAGATTTCTACCGCATTATTTTTCAGCTGTCAAAAGAAAACTTCGATTGGGATTCGGCTTAAAACTGTAGGTCCCCTCCATTTCTGACAAAATTACTCGAACACAGAAATAGTTGAGAGTCGTAAGTCACTAGGCCCTAGTTCTCAGTGGACTCTGGCGCCACCTAATTTTAAATCTATCCTGCTCTACTTCTCTTCATAATTACAAATGCAGATAAATGTAAGCCCTTCATTAAGACAAGGCCAGTTTCTTGGCTTTTATTGGGCAGCTGTCAAAAAAATACGTCACTTTTGATTGGTAGAAAAGATTAAAAGAGAACTTTGCAAACAGATCTAATCAGCTTATACGTTTCTAAACGCTAATTTTCAATGAAATTTGGTTTCGTTCCATAAATGACATTTTTCGTTTCATTGTTTGTTTGGCCGATTATAATTTAACGGGGTTCAGGTTTTTAGTGTTTGTGAAGTTTTAATGACATATTTTTTATACTTACCGTATGATCAATCGAAGATAAAAAAATGTCAAGTTTGATATCAATGACATATGAAAAACGAACTTGTTTCTTTGATTTAATGTGTATTGTTTCAAGGACGCAGTTGACTAGAATCTGAAGTATTTTATGTCTCCTTAACTATTTTCGTATTCCTTCAAATTCAATCATATGTTCAAGCAGCAGTTCTGACAGATAGCTACATATACCAGAAATTCTTCGATAGCTTTGGCTTCCTTTTTTGAAAGCCCAGATGATTTAAATCGGCTGTTCATTTATACGTAAAACACTTACACAAAAGGTAACGGGATATCGTATCTATCTGGGATTGAGAGCTGCCAATGTGCATTTATCTTAGAACAAGAATTGTCATTTTGACTGTTTACACCGGTTGAAAAGATCAGTAAAACATGTCTTATCTGCCAGAAGAAGATTAAACCGTGTCAAAAAGTGAACAAGAAAATGTGTTGAATTCTCTTCTCGTTGTTACAATTTATCACTAGAATTGATTGCTCGCAACTTCATTTAGTTAAGTGCCGGTTTACAAAAAGTTTAACAGAGCTTCAAACTCGTTTCGCAAAATCTCATGTACTGGTTTTTAAAAGAACTAATTCTTAGAGTTTATTTCTTTTTTGAAACACTTTGTTCTAAAGATTTTCTCCATATTTTAATACCTTGCAAAATATGACTAAAACAACTTCCGTATATTTTAACGCCCAACATTTAAAAAAGCCATCAAGCATTATGAATAAAATTAAAATACGCATAAATTTTAAACTATAAACGTCTTTCAAACTCAAACCAAAACTCCATCTCATCTAACTCAGCCTTATTCATTTACAAATCTATACTTAATTAATTAAATTAGAAAGAAAAAAACATTCCTTTTCTTATAAATATTAAATAATAAAACTAAAAAATATATAAATATAATCATTTTAGTAGTAAAATTTTGAAAAAAAAAAGAAACAAATATTTTATATTATTTTTTTGTTTATAGACATAAAATCTGTGTAATATGTTTTTAGTTTTTGTAAATATATCAAAACTTCCAAATTAAGGAAATATTTTTTATTCAAAATGAAAAAAAGCGTAACATAATTTCTAAATTAATTGTACAGAAAGAAAACGCAAGTTCTAGTGTTTTTCTAAAATTAAATTAAAATTAAAAATTAAACAAAACAAAAGAGAAAAGTAATTAAAAAAAGAAAACATTTATATCTACATACATTTTAAAAATACTATTTATAATAATTATATAATTAAATGTTGCATAAACATCAATACAGACAAAAAAATGTTTTTTTAGTGATATGTAGATATAAAATTTTATTATAATTAAACTATATATATATACATAATTAAGTTATATAAATTATTATTGTATTGTTATACATATATCAAAGGGAAATGTGTTAAAAAAGTATTTAAGATTTGTAAAAATTAAAGAAAAACTCAAAGATAAAAAAATATAAAAGCAAAATTAATTAATATAGTCCAAAGCATATAATATTTATACAAAGTACCTATAATAATTTATAGCAAAATAAATTTGATTTCAATTAATAACCCGATACTATAAATTATAAAAACCTAAGCCAAATTTATCAAAGAGCAAATTTTAGGAGCCATTGCATCATTAGATAATGGGATTTTATTTGTTGTCCTACATAACAACTTTAGCATTTTTTACGTCAGAAAAAAAATTCAAAATAATTTATATATTTTTGATTTAAATCTGTCAAAACCTTTAATTTTATGTTATTAGTGTTCTATTATTCAATATAAATTAATTTTTTTATAAATATTCCTTACACTGATCTGTCAGAACACCGATTTTGACATTTAGCAGAAAAATGTTGTTTGTTTAGAGATCAATTTTGTAGTTCTTGCTTTTCTTTATTCCTTATTTCAAAATCACTAAAGATGATTAGAATGATTGACAGTTGTAAGTTTGACAAAGTTTGGATTCAAAATTCTGGCTAAAACCCAACCTGAAATAAAGCAAAGGGTAAATGGACATTTGCCAATGAAAAACAGCATTACTCTGAAGAAAAAAGAGCTTCAAAAGTTAAGTAGAATAGAGCTTATTTCGAATGGCCAAGTTCAAATAATCTTGCAGTTTGGCTAGAGTTATTCTTTCAAGCTTTATATGGAGATACATTTTTGATGAACATTTTATTTCATTATTAAGTTTGGACTTTTTCTACTAAGTTTAAAAAACAAAATTATACATAACATTCAACTTATATTTTGACATTTTAAACGACAGCTAAGCTTGACAGGTGTCAAATGCCAGTGAAATGGAAATAAGTTTTGAAATTAAAAGTTTATGTAGCCTTCATTCAACGGCTTATAAGTAATAATGTAAAAAAAAAAGTACATGAAAAAAAGTTTTTAATCACATGGTTTTGTTTACAGTTCACAGAACAAACAATGCAACAAAATATAAATCCCACAGAATATAGATATTTATATGGACACAAAGCAATATTAGCATTTAAAATTTGTAATAAAATATAAAGCAAAACAATAGAACATTAAATCAAAAACAAATATCAACAGTAAAAAAAAAAAAACACTAAGCTTATGTAAATAAAATTTTTAAATTATTAAAAAAAAGCAAATACTAAATAATTAATAATGTATAAATAAAACACAAACAAAAATTGTTGGGAGGACCAATTAAAATGTATAACATTATATGACGTATAGTGAGAAGAAGATATAAATTTTAAAAAGTATTGCAAAATTATTTAATTTTACTTCGTTTTTATTTAAAAAAAAATTGTTGTACAGTTGTGGTCCTTACAGTTAAAACACCTTAAAAAAGCTTCATAAAATATATATTATTAAGAAAAATCAACTTTTTGACCAGATGGAAAACAATAGGAATTGATGTAGAACAAAAATACAAGCATTATACAAATAATCAAAAGTAAATTATAATTAAATTAAACGAAATTAATCAAATTATTAGGGAAATGTATTAAATATAAATATTAATAATACAAACAAAAATCAGTCATTATTTTATTGGGAATTTTACACAAACACAAAAAAAAAAAAAAAACAAAACAAAACAAAAATATTTGCATTTTCGTAGAAGTTTTGCGAAGTAGTAACATAAAAATATTAAATTAAAATTAAAAACAGCAACAAGAAAAAAAGTACGCTTCAAAATAGTAATTTAAAAAAAAACACGACAACAACAACAAAATAAAAATAATTAAAAACTGTACGAGTATTAAAAAAAAATCAACTTTAAATAAATACAACATTTTTGAAATAATATTTTTGAATATTATTGCTTACAATTGCAACTAAAAATATACTTATAATAAATAAATCTTTATTTCATTATATTGAATGAAATATTAAACTTATTTTTAAAAGAGGGAAGTCTAAAAAGTAAAAATATTGTGTCATAATTTTATAAAAAAAATATTTAAGGGTCATTTAAAAAAAAAAAAAAAACATTGACAAATTTTTGTGTAAATAAATTGAATTTTTTGAAAAAATAAATTTAAAATACAAACATTATGTATGTTTGAAATTCCCTCTGGAGATTGATGGGAAAACTAATATTTTTTTGTACATACATAAATAATTTAATGAAAAAAAACATAAAATAATTAAATACAAACAAAAATAAACAAAGACGTTCTAAACGAAAATTGTTCACAAAAATATAAGAAAACAAAAAGTCAAATATGAAAATATATATTAATTTAAAATAAAAGAAAATATAATTTTATTGAAGAAAATCGTTTTGTTTTATCTTTTGGAATATTTAATTTAAAATAATAGATAAGAGTTATTTTCACCAAAAAACTAAAACCTAATAATTTTCACCACGAATAATTTTCAAATAAAAAGGGATATTATCTCAAAAAAATGTATTTATTGCTTTGCTTATCTTTTTTACCTCCGACATCTTTTTGTTTTCTCCTACTTTTAATATGGTGATAAGTTTTGACGTTTGATGATAAAAATCATCGCCTTTCGAGCTTAAGGCCAGTTACATTTTTGAACATTTTAAAGCTTAATTTTCAGCAAAAGATAAGTAGGTACAATAAGATGAATTCTAATTCAAGTTTTTTCAAAAAGAAACAATGCATTTGAAACAAAATGTAGGGACCAATTAATTATAGTTTTCATTAAAATCAATCCGGAAAAATCACTTAAAGAATATTTTTTTGAGAAAAAAAGTTTCATTTCGCAGTTATTTCTCGCTTTAAATATGGTTTTCTAATCTCCGGACGGAAATCTATTTTCCATAACAGCTGATACTTTTATGTCAAAAAGTGAAACGAATCGTTTCACTGATTTATGTTGTAATTTCACACAATTCCAATACCGTATTTTTGCCAAAAAACATTTTTCGGTGGATTTCAATAAGAAAGGAAGGATTTCAATTACAACCATTTTAAATGACCTGCCAGAAATTTTTTAATACAAAAAAAAAAATAAAAACTTTTCGAATATTTAATTTTTAATTTTTTTTTAAATGACGAATCGTTCCACTGAAAGCATTCCTCTAAAGGGAATTTTTCTAGCAGTTCGCTTATAGCTATCATTCAGCCGCCAGTTATAGCTATCGTTGGTTTTCATCATTAAAAACAAACATTGGAATTTTTTTGACAAGTTGTTTATAGCTATCATTAAAAATATCTGTCATTGAAAAAAAATCTCCTGATTGAAATCCACCGACAAATGTCTACTGACAGAAATCTGTCATTGGAATTGTGTGAAATTGGAGTACAAATCAGTGGAACGATTCGTTTCACTTTTGAACATAAAAGTGTTAGCTGTTCAGGAAAATGAATTTCCGTCCGTAAAATAAATACATTTTTAGGGAAAAATAATTGCGCTATTAAACTTTTTTTCTGAAAATAAATTCTTTGTGTGATTTTTGATCGATCAAAACCTAATTTTCATTTCTAATCAAAATCCGCATTGATTTCAATGATAGCTACATATGAACATATAACTTACCCTTTAGATTCTGATTGAGTATGTTTCTTCTTTAAAATAGTATATTAAAAATATTTCTTTGTCCACTTTTGCCCTTACCTGCCATTTTTCAAGCTCAAGCCTGTATAAATTATTCCAAAAATTTGAATCCATGCATAAAGAGGAGATAATCCAAATTCAAATCTTTGGGCATGAAGCGGGCTTTCTAAGAATTTCTCTATGTCGTTCATTTCGGAAGGTTTGGCGCCACGCACAGATAAACCATTTGGAAAAGGTTGTTTCATTGAGAGCTGAACAAACTTTTCCATCGACCATTGTCAATTGCAATGAATTCCTGAATATTGCAATACGACCGAAGTTGGGCTCTAGAAAGTACTGATGAGCATTCCTAGAAGCGCTAGTATTACGGTTGAACTCTAGAGCATAAACCGTTAAAATACCAGTAAAAAGGGTTAGACAAGAAACCTTACGACGATGTTCAAGCGAAGTAAATGAACTTATGATGATATTATCACCAATCAATTTAAATGCTCTACGTTCAATACTGTCCAAGAGGCTTAAGTAAGTTCCAGGAGCACCAGCCCAGAGATGAGAGTTATACAATATTCAAGCCTTAGCCTTAGGAAACCCAAAACACCTTGCGGAATTTTTGGCGAAATCGCGTACATATGTATGTGATCGTTCCACAAGAGGTGGTTGGATGCATGTGCCATCCATACATAATTCATAATGGCAAGGGGAGTATACCTCGCTATAACGATACAAGACGTCATTGGATTTTCGTAGTATTAAATTTCACGCGGTTTTTCTTTCCCCATTGTACAAAGTTTGCTAGCTCGGAATATAATGAGTTTATCATATTTTGAATCCATCCAATACTACTTACATATATTGAACAATCTGAAAGGTAATTTAATTACTAATCCAATGAAGGAGGGATTCATGAAAACCGAAAGCACATTTTTGATTAGAGAGCCTGATGCCAAACCCTATCAAATGCTTTTTAAATATCAAGTGCAATAATCTTACTTTCTCCAAAACGATGTAAAGATTTGCTCCAATGTACGATCAGATGAACCATGAGATCACCAGTGGACCTATAGCTGCGAAAGCAGCACTGTTGGTCATTAAGAAGCTTTCGGTCTTCGGGATATTTCTTGAGCTGATAAATAAATAATAAATTGTGGTGCCCGTGGCATGATGGTTAGTGCGTTGGATTGTCATGCAAGAGGTCTTGGGTTCGATCCCCACCTGTGACACCTAAAGTTTTTTTCACGGGTACTGCCTCTTGCAAGGAATTGACAAATTCTCCAAGAGTAATTCTTGTCATGAAAAGTGCTTTCTCAAAATAGCCGTTCGGATTCGGCATATAAAGTGTAGGTCCCCTCCATACTTGCAATTATTCGCACACAGGAATGGTTGAGAGTTGTAAGTCACTAGGCCCTGGTTCTCTATATGGACTGTTGCGCCACCTAATTTATTTATTTTTGATAAATAATTAGCGTTTCCATGACCTTGGAAAGAAGGGACGTAAGTGCAATCGGTAGGTAATTAGAGGGTGAGGAAGATTCGCCTTTTTGGGGATGGGCTGCACAAGAACTGTTTTCCATCCGCTCGGATTGCTCAGAACGAGACCTGAGGAGTACTTCAAACAATAGCAGGGATACCAACCGGACCACCGGATTTATGTGTGTTAAGATCTCTAAGGACTCTTGCCACAGTACGAGTGCGAAAAAAGATTGGTCGATATAATCACTTAGGTGCTCGCCCAGAACAGGCGAAGTCAGAAAATTCACTGGCAGTGTTGAATTGGCGGCGAACTGCCTAGCAGAGATTAGCTTTCTATAAGGAGCTAACAAATGGAGTGTCATTGACGACAAGCGTAGGACCGAGGAAGAGAAAGAATTCCTCATGACCAAAAATGTGTGCTGCCTTTGGAGTATTTTTTGCGGTTATTTTTTGTCATGTATAAATTTGGTCCTTCAAATATGGGCGTTGCTGGCCTTCCTGGCTTCCTTGAACTATTTCCGGTAAAGAATAGCCAACAGAAACTTTTTAGCCGTTGATATTGATCTTAATTGAACTTAAAAATGCTATTTTGTCCTTGAAATACATGTCTCTCTTCCTCAAAATAGGCGGCAGTGGTTTCTTTTTTAAATCGAATTGTTATAGTCCTACAATATGTGGTTGAAGAAGGGCGAAGATTTCTCCAAATAAGTTGTTTATTTGAGTCTATAAGTCTTAATGGTATATATCTATAAGGTAGCAAACAAATGATTATCTTCAGTCACACTATTAGAAAAAGATTGTCAACTATAGTTAACAATGGGCAAGTTCAGGCGACTTAATAAGACTTGAAAGTAAGGCAAGTTTCTGGTATCTGATTGGCAAGTTGCCAAAAAAAATTGCCTTCCAATTGAGGCAACGCACAGTGTGGTATTTTGACCTGAAACGTGGCCATAAATCAATTTTGTTTACTTTCACCCTCAGGATTAAGCATGTGTCCCATAACAGGTATATATCCAGGCTACTTATTAATGAAGTCTATCTATAAATTCGTCACCCCCGTTCGCGACACCATCAGTTTTTTTTTTTAAGAAAAGAAAAAACTCCTTTCAAGCGACCATAACTAAACATTTTTTATATTATTCCAGATGACTCTAATTCCACCTTGTCTCTGACCAGGAAACAGCTCCATGAGTTGGTAAGAGGAAGCTCAAAAAGACTCCTTGACGGTAAGCTTAAAGATTTGGATAAAAAATGTATGGATATCACAAACTGTCCCCCAGAGAAAATAGATGAACTTACAAAAATTATTATCAAGGCGTTCAAACCAAGCTATAAATGGAAATGGCAACTCTGCAACTGCACAGAAAAGCGTTTCTTTGATAAGAATGGAGAGTGGCTTAGCGAAGAAGTAACGCTACCTGTTGGCATACTTCCCGGAAAGTCTAAAGGTCGCCCAAGCAAAGAGTTCGGGGAATCAAGTGACCGAACAAAACGTCGAAAAACAGAGGAACTTCGAAAGAGTGTGTCTTTTGATGAACTGACATACGCAGCACAGATGAGTCAACGAGCAGCGGGAAATATTGATGTCGCAAAAGTGATGGAGGTTGCGACCCAAACTCCAACCAGGGCTATGAAGCTCCGGAAAGCAGCTGCGATTGGCAGTAAAACCCTGAAAACTGAGAAACACACTCCTGAAAACGCTTTGAGGATATTCGTCGAAGCTAATTTAACTTCTAGTCAATACGAAGTGATTCATCAGGCCAACAAAGATATATATCCATGCTATACCTACGTGTATAAAGCTAAATAGGATTGTTACCCAGCCCCGGATCTAGGGGGGGGGCAGACCGGGGCCTATGCCCCGGGCGGCTAGTTCAAAGGGCGGCAAAATTCATACTCTTCAGATATACATCATATAGGTAATATGCATGGCAAATAGTCATAGTCATAGATATCATAGTCATCCACGAAAAAATTTGAAATCTGCGTCGAAATTTCAAAATGTGATGCATGGCAAATATTCATAGACATCATAGTCATCCACGAAAAAATTTGAAATCTGCGTCGATTCTTACAATTTCTAAGAATTTTCTACCACCGTATTCTTTCCAACAAGTCAATCATAGTCATCCATGAAAACATTTGAAATCTGCGTCGAAATTTCAAACTGAGAGTGAAGCTTTGCGATTTTATGCAATACATGGCAATTAGTTATTTAATTTTTCTTCGACTGTCGTTGCAACAAAAGTGTCCGGATTAAAAAGTGTAAAAGTGTAAGTTTGTATTCTTAGTTTGGATTCGGTTACAGTCATCTCATAAGTCCAACTTTTAGTAATCAACCGAAGGTAAAATACTGTTTGTACGGTGTCGAAACGATAAAATATTGCACAACACTTCCATCGCTTTTCTAGGTAAGTCACTTATGATTACTATCTTATGCTTTTTAGTAACTATAGTTATAAATTAAGTTCAATTTGATACGTGCTTTCACTAACACTTACTTCTTCTTTGATTTGTCATTATTCAAACTATCTTAAAATTTTAACGCTGCGCCGCGCCGCGCCGCCGTCTGTCGTTCGGTACCCATATCGGATGACTTATTTTACTCTAGGCTGTTGTACTTATTAAAGCCATTAATACAACATAATGCAATGTAGGAGTTTTAAAACAAATGAGCAGCAGCAACCTTCGTCGTTTTATTAACTGCAAATTTTTATTAGATTGAAATGCTTTCAACAAGGAAATTGATTATTTTTGTTTATACAGGTTGTAATAATGAGCGCACCAAGAAAAAAGCTTTCAGGAGCGGAATATAGAAAAAAGGCTAAATATAAGGAACTGCAGGGAAAACAATGTGCAGATCGTTTGAAAAATTGGCTTCGAAAAGAGGATGACTCTTCAGTATCTGCTACAACTTCCGAAGTTGAAATTGATCTAGAAGATGCTCCTGATACATTGCCCGTTCAAATGGAACAAGATTTTTCACAATCAGTGCAAGAAAGTTTACCATCTTTATCGCTGTGCGAGCAACCTGAGCAACTTGAAAAAACAAAGCCAGGATGCGAAGAATCTAAATCCTCGCACTCGGATGTGGAAGAACTGCAAACAAATGAATTCGATTTGACGGACCCAGGCAATTGGCCAGGTGTGGAAAAAATGACTGACCAACAACGGACTTTCTTTGCCAATCAGGCTGTCTTATTAGCAGACACCCCGAAAACATTGAATTCCGATCTACCGAACGCAATGGCAGACATTTAACATCTTCTATGTGGTATAGGACGTTGGCTAATAGCGAAAGGGTTAAGAGATCTTGGCTTATTTTTTCTAAGACAAAAAATGCAATTTTTTGTGCGTGCTGCAAGATTTACCAGAAACCGTCCTCTGCTTCTACATCTGCATTGTGTTCTATAGGGTTTATTAACTGGAAAAAAGTTTCAGAGAGGCTAACCGAACATGAGGCAAGTCAAATGCACAAAGAGTGTATGATCAAGTGGAAAACACACGTACAACAAATGAAATCATGCAAGGGTATTGATCAAGACATTGAGAGAGTGATTCAGTCAGAGAAAGAAAAATGGAGACAGATACTGCGTATTGTTATAGATGCTGTATTGTACCTATCCACAAACTGCCTTTCTTTTCGCGGGTCCAACGAAACCCCTAGCGATCTGATCACGAATCATCAGCCTAGTCAAGGTAACTTCTTGAACTTAATTTCCCTGCTCGCTAAGCATAATTCAACTCTGAAGTTTCAATTAGAACACATTAAGAAAGGACAAATATCTTATTTATCAAAAACAATACAAAATGAAATAATTGATATAATGGCAAAAACAGTTAGAAACAGCATTTTAAATGACATCAAAGAAGCCAAATATTTTACAATAATGTTCGACTGTACACCAGATGTATCTCATACAGAACAAATGAGCCAGGTAATTCGATATGTAAAAAGAACTGGCGAAGTGTGTGAAATAAAAGAAAGTTTCATCGATTTCATAAAAGTCGCTGAAAAAACAGGAGAGGACATCTGTCAACAGATTTTAGAAAAATTGGCAGTTGATGGCTTAGACATTGGACAATGTCGTGGCCAATCTTATGATAATGGGTCCAATATGGCCAGCATCCATAAAGGAGTACAAGCCAGAATTTCAGAAAGAAATGAGCTGGCCGAGTTCGTTCCGTGCTTGGCTCACTCCTTAAATCTTGTAGGTGTTCACTCTGCCTCATCATGCCAGGAAGCTATCAACCTATTTGGATTAATTCAAAAAGTTTATTGCTTTTTTGTTGGTTCTACTATGAGGTGGGACATTATGAAAAAACACCTAAAAACAAATTTAAAAGGAAGTAGTCAGACGAGATGGTCAGCGAAACATGTTGGTGTGAACGCCCTTTTAAGTAATTTACCAGAAGTAGCGGAATCGTTAGAAGAAGTAAAGCAAACTTCTCGTGCTCCAGAAGCTAAGTACGAGGCAGGTCATCTTTTAACTGCTATAAAGGATTTTAAATTCATTCTTAATCTAACTGTTTGGGCCAATATTCTCCGCGAAATCAACCGAGTGAATATTGAAATTCAGAAAAAAGATCCTTGCCCGTTCCGTCTCTTTAATGGATGGTCTGCTCAAGACTTTGCAAAAAATGAGACAAAACCCAATGGATTATTGGATAAAGCAGGCTGAAGAAGTTGCTGAAAGAAGTGGTGTTGACCCTATTTTGCAAAATAAACGGATTCCAAAACGTAAAAAACATTTCGATGAGATGTGTGAAGACGAACTACAAACACTCCAACCTATTCAACTTTTTTCTAAAGAAATAATGATGGTTTTTGATCGAATCATATCAGAATTTACAAAGAGGTTTGATTGTGTAACCATGCTAAATTTAAATTTTGCTTTTCTTAATGGAACTAATATTATGAAAATGTCAAATGAAGAACTGCAAAAGTATGGAGCAGATCTGGCTCGAAAATACGAGCGAGATTTAAGCGCTGTTGAATTCTGTCAGGAACTTTACGTTTTTAAAGAGCAAGCTGCACTTTTATTTGGTGATATAGAAAAGGCTAACGGTTTCCACCTATTGCAACACATCTATACACATGATTTGCAGGATGCTTTTCCGAATATTTGTATTGCCTTGCGTATTTATTCAACTCTTCCAACTACATCCGCAAGTTGCGAGCGAAGTTTTAGCAAAAAAAAACTGATTAAAAATTATTTGCGATCATCTATGAGCCAGGAACGCTTATCTAGTCTTGCAATCTTAGCAATAGAAAATCGAATTGCGAACGAGTTGGATTATGACAAGGCCATAGATTTATTTGCAGAGCAAAAAGCTCGAAGAGTTAAATTGTAATTTCAATCAATAAACAATTGCAATTAAAAATATGATTTTAATTTTTAATATACATATATATTTTTATTTTGAATCATATCCTGTGATGTACATACATAAATAAATAGGCTTAGTAAAGAAAAAACAGCGCTGGGTGCATTATTTCCGGAATGCCTTTGTAGGTTAAAATAAGTTAAAGTGGTTAGGGGCGGCATTTTGCAGTTTTTGCCCCCCTGAAAAAAAATGAAGATCCGGGGCTGTAATGTTACCCACCAAAAAGCGTAAGTGAGACAGTTGCCGAAGTGAAGCTCCAATATTTAGTGGATCACACATCATCACGAAGATGACGATAATAGTGATGCAAATATATTTTTGAGTTCTCTTGTACCTCTTCGTCTCAAGTATGGGAGTCAAATATTATGGCAAAACATTCACCCTTCATCACCGAGATGGTGCAGACCAATACGGATTCGTTTTGTAAAAGAAAGTAAGGACATAACCAATGAAGAAATCGAATACGTTGAAAACCAGGCCCAAAATCTTCAAGCAACAAAAGTAAGCGACAATATAAGAGTCAACCACGTACTGCTTCCAACATTGGTCGATGGAAAAGTGTGTAACGCAGCTACGAATACTGCATCTACATTACGTTGTTACATATGTGGAAAAACTTCAAAAAGTTTCAACGACTTGGATTCTATAGAACCAGAGAATCCAGATACTTTCAGATTTGGGCTATCAATACTACACGCCAGGATTAGGTTTTTTGAATTTCTACTGCATCTATCGTACAAGCTAAAAGCGGAAGTGCATAAGGGCCGCGTACGCGTTGCAACGTTATTGGAAAGTTGACTGGAACGTTAGTCAAGAAAAATCTCCCTAACTATCAAGTAAAGTCTATTTTTGTCAAAATGTCAGATAATCATGTTTGTTCATTCAGATTCAACTGATAGCTGAACCTTATTAGTCTGTGCGTTATTTATGTACTTACTGCACAGTTTCATTTAATGTTTTGTGTAAAAGCCTTTCTTGTCAAATTGAAAAAGAAATAAATGATATTTCTGTACAATAAAAAAATCGTGAAGAAGTGTTTTGTAGACAAAAATGGTTTTTGGCACGATCAACTGAAGTAATAGGTTATTAAAGTAAAGTTCCGAGTTTGAAATTTATGGCACTTGAAAAACTAACTAGTTGCCTTGGTCAAAATGTACGTTCAAAGAATGAAGTTGACTGCAAATGAAGTCATTTATATTGTCTGAACCTGACCATTGCTTGTACTAGCTTTAGCCACTTCTGCTTTCAAAACCCACACTTTGCAATCAAGATTAAGTTATCAAAAGATATTCGTGGCATGATGGTTAGTGCGTTCGACTATCATGCCAGAGGTCTTGGGTTTAATCCCTGCTTGTGCCATCTAAAGTTTTTTTTGTCACGGGTACTGCCTCTTGCGAGGAATTGACAAATCCTCCAAGAGTAATTCTTGTCATGAAAAGTGTTTTCTCAAATTAGACGTTCGGATTCGACTTAAACCTGTAGGTCCCCTCCATCCCTGACAACGATACTCGCACTCAGGAATGGTTGACAGTTGAAAGTCACTAGGCTCAAAGGACTATTGCGCCACCTTATTTTAAAAGATATTCCAGGTAGGTGAGAGAACACTTCTTTTTCAGATTCTCCTATACGAGAAGTAGTGTGGTTCACAAGACTGGAGTTCAATTTTAGCTCAAATTTCTGTCACAATGATGTTTTCTAGATAACACTCCTTTTTTGCTAGTAGAAGATTGTTATAAGATGAAAAAATAGGTACCGATAGCCTGGTGTTGACAAAACTGCGTATAAGAAAATATTGATGTTTTGTCAACTTGGTTTCTGCAACAAGTTACAAGATTTCCTTGGTGTCTATGAGAGGATATTCCTTATTATGAGTTTCTTCGTAAATATACTTCATTAATCGAATCATCAAATTTAGGCCTTTATTACGAGTGTCGTTCAACGATCGATGCGATAAATGTCGAAAGCATCGATAATAAGTCTTTTTGGTATTATGTATCTTCATCGACAGAGTTTCTTGTTACTGTGAACAGCGAACTTTGGGATTGTGAATAAAGACTTAATTTTGACATTTGAGTTAATTTCAGTGATAAATTCATGTATGGAAATTGTTTAATAATTTAATGTGAGTAGTTGAACTTTATAAAAATATAATGCAAGCAACTAATTGACTACTTTTCAGATAGTTAGCATGATTTCCAGCGAGTTTTTTTTGATTCAGACGACGATGAAATAGCAAGCGAAAGGATGGACAGGAATAGAAGTTATGACCTGTTGGTGATTGCCAGAAATAGAAGGCTTTTGAGGGACGCTTCGAACCCTCTGGAACTTCAAGAAAATATGTGAATAAATAACATGAACATATTCACCCTTATTCTAATAGTCGTTTTGCTAAAACGCCAATAAAACAACAAGGCTCTGGAAACGAAAATTGGAATTTTATTGAAACGATTATCGTCATAATGCTTAAAAAAGTGAAGAACATAGAGAACGCTGCTCTTTTCGTATTACTTAAACACCAAAATGTGGTCTCTGGAGCGTTCTCGTTTCAAAGGCGTTTAAAACGACTACCGGAACAAGGGTGATTGTTTTCATTTGCTAATTTATTATTCTTTGAAGATTTTTGAAACACTTCAGGCTATCAAAGCCAGCTTTTGTCCAATTACTTGCTGACATTGATAACCATCTAAGGCCAGCAAAATCGGTCTTTGTTATATTCTGATCCGAAAACTCCGCAAATATCTTACTCAATCATCCACGTTTGACCGCATCCAAAGATGTCGAAGGCAAAACATGATACATTCAGTGTCTTTAAGTGGACATGGTATTTTTTTCTTCAATATTAAACCATTCCGAATATTTTTGGGCAAGATATGCTCTTTATACCTGTACTCTTTTGACTTAATAATTAAACGTTCTCAAATAAGTATACAAAATATGACATTTTCAACCATGCTCAGTGATAGAAGGATTCAAGCTACCTTAGGTAACACTTACTTGACCAGGTGCGTAAACAGGGGAACACCTCAGGGGGGTGTTCTGTCCCCTCTTCTTTGGCTTCTGGTCATGAACAAAATTCTTTTTAAACTGGAAAGTTGTGGTGTGAAGGCCGTTGCTTAATCAGATGATTTGGTGATACTGGTATCAGGAAAGTACACTTCCGTGATTAGTGAGATTACGGAGATGGCATTGCTAAAAGTAAGCAACTGGGCTACAAGCTGTGGCCTGGGTGTCAATAAAAGCAAAACTGAACTGATGCTCTTTACTACGAAAAGAAAAGTACCACCCTTCACCCTTCCCCGCCTCAACGGTAAATCTCTTTCCTTGTCTTTCAGCGCTAGATATTTGGGAGTAATACTTGACCCAAAGTTAAACTGGAAACTTAATATCGAAGAAAGGGTCAAGAAAGCCAGCATAGCTTTCTATGCCTGCAATAAAACCTTTGGCAAAAAGTGGGGTTTGCAATCGAAGATGATTTTGTGGACGTATACAGCCGTGGTACGTCCAATCTTGTCCTATGGTTCGATTGTTTGGTGGCCCGCGCTTAGCAAAGCCTACAATATAACTAAACTAAAAAAGGTTCAGAGAACAGCTAGTGTTGGCTCCACGGGAGCTTTGCGCTCATGTCCGTCGGACGCCCTAAACGTTTTTCTCTACCTCTTACCAATAGACCTGCATATCAAATACTTAGTATCTTGCAGCGCGTTGAGACTTAGGGAATCGAATAGTTGGTATTCTAGGCCCTTTTGTCATAGTAATATCACTAATCTCATCCCAGAGGACATCTTTTCGACAGAAACCGACTACTGCACCCCTACTGTGGACCTCAGTGCGGATTTTAAAATTATCATCCCATCTCGAAATGAATGGGATGATGACTTAGTGACGAGAGGCTTCGACACAACTATTTTCACTGACGGCTCGAAGATGGAGTGTGGGGTCGGTGCAGGAATTTTTTCCGAGTCTCTAAATGTCTCCAGGTCTTTGCGACTTCCTGACTTTGCTAGTGTTTTTCAGGCTGAACTACTCGCGATCAAGGAAGCATGCAAGTTACTAAAACTAGATCCAAATCAAAACCGCAATACAGCTATTTTTTCGGACAGTCAGGCGGCTTATTCAAGCGATTGGCTCGTCCACTTCATCCTCCAAACTGGTTCAACAATGCCGAAGTGAGTTAGCGAGCATGAACATTGGACTCAGGGTCACTCTCATCTGGATTCCGGGTCATAGAGGCTTTGAGGGCAATGAACGAGCTGACGAGCTGGCTAGGCAAGGATCAGCCCTTCATAGCTCACTCGCGGAAAGAGTCAACATTCCTCTTGGTGCTATGAAGGGCAAGATCTTCTCTATTTTCCTCGCTGAATCAAACCACAGGTGGAACAGCCTAACCAACTGTATCATATCTAGAAGGATATGGCCCACCTACAACAAATCCCGTACTAATAATCTCATTTACAGACCCAGGCAAGACATAGCCAGGGTCGTTGCTACATGCACCGGACACTGGCCTGTTGGAGAACACGCATCTAAGCTGGGCATCCCCCACAATACTTTCTGTCGTAGTTGTGAGGACCAGCGAGAAAAAGAAACTGTTCTTCACTTCTTATGCAAGTGTCCCGCCTTAGCCAAAACGAGAGCCAAAACATTGGGAAAGTCCTTTTTCAACGACCTCAATGAGCTCTCAGAACTGGAGATCAAAGATTTGATCTCCTTTCTAAACGCAACAAAGTGGATTTGAGGCGTATTTTTCTCTTTATAATCCCCCTTTTATCTTTATAGGTCAACCGAGTATTTTATGGTATCAAAACGGCGCAACGCAGCGCTAATTGTGTCACCGAGCTAGACTGCTCGTGGCCACCATTTCTACTACTACTACTACTACTACTATGACATTTTCACAGTTGAAGTTTAAATTTTCTTAGGTCCATGTTTTTTATTAATAAACGCTTTAGTGTTAACCTCATGCCAATCTGTCTTATTTTGTTATTTTAGTGTACATTCGTCTATCTCCTGTTATTTTCATCAAGCTATGTTGATCTATATATAATCCCCCCCTCTAGACACCAAGAAAATCTTATAGATGCTCTCGTTCTGTTACTGGTCCAAACATGCAGATATTCTGAGGTGCTAAAACTTAAAAATAAAGAACTTTAAAAAATACAAAATTCGTAATTTGTTAAATTTCAACAGTTTTGATTTTTGTTTTTCTGTTTCTTTTTTTTATTAATTAAATTTCAAAGATTTAAACTATCATCTGCATTATTTTATGTTTTGTAATTTTTGTCTCTCAAATTCTTTTGTTTTTCTACAAATGGTTATTTTTGTTTGTTTGTTTTACTTGTTCTATTATTTCAGCATTTTTATCAATTTCTCACTTAAATAAGGCAAATATGTAAGCATATTAGTATATGGTTTTGTTTTTTGTTTTGTTGAAAACACTTTCAAAAATGTACCTCGTTGTTATTCTAAAACATGAAATTAGTTTTTAAAAGCAACATTTTTACTCTTTTTTTTTAATTATAAGTGTTTTTGTTTCTTGTCTTGTTTTCATAATTCAATGTTACGACTTAGTTGGAATAAGATCACAATGAAAAAGAGAAACACACATGAAGAATTAAATTACAACAGCAACATGCAACGTTTGGGTGAAGCAGAAGACAAAAAAATGAGAAACATAATCACGAGGAAATGAATGTAATAAATATGTAAATACAAATTATTAAAAGCAACAAATGCCTCGAGCCAAAAACAACAGCTATGTACATATTTAGACGATATCAATTCGAAACAGCATAATTTTTCTATTCTAGTTAGAAGCACCTTTCATAACCGCATTCTCTTACTTTTCAAATAGAAAGAATCCTTTTTTTTTGAAGACCATCTGAGGATCTGCATCATCCTTAAGAACTAACACACAAAACACAAAGAAATAATAAAAACCAAATACTAACTATTTTTTAAGCTCTCAGAGCAACAATTTTATTAAAAATATTTAATTTTTTACGCTTCTGTTTTGTTTGTTTGTTTTTTAATTTAACTTTTAATTTGTTTGTTTATTGACAATACTTTTGAGGGGAAAAGCAAACAAGCGAGCAAAACAAATTAAGGTATATAAATTGTTTTTTAATACAAGAAAATAAATACAACTTGATCAAGAATAGAATAGAAACAAAAAAGAAATTATAATAATAATGACAAAGGAATTAAATCTTCTAGCGAGAGTAAACAATAATAATGATTATTATAAATTGTATGAGTAGTATTATAATATAGTATTATGTTTTTTGTTTTTGTAATTTTTGTTTAGTTTTTGTTTTCTTTGTTAAGGACATTATGATCCTCGGTTCACTGTTTTAGTTTAAGGTGGAGAGTATAGTTTTAATTGGGAAATATTTAGGACATTGTGAGGGGTAATAGGGGGGTGGGGGAGGGTGTTGGGTAGAAGGGAGATAATTGGGAATTAACTCGTTGTTTGGAATTTGTTGCATGGTTGTATGATTGAAGTCTTACGAGCAGGCACTGTTTCTGGTGTTGGAATCGCTTCACCGGTGGAGACTTTATTCGCGAAAACCTGTTTAACACCGCCACCTTTTTGCTTGGCCATTTGATAATCTCCAGAATCGAAGAATTTTTGCTGCAAAGAAAAGAAATATTATGATGATTTAATTGGTGATTAGGATATTCACAATACCTTGTGAGTGAAAATTTAAACAAATAAAATCCAAATTGGAATAAATATAAAATATACAGTGTTATCCATTTTGCGGTTTCAAAAGTAAACATAATTAAAACACAATATAAAATATTTGTTTCATGATATTTCTTTTTTATTATAAAAGTTTGAACGTTGACATTATGTGTGAAACCCTATACCATTTAAATGACCACCACGCGAATTGTTGCAAGAATCGATTCTTTTCAGGTAATTTTCGACCACTTTTTGACACATACAGAGCGGTATCTCAGCCATAACTTTACGAATGTTGGTTTTTAAATGTTCAAGAGTTAAAGGTTTATCTGCATAAACACGGTCTTTCGCGTAGCCCAACAAAAACAAGTCAGCGGTGTCAAGTTACATGATCTTGGTGGCCAGTTGATATCGCCACGCAGATAAATTACGCGGCCAGGAAATCGCTCTTCCAATAAACCCACATTCGCTTGAATTGTGTGGCATGTGACACCGTCTTGTTAAAACCACATATTCTCCAAGTCGTGTTCTTCAATAGCATTCAAACAAAAATCATATGACCATAACGCTCCGTATTGTCGTTGATATGTCGTTCCATCGTCGTTTTCGAAGACAACGCACCAAACAGTGACTTTTTGTGGATCCGTGGCATGATGGTTAGTGCGTTGGACTGTCCCTTGTTAGTGACGAAGGTTGAGCTTCAGCTCATCTTCAACTCAATAAAAAACAAAGTCAGCAGGTGTCGATGGTATATCCAACGTTGTAATAAGACAATCACCGATGGAGGCAATTGACATTTACACCACACTCTTCAATAATGCATATTATCCAGTGCATTGGAAGACCGCTGTGGTTCATCCTCTCCCGAAAAAGGGAAAGGACAACTCCAACCCGTCAAATCTTCGGTCGATAAGTCTACTCCCGATTATCAGCAAAGTTTTCGAAAAAATCATTAATAGGGCTCTGACTAAGTGGGCTGCGGACAACAAAATAATTCCGGATAAACAGTTCGGGTTCAAGGCGGGTCATGACACAATTCATGCTGCGTCTAAACTCGTTTCTGATATCCAATGGAATAAATCAAAACAACAATGCACAGGTGCTGTTCTGGTTGATTTGGAAAAGGCCTTTGACACCGTATGGTTAGAGGGCCTTTACTTAAAACTGAGCAGGCTTGGCATAAGCAAGCTATTGTTGTATATACTTTTTGATATGCTTAACGGTAGAAAGCTTGTTGTCAAAAGTGGCAATGTAACAGTAACTTCTACCACAACATTCTTAATTAAAAATGGTCTTCAACAGGGAGCGGTGAATTCGCCGATTCTCTTCAGCATTTACACCAGCGATCTGATAGGTAGTCTTACAAAGGCAATTGCGTACGCCGACGATCTTATTGCGTACAGAACGGCCCGAAAGGTAGAGGTTATTAGAATTCCCTTGGAGCGTGATTTCGACAAGATTCAGCGATATTGCGACGACTGGAAACTGAAAATAAATGTCCAGAAGTCGGAGACAAGTCTGTTCCGGACTCCGTTGGCTAGGGCCACGGGGGATACGTGCAAGAATTGGCGCAAGATGGTCATCGTTGATCTTCACGGGCAGCGATTAGCGAGCAAAAGTGTAGTGAAGTACCTCGGTATCTGGTTAGATCAGTATTTATATTTCGACAGACATATAAATGCTGCTCTGACCAGGCCAGAGGAGCCTTCGCTCTGACGAAACGGCTGTTTTACAGCAGTCGGCTTGACCCCAGAGTGAAGGTAATTTGCTACATGGCCCTCATACGGCTGATGATCGTTTATGATTGTCCTGTGTGGTTCAACGTGGCCCCTTCCCAGATGGAGAAGTTTCGGGTGTTCGAGCAGCAGTGTTTACGACGCACGCTGTACCGGTTTATATCGAACAGTCGAATCTTCTTACATGCATTAATATTCCAACGAGGTCCTATACAACGGGGCTCGAATCAACAGAATTGACAATTCTGTGATAAAACTCGTTCGAGGTCACATTGCAAGAGCTATGTCTTCGACCAACAATTTAATTTTCGGGGCGTTCTATCCGAACGACGTGTATTTTAAGAGTGCACGCTTGAGCGGCTTAATTCTACCAGAGGCAGAATTAGACAGATGCGGTCTGTCTGATACAGGATAGATTGGCAGTTCCGCTAATCTACCACGTCAGACGACTAACCGTGGATAGGTGACTCCTGTACAATCGGGACGTCATGGCACAAGGCGGAGCAGAGCTCCTTCGGTTCAGTAGGACTGTGTCCGAACGGGACCGAACTGATAGGGTGAAGCAGGAGAACCAGTTTTGGTGGCTTCAATCGGCAATTGATAGTGAGTAGTCAGGATGGGGTTTTAAGCCTTGGCCGGCTTACATACTTGTTTTATAGTTTCAGGGTTTAGTTTTACATAAGTAGAATAGGCATAGTGGCACAAAAAAAAATTAAAAAAAAAAAAAAAATAATAATAAAAATAATAAAAAAAAACATGGAATAAGGAAAAAAAAAATAATAATAAAAATAATAAAAAAAACATGGAATAAGGAAAAAAAAGGAAAATAAAAAAATGAAAACTTAAAAACAAAAAATGTTAGTTAGATTTGCTGCTGTAGTTGTTCAGCTTAGTGTTCACGATTGCCAGGTCTGACAATCATTGTCAGATCTGCAAACGTCTGACAATGTGTGAAAATGAGCTGACAATGAGCTGAAAATTTAATTTGTGTGTATACGGTTTGCAGATATCTACAAACATCTGCAAATCTGTTGCCAAATATTTGTCTGACAATTTCGACAAACTAATTTGGTCAAATAGCTAGCAATAGATTTGCAAACATTTGTAGATTTTCTGCCAACCGTGTACACACCAAATCAAATTTTGGATCTGCAAATTTATTTTCAGCTCAATGTCACACATCGCATCAGTCAGAAAGTTTGTCTGCCAATGAATAAATTTGCAAATGTTCCTCAAACTGCATCTGCAAATTTATTCATTGTCAGACGTTTGCAGAAACGTCAGAAAATGAAAAAAATTTGGTGATCTCCCAATGAATTTTGTGTACACACGATTGCCACATCTGCAAATTAATTTGTCTTCAAAATGATTGATGAACAAATTTTTCTGCAAATCAATTTGGTGTGTACACGGTTGTCAGCTTTCGTGTACACGATTGCCAGATATCTACAAAATAATTGGCAGATATTTGTCTGCAAATTAGGAGCCAAACCATTTGTCTGCAAATTAATTTGGTGTGTACACGATTGTCAGCCATTCGAGACAATTTTTTCAGTGACAGATCTGGCAATATTTGCAGATCTGGCAATCGTGTACACTTAGCTTTCTAGTTAGAATAGGTAGTTTAAGTTAATTTTAAGTTTTATTAAAGGACCTAATTTTAAGTAGTTTTTAAGTAAAAATAAAAAAGGATATTGATATTAGTTTTTTAGATCTTAGGGCCGAAAGGCATTAGAATTAAGTATTATTGTTTAACTTAGAGTGTCCGTATGGGACCAGTAAGTTAGTTGTAAGGTATGGATAATTAGGCAAGTTTTATGAATTTTTGTCTACCTTTAAGATAGTTTTAAGAAATAATGAATAAAAATGAATTAAAAAAAAAAAGTGCGTTGGACTGTCATGCCAGAGGTCTTGGGTTCGATCCCTGCCTATGCCATCTAAAGTTTTTTTCACGAGTACTGTCACTGAAATAAGCCTTTCGGATTCGGCTTAAAAAACTGTAGGTCCCCTCCATCCCTCGCACACAGGAATGTTTGAGAGTTGTAAGTCACTAGACCCTAGTTCTCAACGGACTGTTGCGCCAACCAATTTATTTATTTATTTTTTAAAGGTCTCTTTTCAATTAATTGACGATTCTCAGAACCCCAAATTCTACAATTTTGTTTATTAACATACCCACCGAGTGAGAAATGTGCTTCACCGCTGAAGAAAATTTTGTTCGAAAAATCGCCTTCAACCGGCTGTTGTTCAAGCGCCCATTCGACGTATCTACGACGCACGTTGTGAATGGTCAGCTGGCTTCAGTTGTTTTGTGAGCTGGACTTTATATGGATGTAGGTGCAGATCCAAATTCAAAATACGCCAAATGTGCCGTAAGAGCCCGTTCACACGATCCCGAATCGGCGGTTTTGCCGTATCGGCGATCTTACCGTATGAGCCAGTGGCAATATAATTTAAATGAGTATATTCAGACGATACGGCATTTAACCGTATACGGTAAAATCACCGATTAGGTCGATTTTGTCATTCGGTTTTGTCTCTGCAAATCGTTTTCGGTCGTACGGTAAAAAAACCGAATCGGCTTATCGTGGCAATGTATTTATATACAGTGCGTTCAGACGATTCGGTATTTTGACCGATAGTGCGTCATTTTTCGTTTGGGCTACTGTCGAATATGCTAGTATAAACCTTTTTTTGTGATGCAACTGAAAACCGAGTACGGTGTTGGGTTGAATACGGTGTACGGTTAAATTACCGTACCGTCTGAACACTCCAACCGAAAGACACCGAATCGAGAAAATATTCGATACGGTGAAAATATCGAATCGTGTGAACGGGCTCTTAGACAATCCTAATTCCTGAGAACGACAACAAATCGATACACACGGGTTTCCGGCAACACTTTCACTTACAGGAGCGATATTTTCAGTGGTACGAGCGAAACGATGATTGACAGGCCTTAAAATATCTGTTACCAGCCCAGTCCCTTCAAATGTCTTCACAATTTTGTGAATTGCTTCGTAGTTGGACGATTATGTAAACCATAATTTGTTCTTAAAGCACGATATGTGGCTGTCACACAATCACCATTTTTGTAGTTGGTTTTAAGAATTTTTATGCGTTGTGCGATAGTTAAGCGATTCATTTTCGTAAATGTCAGACTTTCAACTGAAAAATAAATTAGTTTAACAACTTAGTTTGACAGATGTCAAATTGCAGCCCTATACTTTTGAAACCGCAATGTATAACCCGTTATATTGTACTACGTTTTGTGGCGTAATTTGTAAAATAAAAATAATAAACCCTCATCACTCTTTTATAGTCAAATTTAGTCTTAAGCAATATTCACATGAGCACGACCAACGACCAACGAATGAACGAATATTCGTCGATTTTGACATTTCTTTCACATGAGAGCTTTAATTCGTCGCGAATGAAGTTTGACATTCACCACCGAAACCAAAACAAGAACGATTTTTTAGGTTAAGTACGCGCGATTTTTTTATTCGTTGCGAGTGTGGATAATGTGGAACGCGAATAAAGTTTGACAGTTCGTATCAACTATAATTTTTTTCGCGACGAATAAATTTGTTTTCTTAAATTTATTAATATATGATACTGAAAAGTAAAAGTATGCATCATAAATCAAATAGAAACTATATTGCTATCGTTTTGTTAAGAATTTGTGTGGAAATATGTCTTCAAACGTATATAAACTCACATTTTGTAATTCATTCGTCGTTCGTTGGTCGCGCTCATGTGAATGATGCTTTAGAGAGTAATTTTGAATTTTTGAGAGTTAAAAAAAAAGTTTGATTTTTTCGACTAAAGAAGTTTTTTTTACTACAAATCGACCCGGCCCTTGTTATATATAAAACATAAACTACTTACTCCTTTTTGTAGTCTTTTTTGTAGGAACGCTGAATGTCCACCAGGTCCCCGCATTCCAGCTGCTGGGTATTTTGATTTTAGTTTCTCCTCTTCGATTTTTTCCAAATCACGTGGACTTGACTAGAAAAGAAAAGGATTATTTTATTAACATTGATATTATTTATTTACTTTTTTTTTTAATTTTTTATTAACTTTGATTTCCAATCACTTCGAACCACGATCATTCTTTTTCGCTTTTTGGTTAAAAGTGCTTCGGGTCATAGAGTGTACAAAAACAAGGGAATGAAAGGATAGACATGCCCCAATTTTATTTTGACGATAAAAAAAGTTAGTTTAAATTTTAGCAATTTGTGGGGTGAAAAATCGTTTTACAGGGCACAAAAAAAAAAAAGATTGCATAGCAATCGAAATAGAAGTGAACATAAATAATATCAAATCACAATCGAAATGAAAATCTGCGAAATAAATGATAACCAAGTGATTGAAAAAACAATTGCATTCAAATACCAGACAAACAAAATGTCAAACAACTTAAACGAAATAACCAAAATCGAGATAAGAAAGACAAAACGTAATCTACTGTCTTTATTTATGCCTGGAGTTTGATTTTATAAATTGCAATGTGTTTATATTTATTATCTGAAAAATACGCAACCCGTAAAAGTATACCTCTATACATCAAGTTCAAAATGGGAAAAGTTGTGTAAGCCACAATTGAATTCTATTAAAAAAAACTACTTCATAAATTTAGATAGCCTCTTAATTGTATGTGTCAAAAAGGCACCTTCATTTACCAAGACCGGAAATGTAAAGAGCACCCTCCGTATCTAAAAGTACGTTAAGTTACAAGTAGTTGTATAATGTGCATTTATCGGGTTTTCCATTAGTGACTTGACAACTTTAAATTAAATTTGCGAACGCACCCTCTCACTAATTGTCGAAATGTCCCTGTCAACCTATTTAGTAAACTCTACATTTTATCATGGTAAAGTACACAAACGAGCACCGACCGTTCGTCCGTAATTCGTAGTCGGTGACCGCAACTTTGCGGTCGTAATTCTCGTCCTAGTAGGCAGGCAATAACAAGTTTAGTGCACAAATTGTAGTCTACGTACCTATTCGTTGTGTGATATTGCCGTGTCAATGAAACAATGAGTTGGTCGAAGTGTTAAAAATATCACTGCCGTCCGAAGCGAAAGACCGAAATCAGTCGATTCCATGGCGTTCTCCAATATAAGCATCGCTCAGACCACTTTATGGCGTACCTTGGTGTACACCCCTACTAGCAGCAGTACACCCCATATCTAGCTGACTCAAGAATTAAAGCCAATGGATTATTTGAAACGTTTTCCGATTGGGCTCCGAATAAATTGACACAAAATGATGACTTTCATAGCAAAATCATCTTCAATGTGAAAGCTCAACTTTGGATCAATGGCTTTGTAAATAATCAAAATATACTTTATTTGCTTTATGAGTTATCGCTTCATTCACAAAAAAAAAAAAACTGTTTGGTGCAGGTTGCACTCCAGCAGTGATATTAGGCCATATTTGTTCGACGACGATAACGATAGCCACGTTAGTGTGAATGTCCAGCGTTATCGCGCTATCAGTACCAATTATTTACTGTCCGAATTGGAAAAATTACACTTGGAAGACATGTGGTCGCAACAGTATGGGGCCAGCAACCACAACGTGTTGAGCATGTTATCTCAAAAAATGGACAGTTTAAGATAATTACTCGCAACATCAACACCTGACAGTAAGCCTTAATTTGATGGCAAGCTTTTAAACTTGCTGCTTCTTGCATTGCTTTGTCGCTTAGTTTTTGAAATTTACCAAATGTACATACATATATCATAAGATTCACCCTCTCTTCTTTGGAAAATGTTTCGAGTGAGTTCCTCTTTCTAAGCTATCAAGACTTAACCAATGCAACAATTTGTTAACCTTGGGTCTTGGCTTTGCCTATCTAAGTATTGATTTTTCAGGGTGGACAATCAGCCCTATCATGAATTCCATCGTAATCGAAAAGTTTTACGAATCCCGAAAAACTGTATCATGAAATCCGTTCGTAATGCAAAATTGTATGAGATTTTCCGCTACGAACGGATTTCATGATACAGTTTTTCGGGATTCGTAAAAATTTCCGATTACGATGGAATTCATGATAGGGCTGAATGAAAAACCAATACCCTATGCATATAGGATAAACTACAGCCACCACGATACTCTCACAAGGAGGCCATCCCATATATGTTCATGGCATTAACCATGGCTGCAACATATCCCGTGGTACCACATCTCCAGTGGTGTGTTAATTTAGGTCTTTGATGTGTTGCCATCTAGGGAAGATAACCCTAGAAGTGGCCGTCCGGCTTCATGTGGGACTCAATCCACCGAGCTTAATCTACAATTACATCATTTTTTATAAAATGATTTTAACTTCCACTCCAGACTTATTTTATCTTATATGAAATACCGACAATTTATAGTCATTCAATTTGTATATTTACTAATTTCTATGAATATTTTTATAATTTATATCAGTAAGTCAAGCCTCGAACCCATAAGGCAGACGACAGTCCATTGTAGACCATCTTTCGAAAGATTTAATCTTTGGAAGGAAGTCGCTGCGTTCGCTTACAAGTTAAGAATTTACTCAGTGCAGTTCAAAGCTGTGCCTTTTTCAATAACTATGAATTGCAACAGTACCATTCGTCATCGAGCTGCACTGATTTCTATAACTTGTGCCCAGGGGCCACCAACGTGGAGGTGCTAGTAAGCGCTTCTTCCTTCCAGAATATTGACAAGCAATATAGCTTCCCTATATCTAAGTCAGTTTGACCCCCCAAAATAGGGCAGTCGATTGGCCGCCTCTTTCGTGCGACTTAAAGCCTCTGGACTATGTTTTTAGGGCTACGTTAAGTCATTGGTTTATAGCAACAAGCCGATGATTGCAAGAGCTCAATGTGTGACCAAGTAATCCAACGAATCGGCCACTTGAAACGTGCCTGTGATGGTCATATGAACGAAATCAAGTTTAATTCGTAACTGAATTTTTTGAAATATCTCAAATGGTTTGTATTTTATTACCCAGTCTTTTTGGAATACCCTTTACTTGCGTTCAATTGGTACAAGATCAAGAGTTCTTGAAGAACACGGCATACAAGCTGACGGCATCGCTGCGGAATCATTGAAAGCAGCAGGCGATGACTTGAAAGAAAGCATACCCGATGAGTGGAATATAGCATAGTTTGCCCAATCCTCAAGAAAGAAGATGGCAGATCTTGGAAAAAACAAATCGATATCCACCATCTCTTTATCTTATCAAAGAACTTTACAGGCCAATGTCTTGTTGTAATATCCTTGGCAAACTTGTCCGTTTTTGCAGAATGGGGACAATATCGTACAAGATCTCATCGATGCTTTTGATGTCAAAAAAAGTATTAGACAAGGCGATGCACTGCCATGCGACTTCTTCAATATCGTTCTGGAAAGAATTGTTCAAAACTCAATCGTCAACACTTTAGGCACAATATTCCAAAGGTTCATCCAATTACTCGGATACACAGACGATATTGACATAATTGGAAGATCAAAGCGTGATGTCAGCGGCACTTTTTTGAGCATTGCGAGGGAAGCTTTGAAGATCGGTTTGTTGGTCAATGAGGGCAAGACCAAATATATGCTGTCATCAAAAAAGGACATTAAACGACGACGTCTTGGACAAAACGTCACCATAGACAGCTATAACATTGAGGTAGTAAAGGACTTCGTCTACCTAGGGACTGCTATAAATTAAGACAACGACACCAGCGTTGAAATCAAACGGAGAATAACTGTTGCAAATCGCTGCTTCTTTGAACTTAGAGGACAATTGGGAAGTCCTCTATCGAGCATCTAAAGTCACCATCTATAAGACACTTATCATCCTGGTTCTCATTTTGGCGATGAGGTCTGGACCCTGTCGAAGGAATATGAGAGCGTGTTAGGATGCCTTAAGAGAAAAATTATGCGGGTGATTTTTGGTGCCGTCTGCATAGATGGAGAGTGGGTGGATGGAGATCATACAACGACACTGAACTGGTTAAAAGAATAAAAGTCCAACGACTTAGATGGCTAAGTCAATTAGAGCGCCACAGTAGAGGAAGGCCGCGATCCAGGTGGCGACCGCAGGTGGGAGAAGACCTCAACCAATTTGGCATGCGAAACTGGATACAGCAAGCTAGGGACCGATATGGCTGGAGACGCATAGTGGTTGAGGTCCAGGTCCGCCCCGGACTGTAGCGCCACCTTAAGTAAGCAGTTTTTGGCACAACACAATTTGAATTGATAATCAAGTGTAGTAGTGCTTAGCCTTTGAGTGAATTCATATTAAATACAAAACTTTTTTATCGACACTGAGAATTGGACCTTGACAAGAGTCCAGCTATCGCAACTTGCAGAGTTAAGTTATTCCAATTCAAGTCTTTTTCTATTAACGATAGTGACCAATAAAAAAAAAATATAAAATCCTTTACTGTTTTGCGTATTACATTTAAATTGCGTATCAGCGAAATTTTCTTTAAAATTATGAATTCAATAATCAAATCTATTTGTGAATTTTGTCTCCTCAATGAAACAAAATAAAAACAACCACCAAAAGATCATGAATTAAGTAAACAAATAGAATCAGAAAGCTCAATAATTTAAAGAAAAATAAAACACAAAAGTAAAAATAGATTAACTTCTCACCTGTGGCTCTTGGGCTGCTGCTGGTGCTTCCTCAGTTGAACTCATTTTGTTTTAATTTTTTTTTTGTTTGCTTTATATTTTTCCTTCCGTCGATGAATTAATAAATAATAAATAAATTTATCAACAAGATAACAACAAAAGGCCTCTGAAAATATACAATAAACAAATAAGAAAATGAAAAAAAGTGATGTGACCGTTCCGTGAACAAAGTGGCACTGCCACTCTGTATATCAATCTTTTGTTATCAACAAGGAAATGTGTATAAGACTTCAATTTCTCAACTTTAATTTAATGATACTTAAGGAGTAAATTTGCAATTCAAGTAAAATAAAGCTTCGAGTCACGCTTGTTTGACCAAGCGCTAGCAGTAGCGCAATCGATGCTAATTGGCCACGAATGGTTGCCCCAAAAATACATAACACACATTTTGTTGCTGTGGTTTTAGCTGTCGAGATGGAGACTGGCACTAAGAGGAAGCAGAATCAACAAAAGTATGAATGTAAAAAAATTTACTGAAGCAATTCTCGTCATCGGTGTGCATTGAACTGAGCTTTAGCAAAGTGAATTTCCATAGAAGGTGATTGTACAAGAAAAAGTGATACAAGGGCAGCATGTTTAAGGGGTCGACGGGGCCATCGTCGGCGTACTCTGTTCTGCACCAAAAATGGTAACACAAATATTCGCAATAGACAAAAACCAAAACCTGTAATTGCCAAAAAACCAATAGTAATTAAAAACGATTTATTTGGATTATAAAATCACAGACGGACGACGAATCACAGCAACCCACATAAAATGCATTATTGACCGACCCGACAACCGACTCACAACCAAAAGAGACGAGCCGACGTCGATGTCGGCGTTAGCGGCGCCGGCGGCAGGCGGCTCACTGGTGCAACTTGTAAGACTACAAATATATCACGAGTAAATCTTTACTTTATCTGCCTCTGGCTCTTCCTATTCCACAATTCGATAGCGAAACTCAAACAGGCTTGCGATGCGAATGCGAATGCATTTGCCACGACTTGAGAAAATTATGATTTTTCTTTGGATAGAAAATAGAAAGAAATGGAAGTGTCTTTTGTTGCAGCAACGGGATTATTTCTCAATGACATTTTGCCGATTTCCACACGAGAAAAAAAGATGAATTGATGGCGGATGGATTTTTCCTGCTTTTTCATTACTAACGCTTTGGTTTTTACTTGGTTTTATTGTTGCAATTACTTTGTCTTAAATCTTGGGAATATATTTTTAAATTTAAGGAAAGAAAATACAAATAATTTAATAATATTTTAATTACTTCAAAAGATAATTACAATTCCTTATATTTCTTTTCTTTTTTGTCTTTCTGTCTTTCAACGGTTTCGTTCGGTTTCGATTTTATAATTTGATTGATGATGGCGGACGCACTCGCTCAGCTGCTGCGCTTTTGATTTTGGCAAAACAATTTTGTTCAAAAACATGGCTGACAACTTGCAGGTAAAATAAACAAATTTTGAGTGATGGCGGTGGTGGTGGTTAGTGATGCCAGAACATATTTATGCAATAAACATAATGGACAGTATGAAAAACAAATAGG
Source organism: Eupeodes latifasciatus (assembly GCA_920104205.1). NCBI lineage: Eukaryota > Metazoa > Arthropoda > Insecta > Diptera > Syrphidae > Eupeodes > Eupeodes latifasciatus. The sequence goes on along the minus strand of OV049924.1, from coordinate 15,021,362 downwards.
TAATATGATTAAAACAAAACATCAAGGAAACGTATTGAATTTGAGAAATAATTAAGAGGCACAATGCCATTTAAGAAACTCGATATATTAAAAATAAAATAAATTAGGTGGCGCAACAGTCCATGAAGAACCAGGGCCTAGTGACTTACAACCTCTCAACCATTCCTGTGTGCGAGTAATGTTTTCAGGGATGGAGGGGACCTACAGTTTATATGCCGAATCCGAACGGCTAATTTGAGAAAGCACTTTTCATGACAAGAATTACTCTGGGGAGAGTACGATAACTTTGGCGACAAAGTTTAACGACGGATTTGTATAGAACAGCTAAAAACAATCATTTTTTACTATGGGAGGGGGGTCTATCTCCCCCCCTTTAGGCGGTAGGGGCAATTTAAAAAAATATGTACATTAAATGGAAAAAAATAATTAAAAAATAACGGTAATACTTACAATTAAGTATTATACCTTTTTTTAAAGCTAACATTTTTGTCTATTAGCTTGTTTTTAAATCAAGTCAAAACTATGCATAGTTTTTGAAAAAAATTGTTTTAAACTAAAAATGTATGCAAAAAAAATTTAAAAAAAAGGTTTAAAGTGTAGATTTTCAAAACTTTCAAATTATTTACTGTTTTTTTTTTTAGAATTCATTGCTCTTATATGTTTTTTATCAAAAACTGAAAACTAGATGACTTTATGTCTTCTAGTTCTTGAGAAAATTGAAAATTACCAAAATAAATATTTTAATTAAATTACTTTTTCCTTGCTTAAGTATTAACGTAGTCTTATTTTGATAGTAATAATCGAATATGGGTTAAAATACACCTAGGGTAAATTAATTTTTCTTAAATCCAGCTTATTTAAATCTTGCACCCACCGAACCTTGCCCCTCCCCACCTTGCACGCACTCCAACTTGCACCCATCCCAATTCCTATAGTGTTCCCAAGCAGCATGCCCCCCTTACAGATCCCACTGTTGCATACACCCAAATTCGCACACACATTACTGTTGCATACACCCAAAATCGCACCTACCATTGTTACTATCAAAATAAGACCACTCAAGCAAAAAAAAAGAATTAAATTAAAATAGTAGTTGTGGTTATTTTTAATTTTCTCAAAAACTAAAAGACATAAAATCATCTTGTTTTCAGTTTTTGATCAAAAACAAATAAGAGCAATAAATTCTAAAATAAAAACAATGGTAGATAATCTTGAAGTATTGAAAAATTAAACTTTAAACCTTTTTTTTAACTTTTTTTTACTCAAATTTTGAGTTTAAAATTAAATTTTTCAAAAACTACACACAGTTTTGACTTGAATTAAAAACTGGCTAATAAAACAGAATGTTGGCTTTAAAACTTAATTGTAAGTATCACCGTTATTTTTTAATTATTTTTTTAAATTTTAAATAATAATTTTTTTTAAATTAACCCTACCACCTGAACGGGGGGAGATAGACCCCCCTCCCATAGTAAAAAATGCTTGTATTAAGCCCCTCTACCAAAAACCGTTATTATTTCTTGGCGCCAAAGTTATCGTACTCGTGCCATTACTCTTGGAGGATTTGTCAATTCCTCGCAAGAGGCAGTACCCGTGAAAAAAGTAGGTGGCACAGGCGGGGATTGAACCCAAGACCCCTTGCATGACAGTCCAACGCAATAACCATCACGCTTCGGGTACTACTCGATATATTAAGTGTTTTATTTTTAAAATGATTTAATTTTTTGTTAACTGTCCAGATTATAGATCTAAAATCTCAGAGAATCTCGTATTCTCAGATATATAAAAAGAATTTCTCACTATCCGTTGTCAGAAATCTGTGAACAGATTATTTTTATTCGATTTTTCTATCACGCAATTCAATAGAATAAATACTGAACTGTCTTTATATTTCATTCTCCTGCACTGTCAAAGAAAATTCTCAAAACTCTTAGAAATAAAAACTGGCCAATTTTTAATCTTACCGAAAGTTTAAAACAATATTTTGTATAAAATGAAATGAGTTTCAAGCATTGAATAATTACAAACAGAAGTGGACACCAAACATTGCTCAAACGACCATGCGACTTATGAGCATGCGGTGAGTGCCATTAGTAGTTTTATAGGCTTTTCACACCAAGTCCAAAACCCGGTTTTCGTGAAATTATCGGTTTTGGCCGAAAACCTACATCGAAAACTCAAGTTTTCCCATACATTTTTGGTAAACCACAAGTGTCGTAAACCACAAGTTTTATATAAAACCTCTCGAAAACTAGTAGTAATTCAAAGTTGAACTAAACAAACAAACCTTTCGAAACATTTAGCGCTCAAATTAATGTAAACAAAACAGCTGATGGCTGCTGTCAAAACAAATATTTCATTTTGAAATAAATTTGGTCGTGGTAAGTAATATTATTTATACAATTTCTTTACAAAATAAGTATTATTGCTTTTTGTTTTTTATTTAAAGAATATGGAAAATTTGCCCACGTCGAGAATAAAAGCCCCGGTTCTTTTATGGTCCTCCAGAGTTTCAAACGCTCTTTGTTAAGCGAGGAACCGGAATTCACTTAGGCTACTGGCGTGACGACCCCAAGGACGAGGAAGACTTGCTCATTGTATATAAAACCTACAGTAACATAACATCGTGGATTTTTATGGGGGTGGCACCTAGGGGCTACATCGACATAAACTATTGCAGTTTCTTTTTTACTTTACTTTGCATGTAAATGTAAAACAGCTCCATGAGAATACCAAACATTTTCGAATGTTCGTACACTCACACATACAGAAATCTTTCTAAAATCCATAGATTTAGATTCTAGGGACCTGGACCTATAATTTACAACTTACTCTTAACCATTGCTGTGTGTGTGTCATTTCAGGGACAGTTTAAATATGAATTTGAACGTCTAGTTTAAGGCTAGGCGCGCTCATGCAACTTTTTCGAAACCAAATAGTTTTATCGTTAGTTGCCCAAACATCGCGCACATAAGCAACTCCGAAAGTAATCAACGAAATAAACCAATACACAGGAAACATTTCACTTCTTCTATCTCATATACACGAAACAAAATAGTTTCAAATTTGTCCTATTCTTTTGCTTATGAAACATTGACTAAATTTATCTCTCTCTTGCACTTACAGAAAATTATTCAACGATTTAGTTGAATGTCCGCGCAGTTACCTTCTCACACAAACTAAGGAATTGGTTTGAAGTGATCGTCTATTTTGTGTAAAAACACAAACTAAAAAGTTGCTCGAATGGGCGACAGAATGGTTTCTGCATGTGCTCGGACTCTCATATAAGTATATAGTGCTCAGTTTAGAAACCAAACAGTTTCGAAACTAAAAGTTGCATGTGCGCGCCTAGCCTAAGAAAGTACTTTTGATGACAAAAATTACTCTTGAAGGATTTGTCAATTTCCCACAAGAGGGAATACCAGTAAAAAGAAGTTTAGATGACACAGGCAGGGATTGAACCCAAGACTTCTATCATGACAGTCCTACGAATTAACCATCACGTTACTGGTACTACTTGCCTCCATATTGTGTTTTTTAATATGACTGACAATGTTTCGCCCAACTTCACACAGCTACGCCGCACCTATTGTGTTCTGACATTCATCAAATTTTAAAATCACCCTTCTAAACTTAGGGAAATTTCAAACATATGTTAAATTTTCCTTCGATCAGCTGTCAAAGCTAAAAACCAAATTTGACAGATAACAGTAAAAATATAAAATAAAAAGGAGAAGTAAAGGAAAAAAACGTCTTTGTTGTTAAAAAAAAAAAAGAATTATAGAATTTTTTCACAATTTAGCAATTAATATAATTTACAGACTAAATTACAACAAATAGACAATTAATATGAGTTCAAAAGACAAAGACAATCGACTTAATAAAGTCCGTCAATTTTTTCGTTCGGTTGGCCGAAGTACCGGTGGTAAGATTCAGTTTTTAACAAAGGTTTGCATTTCAGCTGAAATTCATGAATTTTCTTATTCCAAAGGAAATGCAAAAGAAGAACGTGACTTAAGACCAGCTCTGGAGTCGGAGCTACGTCCAGAAACACCAGTAGCCCAAAGATGCAAGACCCTCAAGGAGCTGGGCGAAGATTTACGATCGGAGAATTTAGATGAGGTAAGATAAGGTGCTGCAATTTGAAGATGGTTCTTGTTTCTACAATTTGCTTTTTTTTCAGTCATCCGTAACAAAACTCTGGGATCTTACCAAGGATCTGATTGTCGATAACAAATCCACCGAACATCGTCAGACAACTTTGACTTTCTACAAAATTCTTATTCAAACTCAATATCGAAAATTGACACTTATGCGAGAGCACTTCTTCCTTGTTATTCAAGTAAGTTTAAATTAGATGGACAGAAGACTTGATATCTCATAAACTAAATTAAAAATATTCATTGCAGAATCATGAAGTTCCCGAGGATCTAAAACATCGACTCGAATTGCTAATCGCATTGACTGAAAACGGAAAGGACATCACTCATTTCGAGGAAAAGGTAAGAAACAATTGAGTTGTCCGGGGTCTACAATAATCCCATCGCTTCCGTAACAGACAAACTATTCCTTATTCTTAACCCTATCCCCTCATCCAAGTCCATATTCAGACCCAGTTTCAAGATTTAAGGTACAACCCATTTTACACCACTTCATCGTCGATTCATAATCTTGTTTCCAATGACACTCCTTTGTTTGTACCGCAGTTTGCTGTTAATTAGATGCTGCAAGACTTGTGAGCGTAAACGATTTAATGAGACAAATCTTCTTTCGCACTCGTAAAGTTGCTAGAGTACTAAAAGATCTTGACATTCACAAAACCAATTGAGTATCCCTCCTATTGTTTTAATGAAATGTTCTTTAACGCTGGGAGCTTTTCCATGTGTCCCACTCGACCATACTATTTCTGAGTAAATGGAAAAAATGAATACGAACAGGAATATGAATATTGAATATCAATATCAATATCAATATCAATATCAATATCAATATCAATATCAATATCAATATCAATATCAATATCAATATCAATATCAATATCAATATCAATATCAATATCAATATCAATATCAATATCAATATCAATATCAATATCAATATCAATATCAATATCAATATCAATATCAATATCAATATCAATATCAATATCAATATCAATATCAATATCAATATCAATATCAATATCAATATCAATATCAATATCAATATCAATATCAATATCAATATCAATATCAATATCAATATCAATATCAATATCAATATCAATATCAATATCAATATCAATATCAATATCAATATCAATATCAATATCAATATCAATATCAATATCAATATCAATATCAATATCAATATCAATATCAATATCAATATCAATATCAATATCAATATCAATATCAATATCAATATCAATATCAATATCAATATCAATATCAATATCAATATCAATATCAATATCAATATCAATATCAATATCAATATCAATATCAATATCAATATCAATATCAATATCAATATCAATATCAATATCAATATCAATATCAATATCAATATCAATATCAATATCAATATCAATATCAATATCAATATCAATATCAATATCAATATCAATATCAATATCAATATCAATATCAATATCAATATCAATATCAATATCAATATCAATATCAATATCAATATCAATATCAATATCAATATCAATATCAATATCAATATCAATATCAATATCAATATCAATATCAATATCAATATCAATATCAATATCAATATCAATATCAATATCAATATCAATATCAATATCAATATCAATATCAATATCAATATCAATATCAATATCAATATCAATATCAATATCAATATCAATATCAATATCAATATCAATATCAATATCAATATCAATATCAATATCAATATCAATATCAATATCAATATCAATATCAATATCAATATCAATATCAATATCAATATCAATATCAATATCAATATCAATATCAATATCAATATCAATATCAATATCAATATCAATATCAATATCAATATCAATATCAATATCAATATCAATATCAATATCAATATCAATATCAATATCAATATCAATATCAATATCAATATCAATATCAATATCAATATCAATATCAATATCAATATCAATATCAATATCAATATCAATATCAATATCAATATCAATATCAATATCAATATCAATATCAATATCAATATCAATATCAATATCAATATCAATATCAATATCAATATCAATATCAATATCAATATCAATATCAATATCAATATCAATATCAATATCAATATCAATATCAATATCAATATCAATATCAATATCAATATCAATATCAATATCAATATCAATATCAATATCAATATCAATATCAATATCAATATCAATATCAATATCAATATCAATATCAATATCAATATCAATATCAATATCAATATCAATATCAATATCAATATCAATATCAATATCAATATCAATATCAATATCAATATCAATATCAATATCAATATCAATATCAATATCAATATCAATATCAATATCAATATCAATATCAATATCAATATCAATATCAATATCAATATCAATATCAATATCAATATCAATATCAATATCAATATCAATATCAATATCAATATCAATATCAATATCAATATCAATATCAATATCAATATCAATATCAATATCAATATCAATATCAATATCAATATCAATATCAATATCAATATCAATATCAATATCAATATCAATATCAATATCAATATCAATATCAATATCAATATCAATATCAATATCAATATCAATATCAATATCAATATCAATATCAATATCAATATCAATATCAATATCAATATCAATATCAATATCAATATCAATATCAATATCAATATCAATATCAATATCAATATCAATATCAATATCAATATCAATATCAATATCAATATCAATATCAATATCAATATCAATATCAATATCAATATCAATATCAATATCAATATCAATATCAATATCAATATCAATATCAATATCAATATCAATATCAATATCAATATCAATATCAATATCAATATCAATATCAATATCAATATCAATATCAATATCAATATCAATATCAATATCAATATCAATATCAATATCAATATCAATATCAATATCAATATCAATATCAATATCAATATCAATATCAATATCAATATCAATATCAATATCAATATCAATATCAATATCAATATCAATATCAATATCAATATCAATATCAATATCAATATCAATATCAATATCAATATCAATATCAATATCAATATCAATATCAATATCAATATCAATATCAATATCAATATCAATATCAATATCAATATCAATATCAATATCAATATCAATATCAATATCAATATGAATATGAATATGAATATGAATATGAATATGAATATGAATATGAATATGAATATGAATATGAATATGAATATGAATATGAATATGAATATGAATATGAATATGAATATGAATATGAATATGAATATGAATATGAATATGAATATGAATATGAATATGAATATGAATATGAATATGAATATGAATATGAATATGAATATGAATATGAATATGAATATGAATATGAATATGAATATGAATATGAATATGAATATGAATATGAATATGAATATGAATATGAATATGAATATGAATATGAATATGAATATGAATATGAATATGAATATGAATATGAATATGAATATGAATATGAATATGAATATGAATATGAATATGAATATGAATATGAATATGAATATGAATATGAATATGAATATGAATATGAATATGAATATGAATATGAATATGAATATGAATATGAATATGAATATGAATATGAATATGAATATGAATATGAATATGAATATGAATATGAATATGAATATGAATATGAATATGAATATGAATATGAATATGAATATGAATATGAATATGAATATGAATATGAATATGAATATGAATATGAATATGAATATGAATATGAATATGAATATGAATATGAATATGAATATGAATATGAATATGAATATGAATATGAATATGAATATGAATATGAATATGAATATGAATATGAATATGAATATGAATATGAATATGAATATGAATATGAATATGAATATGAATATGAATATGAATATGAATATGAATATGAATATGAATATGAATATGAATATGAATATGAATATGAATATGAATATGAATATGAATATGAATATGAATATGAATATGAATATGAATATGAATATGAATATGAATATGAATATGAATATGAATATGAATATGAATATGAATATGAATATGAATATGAATATGAATATGAATATGAATATGAATATGAATATGAATATGAATATGAATATGAATATGAATATGAATATGAATATGAATATGAATATGAATATGAATATGAATATGAATATGAATATGAATATGAATATGAATATGAATATGAATATGAATATGAATATGAATATGAATATGAATATGAATATGAATATGAATATGAATATGAATATGAATATGAATATGAATATGAATATGAATATGAATATGAATATGAATATGAATATGAATATGAATATGAATATGAATATGAATATGAATATGAATATGAATATGAATATGAATATGAATATGAATATCAATATGAATATGAATATGAATATGAATATGAATATGAATATGAATATGAATATGAATATGAATATGAATATGAATATGAATATGAATATGAATATGAATATGAATATGAATATGAATATGAATATGAATATGAATATGAATATGAATATGAATATGAATATGAATATGAATATGAATATGAATATGAATATGAATATGAATATGAATATGAATATGAATATGAATATGAATATGAATATGAATATGAATATGAATATGAATATGAATATGAATATGAATATGAATATGAATATGAATATGAATATGAATATGAATATGAATATGAATATGAATATGAATATGAATATGAATATGAATATGAATATGAATATGAATATGAATATGAATATGAATATGAATATGAATATGAATATGAATATGAATATGAATATGAATATGAATATGAATATGAATATGAATATGAATATGAATATGAATATGAATATGAATATGAATATGAATATGAATATGAATATGAATATGAATATGAATATGAATATGAATATGAATATGAATATGAATATGAATATGAATATGAGTATGAACATTAGGTTAGGTTAGGTTATAAGGGGTGTGCACAGCATGAAGCTGTTGCGTACACGGGGGCCTACTGGTCCATTGTGATCCCCTGTAAAAAAAGTAAAAGTTAGCATCGATGCTCCTCAATTTTGTCGATTAGCGTAGACTGGCTCGTTAACGAACCAGCCTGTGCTATCTATAAATTTCCTCATGTTTGCCATTGAGACCTGTGCTAGATCATCCAGTTCTCCAACAAACCTGTTTCCGAAATGACGGAGTCGGCTGGTTTGGAGGTTCGGACAATGACAGAGCAGGTGTTTAATGGTTTCTATTTCCTCCTCATCCTGACAGCTCCTACAAAAATCGGGTGCAAATGCCCCTATCCTGTTAGCCATTGTGCCAATGGCGCAATGACCTGTTAGTACACCTATCAAGATTTTAATGTTCTTTTTACTCAGCGATAGAATATACCGAGTTTCCTTTTCATTTGTGTTAGGCCATAAACTTCTAGAGATTGCGCAATCGTCCCTGGATTTCCAGGAGTTATTGGTTTTCTCTTTTAGTTTAAGGTCTATCTTCCTCTTGAGTACCCCAATCGGGACGAATGGTCCCCTTACTGAATGGTCGCTACTACTTGTGTCTGCTTCTGACCCTTTCCTGGCTAGTTCATCTACTATATCATTCCCTTCTATATTGCTATGTCCAGGAACCCAGCAGAGCTTTACCTGGTTAGTGTGGCAGATTTTATTTAGTTCCTTCCTACAGTTTAAAACTGCTTTTGATCTTATGGTCTCACTGGCCAAGGCTTTGATAGCAGCCTGGCTGTCCACGAAAAAAGTAATCTCCGAAGAGCTTAGCTTTTCGTGATGTGCCAATTCAGCTGCTTTTCCAATGGCAAAGATCTCGGCCTGAAAGACACTACAGTCAGCTGGGAGTTTATATGACACTCTGATGTTGAGTGATTGGCAAAACACTCCCGCACCTGTTTCTGATTCCATTTTTGAACCGTCAGTGTAGAAAGGGATACCCTGTTTACTTATAAGTGAATTAGGATCCCAACCCTGTCTTTCTGCTATAAAAATAGAAAATTTCCAATCGTAATCTAGTAAAGGGGGGATGTAATCGGTGGTCTCCATCAGTCCTGGAATCGTGTCATATCTTTGTAAGATTGACCCATGTCCATAAGTGCTAAGCCTCCAAAAACTCAGTTCTCTTAAACGAATTGCAGTTTTGGCTGCCGTGCACCTTATGAACTCATCCAGAGCCGGGAGGTCCAAGATCACTTCCAACCCAGCTTGTGGTGTGGATCCTTGAGCCCCTGTTATTCCTATACAGGCTAGTCTCTGTACCTTATTCAGGTTCTTGAGATAGCTTGATTTTTCCACCGCCTTCCATAGGTAAGAATGGGTATGAACATTACTAACAGCCCTGTTTTTTTGTAATGCTTACGCTTCTCGAGAGATTAAGTCCCCACAATATAAGCCATGAGTTGAAGGCACAAAAACTGCGATAATTTTTCTTGATTAAAATATACAAAAATTGACACCTCAATGTTTATAGTCTTCTGATTAGTTTCTAATCATTTAATTAAGTGGTTTATCTTAGCAGAAGAATATATTCATCAGATTGATTAGTGAATACTTCACCCGATATAGTCATGTCAATGAGGCCTTAGTCAAGGTTCTTCAAATAAATTAAAAACTGATAAATGATAGATACCAGTTATAACAACAAATCAAATGACAATAATGCCCTAATCTACGGATTGCTAAGAATGATATCAATCATTCCGAATAATAAATTGCTTCTAAAACAAAACACCTTAACCGAATAACTTCGTCGCAAATCTCCGCCTTTCCTTAAACAAATGAGAGATACAAATCTTAACCGTAAAATACTTCCTCTAATTACAGATTGGAAAATTCATGCTCCAATGGCTACCCCAAATCGCCAATGGACTTCTGCTCTGTCAATATCTTGATATGCTTGTTAATTTAATTAAATTCAATGCAGCTCATCTAGATAACGAAATTGTTGTCGGAATTGTACAGTAAGTCTCCCAAAAATCACACACAAAACCTGTTAAGACATTGATTTTTGTTTGTTGTTGTTTATTTTTAAATTTTCTTTACAGAAATGCTTGTCAGCTAAGCTGTACAGTTTCGGATGATGCTATTGGACTACAATGTTTAAATATTCTCGAACTTGTTCTATGTTATACAATATTTCCTAACGAAACATTGGCGCTATGTGTGATGACTTTGTGTCGGACTGTTAATCATATCCCTTATTGTCAAACATCATGGAAGGTATGTATTATGTTTAATTTTTCAAGCAAACACCATTTACATCTTTGACGCATGAGCCGGCATCCTTGTCGAAGTAATCTCCTTCGGGGCAAACTTGAACTGTTGGAATTTCTTGATTACAGAAGTAGTACTTGTCGCAATCTTCGTGCGGAACAGCTCCAATAGTTACACCTTCACAGACGTTGTCACTTTTTTTGGTTGTCGTTTTTTCTACTGGATTGACAGTAGTTGGTTTTTCTGATGATGGGAATTCGGATTCTTCGGTGGGTGCTGATGGTTTTTCAGTCAAATTTGAAGAATCTTCAGTTGATGATTCGTCAGTGGTTACTTCTGATTCTGGTTCTTCTGTTATTGAACTATCGGTTGTAATTTCTGATTGATCCTCTGTTGTTGATGGTTCTTCTGAAGCTGGCAGTTCCTCAGTAGTTGATGATTCCTCCTCTGTAGCTGATGATTGGTCTTCTGTAGTTGAAGGTTCCTCGGAAGTTGATGGTCCCTCTGAAGCTACTGGTTCATCTGTAGTTATTGGTTCCTCCTCTGTAGTTGATGGTTCCTCAGAAGCTGGTGGTTCCTCGGAAGTTGATGGTCCCTCTGAAGCTACGGGTTCCTCTGTAGTTATTGGTTCCTCCTCTGTAGTTGATGGTTCCTCAGAAGCTGGTGGTTCTTCGGAAGTTGATGGTCCCTCTGAAGATATTGGTTCTTCTGTAGTCGTTGGTTCCTCCTCTGTAGTTGATGGTTCTTCTGAAGCTGATGCTGTAGTTGATGGTTCTTCTGAGGTTGGCGCTTCACTTGTTTGTTCTTCCGTAGAAGATATCGGTTCCTCAGTAGTTGTTGGCTCCTCAGTAGTTATTGGTTCCTCAGTTGTAACTAATTCTTCTGTAGTTTGTTGTTTCTCTGTTGAACTAATTTCTGGCGTAGTCTTAGTTATTTTTTCGGTTGTTGAAGTTGATTCACCACATATTCCCTCAGTATCAGCAACACAATATTCCAATTCTTTTGAAAACCTCTGCCCACTTGGACATTCTAATTCAATACCGTTACCTTGAGTACAGAAATAAAATGAATAACATTCATTTCCCGGAAGAAAATGTCCATCTAATTCTGATGAGGAGCAAATTTGTGAATTTTCAGTTGTTGTTTCAATAATTTCTGTTGTAGTTGTTGTTGATGTGTCGCATTTATTTTGTGTATCCGTTTTACAGTAGCCTGCCTTATTATCCAAATACATTCCTTTGGGACAACTAAAAAGTCTTAGTTCTCCATCAATGCATAGATTATACGAATTGCAACTATTTTCAATTGGCAAATATACACCCTGAGGATCTGAACAGGCGCTGCTTTCATTTTTTATCACACTCGAAAACCAATTTGGTAGCCAAAGCTAGAAAAAGAATTATTTAATACATTTTATAATTATTTTTTGTTTGTCAATTAGTTTAGGTATACATTAAATCCATTGATAGTTGTTAATCCAGTGACAAAAAAGAAGCACACAGCAAGATTGGAAGTATTCATTTTTAAATATGTTAACGTTCGTTCGATTGTCTTTTCTATACTGAAAGCTTAACGAAAAAATAGTTTCTAAGTTAGGTATGTCTTTTATTTGAAATTCCAGTTTTATCGACATTGAATTTGATTTAGCGAAAAATCTTATCAACATAACAAGAAATAAGCCGATGAGTTTAATAATTGACAAAAATTATCTTTTCTTTTTTTTTTATAAATTTAATTAAGCAAAAAGTAATCTAGTCGTAATCTTTTTTTTTGTTTTGTTGGTATTCACTTTTTTGTATTTGGAAGATGAAATAATGGAGATAAAGCTTTTTGATATCTACAAAATATTTCTATTTGTTAAAGAAAAAATCAGTTCCTAGAAATAAAAGGTTCTTTTTATTTGGAAATAAAACTCTTCATTAGCAAATCACTCGAAAATAGACCATAAAAGATTACATGAATTATCTTCCACCGATCGGTAGTAGGGGTGCTGTGTGGTTTTTCTGTTTAGTCTTGAAAATATTGGTTGGATATAAGTATTATTAATATTTGGTGAAATCAGCCATTCAAGCCTTGAGTAAATGGAATCCGTGAATAATAGCCTTTCTGCTATTTGCTATGGTTTTTCAAATCTTTAATTCCTATCTTAAATATTCTATATAAATATTTATAGTATTTCATAAAACTTTTTAAGTTGTTAGATTTCTCCTGTTTTACATAAATCCTAAAGAAACGCTTAACTGTTTACATTGATTTTCTTAAAAGTCGGTTAACAAAAATTGGATTGGAAATCAGCATTAAAAATAGAGTTTATTTTTAAACCTATTTAAAAAAAATATATATAAAAATTCAAGGTGTCTCAAAACTTCATAAATAAAGCTTAATGAAGACTCATAATTATTGAGATTTTCCAAAAACTAATTAAGCTACTAGAATGGTTTTATTATTTTTTTAAAATCTTTATTGTTGATTAAAATAATAATAAATAAGTACAATTTTGTATTAAAGATTATAAAGCATGGCTTTTAAGCCGTCTGCCTCTTTCTAAAAAGAAACTAAATGTAGAGATATCCAAATTTAGGCAATAAACAATTAAATATAGAAATAAAAAAAATTAAGTAAACAGTAAAGTTGGTAAAAATGGAATTGTAAATCATAATGTTAAAAGAGAAAAAAGGACAATTTCAATCTTCTTTTTATTTTTAATAAAATGATTTAAAATCATGAAAATCATGAAATTAAAATAAATATGATCCAGCAAGTGTTCATATATGCGTTTCGCCCCGGTGCAATGGTTGGGCTCATCAGAAGATGACCATTACACCTTGTCTTGACGCATATTTTCCCGAATAAATCGAGATACCATATAATCCGAGCTACTTAGAGCAACTGCGAATTATATGGTTGCTACAAGTCTTCAGAGAAGATAAATTGTAGCTATAATTTATTGCCGTGCTATGGCTTTTTTTTTTTTGAAAAAGAAATATTTGACTGTTAAAAGTCAAATAGTTTTTTTCCTGAACACTGTTATTTTTAATAAAATGATTTAAATTAATTAATTAATTTTAATTAAAATTAATTAATTAATTAATTCTTTTTATTCTTTTTATGTGAAAGAAATATTCAAAATTTGATTATTATTAGATTAGATCTTCAATACAGGACTTTTAGTTTAGCTAAAACAAAACATGTAAAAGTTATAGAAATATTTTACTGTTAACAGTCGAATTGTTTTTTCCTAAACACCGTTTATTTTAATAAATATGATTTAAAATCACAAAAATAAATATAAACCAGCATAAGTGTTCATATATGCGTTTCGCCTCGATGTAATGGTTGGGCTCATCAGAAAACGACCATTACACCTTGTCGCAGTTGCTCTATGTAGCTCGGATTATATGGAATCTCGATTTATTCGGGAAAATATGCGTCAAGTAAGGTGTAATGGTCATCTTCTGATGAGCCCAACCATTACACCGGGGCGAAACGCATATATGAACACTTTTGCTGGTTTATATTTATTTTTGTGATTTTAAATCAAATTTATTAATATAATTTAAAACTTAATTTAAATTTTAGGGGCTAAGAAATAATAGACGTCTTCATTTTGATTTAAGTTATACAAGCCACAAATAGGGTTAATATCACTTCGATATGGTTTAAAATTAAGTTCAAAAATATAAGGCTCATATCAAAGGCAGAAAAGTATCGTCTAAAATAATTGTTTTCAACCAGATTTAAATTTAAAGTGTTATGTATAGCCCTAGAAGTAGACTCCATAGCCTTATCAATATGCATCAAAAACCTCTTTTCGTCTACTTTTGCAATGCAATCATACAAAATATTTTGCCATTCTGCTACATCTATTGTTATTAAATTGAAATGTTCCAAAACAAGTTCTTGCCAATTCTTAAAAGGAGTATAATCGCATTGAAAAGAAACAGGGAGTATTCCTTTGTGTAAGTTGTTGTCAGTTCTTTTTATAACTTTGGTTAAAAAGTCATCATTAGTTTTCAGGTTTTGTATACAAATTAGATGTAAACCGGACTCAACGTAGATAGCATAGTTTGGAGTATTCAAGGGTTATTTGAATATGCTTTTGAAGAATTTTTTTTGAATTTTTTCAATATCCTCCATCCATTGATAGCTGTAGACATCGTTACCATAGCAGAAATAGGTGCTACTGCTGACTTGGCTACAGCCAGTTTTTCTTTTATACAAGCACTGATACTCATATTACTCGAAATAAAGAATCCTAGGTATTTAAATTCATTGACAACTTTGATGCTGGTGTCATCTAATGTCCAGATCCTCAAGTTTCTGTCAGACCGACTTTTATGCTGAAGTGTCACTGGGTTGTCACCAAAAATGGCAACGTCATCAGCACATAATAACATTTTTACAAATATATCGCCGAAAGAAACTCCCCCTGGTATTTATATGATTCTCGATATCGTTTACTTATGTATAGACAAGGCGAACATTAACGGGCTTAAAACACTTCCCTGTGGAACAACAGTTTCTGAGCAAAATGAATTTGACTCATTTTTTCCATCACTTAGACCTGAATAAACTTTGTTGACGCCCCGATAGTATATAGTGTCAAATGCCGCCTTAAAATCAATGAAAACTGAAATAAATTTGTTTGCCTAAAAAACGTCTTGCCACTGTAGTTAAGGCAAATATTTGATCCACCTTCGAAAGGTTTAGGTAGAAACCTGCTTGAAAATATGGTATAGAATCTGAGTGTAAAGTTTCCTCAGAGGACTTAAAACAAAATGAGTTAAACTGTATTTTAAAAACAAAGATTGGTACTTTGCAAAATCATCACACAATTTATTGTGAAGAACTATGATGAGTTTTACCTTTGCCTTAAAAACACCGCTTTTGGTTGTCTTCAACATTTTTGAAGAAACATATTTTAACAACCTGATGTGAAAATTAAGAGGCGAGATTCAAATTCAAGACAAATATCTTTTAAAAAAGTATTGTTTTGTCTGTGGGGCATAGTTAGTTATGAGGTTTTTCATAGAAAATTCTCAGATTGACGTCTTTTAAGGCGTTTCAAATTAATAAAAATTTAGAAACTTTTTTTAGCTCTTTGAAACTATCAATTGGGTAATAGTTGTAATTGGCAGCTAAGATTGGCATTTCAATAATAACTGATTAAAGCTCCTATCAAAGGTAGTGTCCAGCTTAGTTCCAAGGTACTACTCCCCTTTGATATCAACAAACGCAGCCTTCTCCATATTCAGAGCCAATAAAGTCATAAATTGCAATATCTACTAAGCTAGTAAGGAATTTCACTCAAATTTCAACTCCATAGTGCAAGTAATTCATGAAATACACTACTTCAATAATCTCGAGTTTTTAATTTGAATGCAGTGATATCCACCAACTTTCTCATGAAAGCTATAAATTAAAATGAAGATTTCTAATTTTTGCAAAATTATGAAATTTAGATGATCGACGTTGTACATACACACATAGAAAAAATCGTAAAAATGAAACTTTACATTTAAGTAACGTTTTGTGTTACTTTGTTATTCACAATTTGTTACTTTATAAATACTTGGCCAGTATATTTATTTAAATTTTAACCAATTATTAAATGACGAATACCTGATATTATTAAATCTTCGAAAATTACTTCAATTAAAATCAAATTTTGAAAATTTGAATCCCTCCTTGCACAATATCATTAAAATTCTTTTATTTGTCTGTTTGATAAATTTGGTTTGTGATTTGTTCAGTTTAATTTTATTTTATTGTATCTAGAATATTTTTGATTTATTTTTTAGTTCAAATATTCAAAGATTTTATAGTAGAGCTGAGGGCTAATTTTTTCCGTGAAAGGAAACCAGTTGATATCTAGGTTAGGTTAGGTTAAAGTGGCTGTTGGTTGGGAAGTCCAACACACTTAGACCAAAATATGGTCCGTTGTGATACCACATGGATCAGTTGATCAGCTTAACTCGTTGAACCAATTGGAGCTTCGAATGAAGCGTAGGAGACAAATAATGTCAGAATTTTTTAGATCGCTGGTATCGTTGAAGTAGTAGTCTCCAAGGTGGATTCTACGTCTTTGTGATAAGGCAGGGAATGTGCACAGAAGATGAGAGATTGTCTCTTCTTCTTCCTCGTCCATGCAACTCCTACAAAAATCATTTGCAGGGGCTCCAAATCGAATAGCATGCCTTCCTGTAACGTAGCTAATGTGCAATCTACTCAGAGAGATTAATTGTTTTGAGCGCCTGGCGCTAAGATTAGGTCAAATTAGTTTTGTCGCTAAACAGGTGGTGGTGTTATACCAAGTCATTTATTAATAAAACAAATGGAATAGGACCAAGGTGACTACGCTGAGGGACACCAGAATTCACAACAAATGAACTTGAACACTCATTACTAAATTAACCACTATAAAGTCTATCTCGCAAATATGAGGATATCCAGTTTATGAAACAGTCGTTTAAACCTTGCTGTGAAAGTTTTAAAAGTAATGTTTTATGACACAATTTATCAAAGGCCTTGCTGAAATCAGTAAAGATACAATCTACTTGTTCACGTTTTTCAAAAACATCTAAACAAAAGGACGTAAAGTTAAACAGATTAGTAACAATTGAACGCTTTTTAACAAAACCATGCTGGTTATCACATATAATTGAACTACAGTGAAAAGAAAGGACGCTACATATGAATGACTCAAATAGTTTAGGTATCACAGATAGTTTAGCAATAGATCGGTAGTTCATTATTTCGTTTTTAGGACCTTTTTTGTGTACTGGTATTATGAAGGAGCTCTTCCAGATAAAAGGAAACAGCGAGTTACTTAAAGACGTGTTCAAAAGAACACATAACGGGTGTGCTAAATACGCAGCACATTTCTTTAAAATGGATGATGGTACACTGCACCGTCGTCGGGACCAGGACTAAAACATTCGTCAAGTTGTAGGATACTATTAAGAACAGTATCTTCACTTATAACGAAATTGATAGAATTTAAGTGGGGGAAATGTATAACAGTGGTAGATGTGTTAAGAAAACTAATAGTATTATAATCTACAAAAGCATCTTTGAAGTAGTTTGCAAACATGTTCGCAATTATTCTCGGCTCATTACTTTTTGATGTCGAATCAGTCATTAAGTTAGGGTACCCACATGTTTTCTTCTTACGATTAACGAATTTCCAAAAACTATCAGGATTATTTTTAAGGTTTAATTCAATTTTCAATTTTTTTCAATTTTCAATGTAGTCATCATATAGGATGTTAGAGTAGTCAGTGAAAAGTTGATTTATTATAATGAACGTCTTATAATCATCATCAGTTCTTGTTTGATTATACTTTATCCAAGCTTTGTTCCTTTTGTTTTTTAAGTTTTTAACGTGAGAATCAAACCATGGTGGAACACTCAAGTTATTTCGAGTCTTTTTAAATGGAATCGTTTTGTAGAGACAGTCAAAAAGAGTTAAGTAAAAAATGTTACACATATCGTCAATATTTAAGTTAAAAAGGTTTTCAAAATTACACTTACTAAAGTTGAATTCTACTTTGTTGTTATTAGATAGCATATGAGGTGAAGCCATGTTTAAATTAAGTGCTATGTCTAAGGCAGGATGATGGCGATCTTCGTCCACAATTTTGACAGCAGAAGAAATCGCAGCTGCTTCAGAGAATATGGTTTCGGAGAAAAATACCAGATCGAGTGTTTTTTCAAACGGTTCTTCACACCGTTGAGTTGACTTAAGCCACATGAAGACATACCATCTGTTAATAAAAACTCGTTTGAAGATGACGCGTTTATTGGAACGTAGAAGTTATCGTCGTCAATTTGAATCCAATTGAGATTGGGTAAATTAAAATCACCAACAACCAATATCCAAAAGGATATAAATACTTTCTATACAGTTGCTTAGTTTTTCATAAACCTCGTTCTTGGAGCTTGGAGGTTGTATATGCTGGTACAATAAATAAATGTCCTGTTGCCATTTTAATTTTTAAGCATAGTATTTCGATGTCTGTTGATCGAAAGTCGTCAATCAGGTAACCAGTGAGAGTATTGTTGATAGCGACAAGAATTCCGCCACCAACGGCGTTTAAATCGTATGAGTTATAACGATCACGTCTAAAGACTTGATAAGAGAATTCAAAAAGCTCCGAGTCCGAGATAGAGTTGTTGAGCCATGTTTCCGTCAATATTATGATATCGTGAGGAAGATTGTTAATGTTTTTGTAAACCATGTTGGTCATTGTCCGAAGTCCATTTACGTTTTGGTAGTAGATTATTACCTTTTTAAGCTGCTTTGACGGTGGTTCAGCGTTGTCCGATACTGACGAAAAGGGTTGTTCGACTTATTCATAAATTCATGAACAATTACTTCTTTAGGCCAAAACGATGATGAATTTAAAACATGGAAAATTGAGTCAGGTGCAAGTATTTTAAAGGACGAATACTTAG
Organism: Eupeodes latifasciatus; assembly: GCA_920104205.1. NCBI lineage: Eukaryota > Metazoa > Arthropoda > Insecta > Diptera > Syrphidae > Eupeodes > Eupeodes latifasciatus. Next base: position 15,001,361 of record OV049924.1, on the reverse strand, counting down.
TATGGTTACGATGTAAAATTTTCTCAACATTTAACATAAATGGGGAACCCAGCTTTTCGGACAAGTGATTTTTTATGTCAAGTTAGAAAGAAACAATATTTTTTGCCCTTCAACAGCCTTTAGTCCGGATACAATTGGAGATGATAGTGAAGTAGTTTCGTTGGTGATTCAGTTGGGTCGTTGAATTAGATGGTGAGAGATTAACAACATTAGGTGCTGATATCAGTGGTAATGTTAAAGAAGAAATAGATAACGAAGCAGGTACATTGTTGTTAGAGTTAAAATTGGCTATTGTGCCAAAGTCTTTAAATACGGAGGTTGCAACTTTCTTTGTTAAATGGCATATATCAGAATTTTCGTCGCCAAGATCATTGTTTTTACGTTTGGTTAAGGTTTTTGTTTTTCTTCCTAATCAGAAGTTTTGTCTTTATTAATTTTATTTTCAATATTTCCGTTGGGGCAGATCAGATTTTCAACTTTCTTTGAAAGAAAAGTAAATTGTTTCTCCAGTTTTTCTAGGCCCTTTATATTTTTTATGACGTCTCGAACAATATTCTTTTCGGCGATCGGGTCGCATTCACCACAAAAGTAGAAAAAAGATTTTCTCTTAGCAAAAAGTTTTATGCAACTGAACGGGGCGTCAATGCAAAGTACATGAAAAACAACTGATGTTTAGCCAAATTAAAAAAAAAACGCGAAAAAATCGCGACAACTCCAATATTTTCAAAACCAGATTCCAATATTCGAAATGAATTTCGTTTTGGGTATGTGCAAATATTGAAACCGTTCAATGAATTTTTCACATTTGTTTTGAGTACATCGAACTTATATTAATTTAAAAAAATTGCTTTGGTATTTAACACTCCTCAATGATAAAGTCTATATTTTTAATCATTTTTCTATTCAAGAGTTGTTTATGAATTCTGGAATTTAAATGCATGTTTCCATCCAGAAAAAGTAAACTTCTTATTTTTTTTTTCAACAAAGCGGCGGTGTTTTCCTTCGAACCATTGTATGTTTCAATCTGAAATTTAGTTTAATAATAGTAGTCCCCATATTTTGTAATAGTAGTCGCCATATATTTTCTGATAACGGCCTGATAGATTTTTATAAAATTTTCTCAAGCATTTTATTTCTTTTTGGATTTTTGCATAAATCGATACCTTAAAAATTATTCAAGATTTTAAAACTAAATTCAAATGTAAGACGTATGTACATACATATACACTGCCGGTCATAAGGTTAGAAGCAGGCATTTTCGAGAAGTAAAATCGTCATTTCTCCCGTTACATGATGGATTAGACAAAAACAACTATGGTAAATGAGGGACTATTTTTTTAACAACAAAATATAAAATTTTGGTAAAGGAGAGATTTAGCTAACGGAACTTTCATGGCAAATTGTTAATTGAGTCAATAATATGCGAAAATAAATCAGGTCATTAGATTAGAAGAGTGAATAAATCGACGTTGTTTTGTGAAGTGCGTATATTTTTTTTTCGGAAAAACGGTAAAATTTATAAATGAATTGTTCTTGTTTGAGTGTTAACAGAAATGGGCAACAAAAAATGTTTGGCAGTGGAGGAAAGGGCAAGAATAGATATTTATTGCTCTAAAGGTCTTTAATGCTTGCTATATTGCTATATGCAGCAATTATTTAAAAAACCATCGTCTTATTCGAAAAATTATAAAAAAAAACACCTCTGCCTTAAGACTTCGCGAAACGCGAAGTATCCTTAGGATAGCGTCAAATTCAGCTTTATCGGCAGCTAAAACTAGGGAGAAAGCTAATGTTAAGGCCAGCTTATCCACTGTTAAATACACGATTCGCCATGCTAAACACTTAAAGCACCTGAAGCTTAAGAAAAAACCACCACTAAATGACGCAAGGAAGAAGCAACGCTTGTGTTTCGAGAAAGATCACATGAGCTGGGATGTGCAAAATGGAATGACCGCAAATGATTGGCGGAAGGTTATTTTTTTCCGACGAAAAATTTAACATAGATGGACCAGATGGTTATAATTATTATTTCCAACATTTGAGGAAAGAGTAGTGGTTTTTAAACCATCACCATAGCAAAAAAAGGAGGCGTTATCGTCTGGGACTCAATTTTATTGTATGGCGCTATAAACATGGTAGTCCAAGATACCAAATGACTAGGAAAGCATACAAAGCCTTCCTGGAATCAGTATTCCCCCATATTAGCGAGCTTTTTGGACCAAGTCCACGGATTGTTCAGCAGGAAAACGCTCCCATACACACAGCCCGAGAGGTAAAATCCCTTATTGCAAACCAAAACTTCTACTTGCTGCCTTGGCCACCATATTCCTCGGACCTTAATATATTTGAAAATGTGTGGGACTAGCTTACGCGTAAGGTACATGAGGGAGGAAAGCAATACGGTGACAAGGAAGCGCTAATTCATGGTATCAAATTGGCCTGGAGTGAGATTTCTTTGGTATACTTGGAATCTCTTTATAAATCCTTGAAAGGTAGAATTTTTGAAGTTATTTTGAAGGCTGGTGGTAGCGCACATTATTAAAAACCTAATGAATGCTAAAAAACATAACAAAATACAAATACTTGCATTTTATTTCCATTTATTTCATGTGCTTCTAATCTAATGACCCGATTTATTTTCGCATATTCTTGACTCAATTAACAGTTTGCCATGAAAGTTCCGTTAGCTAAATCTATCCTTTACCCAAATTTTATATTTTGTTGTTAACAAAATAGTCCTTCATTCACCAAAGTTGTTTTTTTATAATCCATCATGTAAAGGTGCGTGTCCATTTGAGAGTACTTCTGCTAGTTAAATCTCGAGAGCAACTCTCGGGAGACTGTCCATTTTCGAGCCAAATTTTAGAAGTTTTGCTATCGCGAGCTCTCTGCTAGAATATTGAGAGTTTTCTTGCTGAGAGTACTCTCATAATCGTGTCCACTTGATAGATTTCTTCTGCTAGCATATTATCAGTTGGCCATGTATTTTATCCACACTGATAACTTCCTATCCGATTTGCCTTGCTTAAAAGGTCTGTAGGTTTTCGTGTTTTGTTAAAAAAATTGTTAGTTGAATTATTCTAAAAGATTTAAAAATTACCAACAACATTTTGCATTTGATGAAATAATTTGATTTTAAAATCTGTTTTTGTAATCGAGATTTTTAGTCGAAAAAATTTGTTTACCAATTTTAGTAGCATTTGTTAAAAAATTTTATTTCTTAAATAAATAAATACAAATTGGATGAATGAATCTAATTTAAAGTCAATATCTTCTATTGTTTACGAGATATCGAGAACCGAACATAAATTTTTACCAAATTTGCGTACTATTTTTTGTAGATTTTTTTTTTTTTTTTTTTGAAAATATGGATTTTTATTAAAAAAAAAACTACAGAATATCGAAAACAATATTTTCTGTGAAATAAAAAAAGTTTGAAGACAATGTTTTTAATTTTTGAAAAGCTATTTGAGTCGAAAGTAAATTTTTACCAAGTTTTAGTATTGTTTTTTTTTTTTAGGTTTTTATTTTTTGTAAAAAAAACTGTCAATTAGATTTTTCTCAAAATTTAACTAAATGTTGAAAATAATATTTCTTATAAAATAAAATAAGTTGGAAGCCATAACCTCAAATTTTTGCAAAGTTATTTGAGTCAAAATTCAATTTGTAACAACTTTGAGTAATGTTTTTTTTTAGGTTTTTATTTTTTATAAAACAAACTGTCAATTTCATTTTTCTCAAAATTTGTTAAAAAAATATGTTAAAAACGTTATTCTTCGTTGCACCAAATTGTTTTGGAGATAAAATCATTTTTTATTCGTACAATTTTCGAGGTGACAAATTTTTTTTAATTTTTTTTTTTTTTGATTTATTAAAAAAACGTTAATTGGATTTTTTTCATAATATATACTTGTTTGGTAACACGTTACAATATATAATATAATATTTAATTCAAGTCTCTAGCGTCATTGGTTCATGAGATATTTAGGGTTAACCAACATTTTCACCTTTTATTTTAACTGCTATGGTAAAAAAAAACCACCCACTCAATTTTCTTGAAATCCCTTTGTGCATCTTTCTGTATTATTATTTGTATATTTATTTGAAGTCGATATCTTTACTATTTCTTGAGCTATGGACGACGAAAAAATCGTCGCGAACGTACGGACGTACAGACGTAAGGACATACGAACGTACGTACACACGCACGCACAGGCATCTTTCTAAAAATCTTTTATTTCGACTCTAGGGATCTTGAAACGTCGAGAAATGACAAAATTTTCAATTTGACTAATCGGACCCATTACAATAATTTTCTATGGGAAGGTAAAAATGTATTTTCAAATCAAATTTATATGAACAAAAGACATAGTTTCCACTGCTTTGCCATGTTTACTCTCGACAGCTACTCGCAAAATACGAACTGTGTTAATATTCCGAGAGCTTATCTCGGATAGTGGTAAACACATGTGTCCACTTGCGAGTGACTTTCAAAAAGATCGAATGTCGAGAGTAATTAGTCAACTCTCCGCGAGCTACTCTCCAGACTATGTCCACTTGCGAGATCGCTCTCGAGAGCAGGTTGAGAGCGACTCGCAGCACGTTTACTCTCAAATGGACACGCACCTTAACGGGAGAAATGACGATTTTACTTCTCGAAAATGCCTGCTTCTAACCTTATGACCGGCAGTGTATTTACATATAAGTATAGGTACCAAAATATGTCTGCACAAATATTGAAAAATTTTATATACATATGTACATACAAACACTAGAAAAAAGCTCAAATGATTTTAGAAAAAAAATTAATAAATTACAGCTTCGACTAAGTGTCCTTGTCTTAAAATTGTCTGCTAACTTCATAAACTTTATGAAAAAGTCATGGCCAAGCGTTTTCAATGACACTCCCTATGTAAGCTCGATTGATAAATCCAATTTGCTTGCAGCACAGTTTGCTGTTAATTCGATGCTGCCAGTGAGTGACATGACTCCGCCTGTACTTGAAAGCGTAAACGATTCTATGGGACGAATCTTCTTTCGCACTCGTTCAGTTACTAGAGTACTTAAAAATCTTGACATTCACAAATCCGCTGGCCCGGATAGTATCCCCGCTATTGTTCTGAAGAGGTGTTCTTCAACGTTGGCAAAACCACTGCGTAAGCTTTTCCATCTGTCCTATTCTACAGGTCTCTTTCCGAGTGGATGGAAAACTGCATTTGTCCAGCCTGTCCCTAAAAAAGGCGAATCCTCCTCACCATCTAACTATCGTCCAATTGCACTTACTTCCCTTCTTTCCAAGGTCATGGAAACACTGATAAATTTTCAGCTTAAGAAATATCTTGAAGAACGGAAGCTTCTTAATGACCGGCAGTATGGCTTTCGTTGCAATAGGTCCACTGGTGATCTCATGGTTTATCTCACCGAACAGTGGAACAAATCTTTACATCGTTTTGGAGAAAGTAAGATTATTGCACTTGATATTTCAAAAGCATTTGATAGAGTTTGGCATCAAGCTCTCTTATCGAAAATGCGTGCATTTGGTATTGATGAATCCCTTCTTCGTTGGGTTAGAAATTACCTTTCAGACCGTTCAATTCAAGTAGTATTGGACGGGTTCAAATCTGATATTCACAAAATAAACGCTGGTGTGCCCCAGGGCTCCGTTTTGTCTCCGACGCTGTTCCTTATTTTTATAAATGATCTTTTGTCTGAAACTTCTAACCCACTAAATTGTTTCGCGGATGACAGTACCCTCAGCTTTTCATATTCGTTTTTAGATTCTCATCCTTGTCCTTCGGATGTGGAACTTCAACGGCAGCGTATGATAAGCTCATTAAATTCTGATCTCGACAGCATTGTACAATGGGGAATCAAAAACCGTTTAGAATTTAATGCTTCGAAAACTCAATGCTGTCTACTGTCACAAAAGCGTAACCCTCCCCCAATGCCACTATCCATGAGTGGTACTTGCATTGAGGAGACTGAACAGCTATCAGTCTTAGGTATGTGCATTACAAACCACTTGTTGTGGAGTGATCACATATTTGACATCGCCAAAAATGCTGCTAAGTGTTTAGGTTTTCTCCGACGATGCAAGAAGTTTTTTACCCCTTCTGATCTGGCTATAATTTATAAAGCCTATATTCGTCCAAAACTTGAGTACAATTCCCATATTTGGGCAGGTGCTCCTATAACACACTTGAGTCTCTTGGACAGAATTCAAAAGAGAGCTCAAAAAATGATAGGTGACCGTTGTCTAACTGAGCACCGTCGCAAGGTTTCATGTCTCTCATTATTTTATCGCTACTTCCATAAGCAATGCTCTAATGAAATAGCCAGCTGCATTCCTCCCCTCAAACGATTCAACCGTAATACTCGTTCTTTTAGGAATGCCCATCAGTTTACCCTTGAGCCCAATTTCGGACGTACTATTAAGTACAGAGATTCTTTTTTTAGTCGCACTACACGAATGTGGAATGCTTTACCAGACTCAATATTTCCCACTCATTACAATGTGCAGGCATTCAAAACCAATGTGCATCGGTATCTCCTTTCAAATCCTATCCTTCCTTCCTAATTACTCGCACTGTGTATAATCATTATAAGGGTATTCATATCCCCTTGAGTGCGCGTACAATATAAAAAAAAAAAAAAAAAAAAAAAACAACCCTCGAAGGCAGAGGTCCAAAAATGTTTTTAGTTTTTGACCGTTCCAGCAAATATTTATAGTTGTTCATTATTGTGGAACAAAATTAAAGTTGATTGTACCATAGAAGGTTATACATAACTGCCCCAACCATTACACATGACGTACGGCTATGATGTCTTTCCAAATTAAGGTCTTCCTTTTTCAGATCATGGAAATACAAGTCGTAACCAACGGACCGTCAAGATTTAACTTTTTTGCATCCGAAAAGACAACACGTTTCCATTCACTGCTCTTAACAGGTTTATTTTTTAGTTTTCTTCTTTGAACTGCTGTTATTCTGACTCACACTCTCCTTTTGGGCCTTATTTTAGTCGCTGGTAGAGTGGAATTTGAGAAAAGCCGTAGAATCAACCGCTTTTCTCATGATGATTTTGTTTTTGCCTTTTACTTTTTCAAAACATCTATTTTTTTTGCTATTTCTGTAGCTGTCAAAGTCTTTCCAGAGCCCATTTGTATCTAAAATTAAATTAGAACAGCTGTTTTTAAAATTCTTATGCAGTGACCCCCACGACTAATCGGACATAGAAAAGAAAAATTTTAGCAGTGCAAATTCTCTAAGAAAATGTATGGGGGTGTTAAAATTAAACATCATATTTTATCATAAGGGAACTCATATTTATTTTAAATAAACAAAAACAACATTTTAAATTACTATTCAAAACAAGGAAACTAAAAACTAAAACAACTCCATAATTTCATGTCTCACAAATAATCGGACACATTGCATTTAGTATTTTGTGGCGTATCCTTTTAATTTAATTACCGCCTCAATGCGTCGAGGCATTGAAGAAACTAGTTTTGAACAAACTTCAGGTGGTATTTTTGTCCATTCTTCTTGAAGACCCGTCTTTAGCTCCTATATATTTCGAAAATTCTTTTGAGCGACTCGACGTCCCAATTCATCCCAAATATGCTCAATTGCATTAAGGTCAGGGGACTGTGCAGGTGTTTTAAGCACTTTGGGACAATTATATAACAACCACGACCTTGCTATGTAAGATGTATGCTTGGGGCCACGCGGCCATTCAGATCTTGTTTTCGCAGTACTCTTCGGATCGTTTCGTTGCTCACTTCCTTATTCTTGGAATATGAATCGCAATAGAACATTTCCTAAAGCCTATCATAATTTGACGGGAAAAGTACTGTTACTGAGCACTCTACAGTGCATCAGTAGCAAGTGTCCGATTATGTGTGGGAGACGGAATATTAGAGTTGTTTTAGTTTTTAGTCTACATTGTTTTGTTTATTAATTCTAAATAAGATTTTATTAATAAAAAATAAACTTTAGGGTCTCTATTTAATAAATCAGAGAGTAAATTTCTACACCCTCCATACATTTAAATAGATAAATTGCACCGTTAAAATTTTTCTTTTCTGTGTCCGATTAGTCGTGGGGGTCACTGTAGATGTTCTATACAAAAGTTTTAATAAAACCGCACTTGTAAACTCCTGCAGGGAAATATTTCCAATGGCCTCATCCATTTTTGGATACGCTTTTTTAGTAGTTCATTATTTGATTTTGGGAAATACCCAGGGGAGTCATTCCGTAATTTCCAAAACGATAATCGTCAAAACGATTATCATTAGCGATATCGTCAATAATTTGCTTCACGTAACTTTATCACTATCGTCTCGTCAATCGTTTTCAGTATAAGATCGTTCAGTATATTTCAAATACTCTTATACTATGACTGAAATGTCAAAATTGACTCAACGAAAAATAATCATTGTTCGATAACTTGAAAATGTTATTAAACTTGGTTTTACTCTATGGGAAATTTTGAAAATTCGCAAAAAATATCTTGTTAATAAACATTCCAACTGTTTTGTGATTTTAATATAATAATTGTTAATGTAACTTTTTGTGCTTTTATTTGTTGCTGCCGACGATGAAATTATAATTTCAAAAATTGTTTGTATATCTGATATTCTGAATTAATAAATATAAATATAATTTTGAGTATCCATAGGTCAGTAACACAAAATCAGCTGCAAATGTTAATAAAATGTATGGATGAGCATTCTTTCTTGGCCAATAAGATTAAACATAATTCTGTCCAAGGGATCCAAGATAAGACTCCTTTTTATCCACAGGGGACAATACTTGGCTTCCAAAATATTTGTTGTTCCCGAAACTATTTTGGATTAGTGCTCTTTGCAAAAGCGATACAAAAATCGTTGCATGTCAAACATAGAAAGAAGAAAGATTACTTATTTACATATATATTTATGTTTTGTATATACAAAAAATACATATGGGTTAGAAGAGATAGAGGGTCTGATTCATCTATTATTTTCTTTGTTACCGTACTAGTTATATTTTTTTAATTTTTTATTTTCGTTTTGTAAGAAAAACTTAACATTTTTACTTCAATTAGCTTAGTTATCAATAGAAATTAATAGCAGACGATACCTAATTAGCTATCGAGCAAACGCTATCGTTTTGACGACATCACTTTGACGATAATCGTCTTACGTGAAGTGAGACTATCGTCGAAACGATATCGTCTGACGATAATCGTTTTACGGAATGACCCTCCAGGCTCGGTTCTAATTTTCCCTTTAATTTTATGAATTTTTAATGATGAAATACATATGTATGTATGTACCTTTTCGTAGTAGAATTTTTTTCGGATACAACACTTCCACTAGCTATAAAAAGCAAAAATCGATTCCAAAATGTGTGGCCTCATCCTAGTGGTTGGCAGTATAAATATTTTTTTTTGGCGTAATGGTTTCTGCGTAGGGCTGCCACGCCACAGGTCTTGGGTTCATTCCCTAGCTGTACCTACTTAAGTTTTTCTACAGATACTGTCTATTGCGACAAATAGACAAATTCTCCAAGAGTAATTCTTGTCATGAAAAGTGCTTTCTCAAATTAGCCGTTCGGATTTGGCTTAAAACTGTACATAGGTACCCTCCATCCCTGACAATAGTACTCACACATAGGAATTGTTGAGAATTGTAAGCCACTAGGCCCTGATTCTCTATGGACTGTTGTGCCAACTAATTTATTTATTTTATTTTCAAAAATAGTTAACGGAAATAGTGGTAACTTTGGCGTATACGCATTTTGTTTTGTAATTTTAATAAATCTTAAACAATGTTTAAAAAATATTAGTCTTTATCTGAAACCAAATTGAATGCCCAGTTTGAATCTAGAGAAGTAATTTAGATGAATATAAGTACATACACTCTAGCTCAAACAATTGGAATCAGACTACGTTGGCACTTTTCATAAAGCACCAAGTAATACCTCCCGATCCAGCTAGTAAATTAAATTGTAAACAATCAAAAATAACTATTCCAATCGTCATTGCAAAACAACAGAATATCTTAACATTATGAGTTTTTAAACAGAACACCAATCTAGTAAAATAAAACAATTTCTTCAACACCCTGTATCTAGCACAAAGTGAAAATGCCATTCAATAAATTAATAAACAACAAACGAAGCGTTAGACAAAACAGAAACGAATTAAGTTTCAAAGCAAAACAACAAAACTACTGATTAGATTACCGATGCCGATCCAACAACTAATTAATATCCCACCGCCCGCCGCCTCCGCCTCCAGTATCACCTCTGCTCTATCGACTATCACATCACATCGCATTGCTTCACCCGTGCGTAGTTGTCGCCTCCGAATCCAACAACTCTGCTTTGCTTGACTTGACAGTAGTTTGTTCTTTAATTGAACACTTGCTCGGGTCCCTGTGTTCTGGGTTCGGTTTGAATTAACAAAAATATCTTGATTACAGATATTTTTGTGAGTGCAAAAGATTTAATTAGTTAACATTTTTCTGATATTGTATAAATTAAGTCAGTCCAATTTTTGATAGATGACCCCTGCGTAAAAATCTTATCACAAGTGTTCGTAACTCGTAACTCTGACGACAACAATGAACGAGAACGAGATTAATAAAAATAATAATTCAAGTCGCATTCTTTGCGTTGGAATGTGTGTTCTTGATATTGTTCATGTTTGTAGTAAATTCCCCGAAGAAGACACCGATCGTAGGTGTCTCAAAGGTTACTGGCAACGCGGTGGCAATGCCTCCAATAACTGCACTGTTCTTCGAAATCTCAATGCCGACTGTGAATTCCTTGGAATGCTGAGTGAATCTCAGGCCTTTGGATTTCTCCACGATGACTGTCGAAAGCGTGGAATTCGAATCGAGAATTGCCCTGTCACCCCACAAGATCCACCCTTCTCGTCGGTGGTCCTGAGTCAAGAATCTGACTCCCGAACAATTATTCATTCCAATTCGAATTTTCCGATTCTGAAATTCGAGCATTTTGATCGAGTGGATTTGGCTGCTTACAGTTGGATTCATTTTGAAGGTCGAAATCCAGAAGAGACGCTACAAATGATGCAAAAGATTCATGACTTCAATCGCAGGACGCAAGGGGGAAGCATTAAAATCACGGTAGAGCTGGAAAAGTTGAAGGTAGAACTCTTCGATTTGGTTGGACAGAGTGATTATGTGTTTCTGGGTAAAGAATTGGCCTTGTTCATGGGCTGGCAAAGTGGCCAAGAAGCTTTAGATGGTGTACAAAAGATGTGTCCGAATCGAAAGAATGGCATAATCTGTACTTGGGGTTCGAAGGGATCATTTTGCTTGAACGAAGCCGGTGATTTACATCACATCGAACCTTGTCCGCCGGCGGGGGAAATAGTCGATGCTTTGGGAGCTGGAGATACTTTCTGTGCAGCTGTCATTTATGGTTTGGATCGGATGAAGCTGAGTTTGGAAAAAGCCGTGGAGCTAGGCAATCGGGTGGCTGGCTTCAAGTTGGGACATTGTGGTTATGATGCTATACGAGAAATTGAGCCTGAAAAAATGATATTGCAATAAATATTAAAAATAAATTAGTTTAAAAATTATTTTGAATTTGTTGGTTTTTATTTACTTTGCACATTTTGTCTCCTCTGGCCATAGATGTCGTGGGTTGTATGACCTTTAAATTCATAAACTATTTGATCCATATGAAGGTCTCTAGGTCTTAAGAGATTGTTTAGGTTTACTGTAACTGAAAACGTTGATGTTCTCTGACATCGTCAAAAACCTTAGTTTTAGGCGTTGGAATTTTGAGCTTTTTGAAAGTAAGAAACCCAACCAACCTTCATGCTGAATAGTAAGTGGTTAAGAACTTGAAAATCTAGTACAAAAAATTGATAACTTTTGTAACTTCTTCCTTTTTGTTTTAGAATATGAAAAAACTGCTCGGTACAAATCTGGGTTACTCCTCGTTGCTGATCATGTTTAACATTCTGAATGACAAAACCTACTACAATGACCCCAATTTGCTACGTGGAGCAGTCTTCCACATTAACATGGGTATTTTTGGATCGACTCACGCTTTTGTCTTCTCTCCCATCTTCTCAACAACATCATCAGTGTTGATGAGCTTTTTACATGTAAGTTATAGATTCTCGGCTTTTTGAAATTTCCAAAAACTTATTCAAAACTCAAACAGGCTCTTGAAAGTAAAAAACTAATCGTCACCTATGAAGTGATCTTGAGTATTCGAAAAGTCGTTACCAAGTACGGTGAAGACCTCCCAGAGAGGATTTGGGATATAATCTGTGAGATTTTATCAGCAATTGCAGATAATATAATTTATTATGGTAAGCCCTTAATGTTCTCCTATCGAAAGTTATTATTTTTAACCTTGTTATTGTATGTTTTCTTTGTGTGTAGAAAAAGAAGGTCTTCGCAAAGACTTCACGTTGCAAGAAAATTTCCACGAAACCATCGATGCCATCGAAGAACTGATGCATGCTGACAAACTGCAAGCCAACAAAGATCTCATTTACGACCTTATTGAACGTGTTTCCGAGAGCCGACCCGAAGGCTCTGTACTCAATCTAATTGACTACCGATCGAAAAAGATCTCTGCGACGAAGCCGGAATGGTTGACTATATTAAATGACTTTGTTTGTCGATTCTATCGCATTCCGAATACAAATATTCGAGTGAAAACAATTCATTCGTTGATGCAAATCATGGACGCCAGTCGGGCCAGCTATGAGGAGGAGATTCTGCAACGTGTTGTGATTCCTCAATTCGGGAATATTGCCAGTGAACCAGATTTGATGATTAGGGTTGTTGTTTGCAAGGCGCTGGTTCAGTTTGCGACGGATTGCGAAACGAAGAGATGTGCTGAGCTCATTGATATCATGGAAAAGGTCCTTAATCGACCATTCGAACAGTATGCTTTGGATGAGAGCACCTGCAAGTCGGAGGGGGAAATTCAAGATGTTTCGACAGTGGTCGAGGGATTGATTAGAATTTTCGTTGTGAAGCTCTATCATCAGCCATCGAGCCATGCCATAAAGGTGTTCAACATTCTTATGGGTCATCTCGAGCAGCATTATCAAAAGCCTAAGGTTTTCGAGCATGTGAGCTTGGTGAGGAGCAAGGTAAGAAAAGGAACGGTTATGTAAGATAAGAGAAGCCACTGAGACTATTCTCAAAACTTCTTTTAGATCTTCTCTTGGATGTTGAAGGCACGAGCAAATGCGTCCTATTACATCGGGTATCCTGATCATGAGAGTGGAACAATTCGATTCAGTCCCTACCTCGGGATTGAATCGAATCTCCAGCATGCAGTTAGCGGACATTCAATTCAGGCTGGGCAGGAACATTCGACTGTGAATTGCACTAAATTCTCGATTCGTAGGGCCTGCAAGATCATCGTTAAATGCATTTCCGAAGACAAAGGTGAGTGAAAGAAAAGAGACTAACACTTTGAATGATTTTAACTTTCGTCTTTTTCTGTGTCGGTTCCACAAAAACAGATTATAGCATTTTCCAGTTGGTTGTGAAGGAGTTGCCTCAAATCCTACAGAACAAAGCCTTAATACTGGGCAATGACATGGAAGCTCTGGGCTTAGCCCTTTGCAATGTCCTGCCCGATCCCAAATCCCCTCCGCGAAGTTTTCACACAGCAAAACCATCCCTGGACGAATGTAATGCATTAATTCTCCCAGCGATTGCCAGCTTAGTCATCTACCACCAATATCTATCGTCAGATTTGAAGCTTCGCATGATTGAAGCCGTCAAAGTGGTGATCCGTTCGAATGCGAATGCGCACATTTGCATCAACACTCTGTCGATTATGATCCTCGAGATGCCCGAAACGTTATCGCGTCAATTGGCCGAAGTTCTCCTCGAAATAAGCAAGATGTCTCGCACAGCTAGTGTGGCCATTCCGGTTCTGGAATTTCTTTCAAGTTAAGCTAGATCCTGATTCTATGATTCTATTTTTGTCTTTAATTAATATTGTGTTGTAACCAAATAGTACTAAGTCGTCTGCCGAACGACTTGTTTGCCAACTTTGTTCCCCGACACTACATGTACGTGTTTGCGGTTTCGCTCAGTTACACCAAGCCCCATCCGTATGACCATTACACAGTTTCGCTGGCGCACCATGTAATGACGGGGTGGTTGCTCAAGTGCAAGATGAACATGCGGAAGAACTTCGTGATGTACATTATTTCGGTAAGAGGGGAAGAGGTCTTTTCCGAGGTGATTTTCATTTCATATAACGAAATCATTTGGTTAGGGTCTTCAAACGGATGCCAATGTCCCGGTAAAGGACCATACCATCCGAAATGAGGACTCTTCGAGCCGTCAACGCAGCACGAGCTTGACTGAGCGTGTGAGCCGCAATCGTGACAGTGCCTTCGATATGAGTGACAACTTGAAGACCATTCAAGCTGAGTTAGCCGAGACGGTCATAGACTTTTTGGCAAGACACACATTCTCCCCGTGCTCCACGCTTCCGAAGAGGTAAGTTAAAACTTTAATTTAGGACTGCTTTTGCAACTTGAATACTCTTAGATTACCAGCGATTGAATGCATGCTTAAGGATGGACCTTCCCAGACCTGGCTGGTGGGACACAATCTCGTAACGATCACAACTAACGGGTGTCCCTCTGCGCCAAAAGCCAATGGACTGTGTGACCGCTGTTCATTGCTGATGAACAAGAGTAATTCACCCTACGCGAAGAGCGAAGTCACCGGCACGCCGAGTTCTTTTGTTGGAGGCCCCGTTTCGCCGGAAATTCTCACAACAACTGGAGCAGCAGTCGAGACGTCGAACGATGTCCAACCACCGAATCGTCGGTATACCAAGGCAAGCTTACAATACAGCAGTGGGACCGAATCGGGTACTTCTACGGATTTGACTTCGACGTCTACATCCTCTTCGTCACAGCACCAGACTCATCGACAGACTTCAAATAGTTCTTCTGCATCCCTTGAGGCGCTATCCAGACGGGGCTCTAATCCCGAACCTGAAAATCGCATAGAATCATCGTCGGTCCTTGGGAATTCCTTAAATCAACTGAGCCACGCAAGTAGCGGAACGATGTCTTCTCAGCAGCCGACTTGCGCCCGATCTTGCACTGGATGGGCGGAAATCTACATTCGCCGTCCAACAGGCAACATCTCGTGGATAATGCACATTCAAAATCCCATAGCCAATGACTGCCTTGGAACTGATTTGCCTTTGAGCGATTTGACTTCACTCTTCCTACCGACAATGCACGGCGGAGTCTTTGGGCCAGATTTCGTGGAGGAGGCTAAATTGCTGTCACCAGCGCCCCCGATTCCAACACTTTCTCCCCGTGAGCCTTATGACCAAGAGCGTCCACGTCGTTTGGACGCTGCCAAGCTAGCTGTTGCAAGGGTTCGTGCTTTGCAGCGGCAGGAAGAGGTTACGTCAGCGGTATCCGCCGCAAGTGGCCCCATTGACATACCGAAGTCTTCCAAGCGCGGAAAGGATCCGTCGGGAAGTCTGAGTGACGGAGAGGCTGATGAAGAAGGTGCAGCATTTGAAGACGGCCGAAGTAGGGCACGAAATCCAGTTCGAAGGGTAAACTCCAGTCCTGAGATGAGCTCGAGCTTGAGGAAACCTACGGGAAAAGATTTTAATATTTCTGCACAAATGGCCGGCAATCAGCTTGACCAAGAAGAGGGCTCTAAAAAGAAAGTCGTCGTTGGAGGTGGATACTCGAAGGACATACGGGTAAGCTGTGAGGCAATCCCCGAAGAAATTGCAGGGTCAACTCCCCCCAGCCAAGCTGATTCACTTAAAGACGAGAAAGATGATCCAGCGAAAAAGAAAACCGAAAGCAGTGGTTTGGGGGGTAAAGAGCCCAGCCTTCCACCGAAACAACACTCTGCCGACGATGTTACCAATCAAATGTCCACGAATCCAGTAACTGGTTCAGCTTCAGCGACTAACCTCAAGATTCCACTCGATCTTCAAAAACTGAACACATCTGCGAAACAGTCTGCAGCACCACTGTCTCCGAGGCTGCTAGCCAAAAATGCAGCCATCAAAGTGGCTTCGTTCTCATCAAACGTGGGAGGAGGAGCAGGTGGCGGCTTAGGTGATTATGGCAACAATAATATGGACATGATTCGAGGACGTTCCAAGACTATTTCTGTTGTCCGTGAAGTCAACGGAAAGAGTCGAACCCCGTTGGCTCTTCCCTCGTTCGGTGCAGCCGCCAAGGCGTCAATGAACTCCAAACTCGGCATCAGTCCAAGTTTTGTTTTCCTCCAACTTTTCCATAACGGCCAACTGCAATCCTCCGACCCCCCTCTCAAAGTTGGTTCGGACAATATGGCCACCATAACGCTACTCGATCTGATTCCACCTTTCGAAACGCACAAATTCGGCGTTCTGTATGTTGGCCCAGGCCAGTGCAACAACGAAGTGGGCATTCTGAGGAATCGCTACGGCAGTGTGAGGTATGTAGAATTCTTAAGGAGCATAGGAACTCTGGTCAGTCTCAAGGACGCCAAAGAGAATAATCTTTTCGTGAACATGGACACAAACGGTTCAGATGGAAATTTCACATACATCTGGAAGGATGATGTCGTTCAAGTAAAGTTTACGGAAAGACAGTTTTAAAAATTATAAAATATCATGTTTCTTTTGGTTAGATAACATTCCATGTAGCCACTCTGATGCCAAATCATGAAAACGATCCCAATTGCAATGAGAAAAAGAAACACATTGGTAACGATTATGTCAGCATTGTCTACAATGAGAGTGGAGAGGAATACAATTTAAATACCATTAAGGTAAGTTTTTCTTGTTTTATTTTTCTACAAAACTCGGTGCACTTAATGTGATGCTGAAATTTCAAAACAAAGGGTCAATTTAATTATGCCTGTGTTGTGGTGCAACCTCTGGAGCTTAATATGAATCGAGTGTTTGTCAAGGCTCGCCATGAGATTGCCAAGTTTGTTTGCCATCCCGAACCAAAAATTGTTTCCGATCGAAGTGCGCCATTGCTAGCTCGTCAACTCGCCCTGCATGCTAATGTAAGTTGTTTTGTATTAGTTGTTTGATATTTAAATGAGACACATTTTGAAACGATATGTTTTTGTACATAGCTGGCTTCACATGTTTACCAAAGTATGAAGACTAAAAATCCCTACGCATCGAATTGGCTTGAACGACTAAGGAAGATTAAAAATCTTCGCACAAAGGTTTGTTTTTGGTTTTGATGATATTCAATGTTTTAAAGTTTTTTATTTTTCGATATTTGTTTTGTATAGCTTTTGAATGAAACTAAGCAAAAACGTGACGCAGGCAAGGACGAACACTCGTCTTGGTGGTGAGATAAATAGCTTAACAAACAAGTTTCAACACATAAGATGTGCTTATTTCTTTTTTTTTTTGATTGCTTCAGTGTTTTAATTTTTTAAATTAATTATTAAATAAAATTCTTGCATGCCTTTGTTTTTAGAGATATTCAAAAATGAAAAATAAAGTTACTTCATATTTACAAACTATTATAAATATGTTTTTTATCTTACTAAGTATTTTTGCTCATTTTTGAAAACCCTTGGATCTATGGACACTATTTTAAGTTCAAACTGACGCGACGTTAATAAAGTACCCTTAAAGTCTAATCACATAATTTGTACTAAAAACTGCGCGAAATTTCATAAAATAAGACGAATTTTTAAGTATTCACCCTTATTGTAGTCACGGTTGCCACTTAGAAAAAAATTGCATGACCAAAGCTGAAAATAAAAATGACCAATCGTACCAAAAAAGGACCAACATAATTTTTGTCCGGAATGGCTTTTAACTTCCCATAGAAAGTTATTGTAATCGGTCCGATTTCTAGAATTGAAAATTTTGACATTTTTCTACGTTTCAAGGTTCCTAGAGTCTAAATAAAAGATTTTTAGAAAGATGACTGTGCGTGCATGTGTACGTACGTTCGGGAAGAATAACGTTTTTGACATCTGGTAAAATTTTGAGAAAACCGAATTGAAATTTTTTTACAAAAAATAAAAACCTTAAAAAAACAATAGTAAAACTTGGTAAACATTTACTTTCGACGCAAGTATTTCTTCAAAAATTAAAAAAATATTGGCTTTAAGCTAATTTTATCTCACAGAAAATACTGTTTCCGACATTCCGTAAATTGTGCATAAAAATCCAACAGTCAGTTTTTTTCATAAAAAATTAAAACCTACAAAAAATAGTACGCAAACGCTACGAAAATTTGGTAAAAATTGGTTTTCGACTAAAATCTTGTTAACAAGAACAGATATTGAAATCAAACTATTTCATCATACTCAAAATATCGTTGGTAATTTTTATTTTTTGTTAGAATAATTCAACTAACAACTAGCAAATCACGAAAGCCTACAAACCTTTTAAGCAAGACAAATCGGCAGACGGGATGTGAAGTTATCAGTGTGGGACGCATCCCAGCCTCATTTTTTTCAGATCACAATATGTTAACATTATGTCAGGAGATCGAATAAGTCAGGAGATCGAATACTATCGCTAAATAAAATTCATATAAAATTAATTCAAAAAAATGTTTTTGCAGACCAAACGCTATGGTTATTTTTGTCATCTTGACGCTATTTGGCCAGCATTACATTATTAATGGTACCCAAATTAAGTATGCCTTTCGTTTTTATCAAAGTTAATTCAAAAAAATTCCTCTGAGCAGCAGCTGAGCTGTGAGGAAGTAACATCAAGTTATAAACGAACTAACTTAAATTTTGAAAACAATATTCATTTTAAGCGTTTTTTATGATAATTGAATTTTTCCCAAAATTCTTTAGGTATGTATTTTATTTTTAAGATAATAAAAGGAATAGAGTCGAGTTATTTTTTTTTTCAATTTCTTAAAAAAGGGACCAAATGGAATAAAAAATGAACATGCGACCAAGTGAGAAAATAATGACCAAATTTGGTCTTAAAAGACCAAACTGGCAACCGTGATTGTAGTTGGCGTTTCGCTTAAACGACAAATGTCATTTCAAACATTTGTATTACGAATGGCGTTACGGAATCGGTTTACTTGGCGTAACGCCGAACACGTTTTTTCAATCGACTGGCCCCCAAAATTCATTCAAAACGTAAGTTTTAAATGTGTAATTCTTTTAGTTGTAACTTTTATAATTTTGTATTTACATATAAAAAGGTTAAAATACCAATCCGGATCATATGAAACGTTTCGTGAAGTTAATGGAAGGAAATCCATCTCTGGCAACAAATTTCAAAAGAGGACTCGCAAACCAAAGGAAAAAAAATGGCAATCTAAAGGGTTTTTTTAATTGGCGTGGGTAGATTTTGGCGCCCCGTGGCGGCCATTTTGTTTTGGTGACATCTGTCAAGTCTTTTGTTTGTGCCTGCCTATACGTGTTGTGCCCACAACGTTGTGACGAGAGTTTGTGGGCAAGAGAGGAGCTGAGTAAAGGGACGGGATGCTCATGACAGAAATTGAATTTTCTGCTTGGGCAGTACAGTTCATTTCTCATTTCGTTCCGAATTTCTCATTATTTTCTGTTCGTCGATGCGAAAGGTATACTTGTTTTGCTTTTCGGCTTTGCACATATTGTATACACATTAATCATCTGTGACCAAATTTGGTTATTATTTTTTACTTGGTCAAATGGTCATTTCTTATTCCATTTGGTCATATTTTTCGGAAACGACAAAATATGTTCGACAATTTGAGTAACGAAAACGTTCTTTTAACATACTCACTTGGCTAAATAATGGGTGATTTTTTTGAGGTTAGGATTTTCATGCATTAGTATTTGACAGATCACGCGGGATTTCAGACATGGTGTCAAAGAGAAAGATGCTCAGTATGCTTTGACATTTCATCATGAATAGACTTACTAACGAGCAACGCTTGCAAATCATTGAATTTTATTACCAAAATCAGTGTTCGGTTCGAAATGTGTTTCGCGCTTTACGTCCGATTTATGGTCTACAGCGATGAGGCTCATTTCTGGTTGAATGGCTACGTAAATAAGCAAAATTGCCGCATTGGGAGTGAAGAGCAACCAGAAGCCGTTCAAGAACTGCCCTTGCATCCCGAAAAATGCACTGTTTGGTGTGGTTTGTACGCTGGTGGAATCATTGGACCGTATTTTTTCAAAGATGCTGTTGGACGCAACGTTACGGTGAATGGCGATCGCTATCGTTCAATGCTAACAAACTTTTTGTTGCCAAAAATGGAAGAACTGAACTTGGTTGACATGTGGTTTCAACAAGATGGCGCTACATGCCACACAGCTCGCGATTCTATGGCCATTTTGAGGGAAAACTTCGGAGAACAATTCATCTCAAGGAATGTACCGGTAAGTTGGCCACCAAGATCATGCGATTTGACGCCTTTAGACTATTTTTTGTGGGGCTACGTAAAGTCTAAAGTCTACACAAATAAGCCAGCAACTATTCCAGCTTTGGAAGACAACATTTCCGAAGAAATTCGGGCTATTCCGGCCGAAATGCTCGAAAAAGTTACCCAAAATTGGACTTTCCGAATGGACCACCTAAGACGCAGCCGCGGTCAACATTTAAATGAAATTATCTTCAAAAAGTAAATGTCATGGACCAATCTAACGTTTCAAATAAAGAATCGATGAGATTTTGCAAATTTTATGCGTTTTTTTTTTTTAAAAAGTTCTCAAGCTCTTAAAAAATCACCCGATAGAAATAACTATTAAACTCATTTAAGCAACTTTGATCTAATGTTCAAGCTTTGTTTTTATATTTCGTCATCTTTATTTGGGTTAATCTAATTTAATTAAGTATGTTATGGATTTTGTGAGTTTATTTGTACGTAATCAAAAAATAAATGTCATCTGAATAATATGGAAAATATGTTAAACAAAATGTGATTTTGTTGGTCATTTTTACCTACCTCTTTAATCCTTCCCTATTTTCCTAAAACTCGCACTGTGTTTAAACTTTAAACATGTTAAGGGTATTAATAAAATAATTAATAAATAAAATGCTTTTGTGTGCCAGTTCATTATAAAAAAAAGTGGTCATTTTTATTTTCAAATTTGGACACAAACTTTTTTTTCAAGTGGCAACCGTAACTGAATGTCGGTCGGCAGTATCACCGGCTCAAAATTTCAAACACAAATGTTTCAACTTTGTCATTCCACAACACAAAATGGAAAAGCGGTCATGAGTAGTCACAACACATGTAGACACATAGTGTTGTGAGCACAACGTTGTGGGCACAACGCGTGTAGACAGGCACAAAATGAGTGTTCGTTAACGCCAAACCAAATTATCTCCAGCTGCTTTGAAGAGCTCGGCATTGGCTGCCAATCAATCTCAGACAGATAGGGTATCCGGATACCTTTTTGTTAGTGTTTTACGTGTAAAATAACAGATAATCAAAAACAGCTGAGATGTCAAAAAAGGAAGCCAAGAATGGGCAGGTTCAGGCGACATAAGGGACTTGAAAGTAAGGCAAGTTTCTAGTATCTGATTGGCCAGCTGCCAAAAATTTGCCTTCCAATTAAGGCAACTTCATTGGAAAGCTGACTGGAAAGTTAGTCAAGAAAAATCTCCCTAACTATCAAGTCAAGTCTACTTCTGTCAAAATGATAGTTGATCATGTTTTTTCATTCAACTAAAAGCTGAACTTTGTTACGCTGTGATTTATTTATTTTCTGCACAGCTTCATTTAATGTTTTGTGTAAAAAGGTTCCTTGTCAGTTCGGAAAACAAATAAATAATATTAATTTTCAATACAAAATACAAATCGTGATGGCCATGCAGCTTGCCTTATAAATGTTTTGTTACCAATAATGCTTTTGTTAGTTTTTGTACTATGAACTTAAAGTAGAGGTTTGTGAAGTAAAGTTCTGAAATTGAAACTCATGACATTTTTAAAACTAACTAGTTGCCTTGGTCAAAATTCACGTTCAAAGAATGAAGTTGACTACAAATGAAGTCCCTTATGTTGTCTGAACCTGCCCAATTTCTGGGGTATGTATATATCTGACAGAACAGCTTATTCAACACATGGTTGAATTTCAAGAAACTTGAAAATTGATTTCAGCTTTTTGTATTTGTTGGTAAACAAAAAGATACAAAATGTTAGTTGAAGTTGTATTTGAGGATATTCTGTACATAATAGACGATGAAGAATGGGCAGGTTCAGCTGACATAAGGGACTTGAAAGTAAGGCAAGTTTCTAGCATCTGATTGGCCAGCTGCCAAAAAATTGCCTTCCAATTAAGGCAACTTTATTTGAAAGTTGACTGGAAAGTTAGTCAAGAAAAATCTCCCTAACTATCAAGTCAAGTCAACTTATGTCAAAATGACAATTGATCATGTTTTTTAATTCAACAAAAAGCTGAACTTTATTATTCAATGATTTAATTATTTTCTGAACAACTTCATTTAATGCTTTCTGTAAAAAGGTTCCTTGTAAATTTGGAAAAGAAATAAGTAATATTTCTTTAAAATACAAAATAAAAATCGTGATGGACTTGTAGCTTGCCTGAGGAGTGTTTTGTAAAAATAATGATTTTGGTAGTTTTTGTACTATGAACTTGAAGTAGAGGTTTGTGAAGTAAAGTTCTGAACTTTAAATTCATGACACTTGAAAAACTAACTAGTTGCCTTGGTCAAAATTTACGTTCAAAGAATAAAGTTGACTGCAAATGAAGTCCCTTATGTTGCCTGAACCTGCCCAATGTTTCTCTCCTTTTTGTGAACAGCTGAAAGTTGTTTTTATCTTTTGACAGCTATCTCAATACAGCTATCCAACTCGTTCAACAAGGTATCTAAAAATCCACCAATCCAAGATACCCTATCCAACACGAGATTGAACGCAGCCATTCAAGCCATCTACTCCAGCGGCTTTATTAGACTTCAGCTTAGATATGGCAATCTTTACTTCGTCTAAGTCGAGAAGACGGGATTGTTGCCTTTCATCGTCTATGTTGAATGAATCATCCTACCTGACAGCGGAATTCGGTTCGTCGTCGCCGTTATACAGTCTGCAGAAGTGGTCCTTCCATATCCTCAGCATTGACTGCGATTCCACTATGATGTTTCCACTTTCGTCTTTGCAGCCTTCGGTTCTAGGTCATCAAAAAAGGGGTTCCTTGTTGGTGGCTGCTTGAAACCCAGCACGTCAGAGGCGGCTTCTCTGATGGCATCTTGGCAATGTTGCCACTGGTTTTCGATACATTGTGTTGGCGGCAGAGAACTCCTAGAGAGGTTACTTGTAACTCGGTCGGAGAAGGATTTGGTGATCTCTTGCGATTGTAGCCGTTAAACGTTGTACCTTCTCCCATCATCTCCCTGTTTTGCCTTGGGTCTGGAAACCCGAAGTGCTACCTTGGCTACATCGAGGTAGTGGTCCGAGTCGATGTTAGCTCCAATCTGGTTGACGGTAGATTGATCTGGAGAACTCCAAGTTCCTTTGTGGATGTTGAGGTGTGGAAAACGCGTACTGGCTACCACGACGTTTCGCCCCGCAGCAAAATCTATGAGCCTGAATCCGTTGTCGGAAGTGTTGTCGGGCAGGCTGTTTTTTCCCATTATTCCACCAAAGATGTCTTCCCTTCCTAGCTTGGCATTAAAAACGCCCAGGACAGTTTTAATATCGTAGCTAGGACACTGCTCATATGTTTTGTCTAAGAGCTCGAAGAACATATCTTTGGTGTTGTCATCCTTCTCTTCTGTGGGGGCGTGTGTGCATATCAGGCTAATGTTGCCGAATTTAGCCTTGATGCGGATGTTCATGAGGCGCTCGTTGATGCACCTATAGCTCAAGACTTGTTGGCTCCAATGACAGAGCCGCATCCAAATAAGCGCTGTTGGTTTTCTTAGTAGCAATCACAATAGCAAATATCGCAGTTTTTCATCCTCTTTTTGCCCGGCCCATCCCATCGCATTTCCTGGGTGGCGGTGATGCCTGTTTTATAGCAGTCTAGGGCTTTCGCAAATTCTTCGGCTGCACGTGGTCTGTTAAGGGACCTAACATCCCACGTACAGATTTGAAGATCGTTGTCCTTATTTCGTTTGCGTGAGTTGTCAACAGTAAATCCGTCCGTATCCGAGGCTTGTTGGTGCTTCGCAACTAGGACAATTTTACGTGGTCAGGAAGTCACCCCGAAGGCACAACCCCCAAACTGAAGGGCCAGATCCTAAGTATATGTAACTTCAAGGACGGGGAGCCGGATAAACCGCTCCTTATAGACCTGGGCTCCGAATAAGTCGTAGTCGTGTTCACGTAGTAGTTCAACCTTACTGGAACTGTAGACGTCACCGTTGATTCCATCTCTGGAATTCCTCCGCTGCCGTCTGGATAAGGAGAGGTGCCTTAGTGGAAACACCTCTCTCGTTTGCTACCCCCAACAACTTTCCACTGGGGTTGGAACCCAATCTCCAGTTGAGGTACTAGGCACCCGATGTTCACCACGAGGAGGAGTAGGAGTTGATAGACAGAGGTGGGTTTTGAGAAAAACCTGTGGACGCTTGCGTCCTCTTGAATGCACATGTCTACCATTTGAACATCTCTCCACACATCTGTCAGAGATTAAAACACGATTCCAGAATGACAAATCGTTCTTTTGGTAGAGGCTTACAAACCCTTTTTATACCTTTTTTTTCTTGTCAACACAATTGTTCCACAAGGATATGTTTTAGGTCGTCTTCTTTTCTGCATCTTCATAAATGACCTCCTTGATGTTATTGCAATTTACAATGTGCATATTTATGCCTGGGTTGTAAGAAGATTGCGTAGCTCGAGTAAATAAAGACTTGTTACATATTCAGGAGTAGGCTGAATGGAATGGTGTGTTTGAGAAGTAAAACAACAGTTAGTGATATTTCCGCCATAGTTTTTATCTAACCTTACGTTGAAAAAGTTAAATATCTTGGCTTTTTGATAAATCGTAAAATAAGTTGTTGACATATGGTAAAATTTTGAGAAAAATTAAAGTAATCATCATCATCATCGGCTCAAAAACCGGATCTGGTCCTGGACTCAGACAAAAATCGGGAGCCGACGTCATTCAGCTGCGCACCCCAGGGCTTTGGGCGTCCTGGTCTACGCCATCGCTCCAGCGTCAGCATGATCCGCCACGCAGTCGCCTATCATAAAATGTAGCACAAAGGACCTTTAAAACGAGCTAGGTGTCCACCGCATCGGAGTCTGCCGAGCTTAATTTTTGTCACAAAATTCGCTTCGAGGTAGATTGCACACAGTTCTTGGTTTTATCGTCTCCGGAGTCGTCCTTCCTCACTTAAGGCGTCAACAATTCTAAGAGGTCGGAGTGCCTTTTATTCAGCAGCACTCAGGTCTCGGATGCTTATGCGAGTATTGGCAGAACCTTCGTCCTGTACTTCTACCCTGTCTTTACTATCGTAGGCAGCCTTAAAGTCTATAAACAGATGGTAAGTTTTAATATTAAATTCTAGACATTTTTCCATCGGGATGAAGCCGCACTGATATTGCCCGATGATAGTTTCAGCGTATGCGGATATCCGCAACAAATGCAGTCGGTTTTTGAAAAATCCAAAATCCCGAAAGCCCAAAATCTTGAAATTGCGAAATCTGGAAAAGCAAAAAGTATAAAATCGCAAAAATCCAAAATCCAAAAAATCAATGTACCTAATTATTTCTGTTATTTTCAAACGTAAAAATTTTACAAAGGGTGGTGAATTTTCCAGCCACACCGTTGTATAGGTAATCTTAGAAATGTTGGTTGTATACCACCTTTTATGTAATGCTTTGGCCAATAGGCACGTTTGATACTAGAAGCTTATCCAAAACTTTTTTACACAAATATTTAGTTTTAGATCAGAAATAGGCAGAAGTTTCACCTTCAATTTCTAACTCATCTTCAACTGGAAGCGACCTGAAATTTTCACAAACATCTAGAAAAATACAATTTAAAGAAATGGTTAAGATAAAAATGTTTGCACAAATGTTTCATTCTCATTTTACTTTTCGGCGATTTGAAATTTCAGGATTTTGGGTTTTCGGGATTTCGGTTTTCTGTCCCCAACTCCTTCCGGAAGACTTACACAATCCCGAAAACCCAAAATCCGGAAAATCCAAAATCACGAAATTTCAAAATGGATTGAATTTTAACTTCCTGTTTTTAATTAACTTTTGTTTAACATTTGTTGACTTCACTACTTTTCAGGGTTATCTTAGCAATCTCATTTGTTTTTTGTGCGATCTTGAGGACGCATCAGAAATACTCTCTAAGCCATAACTTTTGAAATGAAGACAAATCCGTTAGTTTTTGTTTGATAAATACTAATAATTTATTTAAATAATTTAATCTTACATCTGATAAATAAATACATTAATTCAAATTATTGTTTCAATTCTGACAAAAAATATATATGTACATATAATATAATAAAAAATATAAGAGGACACTTCATTGTTGAATCATGATAATTTCTAAAATCATATCCATTCCTAGCACCAAGGCCAAATGCAAAGCCTTGGCTTTGTTGTGGGCTTTCTAGAAGTTGTATTGACTGTTGTTGACGTTGGGTCATCGCTTGTTGTAGTAGGAACCCAAGTATCTACAATGGGAAAGTCTGTTGTTGTACTGGTTGTGTCTATTGGTGTACTTGTCACTTCTCCAGATTCGCAGTCATCTGTTGTTGTGGAAGTGGGCTGTTCTGTGGAAGTCGATGTTTCGCCATCGCAATCATCAGGGGTAGTGGATGTGATTGGGTAATCAGTGTCAGATTCTTGTGAGCTCATAGTTATTCCCGACGTAGTTGAAGTGGTAGATTCAGTTGATTTAGTTGGTTTTGTTGGTTTAGTTGGGTAAGTTGGTTTTGTTGGTTTGGTTGGTTTTGTTGGTTCTGTTGGTTTGGTTGGTTCTGTTGGTTTGGTTGGTTCTGTTGGTTTGGTTGGTTCTGTTGGTTTTGTTGGGTAAGTTGGGTGTGTAGGGTGTGTAGGGTGTGTAGGATTTGTTGGTTCTGTTGGTTCTGTTGGTTTGGTTGGTTTTGTTGGTTTGGTTGGTTTGGTTGGTTTGGTTGGTTTTGTTGGTTTAGTTGGGTAAGTTGGTTTTGTTGGTTTGGTTGGTTTTGTTGGTTCTGTTGGTTTGGTTGGTTCTGTTGGTTTGGTTGGTTCTGTTGGTTTGGTTGGTTCTGTTGGTTTTGTTGGGTAAGTTGGGTGTGTAGGGTGTGTAGGGTGTGTAGGATTTGTTGGTTCTGTTGGTTCTGTTGGTTTGGTTGGTTTTGTTGGTTTGGTTGGTTTGGTTGGTTTGGTTGGTTTTGTTGGTTTTGTTGGTTTAGTTGGGTAAGTTGGTTTTGTTGGTTTGGTTGGTTTTGTTGGTTCTGTTGGTTTGGTTGGTTCTGTTGGTTTGGTTGGTTCTGTTGGTTTGGTTGGTTCTGTTGGTTTTGTTGGGTAAGTTGGGTGTGTAGGGTGTGTAGGGTGTGTAGGATTTGTTGGTTCTGTTGGTTCTGTTGGTTTGGTTGGTTTTGTTGGTTTGGTTGGTTTGGTTGGTTTGGTTGGTTTTGTTGGTTTTGTTGGTTTAGTTGGGTAAGTTGGTTTTGTTGGTTTGGTTGGTTTTGTTGGTTTGGTTGGTTTGGTTGGTTTGGTTGGTTTTGTTGGTTTTGTTGGTTTAGTTGGGTAAGTTGGTTTTGTTGGTTTGGTTGGTTTTGTTGGTTTGGTTGGTTCTGTTGGTTTGGTTGGTTCTGTTGGTTTTGTTGGGTAAGTTGGGTGTGTAGGGTGTGTAGGGTGTGTAGGATTTGTTGGTTCTGTTGGTTCTGTTGGTTTGGTTGGTTTTGTTGGTTTGGTTGGTTTGGTTGGTTTTGTTGGTTTTGTTGGTTTAGTTGGGTAAGTTGGTTTTGTTGGTTCTGTTGGTTTGGTTGGTTCTGTTGGTTTGGTTGGTTCTGTTGGTTTGGTTGGTTCTGTTGGTTTTGTTGGGTAAGTTGGGTGTGTAGGGTGTGTAGGGTGTGTAGGATTTGTTGGTTCTGTTGGTTCTGTTGGTTTGGTTGGTTTGGTTGGTTTTGTTGGTTTTGTTGGTTTAGTTGGGTAAGTTGGTTTTGTTGGTTTGGTTGGTTTTGTTGGTTTGGTTGGTTTGGTTGGTTTGGTTGGTTTGGTTGGTTTTGTTGGTTTTGTTGGTTTAGTTGGGTAAGTTGGTTTTGTTGGTTTGGTTGGTTTTGTTGGTTTGGTTGGTTCTGTTGGTTTGGTTGGTTCTGTTGGTTTTGTTGGGTAAGTTGGGTGTGTAGGGTGTGTAGGGTGTGTAGGATTTGTTGGTTCTGTTGGTTCTGTTGGTTTGGTTGGTTTTGTTGGTTTGGTTGGTTTGGTTGGTTTGGTTGGTTTTGTTGGTTTTGTTGGTTTAGTTGGGTAAGTTGGTTTTGTTGGTTCTGTTGGTTTGGTTGGTTCTGTTGGTTCGGTTGGTTCTGTTGGTTTGGTTGGTTCTGTTGGTTTTGTTGGGTAAGTTGGGTGTGTAGGGTGTGTAGGGTGTGTAGGATTTGTTGGTTCTGTTGGTTCTGTTGGTTTGGTTGGTTTTGTTGGTTTGGTTGGTTTGGTTGGTTTGGTTGGTTTGGTTGGTTTGGTTGGTTTTGTTGGTTTTGTTGGTTTAGTTGGGTAAGTTGGTTTTGTTGGTTTGGTTGGTTTTGTTGGTTCTGTTGGTTTGGTTGGTTCTGTTGGTTTGGTTGGTTCTGTTGGTTTGGTTGGTTCTGTTGGTTTTGTTGGGTAAGTTGGGTGTGTAGGGTGTGTAGGGTGTGTAGGATTTGTTGGTTCTGTTGGTTCTGTTGGTTTGGTTGGTTTTGTTGGTTTGGTTGGTTTGGTTGGTTTGGTTGGTTTTGTTGGTTTAGTTGGGTAAGTTGGTTTTGTTGGTTTGGTTGGTTTTGTTGGTTCTGTTGGTTTGGTTGGTTCTGTTGGTTTGGTTGGTTCTGTTGGTTTGGTTGGTTCTGTTGGTTTTGTTGGGTAAGTTGGGTGTGTAGGGTGTGTAGGGTGTGTAGGATTTGTTGGTTCTGTTGGTTCTGTTGGTTTGGTTGGTTTTGTTGGTTTGGTTGGTTTGGTTGGTTTTGTTGGTTTTGTTGGTTTAGTTGGGTAAGTTGGTTTTGTTGGTTCTGTTGGTTTGGTTGGTTCTGTTGGTTTGGTTGGTTCTGTTGGTTTGGTTGGTTCTGTTGGTTTTGTTGGGTAAGTTGGGTGTGTAGGGTGTGTAGGGTGTGTAGGATTTGTTGGTTCTGTTGGTTCTGTTGGTTTGGTTGGTTTGGTTGGTTTTGTTGGTTTTGTTGGTTTAGTTGGGTAAGTTGGTTTTGTTGGTTTGGTTGGTTTTGTTGGTTTGGTTGGTTTGGTTGGTTTGGTTGGTTTTGTTGGTTTTGTTGGTTTAGTTGGGTAAGTTGGTTTTGTTGGTTTGGTTGGTTTTGTTGGTTTGGTTGGTTCTGTTGGTTTGGTTGGTTCTGTTGGTTTGGTTGGTTCTGTTGGTTTTGTTGGGTAAGTTGGGTGTGTAGGGTGTGTAGGGTGTGTAGGATTTGTTGGTTCTGTTGGTTCTGTTGGTTTGGTTGGTTTTGTTGGTTTGGTTGGTTTGGTTGGTTTTGTTGGTTTTGTTGGTTTAGTTGGGTAAGTTGGTTTTGTTGGTTTGGTTGGTTTTGTTGGTTCTGTTGGTTTGGTTGGTTCTGTTGGTTTGGTTGGTTCTGTTGGTTTGGTTGGTTCTGTTGGTTTTGTTGGGTAAGTTGGGTGTGTAGGGTGTGTAGGGTGTGTAGGATTTGTTGGTTCTGTTGGTTCTGTTGGTTTGGTTGGTTTTGTTGGTTTGGTTGGTTTTGTTGGTTTTGTTGGTTTAGTTGGGTAAGTTGGTTTTGTTGGTTTGGTTGGTTTTGTTGGTTCTGTTGGTTTGGTTGGTTCTGTTGGTTTGGTTGGTTCTGTTGGTTTGGTTGGTTCTGTTGGTTTTGTTGGGTAAGTTGGGTGTGTAGGGTGTGTAGGGTGTGTAGGATTTGTTGGTTCTGTTGGTTCTGTTGGTTTGGTTGGTTTTGTTGGTTTGGTTGGTTTGGTTGGTTTTGTTGGTTTTGTTGGTTTAGTTGGGTAAGTTGGTTTGGTTGGTTTTGTTGGTTCTGTTGGTTTGGTTGGTTCTGTTGGTTTGGTTGGTTCTGTTGGTTTGGTTGGTTCTGTTGGTTTTGTTGGGTAAGTTGGGTGTGTAGGGTGTGTAGGGTGTGTAGGATTTGTTGGTTCTGTTGGTTCTGTTGGTTTTGTTGGTTTGGTTGGTTTGGTTGGTTTGGTTGGTTTTGTTGGTTTAGTTGGGTAAGTTGGTTTTGTTGGTTTGGTTGGTTTCGTTGGTTCTGTTGGTTTGGTTGGTTCTGTTGGTTTGGTTGGTTCTGTTGGTTTTGTTGGGTAAGTTGGGTGTGTAGGGTGTGTAGGGTGTGTAGGATTTGTTGGTTCTGTTGGTTCTGTTGGTTCTGTTGGTTTGGTTGGTTTTGTTGGTTTGGTTGGTTTGGTTGGTTTGGTTGGTTTTGTTGGTTTTGTTGGTTTAGTTGGGTAAGTTGGTTTTGTTGGTTTGGTTGGTTTTGTTGGTTCTGTTGGTTTGGTTGGTTCTGTTGGTTTGGTTGGTTCTGTTGGTTTGGTTGGTTCTGTTGGTTTTGTTGGGTAAGTTGGGTGTGTAGGGTGTGTAGGGTGTGTAGGATTTGTTGGTTCTGTTGGTTCTGTTGGTTTGGTTGGTTTTGTTGGTTTGGTTGGTTTGGTTGGTTTGGTTGGTTTGGTTGGTTTTGTTGGTTTAGTTGGGTAAGTTGGTTTTGTTGGTTTGGTTGGTTTTGTTGGTTCTGTTGGTTTGGTTGGTTCTGTTGGTTTGGTTGGTTCTGTTGGTTTGGTTGGTTCTGTTGGTTTTGTTGGGTAAGTTGGGTGTGTAGGGTGTGTAGGGTGTGTAGGATTTGTTGGTTCTGTTGGTTCTGTTGGTTTGGTTGGTTTTGTTGGTTTGGTTGGTTTGGTTGGTTTGGTTGGTTTTGTTGGTTTTGTTGGTTTAGTTGGGTAAGTTGGTTTTGTTGGTTTGGTTGGTTTTGTTGGTTCTGTTGGTTTGGTTGGTTCTGTTGGTTTGGTTGGTTCTGTTGGTTTGGTTGGTTCTGTTGGTTTTGTTGGGTAAGTTGGGTGTGTAGGGTGTGTAGGGTGTGTAGGATTTGTTGGTTCTGTTGGTTCTGTTGGTTTGGTTGGTTTTGTTGGTTTGGTTGGTTTGGTTGGTTTGGTTGGTTTTGTTGGTTTTGTTGGTTTAGTTGGGTAAGTTGGTTTTGTTGGTTTGGTTGGTTTTGTTGGTTTGGTTGGTTTGGTTGGTTTGGTTGGTTTTGTTGGTTTTGTTGGTTTTGTTGGTTTAGTTGGGTAAGTTGGTTTTGTTGGTTTGGTTGGTTTTGTTGGTTTGGTTGGTTCTGTTGGTTTGGTTGGTTCTGTTGGTTTGGTTGGTTCTGTTGGTTTTGTTGGGTAAGTTGGGTGTGTAGGGTGTGTAGGGTGTGTAGGATTTGTTGGTTCTGTTGGTTCTGTTGGTTTGGTTGGTTTTGTTGGTTTGGTTGGTTTGGTTGGTTTGGTTGGTTTTGTTGGTTTAGTTGGGTAAGTTGGTTTTGTTGGTTTGGTTGGTTTTGTTGGTTCTGTTGGTTTGGTTGGTTCTGTTGGTTTGGTTGGTTCTGTTGGTTTGGTTGGTTCTGTTGGTTTTGTTGGGTAAGTTGGGTGTGTAGGGTGTGTAGGGTGTGTAGGATTTGTTGGTTCTGTTGGTTCTGTTGGTTTGGTTGGTTTTGTTGGTTTGGTTGGTTTGGTTGGTTTGGTTGGTTTTGTTGGTTTTGTTGGTTTAGTTGGGTAAGTTGGTTTTGTTGGTTTCGTTGGTTTTGTTGGTTTGGTTGGTTTGGTTGGTTTGGTTGGTTTGGTTGGTTTGGTTGGTTTTGTTGGTTTTGTTGGTTTAGTTGGGTAAGTTGGTTTTGTTGGTTTGGTTGGTTTGGTTGGTTCTGTTGGTTTGGTTGGTTCTGTTGGTTTGGTTGGTTCTGTTGGTTTTGTTGGGTAAGTTGGGTGTGTAGGGTGTGTAGGGTGTGTAGGATTTGTTGGTTCTGTTGGTTCTGTTGGTTTGGTTGGTTCTGTTGGTTTTGTTGGGTAAGTTGGGTGTGTAGGGTGTGTAGGGTGTGTAGGATGTGTAGGGTGTGTAGGGTGTGTAGGGTGTGTAGGGTGTGTAGGGTGTGTAGGGTGTGTAGGGTGTGTAGGGTGTGTAGGGTGTGTAGGGTGTGTAGGGTGTGTAGGGTGTGTAGGGTGTGTAGGATTTGTTGGTTTGGTTGGTTTTGTTGGGTTTGTTGGCCGCCTAGTGGTGGTTTTCTTATGACAAGGTCTCTTTGTTGTAGAGGTTTTTGGTCTCAAAGTAGTTGTTGTCCTTCTTGTTGGTTTAGTTGGTAGAAGGGTCGTGGTTGTTTTAGATTCCTCGGATGATGTTGGTTCTTCTGATGTTGTTGGCTCATCAGTGGCAGGTTCCTCCGAGCTCATAGTTATTCCGGACGTCGTCGTCGTGGATTTTCTCGTTGTTTTTGACGATGTTGTTTTTGTGGTCGTTGACTTATGTGTGTTTTTTTTGGTGGTGCTTGACGATGGTTTTTTGGTTGGGTGCTTTGTGGTACCACCTACACACTTTTTGTCTTTATCCAAAACGCAACACCTCAATTTCTTGTCGAAGTAATGCTTACTTTCACATGACATCTTCATTGATACGCCTCCAAGACACATATAGTAGTCCTTGCAACTGCTTTCGTGTTCATAAGCAAATCCTGGAGCTAAGGTTTCACAACGATCTCCTAATGACGGTGCGGATGGTTTGCACGGACTATCAGGTTTATGAATACAATCTTGGGTTTTTTCATCGTAAGAAGTAGGTGCTTCGCATGTCAGAACATATGAATGACCTTGATAGCAAATAATATATTGATCGCAATGCAATGGATGCGGAAATGAACCTTCTGGATCCGATGTACAACTAACGTAGTTCGACAATCCATATTGAATCTCGTACTTGCGATTCTTCGTTAGGAACTAAGAAACAAAAAGGGAAATTCATTTATAAATTTTATCAAGCGACCAATTAAAAATATTTATAACTTACTTGTGGTAACGATACTGCAGCTATTGCCACAATACAATAGCTTAAACAGAATAAAAGAGATCCAAAATTCATTTTTGATCACAGCAAAAATACCAGTTTTTGCTTTTAAAAATGATTTAATATTGATATTTCGTGAAAGTGTCTTTGTTGGATTTTCCAAGCTATGATGAGATATTCAATCCTTGAACTTCCTCAAAGTTCTGTAATTTTCGATCGTCTTCTAGGAGTTTTTATACAAATAAGAAATCCCATCTGCATTTCTCTAATTGTTTATCAATTTCCTTAAAATCAATAATTATTATCTTTTGGAGCATATTAATCTTCGTTTTCGTTCGTAATCTTGCACAATTACGTTACTTTTCAATTCATTATAGATACGTATGCGGATGACTCCCTCCAAGATAAACCAAAGGCTATTGATTTCAAAATTCAAATTATGCACGTGGGAATGATAAGGTGGATATGGTATGGTGCAATGTTTAGTTCGTTGGTCTTATAGATTATTGGACTCGCGTGGATAAGTAATTCATGTTCGGTTAAGGTAACAACTGATATCTTTTCTACTTGTGAACTCTTACTTGACCACATGCAGTGACTGACCGGGATTATATACATACATATTTCGGTATTTAAGTTGATTTTCTAGATATAATAATTATGTTCATTAGTTAATAGTTGCAAGATATTTTCATTCGATAAATATTTGGCATACATAAACCTCAACTTTTTTGGTAGTACCCGTGGCGATGGTTAGTGAGTTGGACTGTCATGCCAGAGGTCTGAGAACAGTACTCGCACACAGGAATGGTTGAGAGTTCTAGGCCCTAGTTCTCAACGGACTGTTGCGCCACCTAATTTATTTTATCTAAATCTCAACTTTATTTATTTAAGTAGATACTTAATTGGATAAAAATAATGATAAATTTAAACATGGTTTGATTGATCCAAAGTTCTAGTCAATTGCTCGAAAAGGGTCTTAAGGTTTTTTTTTAGATTCAAATATTTTTGAAAATTATGAGCTTTGTTTTTGTGTAGGTACCTGAGGTAGTCAATGGCAAGTCACTGTTGCTAACAACTGATCACTTTATATTTTTAAGTACTCAGTTTCCGTATTTTTGGAAGCATAAACAAATGGGCAGGTTCAGGCAACATAAGGGACTTAATTTTTAGTCAACTGCATTCTTAGAACGTATGTTTCAAACTCCAACTTTACTTCACAAACTTCTATTTTAGGCTTTAAGGTCTTAAAAGTCGCAGGTTGTGCTTCATTTTCTGCCAGAAAATTTCAATTGGTTAAAGGTCTGGGCTGCTTGAAGGCCATAACCACGCCATTGTAGATCTTGCTGTATGGCAGGAAACACCATCCTTTCGGAAAACACTAGCTTGATGTCGTAGTCGGTAGTATTGATTTGATAAGCAAATATCATTTTCCAGAATTTACAGGCAGCATTGACAGTTCTATTTACAAAATGGAAATTCCACAAATCCCGCCCAAATATGCATTCCCATATCATTAAAGATGCTGTAAACTTAACCGATTTTTTTCTAAGGCAATCTTTGTGAAAAGTCTCTTTTGCACATTATGACACGAAAACTTCAATTTCGACAATTTGATGTCGACTTTCTAGTTGTCCATTCCAAGTGCGCACCACCTGATCGCGGTCTTCCGGGCTGGAGCATTGGTTTCCACTGTAGTGTACGTGATCCAGCCATCTCAGTCGTTACACTTTTATCCTTCTGGCTAAATCTAAGTCGCTGTACAGCTCGTCGTTCCAGCTTCTCCTCCACTCATCTTCCATGCATACGTTACCGTTGATCACGCGAAGAACTTTTTTCTCGAAACGACCCAATGTCCATGCTTCTGCACCGTGTAGCAGGAATGGGATGTATAGTGTCTATTAGGTCCTTTCTTGATGACAGCATGTACTTTGTTTTGCCCTCACTAACCGTTAAACTCATATTTGCCGCCTCTGCCTCAATACTCACAAAAGCCCTATTAACATCACTCTTAATTCTTCCAATTATGTCAATGTTATTAGCATATGGTAGTAATTGGACAGGCTTTTGAAAGAAAGTGCCTCTAGTGTTGACGTGGGAGCTCTGCATTATTATTTCAAGGACAATGTTAAAGAAATAGCATGACAGTCTTAGTCCTTTTTTGAAATCCAAAGGTTCTGTTAAGTTGTTTCCAACCTTTATGCAGCAGCGCTAATTCTCCATGGTCATCCTGCACTAACGAACGAGTTTGGCAGGGATGCCAAAACTAGACATGGATCTATACACTTCCTTCCTGTAGATGCTGTGATATGTGGCCATGAAATCAACGAAGAGATGTTAGGTGTTGATTTGATATTCTTGGATTTTTTCTAGGATCTACCGTAATGTGAATATTTGTTCGACTGTAGACAGACTAAAATCACACTGATTAGGACCTATCGAGCTGTTGATGACGGGCTTTAGAGGTTCACATATTATGACAGAGAAGATTTTGTAAGCTATTCCTCTGTAGTTGGAGCAGTTTAGAAGGTCTCCCTTTTTCAGTATCGGGCAAATAATAGTGAGGTTTGATTCGTCGGGTATGCTTTTTTCCGACCATACCCTTAAGATAAGTTGGTGCATCCTCCTAACCAAATTGTCAATTGGCTGCTTAGAAGAGCTCGGCATTCAAGCCATCTGCTACGGCCGCTTTCTAGTTCTTCTTGTTAGACCTACCTAGTTATTGTAAAACGCTATTAATTAAGAAGTATTAAGGTTAATCCATAAAGAAGGAAAAAGCAGACAATTTACTAATAGTTGCATTTAGAAACAAATCCCTTCTCAATTTTTAATCTTTAAGACTCAATCCAATAGTCTCATTAGGAAAAGTAATACAAACGATTCTAATAATTGTCCGTGGAACCTGTCGTTCCATCTTTTTTTTTATTATTTGAATATAAAAATCAATTCGAACACAAAAATAAATATTTAAAATCTAAAAACACTGCTTTCCAAGTATTCAAGTTAATTGCAAAATCAATAGAAATCAACGGATTCCAGGTCGCTGAGCATTTTGTCACGAATTTGTTGCTTGGGATCTTCCTTGATTTCCGTTGGAATTGCACCGCACTGTCCCAACATGAATTCCAATTCATCGGTGGTCAATTTTTCACCACGAAGCTCCAAGGCACCAATGAATTGCTTTCTCATTTGGCCTTCAAAATAGATAAACACTGTTGGCAGGTTCTTCTCTGGGAAATTTGGGATGCAGGTGGTGGCTATCGACCGCAGGAACTTAGTTTGTGGGAATTTTATGGCCAACTGTTGCATATGGTGGTGTATGAGCGAACAGAGCGGCACACCATTTGCGTACAAATGCAGCACAACCCAGATACCTTCTCCAGCTTTGGTCACTTCGTTGACGTAATCTTGTCCGGAGATTTCCCTCACTGAGCCGAAAAGTGCCTTTTCTGCGAATGCCCGCATCTCTGCCATTCGTTTGCGACGATATTCCTCAAGAACACTTTCGTCTTCAGAGTCTTCAAGTTCGTCCAATTCGTCCATGTTCATGTCTTCGATATTTTTCTGCTTTTCACCACCAGTTCGCTTCTCAATGGCATTCTCGAGCATGGAGACAATTTGATCTTCGGTGATTTCAGCTTCTTTTTGTTTGGGTGGAAGGATACCTTTTGCACGGAGGACATCATTCCATTCGGTATCTTCATTTGGATCCTAAAAATTGAATCATTAAATTTCGAAATACACTGAGATGAAAATATTTTGATGACCATATATGGTCATGGGTGCTTAGGCGATGGCAAGTTCTTTTATTTCAATTTTTACCTGCATTTTAAAAGTAATTCTATTAACGGAAAGTAAGTACAAAAGATTTTAAGATTATTTAGTATTAATTTATACTAATAATAATAATTATTGAATCAAATACTATGAATTATTCAATAAAAAAAATATACAAAATGTATTTGGTTCTGTGAATCGTGACTAATTTCAAAAAGAAAGAACAAGAAAGAGATATAAAAAATGTCAAACAAATGTCATTTGTAAAAACAGTGATGCCAGTAATCAATTTAAATAGTTAAGGAAAATAAAATATTTCCCACAAGAAAATTCCCTTTCACACGAGGAAATGACTAAATGAGTAACTTTTAGTTTTAATCCTTTGACAGTCAACTTTTAATTATAATCGATAGTGGTTTAAATATTTAATTAAATCGCTACTGGATTGTTTTCTGAAAATAAAAATTGGTAACTTCAGCTAGGAAAGTAAGCTATAAGCAGTTCAAGTTCATCTCAACAAAATCAGGACGAGGAAACATTTTTGTCAATTTTTAATCAAACATCAAACAACTCCAAAAATAGTTTATTTTGACAATTCATCAGTTTTTTTTTCACACGTTTTTTTTTTTGTAAAGTGTTTCATTTATTTTGGAATTTGTTCATTTAATTTATTTCACTGAAATGTCAAGTTTTTTAGATTTGTTTTAGAAGTTATTCTTACATTTTAGCGTCTTAACTCCATTTTTAATCAGATCTATCAAAATGCCAAACGGCATTAAAGGTGGAAATTTTTATCCGACGGATTCTTGGTCAGTCTATAGTTCTTAGATCGCAAATGTTTCTTTATTCTCAGAAATATGATAGTAAAATTTCTCAATCAAGTTTCAAGGAAGAAAAAAATGCAAAGCCAATCAAATTGGGTGGAATAAATAGTAAATCATTTTTAGCTCTGAGAAGATCGTGGATATGTCAAAAACATCTATATGTTTTAGCTCAGATATATCGGAGCATACAATTTTTACATTGAGGCTAGCTCAGAGCTTGATTAATTTGATTACGATAAAATGACCGATCAAATTGAAGAATCTCTTCAAAGCTGACTTCACTTATTTTTTAAGATTGTCAGCAATTTCTTATGACAGTTCGGCGTTCAGGTGTGTTTTATATTTATATTATTGCTCTGAACTTAATCTGCTCAGATGTGTTCAGATCTTTAAAAGATTTCCTCAGAGTCAAAAAGGGAAAATATCATATATTTTATTCTCCTGTTCTGTCAATATGACTGAGAAAATTCTTAGTGATCTTAGAAATATAAACTGTCAAAGGGTTTTGAAGATTTAGATTTTTTTTGGGAGATCTACTCCACTTTTACTGATACCACTATATTATTTTCAGATAAAATGACAGCTGTCAGTTTGACAAGAGATGTTTTTATTTAAAACAAAATTGCACCAACAACTTTGACAAAAGGAAAACAATGTCCTATTTTTAACACGAAGCAAACAAAGCAATGTTTACATCAGTTTTCAAAGTAGAGACAGCCAAATTGCGATAACTTTTTCTTTCAATAGAAATACATTTGTGGAAGGTTTAGAATTTCCTATTCTTTTAATACATCCCCTATGCCCCATGTAAACACTCATTAGTTGTCTTTATATACCTACCGTTTTGGAGTTTTTGAGTAAAGCGCATGTAGCACAATTCATTCGTGAAAAATGGTTACCAAGCTACTTTATTTATGTAAATAAAACAAAAATTGAAAACAAAATTAAGTAGGAAACGATAATATTATCACTTTATTATTTTCTGGATTAAATACAAGTCTTTTATTTTAAAATGTCACAAAAACAACTCCCAGAAGATGCATTTTATGATAATCTTACATTAGGTCTCATAAAAACGCTCTGTAAGTTATTGAAATTAAAATTAAATATTAAACTTTATTTAAAAATAAGTTTTTTAAAAAATGTTCAAGCTAACGTTCCTCGTATTTGCAATGTGTCCATTGAGAAACGTCAACCATGCGAAAAAGCTCAAGTTCTTAATTGGGAACAAAGACATTGTGTCTATCTTCCTGAAGATATGAAAAAATTCTATTTATCTACTGATGGATTTATTTTTTACTGGAGTTATCAATATGCTCGTAAGAAATATTCTTAAAAAATAAAACTTAATGATTTATTAAATTTGGAAGAACACTTTTTTAGCCAATGATATTAGACGTGTTGGATGCATTAACTTTCCACATCTTCTTCAAATAACACTATTGCGTGAGAATATAGAACCGTTATATACCAATCAACAAGCTGAAGCTTTATCGAAGGATTCAACAATGGCGCCCGGTACGGGACCATTACTAACGCCAAAAAGTAAAATATTCGAACTAAATAGCGTCAATGATATTGCAAAAGTTTGTGTACATCGACCTTCAGCTGAAGATTGTTGAAATTTAATAAATGTACTGATTTATTCTTAGGTTTGTTTGGTATATGAAACAAGCGGAATGAGCAATCCCAAAATCTATTTACTTGAATTAAACAAATTGAAGTGGCAATTTTTATCCGAAACTTTTAGCGAATACCTGCGTATGGCAGTTGCCCATTTAGGACTTCCCTATTGGGAGCTTTGTTTTTCAACTTGTGGTCTACCCTCGTGGACTGAGGTAAGAACTCAAAATACTACTTTAATTTCCAATAAAAAGAATAACTGTACATTTTAGCAATTGTTTCTTCTTTTGGCACCACATTTATTGGAAGATAACGAATTACGTCGGGGACGTTCCATCCAACCTGCTGCTGAGCATCCTTGTAATATCTTGGATACAAATATATTTCGAGCCAAACCAAAGGCTGCCAAACCACCACAGAAGACAAAACATTAGATAGAGTATTGGAAAGTCAATAAAATTCATAAGCATTTTCTGCTCTGCAGGTACTTCAGAGTTTTTTATTTTATTAGAGTTTTATATATTTTATAAATTTATATACAAACTTTATCTCTATGAAACCGATATAAACTGAGTAACATACAAATACATATAAACGAATAAGTTTAAACAAATAGTAATACGGTATATTAACATCTTAAACTCCATTTCTCTGCTCTGGAGTTTCTTCTTCCTCTTCTTGTCAGGAAACTTCCCAAACAGTTGATTCCATAGATCTTCGTGGTCTAGATGCTACATCGACATGAGCATCCAGACCATCACTCATACGACTTAAACGTCTGGCCCAACTTCCGCGTCCTCCCAACGAAGAAGTTCCGATACGACTACTTGCCTCACGGAACATATTTAGTAAGTCTTGATTGTCACCCTGTTGAGCTTTTTTCAAGCCATGTTGGAATTTCGCTTCTTTAGCCAACAATTGTTCACGTTGTATTTGTGTCTTAACTTCAGCTGGAACGTCAGGAATCATAAACTGCATGACACCAGTCACAACAAATACTATATGCTGATAAAGATATTTTAAAAATTATTAAAAAAAAAAACAAATCTTAGTTTTGACAGTTGGAAATTCACCTCAAAGACCACCACAAATGCCAATCGAGCTGCGAAAACATGCCAATAATGTGGACTCAGACCATAAGGATCCCGATCGTTTGGACCATTTCTAGAAATTAAATAAGTTGTCAAACGAAGAATTTTGAATGTGGGAAAAAATAAATTGAAATCCTTCCTACCTATAACCTCTGTAGTGACAGGTGTCAGGATCGTGTTCACTAATTGTGGCACCCCATTCCTCCTTGTAATCAGAGGTATTGAAAATAGACAAAGAATGTTCAATATATCCAGCAAGAGTGTTTGTTTCCGAATATACAAATTTATAAACCATACGCGGTATAAAGTCGCTTGTGTAGGCAATGACAAAAGCATTCGAAACAACAGCTGTGTACGTTATGATGCGAAGGATTCCATACCAAGCACCAATATCCTCTATTCTTTCGGCCAGCGGTCTTCGAGCTTGGGTTACCATTTTATATGCGTCAAGTCGGATTTCGGCAACATTGTTGAGAAGAGCAAAAAGTGGGGCCAATGGGAAAGCAGCAACAAATAGTGTTACGAATCCGTATTGAAGAACTAAAAAACGACACTTGTATTTATAAACTGATCCAAAATTAAATTTCAATAAATTAAGTAACGACGTAATTAGCTAGTCAACATTGCATATATTTTAAACAAGCAATTCCTTTGAAATGTAAAATAGGGTTAATGGGATTCTATGTGTAACATGTCCCTAATGTGTATACATTCTAAATGGATTAAATTTGACATAGTTGCTCCCTGTTTAATTCTGAAAGATGAACTGTCAGATCAAATGTGTATATATTAACGTCTTCTACTTCACATTCTTATTACATGTGTGTCAGTTTAAAATGGAAAAAAACACTAAGAACATACAATAAAAACAAATCATATTATTACACAAACACAAACTCACCCATTTCCAAATATTCATCGAACAGAGCCAATCGCCCTGGATCTTGCATATGATAATCCTGTTCCCATGACATATGCAAATGTGATTCATCTTTAGTTTCATGTTTATGCTTTCTTTGGCGCCACCAATTGTAAAATTTTGGAAATAAATATTCCATAAAATTATTCCAACATTGCTTGCCAACCATTATAATAGCTAATTGTATACATAATTCCGATAAACAACCAACCGGATCACAAATATCATTTTTAAGTCGAGAAAATTCAGTTCTACGGGCAATTTCATCGCCGGGATA
This sequence comes from Eupeodes latifasciatus, assembly GCA_920104205.1. Classification (NCBI taxonomy): domain Eukaryota; kingdom Metazoa; phylum Arthropoda; class Insecta; order Diptera; family Syrphidae; genus Eupeodes; species Eupeodes latifasciatus. The sequence continues at coordinate 14,959,780 of OV049924.1, read as the reverse complement.
ATCAAAAAATCTTCCCTTAAAAAATGCTATATAAATTAGTGAACTGTAAAAGTTCATAAATTCGAAAAAGAAAATCTTAAATGTGTATGAGTCTTCGAATTCGGTGTGTGTACGTGGATTTTCCATGTGTGTTAATCTTAGCGCCATCCGGTGGTAGATCTATGAACGATAGAATTAGCTGTCAAATATTTTGGGAGAAATCATTTTTTAATTTAAATACTTTCGTTAAAATCATTATAACAACCAAATTGATCAGGGCAGCAGTAACGGTGGTAAAAAGTTTGGCGTGTTTTTTAACGAAAAATCCTCCGCCACCATAGATCACGGTTACCAGTGATATACGGTAAATGATTGTTCCTAAAACCGCACCTAGAACGATGCATATCTAGAATAACAAAAAAAGACATTTAGATTATTTAACAGTCACAAACTGGCTTTAACTGTCAAAAGCTTTTTTCATTATTAGCTTGGTGGATAGTAACAGTTCTAAAATCAACTTTTCAAAACTGTCATTTTGACATTTGAACATTTTGACACATTTGGGTCTTTTGAGGCGACTCTATCTATTCTGTTTTTTTTTGTCAACAATCAAGTGGCAGTGAGACAAAATGATGAGACGTCAAATTGAGTCACCAATTGTCAAATTTTTGTTTAGATAAAAACCAAATGTTTACCATAAAAGCAACAGCACTTCCAGTAATTGTAAATCGCAGTGCTCGACTAGAAAATGACATATACGGCTCCTTTTCCCTTGTAACGGGATTAATTCGAAATGTTGTTGCACTAGTTTCAAATTCTGGTCGATTCTCTTCATCTGATTCAATATTATGTAAATCCCATTCCCATACAATAACTGATTGTTTCCGTTTCCATAATTCTAGAAAAGTTGTGGCTATAAAATAAAATGACAAAAATCTTAATCTATGCGGAAAAGGTTTTAATAAATTTAATAATTACCCCAAAAGGACATGAATATCGCAAAAAATACTGTGGCAGGATTGTCAAAAAGATATGTTATCTTTGCAAACAGGCACGAATCGGACAGTCTTTGGTAGCTGCATGCTTTATCACATAACGGGCATAAGGTTAAATTTCCTGTCCCGGATAAATCACAGATCTCTTTGCTGGGAATGTTGTCTTTGGAATCGATTGAAGCGAGTCCATAGAGAAAACACAGGGTTCCAACTACAGCCGGATATACTAACATCTCCGTATAGAAACCAAGCCAGCAAAAATACAAAGCGATCTTATCGCCGAAGTACTTTCGAACCAAACAGAGAGGCTGCTTCTTATACCACTGGGAGGGATGTGCCCAGGTCTGATGAAGAACTCGCCGATCAAAAACAACACCACTCGAGTGGGGACAGTCGTAACGGCCTTCGTGAAGTGGAAAGCATGCTAGGTATGTTTTGTCATTAAGAAGCCTTCTAATTCCTAATCGATCGCTGTCGTCGAAGCGTGTTCTAAGCAGGACTTGCATTACCATTAGGCTTCGCTGAGCACTTGTGTAGGTTGTACAACGATCTTTCACTATAAATCTAAAAATTGATTATAAAAAAAACATAAACAACTTTTAAAAAATTTTCATCAAGAAAGTTTTCAATTTTTTTTTTTTTAACTGTTCTTCAGGATTTCCTCCGGCAGTTGATGCTTTATATGTTGTTTCACCCTCCAGTACTGAACTTTCAAGCTGTATCACCTTCGTTAAACGGGCCCAAATATTTTTCAAAACCTGAATCCTTCTCGCCATTAAATTTTCTTCATCCTAAAAATTGAGAAATCTTACAACAGTTTTTAATTAATTCAATAACATTGATTCGTTAAACTTCAAATTGCTTCTTTCAAAGTGATACAACACTTCTTTAAGTTAATCAGCCCTATCATGAATTCCATCGTAATAGGAAATTTTTATGAATCCCGAAAAACTGTATCATGAAATCCGTTCGTAATGCAAAATTGTATGAGATTTTCCACTACGAACGGATTTTATGATACAATTTTTCGGAATTCGTAAAAATTTCCGATTACGATGGAATTCATGATAGGGCTGAATGTCAAACATATAAATGGGCATATTAATCTGTTATTCTTCGTTAAGTTATTATCAATTATATTTTATATGACATTTGTTTTTGAAACAATTAGTATAAGTTATAAACTGAACGAAATTTCATCAAATCTTACCCAAGCTTTGACACTAATTGTAATAAATCGTTTCACAGGTAGCTTAAGGTTCATAACCTCAGCCAATCGTACTTCAAGTCTCCAAGGTAGATGAATCTTGAGAAAGAACGTCTTTTCGTTAAACGATTGCGTCTTATCTTCCAACTCCACTTCAAGGCCTTCTTTTATTAGATTTTCCATGAAAATTCTTCGATTATCACGACGTCGAGCCTCCGCTTCTGTCATTACACCTTCATTTTCTTCTTCCCAAGCTAGTACCATGTCAATTCGTCGTCGTCCATCACGAAACATAAGTGACTCTGGATCAAGACCCTTAATAAAAATAAATTCAGAATTTTTTTAGCACCCTTATACCCAGGAGAAGCAAAAACATAAATTTTACCTCTGTATCCTGTTTGCTCGTCCGTTTTTCTTCATTCTCATCATTAGTACTGTTCCTTTTGCTGGTTTTCCTGCTGTTAAAATAGCTATTTCCACTGCTGTCAAGTGGAGAGGAATTGTTTTTGTTCTTATCGTTGGGTGATTGTTGTTTGTACATAAACAAATGATTGTCCGATATGACATTAGATTGTGTTGAGTCGGTAGGCCGAGCATTAGACACATCACTTGTCATTGGATCCAATTCCAGATCTAGATCAATCTGCATTGCAGTTCCTGGGATATTTTCGTCATTTATCCTTGGCCCAAATGCAAGAGTTGGACTGTAGGTACAAATAGAAATAAATATATTATTTACATCGTGAATTTTTAAGAAAACGACTAACCTTCGTTCACTGTCATCCTCCATAAATGGTGGGAGTTTTATAGTATGCGAGTTCGATTTATGCATCGATTCGAACTTGTCCTTTGTATTATTATTAGAAGATGTGTACATTTCGTCAACATTAGAATCGTATTCATTAATGAAATTAAAAATGTTGTCACTGCTTTTATGATGTTGGGCATTGGCATCCCTAAATTGAATTTCCTATGAAAAAATAAAACTTTTTTCTAAATTGAAGTTCGATGACCATTTTATATTCACAAATGTCAAAAATATGACTTGGTAGAATCTGACATTTGTTCTTTTTTTCTCGATCATTTTTTTTTTTAATAACTATGAATTCACTCATTGATAACATTTTCGATTGATCGTTCAGGTCAGTCATCTAAAAGCGTTGAAAATGACAGTTCTTCACTTAGAAAGAAGAAAAAATACTAAAGTACACAAACTTCAGAAGCGATTATGAGTATAAATGAAAGCGTTCATACCAAAAGAAGATAGGTTGTGCTTCCGGACCAATCAAAAATATCAATTAATTAGATCTAATATCTTGAAAAAGTGAGGTAAGTAAATAGTCTTGACATTTGTTATTTAGCTGTCACTTTGACATTGACAGTTTCGTTAAGTTCTCTATTGAAATTAACGTGGAACTAAAAAAACACGTCCTTCTTTGTATCTACTATAAGAATTAGATATAATACTTAAATAATATATATTCAAAGGTAAATAGCGTCAAAATCATACAGTAATTACATGTGACATTCAAAAAGCAAACAGTTCTACTTTAAATCACCACCGCTGCATATGACCTTACCCTAACAAATTATATTGACCTTATTTATGAAATCCACCCAAAACCAATATTTATAGATAGATTCTATATGATAGTCAATTTTCCACCCACTTGTATCCTACTTTTCCAAAAATATACCACAAAAACTATTAACTACCCTGTAAATACAGCGCAGCCTACCGTCTGAGTTTATAGTCTATAAAGGTTTAAGGCTTATCACACACCACACCGACACCACACTACCGACCACAGCGCGCGCCATGAAACAAAAGAAATACATTATTCACAAAACAATACTGAAACTCACCCCAGCTACAAAACCCTGTCCGGCAGTTCCAATACCCGAATCCTGACTCGAACGTCTTGTCGCACGGAATTTACTACCAAATCTTTGCAAACCCGTCTTGGCCGGACTCGACGAAATCTGTCGTCGAATTATAGACGAACGTGGTCGTGCTTTACGTAATGATGGCACCGATAAATAACTGCTATCTATGGAGTTCCGGTGCCGCTTAAACTTCCGTTTGTTGCCAACATCCTCTGTAAGGTCTTCAGTGGAATTTAAAGCAATGTCAGTTGTGTCGTCGGTGTCAGCATTTTCAACGGTGATTTCCATGTTTGTCGGTGCGTAGGTTGTTGAATAAATACCATATTGGCTGTTAGTTCTGTCGTTGTAGTACATATTCTCACAAATGGAGGGTGTTGTTGTTTTACATATATCTGCTAAAGGACACTCTTCCTCTGCATGTTGCGTCTTATATTATTATTTTATTATTATTATATTATTATAACTGCTTCGGTTTTATTGATGTCCTTCAGAAAATAATAGTAGACAAAAAATACAAACGAAGTTTTCCATAAGAGAACCTGATTGTGAGTGCGTGATTATTTACTGTCCTAATAATGCAGTGCTCGTTGTTTTAACCTATATAAAATAAAGAAATATTGTTAATATATTTTGAAAACATATTTGTGTGTTAATTATATGATGTTTATGAATTATTAATGAAGATAGAAATGGACAAAGAAGGAGAGCGTTACAGGTACACTTAATTTTATGATTTGATACCTTGAGTTCGATTATTTGCATACTTTGAGTTTAACCAGATGGGCTCAAGACGCCTTAAACCGTTCAGTATTGGAAACGACAGGTTCAGAGTTTGTAAAATTGTTGGGCAATCCTTGATAAAGTTTGGCACATTTGCGATTTTAGTACAAACTACATAGAGATTGCATAGAAAATTGAAGCCGGGTTACAAAAGGAATTGTGCTAGGGCCTACTCTGTATCTGATATATGTATACAAACATATTTCAGTTGACATCAACGCTATCGTGGTCTCTTTTCCTGACCCTACTGGATGAAGGCCACAAAAAAATTGCAAATTTTTGAAAAGATATTTGAGCCGAAAATCAATTTTTACCAACTTTTGTTAATTTTTTTTTAGGTTTTTATTTTTTGTAAAAAATCTGTCAATTCGATTTTTCTCAAAATTTTATCAGATGTCAAAAACATTATTCTTCGTTGCACAAAATTGTTTTGGAGATGAAATCATATTTTAGTCGTAAAATTTTCGAAGTTTTTTTTTCAGTTTTTTTGATTTATAAAAAAAAACCGTAAATTGGATTTTTTTCCAAAAATATAATTGTTTTGTATCACGTTACAATATATAACATAAAATTTAATTCAAGTCTCTAGCGTCATGGTTCATGAGATATTTAGGGTTAACCAAAATTTTCACCTTTTTTTTAAACTGCTATGGTAAAAAACCACCCACGCAATTTTCTTGATAGCCCTTTCTGCATCTTTCTGCCTTATTATCTGTACCCCAAAATTTATTTGAAGTCGATATCTCTTCTGGTTCTTGAGCTATGGACGACGAAAAAAACGTCGCGAACGTGCGGACGTACGTACACACGCACGCACAGACATCTTTCTAAAAATCTTTTATTTCGACTTTAGGGACCTTGAAACGTCGAGAAATGTCAACATTTTCAATTTGACAAATCGGACCCATTACAATAACTTCCTATGGGAAGTTAAAAATTATTGAGATTGGGAGACAGTGTCCGATAGTTCACCCGAAGTTTAAAGACTCTAAACCCTTAGATTTTCGTGCGGACAATTTTAGGGGAAGGGAAAACATATCGCAACGTGACTTTTGTTTTGTATTCCAACACTTTACGCTGGGCACTCAAAAAGTCCGTCATCGTTAATCATCCATCACACAATCATGCAGGATTCAACTGAACTTTTGTAATATTTTGGAACCGCAACGACGAGAGGATGGTTAAAAAGGAGAAATGAAAAAGGATATGAGATAGGCTAGTGAAACTTGTTGTGGTAGATCTTACTGCATGTTGTTGAAAAAATCTGTATTTTGTTTATATGAAATAAAAATATTAAAAATTCGAGTATGATGCTAACATTTATAAAAATCGGTTTTTGACTAAAAATCTGGGTAACAAAAACTAATTTTGAAATAAAACTTATTTTTTCATATGCAAAATATTGTGGCTAACATTTAGTTATTTTTTAACAAAAAATCAATTGACAACTTTTTTTTTACAAAAAACGAAAACTTACAAAAACAACAAAAAACTGATTAGAAATGGTTTTCAATTTAAGTATTATGTGAACAGAGAAAGGTTTTGGCTTTACATTTTTTATCTCACACAAAATATAATAAAATTTTTCGTAAAATTGATAGACGGGCATGGATGGAAAGTTATCTTATATTGGGTCACATCCCAGCCTAATTTTGACTTCAAAAAATTATTTGCTGAAACTTTAAGACATACGTCATATTTTTTTTTTTTTTTATAATAAGCGAACACTAAAAGGGGTTTTTTTATACCTTTAATATGCCAAAGACACAGTGTGAGCATTAGGAAAGGAGGGAAGGGCTGGATAGGAGGTGTCGGTGTACATTGATTTTGAACTCCTGAACATTGCAATGATAGGGAAAGATAGAGCGTGGCAAGGCGTTCCACATTCGCGTAGTACGGCTAAAAAATGAATCTCTGTACTTCATAGTACGGCCGAAGTTGGGCTCAAGGGTAAACTGATGGGCATTCATAGAAGCGCGAGTATTACGGTTAAATTGTTTAAGGGGAGGAATGCAACTGGCTATTTCACTAGAGCATAGTCCGTTAAAATAACGGTAAAAAAGGGTTAGACAAGAAACCTTGCGTCGATGTTCAAGTGACGTAAACGAGTTGATGATGTTAATGTCACCAATCATTTTAAAAGCTCTACTTTGAATACTGTCCAAGAGGCTTAAATAAGTTACTGGAGCACCAGCCCAGAGATGAGAGTTATATTCAAGTTTCTGACGTATATAGATTTTGTAGATTGTAGCCAGATCAGACGGAGAGAAAAATTTTTGCAACGTCTCAAAAAACCTAGACATTTTGCGGCATTTTTGGCAACATCGCGTATGTGATCGCTCCACAAAAGGTGGTTGCTGATGCAAATTCCGAGGATGTCGAGATTTTCCGTTTCGTTGATGCAAGTGCCACTCATAGATAGTGGCAAAGAGGGTTTATCTCGCTTTAACGATGCAAGACAGCATTGCGTTTTCGAAGCATTAAATTCCACACGATTTTTTATTCCCCATTGTACAATGCTGTGTAGGTCGGAATTTAATGAGCTAATCATATTTTGTCGTTGCAGTTCCACATTCGAAGAGGAGGGTTGTGAGTCTGGAAACAAATATGAAAAGCTAAGAGTGCTATCGTCAGCGAAACAATGTATTGGATTAGAAGTAACAGACAGGAGATCATTTATAAAAATGAGGAAGAGGGTCGGAGACAAAACGGAACCCTGGGGAACACCAGCATTTATTTTATGGGTTTCAGACTTGAATCCGTCCAAAAAAAAAATTGTATTGAACGGTTCGAAAGAAAATTTCTAATCCAACGAAGAAGAGATTCGTCGATACCGAAAACACGCATTTTCGATAAGAGAGCAAGATGCCAGACATTATCAAATGCCTTTGAAATATCAAGTGCAATAATCTTACTTTCTCTAAAACGATGTAAAGATTTGTTCCACTGTTCGGTGAGATGAACCATGAGATCACCAGTGGACCTATTGCTACGAAAGCCGTATTGCCGGTCAGAAGCTTCCGTTCCTCAAGATATTTCTTAAGCTGATAATTAATCATCGTTTCCATGACCTTGGAAAGAAGGGACGTAAGTGCAATCGGTCGGTAATTAGAGGGTGAGGAAGATTCGCCTTTTTTTGGGAATAGGCTGGACAAATGCGGTTTTCCATCCACTCGGAACGAGACCTGAGGAGTAGGACAGATGAAAAAGCTTACGCAGTGCTTTTGTCAGCGTTGAAGAACACCTCTTCAGAACAATAGCGGGGATACCATCCGGACCAGCGGATTTATGTATGTTAAGATCTTTTAGGACTCTCGCCACAGTACGAGTGCGAAAAAAGATTGGTCCCATAGAATCACTAACGCGCTCGATGACAGGCGGAGTCATAACACTCATTGGCAGCGTTGAATTGGCGGCGAACTGCCTAGCGAAGAGATTAGCTTTCTCTAAAGAGCTAACAAGTGGAGTGTCATTGACAACGAGGGTAGGAACCGAGGAAGAGGAAGAATTCCTCATGTTTTTTACAAATGACCAAAAATTTTTACTGCCTTTGGGACATTGCAGTACTTTTTGCCGTAATTTTTGTTCATGTAAAAATTTGGTCCGTCGAATATGGACGTTGCAGGCCTTCCTGGCTTGCTTGAACTTATTCCGGTTTTCCTCAGTTGGATTGGCTTTAAAACAACGGAAACTTACCTTCTTGACCCTAATAACCTCTTTACAGCTCGCATCGAACCATGCGTTTTCCTTAGGTCTGATGCTTTTAACCCTATTCGGGATAAAAGTTCTCATTCCAAGGAGAATCAAACTTGTGATCATATCAGCGCTGGCGTCTACGTCACTATCGAGGAAGCATAGTGACCAGTTAAAGATCCTAAAATAATTATTAAGACCGTTCCAGTTGGCTTTCTCGTATTGCCAAACGGTTCTCTTAGGAGCTCTTTCTTTAACTGGAGAGTTTTGACACGAGAAATTTGCTGATATGACACAATGGTCAGATGAGAATAGAGGAGATAGAACACTAATAGTGTACTTACTAGGGTCAGAGGTAAGAAACAAGTCAAGAGTGTTTTCTGCTCGACCTACCACGTCCGATATTCGAGTGGGCTCGTTGACCAGCTGAGTTAGGTGGTTCAACTCAGCGAAGATCTCAGCACACACTCCTTCTGGTGTTGTCTGACCCGAATGTTGAAGCCATGAAGAATTGTGTACATTGAAATCGCCCGTAATAACGATTTCAGTGTGAGGATACAGGGAGACAATTCTTTGAATGGAGTCAGACAGAGCATCAAATTCCTGAGAAGTCGAAACTCTGTCCAATATGAATTGTTTCTGCATATTTTAACCTCTCTCTTCCACAAATATAGATGGCATTCAATTATAAGTTAACAACTATCTGTTGCTACTATTATTTCATTGTTAAGTTAATTTGACCATTGCGGATATTAAACCATAGTAATATCTATATATCGCCTGTTAGTATGCAATTATATAACTTGATAAAAAACCTCATTAACAAGATAAACACAAAGTTTTTGAATGCAACAACACTGCACAATGCACATATGATAAAGTATACACACCATAGATTTTAATTGAATTGTCACGTTAGTTTGTTTTTAAATATGCCAATCAAACATTAATAAATAAAAATAGTACGTATGTACATTGTACATATACATATGTACGTCGCGTCATAGTAAACATAATTACATTTCTCAAGCAGGAATCATACATTTAGCTTTTGTTTTTGATGAGAATGATAAAGATTTAGGTTTTAAATGAAAATGAAAGGTATGTACATAGTTTAATGTACTCGTATCTATTGAAGTTTAAATTTTTTGCTGTCAGACTTGTCTGTTCTCGTGAAAAGAGAATGGTTTAGTAACCATTTCAGGGAACTTAAGATGAATTTTAGAAATGTGGTCCTTAAAAATTGAAAATTTTGACATTTCTCGACTTTTCAAGGTCCCTAGAGTCGAAATAAAAGATTTTTAGAAAGATGTCTGTGCGTGCGTGTGCACGTACGTTCGTACGTCCTTACGTCCGTACGTCCGTACGTTCGCGACGTTTTTTTCGGCATCCATAGCTCAAGAACCAGAAGAGATATCGACTTCAAATTAATTTTGTTATACAGATAATAAGGCAAAAAGATGCAGAAAGGGTTCTCAAGAAAATTGCGTGGGTGGTTTTTTTACCATAGCAGTTTAAAAAAAAGGTGAAAATTTTGGTTAAATCTAAATATCTCATGAACTAATGACGCTAAAGACTTGAATTAAATTCTATATTATAGATTGTGACGTGATACAAAACAATTATATTTTTGGAAAAAAATATAATTAACGGTTTTTTTATAAATCAAAAAAACTGAAAAAAAAAAATTTGTCACCTCGAAAATTTTACGACTAAAATATGACTTCATCTCCAAAGCAATTTTGTGCAACGAAGAATAATGTTTTTGACATCTGATATAATTTTGGGAAAAATCTAATCGACAGTTTTTTTTATAAAAAATAAAAACCTAAAAAAAAACATTACTCAAATTTGGTAAAAATTGAATTTCGACTCAAATATCTTTTCAAAAACTTGAGATTAAGACTTCAAACTTATTTTATCTAATAAGAAATATTGTTTTTAACATACTGAAAAATGTTGAGAAAAATCGAATTGACAGTTTTTTTACAAAAAAAAAAATAAAAACCAAAACAAAAATTAATAAAAATAAAAAATAATATCTTTTCAAAACACTGAGATATTGGCTTTAAACTACTTTTATCTTTTAAAAAATATTGTTGTCAACATTCAGTAAAATTTTGAGAAAAATCTAATTGAAAATCTAATTAATTTTTTTTACAAAAAATAAAAACCTAACAAAAAAAAAAAACAATACTAAAACTTGGTAAAAATTTACTTACGACTCAAATAGCTTTTCAAAAATTAAAAATACTGTCTTCAAACTCTTTTTATTTCACAGAAAATATTGTTTTGATATATTCAGTAGTTTTTTTTTTTATAAAAATCCAACAGTCTGTTTTTTCATAAAAAATAAAATCTACAAAAAATAATACGCAAATTTGGTAAAAATTGATATCTCTCAAATTACTTTCATTCATCCAATTTGTAAACATTTAAGAAATGCTACTTAAATTGGTAAAAATTTGTTTTTGACTAAAAATCTATTTAATAAAACTAGATTTTAAAACTAAACTATTTCTTTATATGAAAATATTGTTGGTAATTTTAAAATTTTTAAGAATAATTCAACTGACAACTTTTTTAACACAACACGAAAAGCTACAAGCTTTTAAGCAAGATAAATCGACAGACGGAATGGGAAGTTATCAGTGTGGGACGCATCCCAGCCTCTTTTTTGTTTACTTTTTAGACCACTTTGTTTTGACGAACAAGAACTGAACTTGTCGATTAAGCCAAGGTTGGTTTTTAAATCACCAAGGTGAAAGAGACCATTAATTTTTGGCTAGTCCTGAAAACAGCATGCACCCCAGCGAAAAACCGGGTATCGCAGTTAGATCGAAATAGAAAACCAGCTCAAAACAAAAGTTCAGAGTTGGAAGGCAAGTTTGTCGTGGTCTCTTGGATGAGGGAGGTTCACCGTGAAGATGGCACTTTTTAGACAAGCGAAGGAGAATGAGGTCTTTTTTTAAAAAAAAGTAAAGGTTGTTCGGGAAAAATTATGGAGAATAGTAAAAATAAAAAAAGGGAAGCGTTCGTTAGAGGTGAAAGGAGGGAATAAGTTAGAAGCAGTATCCATTTTAATAAAAGCTGAGTACATATATTTTTTTTTCTAAAGTGTGTGTTTTGCGGTTTTTATTTCGTTTCGTTTGCCGAATATTTAACTATATTTATATAATATATTATATTTATTTATATTTAAGATAACTTTTCAAAGGGAACCTTTCTTTGTGTTCTTTGTTACACACTCAATTGTTTTTTGTTTGTTTGTCATTTGCATTATTTTAAAGATTCGTTCTTTGAATCATTAACCCTTTGCCATATGTCAAATAACAAAATTGTACAACTTTTCGAAAAAAATCTGGGTTTTCTATATACATATATTTATTTATTCATCAAGCGGATTAATATAATATAATTAACAAATAAAATATAATCTTACAGACTACTGAAACAAGGTTTTAACTTTAGTAATAAAGAAGTGAAATAAAAATAAAAATATCTAATTATGTAAGGCTAAAACTTGAACCACCAGTGTAGGAATTAAGTAATAAATATAATAAATATTTTTTAAAAGATTCTCGACTATGGTAGGAAAAGAAGTCAACATGATTACAAATGATATTAGATTCTCTAATGCACCGAGTTAGAGGCTCATTGAAACCATAGTTTACTCTATGATAGGGTTCATGAAATAGAGTACAAGATCGCGTTTGCCTATACGGAGCATATATATCGACTAAGGACAAAAGTAAAGGGCAGTTTATATGAGAAGTAATAATATCACGTATGAAGACCACTGAAAAATACCGACGGCGAATATCAAGTGGTGTTAGACCAAGCAGTTTACATCTGGTTTCATAAGGAGGCATTTCAATGTTCCAATTTAGTCGGTGAACTACAATTCGCGAAAATTTTTTCTGAATCCTTTCAATCCTTAAACAGTGAGTTTTATAAAAAGGATTCCAAATTACTGAGCAGTATTCTAGAGAAGATCTCACATAAGCATAAAATAATGACCGAAGGGTAAATGGATCTTTAAACTCTTTTGAGTTGCGAACCACAAACCCTAGCATAGTATTTGCTTTAGCAACAACAAAATCAATATGGGAGTTGAAGTTTAGTTTGTAATCAAATATTACAAGTAGGTCTTTCTTTTCTTTAAGTTTAGTAAGTTTTGTTTTATTTATTTCGTATTCAAAACAAATTGGACTAAGACTACGAGAGAAAGATAAAGATTGGCATTTAGAAATATTTAAGAAAAGCTGGTTAGCAGTGCACCATACAGATAAGCGCTCAAGGTCACTTTGAAGTAAAAGACAATCGTCCAAGGATTTGATACAGCGGAAAATTTTGATATCATCCGCAAACATTAGGCAGAGAGAATTGTTGATAACCGTTGGTATGTCATTGATTAATATCAGGAATAGAAGGGGTCCCAAGTGACTTCCTTGAGGAACACCAGAGGTTACATGAATTACTTCAGAAAGTAAATCATTAACGCGGACATACTGTGTTCTACCTATGAGATAGGACGCAAACCATTTTAAACTATTAGAATGGAATCCGATAGATTCCATCTTTTTTAATAGTATAAAATGGTTGACCCTATCGAAAGCCTTCGAAAAGTCCGTAAAGACTACATCAGTTTGAAAACCATTTTCGAGATTTCTAGTGATTTGGTTACAAAAAATAGATAGGTTTGTTGTAGTGGATCTTCCAGCTATAAATCCATGCTGAGATGGCGTAATCGTTTCTTTGAGAATAAATGTTAGTTTATCATAAACTATTTTCTCGAAAATTTTGGGAATCGTAGACAATTTACTTATAGGACGGTAATTAGAAACATCCTGTTTAGAGCCAGATTTATGGATAGGAATAATATAGGAAATTTTCCAATCGTCAAGAAAAAGGCCCTTTTCGAGAGAAACATTGAACAGTAGAGTTAATGGCCCTGAAAGAGCAACAGCACAGTTTTTCAATACAATTGGAGGAATGCCATCAGGTCCCGGTTGACTATCATCATTGAGATCCCTTAGAGCTGACTCAACATCTTTGCAGCTTAAGTTTAAGCTGCCTATATTGATGCAATTATCACTTATAACTGATGAATAATTTTGAGGAACATATTGAGGGGAGTAAACCGATTGAAAAAAATTTGCAAAGAGGTTGCATATGGTTTTTATGTTAGTTGATGTAGTCCCTAAATACTGCATGCAATTTGATATCCCGTTAGAGCATTTTTTGTTATTTATGTACGACCAAAAATGTTTACTTTTTTGTTTCAAGCAGTCAGTACGACACAGATAATCCTTGTACAAAAATGTATGTAAAAAATCGAATTCTTTTTGAAGACGTAGATAGTTACTCCGGAGTGCAATATCATTGACGGAATTTCGATATAATTTATACGATTTATTTTTTTGGTTATTTAAGTTTGATAAACGTTTATTCCACCAATGCGGCTTTGAATTATTAAAGACAACGACTTTAGGTACAAAGAAGTTTATTGCTTCTTTAATTGTCCCCAGCAATAAATTATATGCATCCACGAGCTCATAATTATGAACGATATAGATCCAAGAAACCGAATTTAAATGATTAATTAGTCCTTCAAAATTAGATTTTTTGAAATCATATTTGACTACTCTTCCCATTACAGGTTTAAAATAGTCATAGAAACTAAGTTTAACACTTAAGGCTAGGTGGTGAATATTATTTTTCAAAATAGGATAGTTACAATTTTTGACATCAGCAACAATTTCACTATCGATAAATATGAGATCAAGTATACGATTTAAATTATTTTTAAAATTATTTATTTGAGTAAGATTTAGTTCTGAAAAAGAATCTGATACCTCGTATTCACATTCATTACTAATATTAGATGCAAATAGACATAATTCGTCAGGATCCCATACCCAGTTTATATTACCCAGGTTGAAATCGCCCAGAATAATTACATGTTGATTACTATTTAATAATTTAATAATATCACTACAATTATTTATATGGATTTTATATAATTCAAGAGAACTACCTGGTGGTATATAACTTAAGAATATAGTTAAGTCACAACTATAAAGGTTTCAATCATAGGCTACTTTAACCTATTCAGGTAAATTGAATTCTTTTATTTTTTATTTGGAAAGGAATTTCCTCTCTTATTTACAGTGTTTTCTTTGATTGGATGATGGTAAGTACCAGAATACTTCCTGGCGCCCACTTAAAAATAAAAATCGTTTTGATAATGTAAAAAAGTGCGTAATTTTTCACATTATCAAAACGATTTTTATTTTTCAGCCTGTTTACAGAATTTTGAAATACAGAATTTGATTTATAGATTTTTGAAATACAATATTTTTAATACAGTTTTATGATCCATACAGTATTTTGATCACAACCCCTTTTTTGTAAAAAAAACCATTGGTTCTATTTTTCTCGAAAAATAATCGAGGCAACAAATATGTTTTTGTCAGTTTTTATATTTATAAAAGGAAAAATGAATTGTTATTTTTTTCAAAATTTACGAATTCTGTAACAAGTTATATTATATAATATAAAATTTAAGTAAAGTCGATAACGCTAACAAAATTTACTTGATGTCGATATCTTTACGAAAAATACATCTCTCTAAAAATCTTTGATTTTGATTCTAGGGACCTTAAAACACCGAGAAATGCCAGAATTTTCAATTTGAAAAATCGGATCGATAACAATAACATCCTAAGGTAAGTAAAAATTTAAGGGTTTTTATAAAAAAAATTAAGTTACGCAACATTCCGTAAAGAACAAGGGCTTAGTGACTTTTAACTTTTAACCATTCCTGTGTGCGAGTCATGTCAGGAATGGAAGGAACCTACAGTTATTCCAAATCCGAAAGGCAAATTTTGAGAAAGCGCTTTTTATGACAAAAATTACTCCTGAGGAACTTGTCAATTCCTCGCAAGAGGCAGTACATGTGACAAAAAACTTAAGGCGGCACAGGCAGGAATTGAATCCAAGACCTCTAGGAACCTAAGAACTAATCATCAGAAAACTATGGGTTAACATTCATACAGCATAAAAGTCTTATTTAGAGTCCCGCAGACTGCAGACTTTTTATCGGCCGATAGTTTTGTCAAATTGGGCTGAAAGTGCGCACACCGAGCTAACTAAACAGTTTGGTTGGTGAACAGGGCGCAGACTATCCAACAGTCGGCCGACTATTCTCGAATCAACAATTGTGATTTGGGCGACGCGTCGCGACGCCATATTCAAAATACACGCACACGACGCCAAATCACAGAGCGAACTGAACTATCGGCCGACTAAACAATCGTCATGCATGCGCAGGCGTGTATGCGCCAATACTGATTAAACAGTCGGCCGATAGTTGGCCGACAGATTAGTTTGAATGTAATCGGGTAGCCTATCAAACTTTTTTATCGGCCGATACTGAATCGCTGTAGTGTGCGCATATGCATTCCTCTCCATACTGATTAAGAAGCCGACCAAACTATCGGCCGATAAAAAGTCTGCAGTCTGCGGGGGCTCTTAGATACTTTATCAAACTTAAGTTATAAACATAAACAATATAGTTTGATATTTCATATGCATATTTAGTTTACAATTATTAAATTGTTTATTAATATGGGCAAAATAATGTACACAACAATTAAATTGTTTTTTTTTTTTTATAAATTAAATTCAATATTGACTTACATACATACATACATACATACATGTATGTATTTACTTATGAATTATTATTGTACTTCCATAAAGTATAGTGTCTATAAAAAAAAATTTAGACCTGAGCACGTTATAATCTTGTAATCAACATTCCTCCTCAGAATATACTTATGTACATAGGTTGGTATTACAATTTGACATGTAAACTAAGTACACTAAAAATTTAATTACTATGTAGTTCCATCGAAATAAAATTGATGTAATAAGTCAAAAAAGATAAGTACCTGCATAAGACAATATAAAAGGATTATAAGTATTGTTCTGGTGGTATATCCTTTATAGGTATCTATGTATATCATTAGGATATGGCGGGCGGCAACAAATTTAATCATAAACCGATTTGTATTTTATTTAATTACTCGCCACGAACTCTTCGTTTTTTGATACATTCATAAGTTAATTTCGTTTCTGAGAAATTTTGAAAAGATAAAAAAGCAAACAAGTATCAACTATGACTTTGTTTTCTTTGAATATACCACATAGAAATTTATGCAGCGGAACATTTAAAGAAATATTTTGAAGTCGTTTTATCATTATGGAGATATATCCATATGTGAGGTCGGTAGAGACCGAAATTCTGGAAGAATGGTACGTATTGTTATACAAATGTTTAAATTCAAAAGGACCAGAAGATATCCGTTTTAAATGACTTTTTGAAGCTTAGCTACTTTAATAAGAAAATCTAAAGCTAATTTAAGGACTCCCGAAAACATTGAAGTGGTTGAAAAGAGTTTACGTTAAAATCCACAACTTTCGATACGGAAAAGGGCAGCCTCACTAGGACTTCCAAGAGCGATAAGTCATGAAATTTCAAAAAGATTTAAAGTTCCATCCATTCAAAATTGAAATTGATTTTGTTTCACGCAAAAATTTTTGTGAGACGATGTTGGAGCGTTTTCGTATTGTGAATCACATTTTTTGGAGCGATGAGGCTAATTTTTATTTAAACGGGCACGTTGATAAACAAAATTGCCGTTACTGGGCTCTAAGAACTCATAAGTCATAACCCTCGACTGAAACACCAAAAGCCATTGCATTGCCCGGGGGTAACTGGTTGGTGCGCCTTATCAAAACATGGTATAATTGGACCATTTCTTTCGAGAATGCTCGGGGCCAGGTGGCAAATGTCAATAGAGGCAATTACCGGCGCATGATAAAGGATTTATTTTTGCCGAACCTGCAAGCTCACTCATCGTTTTCATTGCACACGTGGTTCCAACAGGATGGTGCGACCGCACACACTCACACGGAGATTCGATGAATTTGCTTCGGGAAGCTTTGCCTAAAAAACTTATAAGTCACTTTGGGGACATCTTGTGGCTACCGAGGTCCCCCGACTTAACCCCAAAGAAGTTTTTTGTATGGGGCTACCTCAATGAGAGAGTTTAAGGTAACAATCCCCTAACTCTATTGAACCTAAAAGATAAGATTCGTCAAGAAATCAGCGCAACTGAATCAAGTTTACTGCAGCGTGTGACGCGTAACACGAGGCTCTGTTTTGAACCGTGCATGCAACTCGACGGAAGACATTTGGATGACATAGTGTTCAAAAATTGAAATCCGCAAATGACAGACAGTTTAATATTTCAAATAAAACAAAATATCAAATACATTTTGAAAATTTAAATCTACCGCCAGACACCCTGTATTATATGACCCTTAGGTTTTTTCAGCAGGATAACGGATCTAGAAATTTAGTCAGCAATTATGAACAACTTCTTCATATTTAGTTCATCATATTGACGAGTATATTTACGAGTATGCATGATTTTATAACATTTCGTTTAGGGAGCGGGTCGAAATGCTGTATTTTAAAATACTGTATCTCATAATAATGTATTTCAAAATACTGTATGTATGTACAAAATACTGTATGATCAAAATACTGTTCCTCAAAATTCTGTATATCAAAGTTCTGTATTTCAAAATGCTGTAATAAAGGCTAAAAAAATAAAAATTGTTTTGACAATATAAAAAAGTGCGCACTTTTTACATTCTCAAAACTTATTACTCATTTACAGCATTTTGAAATACAGGGGTGAAATCGGATAAGCTGATAGTTGACTATCATTTTTTTGACTATCAAATTTGATCGTTTATACTTTTCCGTCTGTGGAAGATGATTGTTTTGAAATCATATTTTTTTTCTCAAAACTTGGTATCACTTCAAGAAATATACATACATATACATAATGTACATACTTCAATCTTGAATCTTGTGTCAAATTCTTATTTATTTAAAAATAAACAACGGAAGAATTTAAATATTAAAAAAAGTCCGCAAAAATGTATGTAATGTACACATGTACATACATAAGTAAAAATTGTTTAAAATCATAAAAATCAGAATTTTAATGCATTATTTAATACACTGGGCGCACGCAATTAAGACAAAAATGAATATGTTGACGGATTTTATGGAGCAGCATACGGACTTTTGCCAAAGCCTTATCTCCAAAGGATAGTTATATTCCTTTAGAGATAAGGAACGCCACATAATGTTGTGGGAAAAACTATTAAGGACGTTAAATACAAATGGACCACCAACTAAAGCCACACGAGAGTGGAAAAGGGTAAAATAATTGTAATTTAGTCACCAAAAAAATATTTCTAATTCGTATTAATTTGCAAAGATTTGGACGACGCGAAAGTATTCCGTAAAAAAACTCATACATAACCAAAACTCATGAAAACAAACCGGAGGAGGCCCGTTTATAGAGTTACCATTGGACAGAAATGAAGAAACTATTGTACAAGTTTGTGGGATCGAGTCAGCAATAGCGCGGACAAGTGGTGTTTCCAACTATGGTGGTGAAGACGAAAGTAAGTTAGTCTTAGTTTAAGTAAAATAGTCATTTATGTATTTTTCTTTTGAACATTTTTAGATTTAGATGAAGAAAGAAAAACCCTTTTATCTGACTCGGATAAAATAATAATTCCACAACTGCATCACAAACTCAAACTTATTCGATAGAGACTCCAAGCATGAAAAAACATGAAAGTTCAGCAAGAAAACAGTAGAAGCTACAGGATAGGTTCCATGCTGTGCATACGGGCATACAAGCTGCACTTGACTCCATGAACAAGTCAATAAATGAAATCAATGAAACCTTGAAAACCCTGTGCACGGTCATTGCAAATACAGGCCGTGTTGGCTGTCTCTAATTGCTGAAGAGTTGCGGTTTGAAAAAACTTTGTTTTGGCTAATGCCAAAAGTGATATGAACATATGTATGTATACACACATACATATGTATAATTCCATTATACATACATAGGTACAACACTGTGCCTTATGAATTATTTATTTTTTTGTTAATAGTACATAAATGTATGTATGTATGTATGCATGTACTATGTTCTTTGTTTTGTTTGTTTGGTTATCGTTTTATTGTTATTTTTTGTATTCAATATTGTTAAAATAAAAAAATTAAGTTCCTTTTATACATCTAGTTTTATTTTTGTAATTGAACTCAAAATATTTTGAATTGTTTTTTTATTTATTGCCTAAGATGATTTGCACAAAGATCATCCTTCATTCCGTTTTGGATTCGAGCTCCTTCATTTGAGTTATATTCCGAAAAGCAAAACACACAAAGGAAACGAAATAAACAATACAAAATTTAATACAGAATTTAATTTAAATTGACACCTAAATAGGTGTCACTTAAAAAAATCAACAAACGTTTGATAGCCAACTATGACTATCACCTTACCCAGACGTATTTTCTTGATTCCGATAGTCAACTATCAAAAATCAGCTTACACGGTTCCACCCCAGAATTTTGAAAACTGAATTTTTTTTTAAGAAAACATCATAATAATTTTTCATTAGCATAATGTTCTAATATACTTGTCTTGACCAATAACATTATTATGTAACCTATGATAATTCACAAGTCTTTGAAATAATAAAAACAAAAAAAAGAGGCTGGGAGGCGACCCACACTGATAACTTCCAATCCCGTCTACCAATGTCTTGCTTGAAAGGTTTGCAGGTTTGCGTGTTTTGTTAAAAAAGTCGTCAGTTGAATTATTCTGAAAAATTTTAAAATTACCAACAATATTTTGCATATGATAAAAGAGTCTATTTTGGTTAACGAGATTTTTATTCGAAAACCAATTTTTACCAATTTCTTAAAAGTTTTTATTTCTTATATAAACAAAAACAAATAGGATGATTGAAATTAATTTGAAGCTAATGTTTTCTACTATTCACGAGATATCAGAGCCGAACATCAATTTTTACCAATTTTGCGTATTATTTTTTGTAGATTTTAATTTTTATGAAAAAACTGACTGTTAGATTTTTATAAAAAAAATTACTGAATGTTGAAAACAATATTTTTTATGAAATAAAATTAATTGGAAGCCTATGTCTTAAATTTTTTTACCAACTTTTATTATTTTTTATAGGTTTTTATTTTTTTGTAAAAAACTGTAAATTCGATTTTTCTCAAAATTTTACTGAATGTTGAAAACAATATCTCAAAGTTTTGAAAAGATATTTAAGTCAAAAATTAATTTTTACCAGCTTTTAGTAATGTTTTTTTTTTTAGGTTTTTATTTTTTATAAAAAAAAAACTGTCTGTTCGATTTTTCTCAAAATTTTACCAGATGCCAAAAACGTTATTTTTTATTACACACAATTATTTACGAGATAAAATCTTTTTTTGTTCGTAAAATATTCAAGGTGACAAATATTTTATTTAGCTTTTATGATTTATAAAAAAAACCGTTAGTTTGAATTTTTTTTTTCAAAAATATACTAGTTTGGTATCACGTCATAATATATAATACAATATTTAATTCAACTCACTAGCGTTATTGGTTCGTGAGATATTTTGAGTTAACCAAAATGTTCACCTTTATTTTTAAATTGCTATGGTTCTTGAGCTGTGGGCGACGAAAAAAAACCGTCGCGAACGTACGGACCTACAGACATCTCTCTAAAAATCTTTTATATAGACTCTAGGGACTTTGAAACGTCGAGAAATGTCAAAATTTTCAATTCGACAAATCGGACCGATTACAATAACTTCCTATGGGAAGTTAAAAATCCGCATTATCAGTCTGTAGTTTAATATTTCAAATAAAACAACATATCGAATTGATTTTTTTAAATTTAATTTTGAAAATTTAAATCTGCCGCCAGACACCCTGTGTTATACGACCCTTAGATTTTTTCAGCAGGATAACGACGACGCGACGACGCCCAGTCATGGGCAGATCTAGAAATGTAGTCAGCGGTTACGAACAACTTTTTCATATTTAGTTCGTCATATTGACAAAAGTATATATCATATTTGTGCATTATTTCGTTCATTATATTTATGTTAAATTTCATCAAATTTATTACATCAAATTAACGAAAGCACTCCTCATATTCACATATGAATAATTTCTTCACATTCGTCCTATTAATGAAAGTAATCATCATATTTATGAATGATTTGTTTATCATATTGACAAACGCATTCATCTTATGAATGATTTCATACAATAAAATTGTTCTCATCATATTGACGAATTCGAAAATTCAATACAATAAACTAATGAATTCAAAAATTCAATACATTTAATTGGCGACTCATAATATTTATGAATGATTTCATTACACTCATCATTTTGCCGAAAGTATACATCATATTTGTAAATGATTTCAAAAGCTCATACTATATTAATAATATTTAAACAAAAATTATTTGATCTAGTTGATAAATTTATTCATAATACTGAAGAAAATTTTTCATGGTATTGATTAAATGAATGAGATCGTCAATATTACTCATTTTATGATAATATTGAAGAAATTTCTTTCATCATCTTCATGAATATTTTATAAAATTGAAAATGGGTTGGGGGTCAAAATAATGTATGATCAAAATACTGCTCCTAAAAATTCTGTATTTCAAGGCTAAAAAATAAAAATCGTTTTGACAATGTAAAAAAGTGCACACTTGTCAAAACTTATTACTTATTTACAGCATTTTGAAATACAGAATTTTGAAAACAGAACACTGTTTTTTAAGAAAACATCATAATAAAAGTGGTTGCACTGGTTCTAATCTTTAGTCGTGTTTTTATAGGCTCTATCTTTTCTTTATTTTTATAATATAAATCGTGTTTAAATATTTGTAGTGGTGTTAAGTTTCACTGAATAAGTGAACTTTATTTTGTTTTATTTAATAACTAAATAAAATTTTGTGTTACAATAGCATTTTAATCAAATCCAAATTTTGTTGAATTTTGTGATATTTAGTTTGAAACAAAAGTTCTCCCCGGTAAGGTGTTCAGTATTTTTGTTTTTTCCAAAGTGTTCCCTTGTCCATGTGTGAGTGCTTTTTGTTTTCAATTACTTCCTATTTAATTTTCCCCTACTTTCTTTGTTTCATTAAATTAATTCCACCTTCTTTGTTTTATTCAACTACATTTTTGTTATCCGATTTTTAAGGCCTTGCGTAGGCGAGTTAGCAAGTGCGTGATTTAATTGAGACTTTTGTTGAAACACGTAGGTTCGAGTCCCGCCTCCGGTAATTATTTTTTTTTTATTATTTATTTATTTTTTTTTTAAATACATTTGTATCTATTTTTTTTTATTATTTATTTTAACACTCCTTCGTTAAATATGGATTGCTATAATAAAAGCTGCCAAGAGGGTGGTAATAATAATCCTCTATTTGCCTGTTTCGGACCCTGTGGTAATCTTTACCATGCAAAATGCGTTGGTTCAACGAACGCTTTCATTGAAAAAATAGCCAGTTCAAAATTTGCTTACTGGTACTGTCACGACTGCCGTAAGCTCTCTGTATCTCAACTAGCTTTTAAAATGTCTTCTTTTAAGGCTGACATTTTAAAAGTTTCTAAAGATTTTGAAGAGCTACTGAAGTCTTTCAACACTGCAGTTTGCAAATTAAATGCATACTCTGTAACCAACATCATGGTCGATAGTTCTACTTCGACTAATGATTTGGCACAGCCTATTCCTACTACTTTCTCTTCTGCAGGTGAAGATATTCTCGCGCAATCATCAGGTTCTGCTGTTAATAACGCAGAAAGTGTATCTGTCAAACAAAAGAAAAAGTCTAAGAAAAGAAGCCGAGAAAACTCTGAACTTGCAAGAAATTCTACCCCCCCATCAAAAAGAACAAATGTCAACATCACCCCAATACCTACAGATCCCACCGGAACTCCCCATATACCTCAAGTTGTTGAATCAAATTTAGCTTCCAATAGTGACTCCGTTACAGGAACTGTAATAAACAACTCCATCCCTATCAAAGCTGTCTCGAAACCAAAAATAATTTTTATATCTCGTCTGGACCCAGTTACAACGCCAGATGATATAACTTCCCACTTAATATCTACCAAGAGCATACCTTCCAGCTCATCCATTAGGTGTACTAAGATCAGTAAACCTAATAGCTTTGTTTCCTCTTTTAAATTAATAACGAATCCCACTTTCTTTGATTCTATTTGCAACACAAATATATGGCCCGCTGAGACTTTAGTCAAAGAATTTACTCATAGTCAAAAACAAGGTGTTGCTTTGAAACCCAAGTCAAAAAACTTAACAGGCTTGCGCTCTTTTACCAAAACGTAAGGGGACTTCGTAGCAAGACTGCTGACATTTTTCTTAACTCCCAATCATTTCCACACGACGTATTCGTTTTGACAGAAACGTGGCTTAATTCAAGCTTTTCCGACACAGAACTTTTCAGTCAAGAGTTCGAAGTTTACAGGAACGATCGTCATGTTGGTAATGCAAAGGATTTAGGTGGAGGTGTTCTCATAGCGGTAAAAAATACAAATTTCTCTTCTTCTGTATCTTTTCCATTTGAATTATCGATTGAACTGGTATGTGTAAAGATAATGATACAGACTAAAACTATTTTCATTTTAAACGTCTACATTCCTCCAAAAAGTTTGGAGTCTGTTTATAACGATCTCTCCTTGGCATTAGACTATATTATAAATTTGTCCAGCTCTGACACCAATATTTTACTTCTAGGTGATTTTAATTTACCTCACATTGACTGGATTCCATCCGAAGACGAATCCTGCCTTGAAGCCTCTCCTTCTTCTTCACAATTGGAACTATCTCTTCTCGATAAAGTCCTTCTTACTGACTTACAGCAAACAAGCTGTATTAAAAACTCAAAAAATCGAATTCTCGATTTAGTCTTTTCTTCTGACGCTATTAGTACTCTTGTTCTAGAATCTAGATCAGGAATTACTAATATTGATAAATATCACCCCCCCTTGGACATTTTTTTTGACTTAAGTAATCACCTTACTGAACACAGTAATTCCTTTGATTGCTTATATAATTTTGATTTTAGAAGAGCTAATTTCCAGCAGTTGTCTGAAGATTTAACCATTTCTGGAATTGCTGATACATTAGCATTTTCTAACATTGACGAAGCAGTTTCAACTTTTTATAAGATCCTTAATTATTGTTTAGAAAAAAATGTACCCTTAAAGAAATCAAGAAATACAAACTTTAGCCATCCTTGGTACACGAAAGAATTGCGTTCACTGCGTAACAAAAGAAATAAGGCATGGAAAACGTATCTTAAAACTCTGTCTCCAATCAACTTCTCTTTTTATGTCCAACTCTTTAACCAATTTAAGTCTCTTTCTAATTTTTTATATGCTTGTTATGTTACTGATATGGGATCCTCTTTGAAAGAGAATCCTAAAAAATTTTGGAATTTTGTAAACTTAAAGAAAAAATCAGATGGCTTTCCAGTTAACTTCACTTACAAGAACCTTTCGTTAGATAAAACTGTTGATATCTGTAACGCTTTCGCGACAAATTTCCGAGAGTCATTTGTTAATAGCCCTCAAGAAGTTGATGAAGTATATTTTCATAATCTTCACTCCTTTTCACAAACTAGCTGTAGTCACATCCCTGTGCTACAGAGTACGGTCCTTGATCTTTTAGCCGCGTTGAATGATGACTGCTCAGCCGGCCCCGATGGTATTCCCCCGATAGTATTAAAAAAGTGTAGTAATGCTTTAGTTGAACCCCTTACGTTCTTATTTAAACTTTCTCTAAAAACAGGCAAATTTCCCAATATATGGAAGGAGTCATTTCTAACACCAATTTTCAAGAAAGGTAACAAGGCGGATATAAGCAACTACAGGCCCATTGCAAAGCTTTCTTGCATTCCGAAAGTGTTTGAACAAGTTGTATGTGAAAGTGTAGCATTTTTTAGTAAGAATCTCATTTGCGAACAGCAACATGGTTTTGTGAAAAAAAGATCAACCGTTACTAATCTCCTCACATTCTCAAACATATGTTCAAACGCTTTAGAACAAGGTTATGAAGTTGACTGTATATACACTGACTTTTCCAAAGCTTTTGACCAACTTAGCCACGGAATTATTTTATTTAAACTTAAAGCTCTTGGTTTTCCACCATTTTTCTTAGCTTGGATCAAATCATACCTTGAAAACAGATCCTATGAGGTAAAATTTAGAAATTGTCTTTCTGAACCTTTTGTTGCTCAATCTGGTGTTCCCCAGGGAAGCCATCTTGGCCCTTTTCTGTTTATCCTGTCTATTAACGATGTATCGTCATGTCTACGCTCAAGTGAAGTACTCATTTTTGCTGACGACATGAAGATTTTTAAAATAATAAAGTCCACCCATGATCGTATTCTTTTACAAGCCGACATTGATAGTTTCACATTTTGGTGTGGGAAAAATAGCCTTTCACTCAACCCTTTAAAATGCCAGACGATAACTTTTACTAAAAAACGAATCGGTAGTGTATTTGATTATTGTATATCACAGCAAAAACTCTTTCGCGTCTCCACATTTAAAGATTTAGGTGTTCATTTCTGTTCCAACTTAGAATTTACACATCACATTAATTTGATTGTTAATAAAGCAAGTTCTATGCTTGGTTTTATAAAACGCTGGGCAAAGGAGTTCAATGATCCATATGTTACTCTTTCTTTGTATAATTGCCATGTTCGTCCTCATCTTGAATATGCTTCGCAGGTATGGACTCCCTATTACGAAATTCATAGAAAACGTATCGAATCAATTCAACATAACTTCATTCGCTTTGCCCTAAAGGGTCTTCCTTGGGATGATCCTTATGATCTGCCTCCCTATGAGCATCGTATTCTGCTTCTTCAAATGCAATCTCTTCATCAAAGGCGTGTTAATAATGACTTAGTATTTTTTCATCAACTCATTAATGGTGAAATTGATGCACCTTATTTGCTATCTTGTGTACATTTGAATTACCGAGGCGGAACTCATCACCTGCGTACATTTGATTTTATACATATTGACTTCCATAGAACTAACTATGGAAAGAATAAAGCTTTAAGTCGAATGAGCATTTTATATAACTTAAACTGTTCATTGATAGATTTAAATTTGAATAAGGTGGGATTAAAATCATTGTTTAGAACCAGTGCTCCACTATCGTAAACGTTCTCATTTTATTTTTTGTTCTGTAATAGTTAAATGTTAATCATGTTTTGTATTTTGTGCGTGTGTTAGGCTATAATTGTATTATTTTTTTACTAACAACTAACACATGCACTTATGATGAGCCTCTGATCGTAGTTTGACGCTTGCTATAAGCTTACTACTTTCTGAAATTCTGAAGTGTAAAAAAAAAAAAAATTTTGAGACACAGTATTTTAAATTTACAGTATTTTTAAATACAGAATATTAATCATACAATATTATGATTTATGACCAAACAGTATCGTAGAGTATCATACAGAATTTTGACCATACAGTATTTTAAAATACAGAATTTGATCCGTTCCCATTTAAAATTCTTTAAAAAATGTTCTTTATAGTTATGAACGCTGTAGTCAATACAATGAACAATTTAAGTGGACACTTTTTTCATTATATTAATAAAACAAATTCATGAATGATCATTATATTGACGAAGTATTGTTCATATTATACATGAACATGAACATCATATTGACGCCTTTTCATTTATTCATCTTATTAATGTGGACCTGAATCTCATTGAGAACCGTTTTATTGCACAAAAGATTAAAGAGAGTAGACAAAAGCCTTCTAATAAAACGGATCTTTGGAGAACTGTCACTAAAATTTGGTATTCTACTCATCAAGAAAAAAGATTTATGAAAAGTTGAATTGATTTAATTAAATTACAAGGAAATTTTTTTGTCTAAATGTTCTGATTTTTAAAGTTAAAATCAACCGTTCAAGCGTTTTGTCCATATTAATTTGGCCATAACTGTATATGTATACTCGTATGTGTTAATTTATTTTTTATTTATAGACGTTTATAATTCGAAATATTTCTACAGCTATCTTTAGAAGATATAAATTAGATAAGTGTGTATTAAAAAACATATAATTGAATGTACGAGTATTTCAACAAACGATATTAAATTCATACTCAACAAATATAAATAAATTGCCATGCAAATTTATCATTACTTATAAACGATGACAGTTTGTTGTAGTTGCAGGTTTACAGAGCTATAGCGACGTTTATACATTGTATAAAAAAGAACTATAGTAACTCAGCAGAAGGCGTCATCAATATTCTAGGGTTAGAACGTTATATAGTAATCGAAAAGTAATAGTAAGGTTTGAGCAAAATTTAAGTATAAGGACATAAACTTTAACCACAACTGCTTTATATTATCCTGCTGATGTTTACTTTTTAAAGGATTGTGATTTTATTTTGTTTTTTTGACTGACCTTACACGAGTCCATGTTACATGTGCAATAGGGTGGAGTGGTTTTTTAAAAATTTTATAATTATCTGTAAAAAGTTGCTCTCTTAATAAACAAATATCCATTAAAATTTTAGTTGCGGCATGATATATTTTGAGGTGTCCCCAAAATCTTAAGCGTAGTTCGAAAGGCACCTATTGTGCAATGCTATTGTCCTTTTAAATCAGTTACATTATAACTTTTTTGTGTAAACAAATAGTATGTAATAGTAAAGTACTTTTTTTGAAGAATTAAGTTGTGCTTAATTCGAATCTTGCCTTACAATGTTTTTAAGGTTGACATACTCGTTAACAATAAATTGTAGGCTGATTTTGCACAGTATAAATCTTCTACACACATTTTAATTCATGTTAGTATCTAACTTAGAAGAAACTTTAATATAAAGTTATAAGTCTTTATTTGACTCTCTGTAAAATTCTATAAAAAACTTGAATTTAATGGTAGTATAGTTTTGAAAAATACGTTTTAGAATTTCAATTTTTACTATCTACCTACTCAAATTAAAAAAAAACCCTTTTTCGACATTATTTTTATGTGTTTAAATATTTTTCAATAACTTATTGGAGCTTTGGACATGGACTGCCATTTACTAAAAAATATAAACTTGCATGACTGTTAAATGTTCATATTCAATTGCTTAGAATAGAAAAGCTTTCTGAATATCTAACTGTTTGTGGTATTAAGAGTCTATCAATCTTAAATAACGTTGACGTTGAAGTTTCATACTTTTACAATGGACTCAAACATAAAATATTTATCATTTCCATTAAAATACCCAAATATTCCAGCTTTTGTCATCCATGGTATACAAAAGGAGCTTCAAATACTTGGAAACAAGAGAAGCAAGGCTTGAAAAAATCACATAAAACGTAAGTCCTCTGACCTGTATTTCTGCATTATTTCATTTGACATTTCTCAATTTCCGATTAACTCAATTTAAACTAAGGACAGATACACAATCGAGAAACGCGTTAAAGTTATTCACTTTATGATTTGTTCGGTCAAATTAATTGTCCAAATGTGCGTGCAATCGGACAAATTGAGCAAACCTTGTCTGTAGGGGATTTGAAAACACCAGTGCATGCTCGTAAAACTTGTACTTTAGAAAATGTTGCTGCTGTTCGCGATAATGTGGCCGTCCACCTCAACTCGTCATAGTGCCCAACAATTGCACATTATGCATAAAGACTTGCATTTACACGCTTACAAGATGCAATTGATTCAAGAACTAAAGCCTCTCTTGACCATATCCAGCGTCGTCAATGGTTAGAATGGTGGCAAGAAATGGCAACAGTGGATGATTAATTTTCGAGGAAAATAATCTTCAGTGATGAGGAACATTTTTACCTCAGCGAACTCGTCAGCAGAATTTCCTCATTGGGTGATTGATAATCCAAGAGTGATTGTCGAAAATTGTCGGTTTATGGTCTGGCGGCATCATCGTGCCGTATTTTTTCCAACATGAGGCCGGTCATGCAGCTATTGTGTATAATGTTCATTATCGTGAGATGATAACAAATTTGTCATGGCCCGAATTGCAAGATATGGATGTGAACGATATGTGGTTTCAACAGGATGGTGCCACTTGCCACAAATTTAACGGAACAATGGCTCTTTTGCACGACAAATTCAATGGCCGTGTTATCTCACGTGGTGGTGATGTCAATTAGCCGCACTACACGAATGTGTAACGCTTTACCACTCTCAATATTATCCACTCATTACAATGTATGCATCGTTATCCCCTTTCTAATCCTGTCCTCCCTTCTTAATTTCTCGCACTGTGTTCAATCATTATAAGGGTATTAATAACCCCTTTAGTGCGCCATCAATATTTTAAAAAAAGATCATGTGATTTGACACCGTTGGACTTTTTTCTGGGGGTATTTGAAAGAAGAGGTGGCCGTCGATAAGACAACAACAATTCAAAAGCCAAAGGATGAGATCATTCGGCACTTTAACGCCATAGAACCCCAATTATTCATCATATACCCTAGAACTCTTCTTATTTTGATTATTATAAAGATTTTGGTCAATTTTCTCATAATATCATCACATTTAAGCTGAAGGCAATCAGGTCAATTCATTACATGAATTCGTCTTAACTTCACGCTAAGCCTTTTTAAGTTAAGTTCAGAAGTTCTTACTGCAAACCTTTCATTTCCAAATCAAGAGTTTCCCAGGATAGGCACTTAGGACCTCTACTCTTTATCTTAGCTTTAAATATTTAACAATTTTGAGTACGATACAGTAACATTTTAATCTATGCGGATATGAAAATCTTTAAAAGCATAAAGTCCCTTAACGATCGATTACAACTCCAAGAGGATATTAACAGTTTTGTTATTTGATGCAAAAAGAACAGGCTAAACCTTAACCTTATTAAATGTCAGGCAATGACTTTTTCTAAAAAAAACGTATTCCTAGTTCATAGTTTTTGAGGAATACTGCTATTTTTGGTCTTATTTTTGGCACCAATCCTTGAGGCAATTTTTACCAGCTGGTCCATGTTCGCTCGGCATGGAGAGAAGTTAAAGTTTCTTTTATACCCAAAGCAGGTAAATGCTCGCAAGTCAATTCTAAAGATCTACGACCTATAAGTCTATCATCATTCCTTCTTAAGACCTTGGAAAGATTGATTGATATCCATCTAAGGGCAAGTATTGGTACAAGACCTCTGTCTTCGTCTCAACATGCCTACTGTAAAGGTTAATCGGTGGAAACAGCGTTACACACCTTAGTACGCACCGTCGAATATTCCCTCCATCATAAAGAGTTCACTATGGTTGCTTTCCTTGACATTGAAGGTGCCTTTAACAACGTGGACACATCTGCAATCACATCTGCACTAACGTCTCTAAATGTAGAGAGTTCGCTTTGGGAGTTAATTCATTTAGTGCTTACTAGCAGGATAATTAACTCAAAACTGGGCAACTCTTCTGGCAGACGATTCGTTAGTAGAGGGACACCGCAAGGTGGTGTTCTATCCCTTCTCCTCTGGAACCTAGTGGTGAATGAAATCCTAACTAGTCTGGATGTGGAGGGTTTCAGAGTGATACCCTATGCGGACGACGTTGCTATAGCAGTTTCAGGAACACCTTAACACCTTAAAAGAACTCTTACAAAATGCCTTAGACAGACTAATACTTTGGGCTGATCGGTGTGGACTGGGTGTTAACCCACACAAAACCGATTTAGTCTTATTTTCGAGGAGATACAAAATTCCATTTGTCAACCCTCCCCATATTAAAGGAATCCAATTAAAATTCTCAGACGAGGCTAAATACCTGGGTCTTGTCTTAGATACAAAACAAAAAAGAGTCAAAAAAGCTACTGTAGCGTTTTTTTTTTCTTGCAAAAAAGCTATTGGTAATAAATGGGGCTTACAACCCAGAATCACGCATTGGCTATACACATCGGTGATCAGACCGATTTTAATGTACGGTGTGGCAGTATGGTGGACTGCTTTAGAGAAAGGTTTAAACCGGGATAAATTAAATAAAGTCCAATGTTCAGCTTGCCTATGTATAAGCGGATCGCTTCGCACGACCCCATCTGCGGCACTGGAAACCTTACTCTACCTAACACCTCTGGACATATTTAGCAAACAAATACCTACAAGCTCTGCTATTCGCCTCAAAGCTTCGTCGCAGTGGACTAACAACAACATTGACCACTCCGTAATTCTTAGGTATTTAGAAACAATTCCAAAGCACACAGACTACACCATCCCCCAACAGCAATTCGACAGAAATGTCCAGATTTCTATACCTCCCAGATCTTTTTGGGAGGATAGGACATTCCTGGAAGATGAGTCAATCCATTTTTATACAGATGGGTTAAAAACAAAAGAAGGGGTTGGTGGAGGTGTGTACTCTGAACGACTGAAATTAAGTCTCTCTTTCCGCCTTCCTAATCATTGTAACGTGTTCCAGGCGGAGCTTTTGGCGATAAAAGAAGTCTTGTCCTGGCATAAAGAAAACGTGACATCAACATCTGATATCCGTATTTTCAGGCCGCTATCAAATCTCTGGACTCTGTCTCTACAAACTCTATAACAGTCCATAACTGTCGATGCTGGGTGCCGGGCCATAGAGACATTTCAGGTAACTGTAAGGCAGATGAACTCGCCAGTAACGGTACAGTGCAGCCCATCCTACCACGTTTGGCAAGTACCGGCATACCAATCGCTGCTTGTAAACTGTTGCTAATGCAAGACGCTGGTGAGGAGGGCAGGCACCAGGTGGAACAACATCACCACGTGTCAAGTCACAAAAAACATCTGGCCAACACTGGATTTAAAACATTCAAGGTGCTTGCTATCTCTAAGCAGATCGCATATAAGCTCGATAATAGGTGTCACAACCGGACACTGTCTAATAGGAAAGCACGCCACGCGACTAGGCGTATTCTAAAATGACTTTTGCAGAAGCTGTATGGACGAGGAAGAGTAGGAAACAATTCTTCATCTTCTCTGTACATACCCTACTCTGGCTCGAAAACGCAAGAATTACGTAGGAGAATTCTTCTTTAACGATCTAAACGATCTAAATCATATCAGCATAATCAGCCTTTCACGTTTCGTAAGGGACTCAAACTGGTTCCATTGAGCTTAGGAGGAAGCCTCAAGATTCATGTGGTATCACAATGGGCCATTAAACTGGCCTAAGTGTGTCCGTTTCCATCTTGGACAGCCACTATAACCTAACCTTGGTCTTAAAAAAGCGAGTGAGGCTTAAGCTATAGAGGCGAAGACAAACAAGCTGACGGATTCACCGCAACCAATTTTTTCGAGTAGAATACTTTCCATATAATTCTTACAGTTAATTTAAAGCGTTAAAAACAGGCAATTTTATGAAAGGACAATTGTTCATAATTTCAACTTATTCGGAGTTAGGTCAAACATTTTAACTAAATATTTGACCTTTGGACACTTAAATACCTTGTTTTTTTTTCTTTCTCTGGTCCGTACATTACACTTTATATCGCACTCTATCTTTTACTGACCAAACCCATTTATAACGTTTACCTATGCCTATGAGTATCATTGAATTCATATGAATGTTTTTATTAATTTGATTGACATCTGTTAGATAAAAAAAAAATTAAATCAATAACTTAAGTGAAACACTTTTCTTGATATATTTCAATTAATGAAGTATGAATAAATCGAAAGAAATTCCGTATATCTCCATAGCACATGCTACGCAATTGTTTATTGAATCATTTATGCAATTAGAGCAAAATGATGTTATGGTACGTTTACTCGTATATGTTATGTAAATAAAAATATACGAGCAGTAACTTTCATAAATATTCGGGGTCATGTTTTTGAATCGTATATTGTTCGAATTTGACCTTGTTTTTTGTTTGTAGGTAAATATTCTATTCTATTCCAAAAAACGAGGAAATGTTAACTTTATTATGAAAATAATTGATAAAAATGGAAATGTCGGTATATAATGCATATGCATATATACTAGCTAATATTTACAGTATATGACAAGAAAATTTCGTTAAAATGATACAATTAAATAAAAACACTTAGCTCAATCAAACAAATAAAAAATTAGATTGACTATTAATGACGACTTCACTTGGTATTTCAGAACGACTTAATCGATTTTGATTAATTTTTTCGACACTAGTGAGTGGATCTTTAAATTGGCATTTAAACGTCAAAACTCATCTGGACTGAGGGTCGTCTGAAAAGAATGAAGATTCTTTTAAGGCTTAACTTGAGTTATGTTTGAACACGAAACTTCCCGTTTCTAAGTGAATGTGATGTCGTCTTATCAACAGAACCAAATTTTTTGAAGTGTGTGAAACAACAGGTGATTTTGTTTTTAATAAAACACAGCATTTAAAATTTATTTTTTAATGATTGCTAAATTTTTCATTTTATTATATAAACTAGCTGCAGCCCGCGGCGTTACTCGCTTGCTATTTTTGTTTGAAACAAATTTGGTAAGCCACAAAAAGTTATTTTGAAAGAACTTTGAAATTTAGACATATGATGTCGCAGAACAATTCTGTTATAGAATATTTTCGCAAAACTGTAACCGTTTTCACAGCGCATGGAGTCGAAGCTTTCAAAAGGGAAAAATCCCCAATTTTTAAACATTTTTTATTGGTGCTCCACTCATATTTGTTTTAGCTTGATGTTATATAGCCTATACTCTATAGCCTTCCTCAATAAATGGGCTAGGGATAGCTAACACTGAAATAATTTTTCAAATTGGACCAGTAATTAATGAGTTTAAAACGTTCAAACAAACAAACAAACAAAGAAACATTAAACAAACAAAGAAAATGTCAGCACTATAATATTAGTGTATATTAAAGTAGAAAGACTCAAAAACTAAAAACAATTTTTAAAAAAGAGGCTGCTACACAACCCACACTAATAAGTTCGTTAGTGCCCTTTGCAAATGACATTTGTTTTAATCTATACCAAATTGTCATTAGAAGAACATCAAGAAGTATGCAATAACAAATTCAAGTGTATGCTGTTTGTTTCGGAGATATTTGAGATGTCACAAAATTTAAGCTGACAAATTGTTTTTCTTTTACAGATGAAAAAAAAATATGAAATTGAAATTTCTTAACTTTGCTCCTTTCAATATAAAAAATATATTTTTGTGTTGCTCCAGAAGGGTACCCCTCATAGAACCGTTATTAACTTCAGATAGGAAATTGTTGTAATCGGTCCGGTTTGTCGAATTAAAACTTTTGAAATTTCTCAACGTTTGAAGGTCCCTAGAATTTAAATAATAGATTTTTAGAGAGAAGCCTGTGTGTCTGGTCTGGAAGTAATATCATTTATAATTATTTTTTTATTTCAAAAAAATCTATTTGTTTTTTGAAATTAAGTTTACTAATTTGGCATCATGGAACAATGTATAATTTAAAATTCATTGATTAAATTGTGTCAACCAAAATTTTCACTTTTTTTATTTAGATTCTAGAAACCTTGAAACGTCGAGAAATTTCAAAATTTTCAATTCTAAAAATCAGGTCGAGTACAAAAACTTTCAATGGAAAGTTATAACTTATAAATAACAAAGAAAAACAGAATTTATATTTTGAAAGAAAGTTTTAATTTTCACTTTTGACTGATCGATCAGGGTTGCCAGGAATTTAAATCAAATTAAATTAAATCAAAGTATTGCAAAATTTACTTTAATGTCATAAAGTTATAGGTATTGTTTTAAATATGTCAAATTTAAAATCACAAAAATTCTGATTAAACATTATAACAAATGTCAAAATGCACGCACATTGTAGGTCTATGTCACCGCCACCTGTTAATTATATTTTCTAGAATGTCAGTGTTGACAGCTTTCAATGAAACGAGTCCATAAGGTCACTATCACACTACAATAACAATAAATTAATACAAGAAATACATATTTACTTTGCATTTGGATGAAAATGATAAGGTGTACATTTTTAACGTCTAGACTGTGAATCAAAAAAACTTACAATTTATTCCATTGAATTTCAAATGTATCTATACAATCTAAAAATCCAATCCTTGTAAATTCATATACATCTACCAATGTAGATATACAACATGTTTACTATTTAATTAATTATTATTTTTAAATTACTGCGTACTGCATTCAGTTTGCAAGAAACCTGCTAATTTAGAAACATCGATTTTCAAAAACACTTTTTCAAATTCACACACTTCACGTTCACGAATATGAATTTAATCAATATTTCTTTTGTTGTTGTTGTTGTGTTAAATATTCCTTTGGTTAAATTGGTTAAATCTGCACAGTACAAGTACATATATCACATTACTTTAATTTATCATTGCTCTTGGGATGGTACGACCCGATAGTGTTCAATGCGTTACAGTCTTCAACAACGGTCCGTTTCGGAGTAAGCTAAAATATCAAAATCACTTCCATAACATATCAACATAGAATCCACATATGAGAATGGATTACTGGATTTATTAGGTTATTTCCCCTAATTGTTATTGGAAATGTGTAAATTGCTACTGGATATGTTATTCTTTGACACGAAATTGCATTGAAGAAAAAAAAAAAAAAAAACAGTTTAATTTGTTGATTCAACAATAATTTTCAAAAAATGTATAATTGATTCCACAAGCTTCAAAAAAATCTATTTTCAAACATTCTCAACATAATCACTGTGATTGAGATGTGGAAGTTTGGGTAAATATTTTGACATTTATAATAACACATCAATATTTCTAGGGACCAATGCCACCGTTGAAAATTACATTGTCTTTGTCTTTCGTAAACATCGTGAAAAACTTGGATGTGGATCTTAAATAACAAATACGTTCCACTTAATGAATTTTTAACACTTTAAAAAACAAACCACTAGGATTGATTTTAAAATCTAAACGCACAAAAACACTTGTGACACTGTAAACAAAATGTAAAATACGAATGGTGGATTTTGGATACGGTGGAATCCATCGTCATCGATATCCACAGTCTACATGAAAGGCTTTACCCATCTAAGATCATTTAAAATGCACATTTGAATGACATACATATAACCTGCTTCTACATACGTGAGAATCACACATGGTTTTGTATCTTCCACTAACAGTTTTGTCTCTTTATTCCAGGCTGGAGTCATCCATGGTAACCAAACATTGGTCAAAACACTTAACTATAAAAGACAATACATAAAAATACCTCCCTGTTTAACAATGACGATATGATTAGGTTATTGTCATTTTAAAACGTATTTACGTCTATTGTTCAGTATTTTTTGAATTGTGAGTATTACACCTACGAGGTCACAAGTAAAGTCTTCCCGCCAATTAATTTCATTCAGTTCTAGTGACGTTTTCATATTGAAACTCCCCTCCGTAATTTTATTTTTATAGCAGGTACTATCAAAATAAGCCAAAGGAACACGCAACAACGGTCTATTTGCAATAAATATACATATACTCATAAACTCTGCGTGATTTGTTCTTTCATTTCGAATTCGATTTTGATTCATTTCTTGTGGCTTAAGATAAATTGAACAGCAATTGAACAGAATTTGATTTAATTGAGTTATTGAACTTTGATTATGGGTTTTCTTAAATAAATTTAAAAATAGATTTAAGGATTCGGAAATGCGTATACTCGTACACAATGCTCATGCTCAATGCCCATTCGTGTTATTTAAGTATTTCGATTAAAATTAGACGGTTTTATTTTTGGATTGAGTTAAAATTAGAAATAATTGGTTGTACTATATAAATAGGATATTTAGTCCGTCATAAAATGTAACTAGTTCTCTTAACTGTGATATCAAACCTGAAGAACAAATAACTTGCTTTTGAATTGTTTTTACACTTAATACTCCGATATACAGAAGAACGCGTTTTAACCGCGCGCCACGTTATAATACATAACAATTGTTTAGGTCAGTTCCATTGGGATCGTTTTTAACACTGTTGTAAGTCAAAACAAAATACAATTTCAGTTTTGACGTAAGGCAATCTAAGTCAATATGCAAATTCAAATGGAGAAAGTTATATAGAATTTGTTTGGAATGAACTACTTGACAGTTTTTGAAAATTTTGAAATTAAAAAATCGTATATGCAAATTATCTAAAAGAAAACATTCATTCACAACTTGTCCGCACTATTAAAAGTTTGCAAAAATGAAACGATAAGAAAAACAAAGAATTCTAAAGATTTACTTTTGAAAAATATATTTTGAAATCTACTTCACCGATTTAGGTCTCTGGTCCAGTGTTATCTGCAAACTTTTTATCTTCCAGAACAGTACACGTCTTGTTAAGATCTTCTTGACACTTACTTTTTGACGTGTCAAAATATTCTCCAAGCGTACAAATTTTCAAAATTTTCTGTCCATTAATGCATGTATAATATTGGTGGCAATTGTCAGCATCTGCAACTACTACACCATGTTTACCAGCGCACGCTCCAACTCTTTGACCATTTTCAATCAAACACGTTCCATCATTTTGCTTGCAAAATCCCAATAGATTGTCAAAACTTTCGCCATTTCGACATTTTTTCAATGTGAATTCACCATCGTCGTTGCATTGATAGTATTTTCTACAATCACTATGATCGACATAGTTTACTTTGTGATCGCTGTTGGAACAATTAATTGTGACTTCAGTGATATTTTGACAGATTTCATTGGAAGTTTTGTGACTGCAGCTGTTTTTGGTGGAATTAAAAAAATCACCATCAAAACATTTTTCATGTCGAAGTTGCTCGTTTATGCATACATAAAACTTGTTGCAATTATAAGGATCCGGTATGATATCCCCATGCCTGCCGATACAAGAATTTGAATTGGGAGTTACGCTTATGTTGGTGGTTGTTTCGTCAGTAAAGTTTGAAGTCTTTAAAAGTCCGTTGATACAAAGGCTGTCTATATCAGGTATGCACTTATTCGAAACAGTGTCGAACATAAAGTCATCTTCACAAGCGACGGCCATTAATTTGCCACTAATGCATGTGTAGTAAATACTGCAATAAGTTTCGTGAGGATATTGCCTCACATTAGTATCGTCACAGTGGCACTTTTGTATGTCATTTTGACAAACGCCAGCATCAGCATCAAAATACTCTCCTTGTGGACAGCTTGACAGTAATGCCGACATATCAATACATGTGTAAAATGTTGAGCAATTGCCGGCATTCTTTTGAATCGTTCCGTTTGAAACAGTTTGACAGATGCTGTCATGTGTCATCCGTTTGGAGCCACACATATTTTTATCATGTTCACATCTTTGGCTTTTACTATTGAAAAACATCCCTTTGCCACAAACGCCATTAATACGAATCCCATCTTCACAAAAATGAAACTTCGTACAATCAGTTTCATGTGAGAAATAGAATCCACTCCCTGGAATGACATTGGAACAATGTGAAACTGTCATTAATTCACTTGAAGAGGTGTTCGAAATTATACATTTTTCTAAAACTGTATCAAATTTGAAATTTTGCAAGCAATTTTCTTGATGCCATCTATTATTCAAACATTGGAAGAACTCTGAAAAGTTACTGAAACTGGGTTTTAATCTTTTGTCTGTACAGTTGTGACGTGTCAAACCGTTCACAGAGCATTCACCACTGTTAATAAGGCATTTGCTTAAAGAAATGTCAAAGTAAAAACCAGCTGGACAACTTACTGATAACCATTCATTGTCTTGGAGAATTTGGAATGCAGTGCAATCAGTTGGATCGAATTTTCTACCACTCTCCCCATATTCCTGTTCGATGTAATCTGAACATGGTCTATTGTTGTCTTGCACACAGGCCCTTAAAGTTTCATTGAAATAATGTCCATTTGGGCAATTTTTGACGATCCAGCTCTCATTGATACAAAGATAATATGCTGAACATGAACTCATATTCATTTTCATAACTTTTCCATTGTTGCAAGGCTGCTGGAGCTTGGAATTCGATTGACACATTCCATCAGTATTGTTGACACATTTTCCATGACTTTGATTGAAATAAGTGCCTTCTGCACAGTTCAATCGATTCCATTTCCCTCCTAAGCAAACGTAATACGATCCACAATTCATTTTATCTGGTGTGGTTGAATTTGATGTGCACGAACTGTTATCTGCAGATTTTATCTCACACATGCTGCTGTCAGAAGTACAAGTTTGTAGTTTACTGTTGAAAAATGTTCCCGGGGGACATATTTGCACTTTCCATTGGTCGTCTATGCAGTAATAGAATTCAGTGCAAGTATCTTCAGACTTTAGACGAACGTTTGACAGATATTTTGGAAAACACCCTGTGGATCGTGGACTTTGTGGAAAGGCAATGTCGATTTTATCAAGTGAAACTTTATATTCAGAAAGTTTTTTCGGATCAGGATGATTTTGACAATGTTGACAAACCTGTCAAAAGAGTAAAATGGTGACGTGTGCAGCGTAATATGTGTTCCAGGCGAAATTCAATATTTTAATCGAATGTTCCAAACTGGCGAAGTTAAAAATTTGTGTTGAAACCTTTATATTTTTTTTCAATTTTTATAATGAAGTGAATTTAGCAAGAAAATATACTGAACTTCGCTTTTAGGAATTTTTTTTATTTATTGCAAATTTTTTCGTCATAATTTTTTTTGTTAATATGTTTTCCTTACTATTTTATAATTATCGTTTTCATCAATCATTCGTAAGAAGCTACTCTTTCGAAGTGTCTCACTTCGCATCCAGCATTGACGTTTCGTATCGGCTTGGCAGCTTCCAGTTGTCAAATTGAACATTTGATCAATGGCACACTGTTGAAGAATTGCTATTCGGTTGCTGCAAATGTAGAACTTGCGACAGTCTAAGGCAGGAGTAATTGTCTTATCAGGAACTTGGCTGCAAATCTGGAAGATAAAAAGCTTTTATAAGATTACATTCGCGGGTATTTATTTGATAATTGAATTACCGCTGATAGTTCTTTTTTCGTTATTGCCATTTGGCTTGGAACACAACTTCCGATGTCTTGACTGTAAATTGTATTTTTGGGGCATTTTTCCAAAGTTGCTACGCCTCGTTTGCAGGATACAAAAGAAGCTTCATTTCTTGCATCAGGGAACTTTTCAATGTCACCCGATTTGCCACATATCTCTTTGGGATTGAAGCAAGTTGCATTGAAAACACAAGATCTGAGCTTAGGATCAAACGAAGCATAAGCTCCGCAATTTTGCTCAGTACTTTCTCCATCCAAGCAAAGGTAATACTTATTACAAACATTTCCCGAAATCATAGTTCCGTCAGCTTCAGTTGAGCAAATCTAAAATGAAAAACACGTTAGATGCCATACTGTCAAAGAAAGCGTCAAATATAAATATACATTGTTGACAACGCGCTTGCGCAAAGCATGAACGCAGATTCCCTTGTTCTCATCGAATACGGTATGTGGTGGACATTGCTCGAAAATGGCAGCATTGTCCTTGCACACGTAGTAGGCATTAGCGTTTTTCCTCGAAGCTATTGTGAAGCCATTGGTTTGGCCAATGCAGAGCTGAAATAGTTCATAG
Organism: Eupeodes latifasciatus; assembly: GCA_920104205.1. Taxonomy (NCBI): domain Eukaryota; kingdom Metazoa; phylum Arthropoda; class Insecta; order Diptera; family Syrphidae; genus Eupeodes; species Eupeodes latifasciatus. The sequence goes on along the minus strand of OV049924.1, from coordinate 14,918,735 downwards.
AGCGTTAGTTGCCTGCGTTAGAGCTACCTCAAAACATTTCCTATACTTACACCAGTATCAGGCATGCATATTAAACGGTCTGAGTCGAATGCAGTTCCACTGGGGCAGCTGAGTTTCACAGGCTTCCTATTGTAGCACGTGTAGAAACTTGAAGGGTCATTTCTAACTGGATAATTTACACCATTTGGTGATGATAAACATAAGTTTTCTTCACACAATGCTGAAGCTAAGCAAATTCCGCGGACTGCATCGTAGTTTGTACCCTTGAGACATTTGCGAACGCCTTTAGTTAGTCCATCTTGGCAAAGGTAGAACTCATCGCAATTAGGATGGGGCAATTGAGCTGTGCCCTTGGTGTTTTGGCATACGTTGATACATTTTGCATACAAGTCTTGCTCGCAAAGACCAGTTTTATTATTAAACCAATTACCACTTCCGCACTGCTGAATAATGGCATGATTTTCGTGGCATACAACAAATTGGTCACAGTGTTCAGCATTGGCCAAAAATGTACCAGTTTTTTTGTTGGCACAGACATTTGGAATTTTCGTCCAACATTCCCCGCAGGTATCATGAACACATGAGAGAGTTGTGCTATTGAAAAGATTTCCTATTCCACATTCCTGAGCAACAGGCTTATTATTTTGACAGACAAAGTATTTTTCACAAGCTGTCGGATCGGGAAGAAGGGTGCCATCCTTAGCTCCTTGGCAGGTATTGCTTGGAGGCTGTACCTTCCAACATGTTCCATTAACGTCACGCACGCAATACTTTTGATAGGCGTCGAAATAATATCCAGTTCCACATTGTTGTTCAACAAATTTTCCGTCATTACAGATGGAGAATTTATCGCATTCTTCAATATCAGCAATCATTTCGCCATTGGTGCAAGGCCAACAGCAATTGTTGGTATCGCGATCACAGGTTTTTGTGTCGTTGTTAAAGAAGTTTCCAGTGCCACAATTGCCTTTTACAAGATTTCCCTGGCTACAAGTGAAGTACATATAGCAAAACTCTGGGTTATCAGTTCGTTCTCCTTCGTTTAATCCATTTGGACAATCACATTGTTCCTTGGGCCAACACACTCCAGAAGTGTCAGGTTCACAGACCTTTGTAGCATTGTTAAATAAGTTTCCTGTTCCACAATTGCCTTTAACGAGATTTCCCTGGTTACAAGTGAAGTACATAAAGCATGACTCTGGATTGTCTATGCGTTCTCCATCCTTTAATCCATTTGCACAGTCACATTGTTCTTTGGGCCAACAAACTCCGGCTGTGTCAGGTTCACAGACCTTTGTAGCATTGTTAAATAAGTTTCCTGTTCCACAATTGCCTCCTACGAGCACTCCATTATGGCATATTGAGTACTTGAAGCAAGACTCAGGATCGGCAGTAAACTGACCATCCTTCAAACCATTTAGACATTCACAAGGAGCGGGCTTAGGCCAGCAAATGCCGTCTGTATCAAGCGTGCAGCTTTTGGTATCGTTGTTGAAATAGTTTCCTTTTCCACACGATACTTCTGAAAGCTCTCCTTTAGAGCATATGTAGAATTTGTAGCAGCTGTCAGGATGAGGGACGAAATCGCCTTCTTCATGGCCACCAAGGCAAGTGCAAGGTGTAGTTGGAGGACTTAAAGTAGTTGTGGAAGTTGTTGTGGATGGTGTCGTTGTTGAAGATTTTGTTGTTGTTGTTGGTTTTTGGGTAGAAGTTGTTGTTGTAGAACGAGTAGTTGTGGTAGATGGTGTTGTGGTTGAAGTTGTTGTTGTGGGTTTTCTGGTGGTAGTTGTTGTGGTTGAAGTTGTTGTTGTTGGTTTTCTGGTGGTAGTTGTCGTTGTTGTAGATGGTGTTGTGGTTGAAGTTGTTGTTGTGGGTTTTCTGGTGGTAGTTGTTGTGGTTGTTGTTGGTTTTCTGGTGGTAGTTGTCGTTGTTGTAGATGGTGTTGTGGTTGAAGTTGTTGTTGTGGGTTTTCTGGTGGTAGTTGTTGTGGTTGAAGTTGTTGTTGTAGGTTTTCTGGTAGAAGTTGTCGTTGTTGAACGAGTAGTTGTGGTAGTTGGTGTTGTGGTTGAAGTTGTCGTTGTTGAACGAGTAGTTGTGGTAGACGGCGTTGATTTCGACCAGCATATTTCATTTGTATCTAAGACACAGCTCTGAGATAGGGCATCGAAATAATTTCCATATCCACAAGACTGTTCAACTAGCTCACCATTATAGCACATGTAGAACAAATAGCATTCACTTGGATGTGGTACAAACTGTCCATCTTCATAGCCACCTTCACAAGTACATGGTCCCTTAGTTGTAGTTGATGTTGTTGTGGATTTTGTTGTTGTTGTTGGTTTTTTTGTTGAGGTTGTTGAAGTAGATGACGAGGTTGACAGTGGCCAACAAACTCCTGTTTTGTCAACTACGCATGTTTTCGTCACAATATCGAAATACTTTCCTACTCCACATGATTTCTCCTTGAACTTACCATTAGAGCAAACCAAGAAGGAGTAGCAGTTCGCTGAACTTGGAATCAGATCGCCATTTTCATAACCACCGGGGCATTTAATTTCTGTTGTGGTAGATGGTGTGGTAGAGGAAGTGGTGGTTGTTGGTTTTGGTGTTGAAGTTGTCGTTGTCGTTGATCTTGTTGTTGATTTTGTTGTTTTGGTCGGTTTTTTTGTTGTGGTCGTTGTTGTTGATTTAGTTGTTTTGGTCGGCTTCCTTGTTGTAGTTGTTGTTGTTGAAGAAGATGAAGTTGTTTCGTGCCTCCAACATTTTCCATCAATATCTCGTACACAATTTTTACTTTCTTCATCGAAATAGTTTCCATATCCGCACTCACCGGGAATAAGCTTACCTTGATAGCAGATTAAGTACGAGCTACAGTTTGCACTATTGGCAACCAAATCACCATCCTTAGAACCATCCTCACAATCACATGGTTTAGGCCTGCAAATATTTTCAACATCGGGGACACACTTTTTACTTTGATTGTCAAAGTAATCTTCATCTTCACAGATTTCTGCTACGAGTTCACCTTTTTTACAGACTAAATAACTATAACAGCTGGTTTCGTTCGCAACTCGATCGCCATCCAATAAACCTCCTGGGCACGGGCGAGCACAGTGAATACCGCCTTCATCACGGACACAATTTTTACTTTCTGTATCGAAGTAGTTTCCATATCCACAGTCACCGGGAATAAGCTGACCTTGATAGCAGATGAAGTATGAGCTACAGTTTGCACTGTTTGCAACTAAATCTCCATCCTGAGACCCATCCTCACAAACACATGGGTGAGGCCTGCAAATATTTTCGTTATCGGGGACACACTTTTTACTTTCAACATCAAAGTAATCCTTATCCCCACAGGTCCTTGCTACCAGTTCACCCTTCTTGCAGACTAAGTAACTGTAGCAGTTGCTCTCATCAGGAATTCGTTCGTCTTCCAATAAGCCTCCTGGGCACACACGAGGCCTGCAGATGTTCTTATCGTCACGGACACACTTTTTACTTACAACATCAAAGTAATCCTTATCTCCACATGTCTTTGCTACCAGTTCTCCCTTTTTGCAGACTAAGTAACTGTAGCAGTTGGTTTTATCAGGAATTCGTTCGTCTTCCAATAAGCCTCCTGGACACACACGAGGCCTGCAGATATTCTTATCGTCACGGACACACTTTTTACTTACAACATCAAAGTAATCCTTATCTCCACAGGTCTTTGCTACCAGTTCACCCTTTTTGCAGACCAAGTAACTGTAGCAGTTGGTTTCATCAGGAATTCGTTCGCCTTCCAATAAGCCTCCTGGACACACACGAGGCCTGCAAATGTTCTTATCATCACGGACACACTTTTTACTTTCAACATCAAAGTATTCCGTATCACCACATGTCTTTCCTACTATTTCACCTTTTATGCAGACTAAGTAACTAGAACAGCTGTTCTTATCAGGAATTCGTTCGCCTTCCAATAAACCTCCTGGGCATGGACGAGGACAGTGAATACCGCCTTCATCACGCACACAATTTTTGCTTTCCTTGTCAAAATAATTTCCATATCCACAGTCTCCGGGCATAAGCTTGCCTTCAGTGCAGATGAAGTATGAGCTACAGTTTGCACTGTTAGCAACCAAATCACCATCCTTAGAACCATCCTCACAAACGCATTGGGGCCTACAGACATGCTCATCATCACGGACACATTTTTTAGTTTGTTTGTCAAAGTAATCTCCTTCTCCACAGCTTTCTGCTATAAGTTCACCCTTTTTGCAGACTAAGTAACTGTAGCAGTTGCTCTCATCAGGAATGCGTTCGTCTTCCAATAAGCCCCCTGGACACACACGAGGCCTGCAGATGTTCTTATCATCACGGACACACTTTTTACTTTCAACATCAAAGTAATCCTTATCCCCACATGTCTTTGCTACCAGTTCACCCTTTTTGCAGACTAAGTAACTGTAGCAGTTGGTTTTATCAGGAATTCGTTCGTCTTCCAATAAGCCTCCTGGACACACACGAGGCCTGCAGATATTCTTATCGTCACGGACACACTTTTTACTTACAACATCAAAGTAATCCTTATCTCCACAGGTCTTTGCTACCAGTTCACCCTTTTTGCAGACCAAGTAACTGTAGCAGTTGGTTTTATCAGGAATTCGTTCGCCTTCCAATAAGCCTCCTGGACACACACGAGGCCTGCAAATGTTCTTATCATCACGGACACACTTTTTACTTTCAACATCAAAGTATTCCGTATCGCCACATGTCTTTCCTACTATTTCACCTTTTATGCAGACTAAGTAACTATAACAGCTGTTCTTATCAGGAATTCGTTCGCCTTCCAATAAACCTCCTGGGCATGGACGAGGACAGTGAATACCGCCTTCATCACGCACACAATTTTTGCTTTCCTTGTCAAAATAATTTCCATATCCACAGTCTCCGGGCATAAGCTTGCCTTCAGTGCAGATGAAGTATGAGCTACAGTTTGCACTGTTAGCAACCAAATCACCATCCTTAGAACCATCCTCACAAACGCATTGGGGCCTACAGACATGCTCATCATCACGGACACATTTTTTAGTTTGTTTGTCAAAGTAATCTCCTTCTCCACAGCTTTCTGCTATAAGTTCACCCTTTTTGCAGACTAAGTAACTGTAGCAGTTGCTCTCATCAGGAATGCGTTCGTCTTCCAATAAGCCCCCTGGACACACACGAGGCCTGCAGATGTTCTTATCATCACGGACACACTTTTTACTTTCAACATCAAAGTAATCCTTATCCCCACATGTCTTTGCTACCAGTTCTCCCTTTTTGCAGACTAAGTAACTGTAGCAGTTGGTTTTATCAGGAATTCGTTCGTCTTCCAATAAGCCTCCTGGACACACACGAGGCCTGCAGATATTCTTATCGTCACGGACACACTTTTTACTTACAACATCAAAGTAATCCTTATCTCCACAGGTCTTTGCTAACAGTTCACCCTTTTTGCAGACCAAGTAACTGTAGCAGTTGGTTTTATCAGGAATTCGTTCGCCTTCCAATAAGCCTCCTGGACACACACGAGGCCTGCAAATGTTCTTATCATCACGTACACACTTTTTACTTTCAACATCAAAGTATTCCGTATCGCCACATGTCTTTCCTACTATTTCACCTTTTATGCAGACTAAGTAACTATAACAGCTGTTCTTATCAGGAATTCGTTCGCCTTCCAATAAACCTCCTGGGCATGGACGAGGACAGTGAATACCGCCTTCATCACGCACACAATTTTTACTTTCCTTGTCAAAATAATTTCCATATCCACAGTCTCCGGGCATAAGCTTGCCTTCAGTGCAGATGAAGTATGAGCTACAGTTTGCACTGTTAGCAACCAAATCACCATCCTTAGAACCATCCTCACAAACGCATTGGGGCCTACAGACATGCTCATCATCACGGACACATTTTTTAGTTTGTTTGTCAAAGTAATCTTCTTCTCCACAGCTTTCTGCTATAAGTTCACCCTTTTTGCAGACTAAGTAACTGTAGCAGTTGCTCTCATCAGGAATTCGTTCGTCTTCCAATAAGCCCCCTGGACACACACGAGGCCTGCAGATGTTCTTATCATCACGGACACACTTTTTACTTTCAACATCAAAGTAATCCTTATCTCCACAGGTCTTTGCTACCAGTTCACCCTTTTTGCAGACCAAGTAACTGTAGCAGTTGGTTTTATCAGGAATTCGTTCGCCTTCCAATAAGCCTCCTGGACACACACGAGGCCTGCAAATGTTATTATCATCACGGACACACTTTTTACTTTCAACATCAAAGTATTCCGTATCGCCACATGTCTTTCCTACTATTTCACCTTTTATGCAGACTAAGTAACTATAACAGCTGTTCTTATCAGGAATTCGTTCGCCTTCCAATAAACCTCCTGGGCATGGACGAGGACAGTGAATACCGCCTTCATCACGCACACAATTTTTACTTTCCTTGTCAAAATAATTTCCATATCCACAGTCTCCGGGCATAAGCTTGCCTTCAGTGCAGATGAAGTATGAGCTACAGTTTGCACTGTTAGCAACCAAATCACCATCCTTAGAACCATCCTCACAAACGCATTGGGGCCTACAGACATGCTTATCATCACGGACACATTTTTTAGTTTGTTTGTCAAAGTAATCTTCTTCTCCACAGCTTTCTGCTATAAGTTCACCCTTTTTGCAGACTAAGTAACTGTAGCAGTTGCTCTCGTCAGGAATGCGTTCGTCTTCCAATAAGCCCCCTGGACACACACGAGGCCTGCAAATGTTCTTATCATCACGGACACACTTTTTACTATCATTGTCGAAGTATTCTTCATCCCCACAGGTTTGAGCTATCAGTTCACCTTTTTTACAGACTAAGTAACTATAACAACTAGTTTCATTTGCCACGCGATCTCCTTCCTTACACTTTGGCCAACATTTGCCGTCATAATCACGTTCACATCTTTTGCTTGTTTTGTCAAAGTAGTTTCCGGTTCCACAACTTTGAGCTACCAACTCTCCGTGCAAGCAAACATAATACGAATAGCATTTGTCTTCATTTTCAATGAAGTCACCTTCTTCGTAACCACCTGGACAAGTACAAGGTTTGTCTTTGCAGCCGCATATGCCATTGATATCGCGAACGCAATTGTTGGTGGTAGTGTCAAAGTAGTTACCGAGTCCACAGTCATCTGGAATTAATTTGCCGTTATCGCAACGGAAGTAAGAACTACAACTCTCGTCATTTCCGATTAAATCGCCTTGTTTGTAACCGCCCTCACAATAGCATATTTCCCAGCACTTGCCGTCTTCATCTCGCTCGCACTGCTTTGTTGAGTTGTCGAAAAGATATTGGTACGGGCAATTTTGTTCGACGAGTTTTCCCTTAGTGCACTCCAAATAAACGGAGCAATTAATAGAACTGGAAATTCTGTCACCTTCTGCTAAGCCTCCAGTACAAGGAGGGCTACTTTGAGGCCAGCACTTTCCATTTGTGTCTCTTTGACACAGGTTTTTAGAAGTATCAAAATAATTTCCATATCCACAAGTTTTATGTATTAAATCTCCTTTGTGGCATAAATAGTAGGAATGACAGCTGTCAGGATCTTTCACAAGATCACCTTCCGTATAGTCTCCAGCGCACGTGCAAGGTTCTGGTTCTGGTGTTGCTGGCCAACAAATATTGTCCACATCAGGTTTGCAAAACAAATTTTTACTATCAAAATAACTTCCCTGTCCGCATGATTGCTCAACAAGTTTTCCCGCGTTGCAAATATAGAAAAGTGAGCAATCGGTCGGATGGGCTGAATATGCTCCATTTTCCTTACATTGAGATTGAGAGCAAGTATTTTTTGTGTCTGGCATGCAGTATAGTTTCTTAGTGTCAAAGTAACTACCTGGATCGCAATTTTGGCTTACAGGTTTTCCACCGTAACAAACTATAAAGCTTGAACATGAATTACTGTCAGCCAAAAATGTTCCATCGTCTCGATTCCGACACACATTCTAAAAATAAAAACAAAATTGGTAAACAAACAAACCTTTAAATTAGGATCCACTTGTTAAGCATTATGGTGTATACTCACTTCTTGAGTTCCTGATGATTTTATGGCATCAACACTGAGGACAACAGCAAGAACCGTTGTTAAAGTGACAACTGCAATTAAAAATCAACATTAGGTCTTCATAGAACTCAACGAACTAAATTTCACAAAAACACAAATGAACACTTCATCACTACCTCTCATTGTCCTAGTTTCAAAATTATTCCTTTAGGTCTTTTGTGTGGATCCTATTTAATTTATATTTATTCCTTAGTTAGTTGTACGCTCACGAGTATAATTCGAAGGAACTCATCAATTTTTGGGCGTTTGAGGTCTTTTATATGATATCGAGATTGATACCAGCAACCCACACCTCAATTAGGTTATCAGAGATTTTTTGGTAAAATTTCATGTCAAACAAGGAGAGCGGCACTTTGCGTCTTACATACTTTTATTTTTAAAGAGCTAATTGCTGGAACTATGGCTAGATGAGTTTTTATCGATAAATTAGTGTTCTACTAGAATTTTCCTTGTCGATCTTAAATGTGTTCTTTATCATTCTGTTTTTGACAGAAAAAAAAAAGAAAGTATAATTCATTATCAGATGAAGTTTTGTATAGTTATGACATTCTAAAGTCATAGATTTTAATCAGTTTATGTATCAGTTTGTAGAGATGTTATATTGTGTGATAGCAAAAAGTATACAAGGTCAAAGTCAGTTTATTGATTGAAAAAAAAAGATGCAACTGACAGCTGCTAGAAAGAGTTCTTTCTTTAAACTCCATTGCCAAATTTAAAATCAGGGAACATTTTATTATTTGTTGTAAATTTTGAGTCAGTTTTTGTACAGATACGTCCCATCACTGCATACAATGTATGTATTGTTTATTTTTTACACATTGATTTTGAGTATTGACAGCTTCAAATTAATAGGTTTGTTCGATTTGCCTCATAATGTTTTTATTTTCGCACACTTTTGAGCATCTGTCAAAATGGGTCGAATGATCAAATCTCAAAAAATAATAATTTTTAACGTCTTTTTCAAGACTTTCAAATATTTGAAAACATATGTAAATAAATCCAAAATGGCACGAATACGATAACTTTGGCGCCAAGATATAATAACGGTTTTTGGTAGAGAGTCTTAATACAAGCATTTTTTACTATGGGAGGGGGGTCTATCTCCCCCCGTTTAGGCGGGAGGGGCAATTTAAAAAAGTTATTATTTAAAATGAAAAAAAAAGTAATTAAAAAATAACGGTGATAATTACAATTAAGTTGTATACATTTTTTTTAAGCCAACATTCTGTTCTATTAGCCAGTTTTTAAATCAAGTCAAAACTATGCGTAGTTTTTGAAAAATTTAATTTGAAACTCAAAATTTGAGTAAAAAAAGTTAAAAAAAGGTTTAAAGTTTAACTTTTTCAATACTTCAAGATTATCTACCATTGTTTTTATTTCAGAACTTATTGCTCTTATTTGTTTTTGATCAAAAACCGAAAACTAGATGATTTTATGTCTTTTAGTTTTTGAGAAAATTTAAAATAAAAATTTAATTTTAAACTCAAAATTTGAGTAAAAAAAGTTAAAAAAAGGTTTAAAGTTTAACTTTTTCAATACTTCAAGATTATCTACCATTGTTTTTATTTCAGAACTTATTGCTCTTATTTGTTTTTGATCAAAAACCGAAAACTAGATGATTTTATGTCTTTTAGTTTTTGAGAAAATTTAAAATAAAAATTTAATTTTAAACTCAAAATTTGAGTAAAAAAAGTTAAAAAAAGGTTTAAAGTGTAACTTTTTCAATACTTCAAGATTATCTACCATTGTTTTTATTTCAGAATTTATTGCTCTTATTTGTTTTTGATCAAAAACTGAAAACTAGATGATTTTATGTCTTTTAGTTTTTTAGAAAATTGAAAATAACCACAACTACTATTTTAATTTAATTCTTTTTTTTTGCTTGAGTGGTCTTATTTTGATAGTAATAATGGTATTTGCGTATGCGTAATGCATGTTTGGGTGTATGCAACAGTAAGGTGTGCGCGAGTTTGGGTGTATGCAACAGTGGGATCTGTAAGGGGGGGCATGCTGCCCCCCTGCAACCTCCCTGCTTAGGCACACTATAGGATTAGGGGTGGGTGCAAGTTGAAGTGTGTGCAAGGTGGGGAGGGTGCAAGGTGCGGTGGGTGCAAGATGGGGTGAATGCAAAGTTTCTTTTGCATTTAAATAAGCTGGATTTAAGAAAAATTAATTTACCCTAGGTGTATCTTAATCCATATTCGATTATTACTATCAAAATAAGACTACGTTAATACTTAAGCAAGGAAAAAGTAATTTAATTAAAATATTTTGTTTTGGTAATTTTCAATTTTCTCAAGAACTAGAAGACATCAAGTCATCTAGTTTTCAGTTTTTGATCAAAAACAAATAAGAGCAATGAATTATAAAAAAAATAGTAGATAATCTGAAAGTTTTGAAAAATTACACTTTAAACCTTTTTTTTAACTTTTTTTTGCACAAATTTTGACTTTAAAACCATTTTTTTCAAAAACTATGCATAGTTTTGACTTGATTTAAAAACAAGCTAATAGACAAAAGTGTTGGCTTTAAAAAAAGGTATAATACTTAATTATAAGTATTACCGTTATTTTTTAATCATTTTTATTATTAATATATGATATTGAAAAGTAAAAGTATGCATCATACATAAAATAGAAACTATATTGCTATCGTTTTGTTAAGAATTTGTGTGGAAATATGTCTTCAAACGTATATAAACTCACATTTTGTAATTCATTCGTCGTTCGTTGGTCGCGCTCATGTGAATGATGCTTAACAAAACAAACGAATTAAGCTCGCCTTATGTGTATGTACTATTTTGAACCAATGAAATCACCGGCTTCGTTCAATAATAAGGTGGTTCGATTTTTTGTTCACAAGTTTTTTTAATCGTTGATATTGTGTTCGATTAATAAAGTATAAAATGTAACACTAATATATGTACTAATCAGGGAAAAATACAGGGACGTACTATAACTTACGATGGGCGCCAGGAAGTTTTTTTTGTTTTACGTGGTGCAAACTTACCAAAACCTTAATCAAACAAAATATAATTCCAAACTGAAACGATAACACAGAATTTTAGCTCTTAAAGGATGGTAAAGATATTTTCAGGGAAACAATTGCGAACATAGGTGAAAAATCCTAAATTTTTTAACAATCAAAATTTGATAATATTAATATATGGGGATTTTGGTTAAATAAAACCATTTTTTTAAAGTATTTTAAATTTAAATTTAAACTGGAAACTGGTAAAGAATAAAACATCATTTTCACAAAGTAACTTACCTTTTTTTCAAATTAAATTGAATTAATTCCCTTGTAGAGATTTTCTGACCCACTTAGCCCTAATTGTTTATAGTCACTCTTTCAGTGCATTTTCAACTCCTCCACAAATTATCTCAGTTTTCTTACTCTGAAAACTCTCACAAAACAATTCCTCTCAAGACTTCAAAGTCTTACTACCGAATTTTAAATACACAAAATGGTTTTTCGATTTTCTTGCAACTAACTTGCAAACCTGTAGCACCCGTGGCGTGATGGTTAGTGCGTTGGATTGTCATAACACAGCTCTTGAGTTCAATCCCTGCCTATGACATCTAAAGTTTTTTTCACTGGCTCTTGCGAGGAATTGACAAATCATCCAAGAGTGCTTCTTGTCATAGAAAGTGCTTTCTCAAATTAGCCCTTCGGATTCGGCTTAAAGCTGTAGGCCCCTTCCATCCCTGACAACATTACTCGCACACATGAATGGTTGAGAGTTTAAGTCACTTGGCCCTAGTTCTCAACGGATTATTGCGCCACCTTATTTATTTTTATTTAACTTGCAAACTAACCAATTTCAACATCTTACAAAAAAGACTTCTTGGTGTTTTCTCTTATCCAAACTAGCTTACTTCAAACTTCCGTCCGTCCGTTCTTAAACCCGATTCACTTTCCCTTTATTTAAAAATGCCTTTTGAGAGGGATCGTTCACAATGAAGTTAAAAAAATGGACGTATTCAGTGCAACTCCTTCCAATACTACATAGTTAATTAAAAGTAAAACAAAAAATGAAATGATTACGTTGAATATTTTCATCCCCAGCGAATCTGTGCAGACTAAAATAGATAAAAATCATTTAAGAATGCACTTTGTCAACAATCAATGTTCTCATTGGCAAGGAAAAATGTAATTCTAGCTCTAAGATTTTAAAAGAAACTTGAACCGTCCACCTTCGAGCAAATTTAGGAATGCTATCGGACGTTGTTGTGAAGTTAAAATAAAATACCTCAACAAATATTCCAGTTAATTATATTTTATGTAATATTGTAATATATATTTTATGATATTATTTTATACCAATATTAGTTATAATTAAGTTAACAATCAACATTAGTCCACTGACAGTTTGAACTGGCTCGACTAAAATACAACCCTTCCGGGCATGGCATTTCAACTGGCCTGCCGTTATCGCATAAGAAATACTTTTGACAATCCGTGGGATGTGGTAAAAATCTAACACCTGGAGTGCACGTTATTGGTTCTAAAGCAGTTTGTGGGCGTTGAACAAGTAAGGAAGTAGAAGAAGAGGATATGCTGTTAGGTGCCCCTCGTGTTGTGAGTGTAGTAATTGGCCCACTGAATAAGCCTGTGCATTTAGCGATACTAGAATCTACGCACCCGTTAGCTTTTTCACTCCATTGACGCCCTGCACGGCAAGTCGTGACGTACAGCTTACCCTGGCTGCAAGAGAAGTATTTGTCACACTGACCGGGTATGCCAAAGTTTTTGACTCCATTTGTGGGACATGTTGGAATGTTTGCTTTGGGTTTTGTGTTAGAACTGGGCTGAGAGGTTGATGGTTTGGTGGTTGAGACAGATGGTGTTGTCGGGGGCACAATCGTGTCTATTGTCTCTCCACATTGAGCAACAAAAGGACTATCACAACGGTTAGCTTCAAGATTCCAATGTAATCCATACGGACAAGATACAATAAAGCTTCTTCCAAACGAACATTTTAAAAATTTAGTACAATCTCCAGGATGAGGAAGATGAATAGGATGGTATAAGTCATCGTTAAGTGGACACGCTGGATTCAATTGTCCATTAGTAATAGTTTCAGACAAGCTCTTACAATTTGCCACTGACGGATCTACACATTTACGATGTTCCACACTCCAATGATATTGCTCAGGACATTTCATATGAGATGCAAGTCCACCATTACATTCAAAAAATTTACCACAGTCATGATTGTCTGGTAAATATGTTGGATTTTCACCAATTGGACAAAGTGGATTGTATGTTGGTGGTTTATTATTTTGTTTATTTACACAGCTTGCTTGTGCAGAGCATTGTCCTGAAGAAGGATCCCAATTTAGTCCCAATTGACATGAGAAAAGATAAGCGATTCCTTGAACACAAATATAGTATTTTCTACAGTCGACAGCATGTGGAACAAAGCTCAAAGTACTTCCAGAAGATTTGGGACAAGTTGGCGTCAAAGCTGTTTCCTCCACAGCAAGTCCTACAGATACGCTCATGAAGATCGTTAAAATTATCCAAAAACATTCTGTAGTATGAAAGTTTTGATTAAAATGTTCTTTAGTTAAAAAAAATAATTATCAAAAATATTCAAACCCGAACCTCTCTTTTCTAAACGCAGCATTTTATTTTATTTTTTAAAATAAGACTCATTCAATCGAGGCTTTGTATCTAATATTTATAGGAAACTCACTGCTCTAAAAGTACTTGAGTTTTAATGTGCAATTTGGGTCAAGACTTTTAAAAGTAAATAATTACATTTTAACAGAAAAACATCAGATTGTACACAAGGTAATTGTGTTGTGGTGTTTAAAAAATGTCCACTTAACAAACTTTTTGTTTAGCCGCATTCAATAACTTAAAAGTAATTGATTTTATATCTTGTAGGTTAGAAAGCGATTGCTACCTGTTCTATATGATTCAATGAGACTCGTTTCGTGTGAATCATCAAGATAATAATTTGATTTCCCTGACAAAGAAAATTTCAAAATTTTGATAAGTTCCAAGAATGTTATATTCATATCCAATTGGAAGTTATTGTATTCGGTGCGAGTTTTCAAAATGAAATTTTTTGTATTTCAAAGTCTGTCAAAAGTTTTTGAATTTGCCGTTAAGCTCTCTTTGCTTTTTACTCCCTTACCCCGTTCATTTTATTTAGAGCTCATAGAGCGCACTCCGAGCTAGCATTTATTAAAAAAAACACAACCCCAGCTCTATGATACGCCCGAGCTAAAAAATAAAAAAAACAGATCTTTTTTGACAGATCAGTTATCTTCTCTGAGCTTCAAACGAAAACCGCCCATTTGTAGTTTAGATGAAAAGGTTTGAGTTTTGAAATCAAGCACACATAGATTTAACTCCTAAGTTTTTTGCGCACACTTCACGCACACATTTATACAAACTCCTAAATCAGCTGTTCACTTAAGTTTGAAGGCAAACCAAGATATATATCTAAACATAGAGTGTAGTACCCGTGGCATGATAGTTAGTGCGTTGGACTGTCATACTAGAGGTCTTGGGTTTGATCCCTGCCTGTGCAATCTAAAGTTTTTTTTACTGACGCTTGCGAGGAATTGACAAATTTTTCAAGAGTGCTTCTTGTCATGGAAAGTGCTTTCTCAAATTAGCCGTTCGGATTCGGCTTTAAACTGAAGGTCCCCTCCATCCCTGACAATAGTACTCGCACACAGAAATGGTTGAGAGTTGTAAGTCACTAGGCCCTAGTTCTCAAGGGACTGTTGCGCCACCCAATTTATTTATTTATAGAGTGCTTTCGCTTAAAAACCAGACTAGCTTATAAAGCGGCCACTACTACTTGATTGTTTCATCAAAAATATGCAATATTTAATTGCTGTTTATTGCTAAACTAGCCGACCCGTGCTCGCGTTGCTTCGCAAATTGACGAACATTTTTTGAATATTAGTATTAGCATATGAAAAAATTTCTCAATGGGACTGAGCATATTTTCTACAATAATATTAATTTTAGTTTATAATCAAAAAACACTTCCTTATCGAAATTAACACTTTAGAAAAAAAAACTTTAGTAAAATATTACGTAGTAAAGGCCAAGCCGCACGTGAAAACAAACAAAATACAAAACCATTTCAATTTTTTAGTTAAAAACAGAACGAAATTTTTGTCTATTTTCTTCTTTTCTTTCTTTTATTCATACCTAGAAACGTTTTTTTGCAACCGAAAAATATAGTTTGCCTTTGCGGTAAAAAAAAAACAAATTTGTGTTTTTAATGTTCTCATACATCTATAGGTATGCGTGTGTAAATATCCATAGACACATTTTTTTATTCTTCTGCTCATGTTCAGTGCAGTGCAACTGACTTAACCTACCTACATTTGTGTGCTCTTTTTGTCGACGTCATTGTAAGTACCTTCTTTGAGTTGTTTGTAAAGAAAATTTTAATTTAATTTCAGTTTTATTGTTAGAGGAAGTGATACAAAATTGGTAATTCAAGCTATTATAATAGAACTTTTTTATTTTTAAATTGGAAGAATTATAATCTATTCACTTCCTCGAACCAGAAAAATAAAAAAGATCTAATTTTTCTTTAGATAAATCGGCATTTCATGTGCACGGCACTGTTTATTTATTTTTATTAAATGTCCATAGTAACTTAAAAAAAAAGAGCCCACACTGCTCAGCGATGTGACGATAGAATTAGGCGCCAGTTATAGCTATCATTGAAATCGATCCGGAAAAATGTTTGAATCGAAATTTGCCGATGTTTTCTTTTGATTAGAAATGAAAATTATATACCGATCGATCGGAAATCACACAAAGAATTTTTTTTGAGAAAAACAAAGTTTAGTTGCACATTTATTTTTCTCTAAAAATGTATTTTTCTATTTTCCGGACGGAAATTCATTTTCCTGAACAGCTGATACTTTTATGTTCAAAAGTGAAACGAATCGTTCCACTGATTTGTGTTCCAATTTCACACAATTCTAATGACAGATTTCTGTCAGTAAAAATTTTTCGGTGGCTTTCAATCAGGAAAAAATTTTCAATGACAGAAATTTTTAATGATAGCTATAAACGACCTGCCAAAAAAATTCCAATGTTTGTTTTAAATGATGAAAACCAATGATAGCTATAACTAGCGCCTTAGAGAAACAAAAAAATAATGTGTGTGTGTAGGTTAGTTGATGAACTATACAATGAAAAATTGAATATGTATGTAGGTAGGTAGGTAAGAGAAAAAACGTAACTATTAAATGGAACACATAATATTAAGAGAGAAAGAACATGGGAAGAAAAGAAAATTAAAAATGTTGGAATGATAATGAAATGAAACAAAGCAGTGACCTCGCGATTGTGATGGAATTAATTTCCTGGATAAAATAAATTCAAAAAGTTTATAATTTTATAATTTGTTTTTATTTATTTCTCAAGTTGTATGTTTAACTTAGAAGTGATTTTAGGCTTAAAATTTGCGATTTGCAATGCTAATCTTTGTCGATTATTGTATAGGTTTTAAGATATGAGTGGTTGTATAAGTCAACTAATGAAAAAAATGGACACAAAATGTAAAATTAATAATATTTTAGTTTCACAAATAATTAATGAAAACAAAATAAAAGCCGTAAACACTCTCATAACAATATAGAAAGTAATAAAATATATTTCAAATAAATCGGTTGACTACTTTCTGAGATCATGCGTTACAAACTTTAAAATGGTTTCGCTTTTATATAATAGTATAGATTATTTTGAGAAATATGACCCGCTTATTTTAAAAAGAGACAACCCAGATACATATGTATATATAGATAAAGGGTGTATTCATAAACGCAGAAAATCTGCGCTAGTACAATCACATTTCTTTTCTGATGCATTTGATGCATTTAACGCACTCCCAATGCAGAATGTCTGCAGTAAACACCTGGGGTCTCCATTGGACATTTCCGATGACAGGTCTATCGGCCTGTTAAAAGTTTTCAGAGCTTGCGAAGGAATCCAATTCCTTTTGTCGTCGGTTGTGAAGATGGGAGTCACATACCCATTCTCTCGCCTTCAGACGACAAAGTAAGCTACTATAATAAAAAAGGAGTTTGTTCGAGCAATCTCCAGGTAAAAGTTCTTGTTTATTTATTTGAAATTACTTAAATTAATCTTAAAGTACCTAAATAGTCAAAGACAATTTGTGATAGCAACCAAAAATTTATCGATGTTTTTTTTTGGGTTTATTCCTGGAAGTTATCATGATGCTAATGTTTGGGAAAGCAGTCCAATCGGAGCTAACTCCATAAGGATGTTGTAGACGAAGGATACATTTTAGGCGATTCAGCGTTACCATTAACTACATACCTTCTTGTCCCGTACCGTGACAATGGATATCTTTCTTCTATGGAAAGAAAATTTAACTTCATTCATAGTTCCACCAGGGTCTGTATTGA
This sequence comes from Eupeodes latifasciatus, assembly GCA_920104205.1. Lineage (NCBI taxonomy): Eukaryota > Metazoa > Arthropoda > Insecta > Diptera > Syrphidae > Eupeodes > Eupeodes latifasciatus. The sequence continues at coordinate 14,901,179 of OV049924.1, read as the reverse complement.
ACAGGCGTTTGGCAGATTGAAACAAAAATTTAGAATCCTTAAATACGTCGACGTCAAAAAATTGCAATATTTAAAATATATTGTTATGTTATGGCTTGCATCGTTTTACACAATATTATTATCGATAAAGACGGACTAGGAGAAGAAGTTTTTGAAACATTGAACTCAGAAACTGATGAGCAAGAGCAACATGACCATAATCAAAACAATCCGTCCAAAAACGGAGAAGCAAAGCAGAAGCGAAATCAAATTGCTATGCTATTTTCTTCATAAATATTTATTTTAATAAAACAATACATTTTAACTTAAAATTGTACTTCTTTTATTTAAAAAAAACTTCAACGATAACAAATAACAAGCAAAAACAAAACTGAACTAAAAATACTTAGTTTAACAAAATACAAAAAGTAATATTAAAGTAGATAAATAGGTTTTTTTTTTCAATTAGAAAGATTCATTAAAGATTCCTGGAGACTTTTTATAAGCTCCAACCGACGTTTATCGATTTCAATTTTTTCTCTCTCGATGGTAACGAGCTCCTGGTGCTTCAAATCGCCTTTGTCTGATTCTTTCTTCAAAAACGCAAGAAGTTCGTCTTCATTTTTGCGTTTGCGCTTCGTTGGGGTTTCAGAAATGATTTCGCCATCCAATTCTGCTTCTTCTACAACAGATGACAACGTATTCCTCTCCGTTGGAAATGCTGATGTAGAACACAGAAGTTGTTGTGGCGGAGACACGCTATGCCTTCCTCCATACGCTTGATCAAATATTTCGAAGTAATCCCACGTTGTTGCTTCATACCCTGATTCCTTGTTTCTCTTCTTGATTCGTTTATAGGTAGTCATCCTCATCATGTTCTCAAACTTTTTTTTTGCATTATCGACTCTTATGTCGAAAAATGGATCGATTTCTTTTATCCCAGAAAGAAGCGTCCTCTACAAAGTAATTTTTTTCTTCTTTCCAGCTTTAAATTCCATTTCCATGCTTATTTGTTTAGTAACTAAAAGTTTAATGTGGTTAGTTGTCCACACAGTACTTTCATCATCCCTTTAAAAACAATAAATTAAATTATATTTATCAAAAACTTAACAAAATATTTGCCATTACTTACATTCTTTACGATTCAGCCGCTTTGTCCTTCTTGTTATTGTACCAAATTATTTTATATTCCCGCTCTTTCTGCAGCCAAACAAATTCAGCTGCACAATCTGCCCGATGCTGACGACATTCTGACGTTTATGAACGATAGGTACTGCAGTTCGACTAGGTTAGTTCGATCGAAAATCTGACTTTATGAATGCAGATAACGCAGTTCTTAGTTAGGCTGACGTTTATGAATACACCCAAAATCTAATGTTTTTAAATTCAAATAAAACGCAACTTCGCAGCTACCTTCTAAGCAGAAGAGTACACATCTGTTTATACATCGCGCATTTCTTTCTTAAAAGCGTATTTAATTTTACATTAAGTTCAATAATATTTGGCCTTAATTCTCTTTCAAAATTCTTCTTTTATATAGATTTTTGTTTTCTTAATTGAATTTCGGGTTTATTTTACTTTTACAAAATGCATTCAAGCTGTTGTACGAGTCAAGACCTCCCCTTTTCTTGAATTCAAAAATTATTGGATATGAATCCCTTTTTTATACATATGTATATACATTTTACTGCTTTAAACTTTGTTGCTAAAAATACTACTTTTAACTAAGGATTGGTCCAAGAACGGAAATCCAGCTCTATTCCAATCGCTCAGTTCAAATTCATCTACTTTTGACCAATTACCGATCCATTGGGGAGGTCATATGAACCATAAAGCTTATACAGTTAAGTTGTATAAGTAAATATTTCATCTAAAAGCGATTTGCTGTCAAAAACAACTAAAATATTTGCTTTCACACAATTTAGAATTAGAAAGAAAAATCTTTCATTAGATTTTTTCTGAGAGAAATAGCAAATATTTAGGTTCTTAAGAAGTAGCCTTCAATAAAAGATCGCCAATTTGATACTAAGTTGCTTATAAATTCCTGAAACTCGTCTTTAGACAAATAAATTTCCCAAAAACAGCAAACCGACACTTTCATTAAACTAATGGCTAACTGAAAAACAATGAATGTTTCATATCTATTAATTTAATACAAAAGCTTTGAATCTCTCGAGAAGTGAAGTGAAAAAAGATTCTGCAACGTGTAAATTTTGAGTACCACACTTAAGTTTCTTCGCAACTTTTCTGTTTACCTTATAATGGTTTTTATTTAATTTTTAAAGAAATAATAATAATAATAAAATTCCAAAACCAAACATTTTTCTCTCTCTACAATTTTTAAGTTTTGTTGACTCCTTTAAAAAAAAGGCAGACAGTTATTTTTGGAAAAAAGCTACGTTTTAGCTTAATTTCTAAGGGTGTCCCAAAATTAACGCAAGATTTGAATTTGCCGCCATTTGTGCAGTGAAGTATTGGCAACCCTGAAAAAAAAGCAATTTGACAGCTAACAGTATAGGGTTATTAAAAATGGAGCGTTACACGATAGAACAACGTGTCTTCATTATTAAAGAATATTTCAAAAATAGTGAAAGCTTGGCGGCTGATTTTTCGAGCAAAATCATCCTAAGCGATGAAGCACATTTTCATCTTGATGGCTTTGTCAATCGCCAAAATTGCCGCATTTGGGGTTCGGAGAACCCACATGTGATTGTCGAAAAACAAATGCATCCACAACGCGTGACTGTATGGTGTGGATTTTGGGCTGGAGGCATAATTGGGCCATATTTTTTTGAAAATGATGCTGGTCAAGCAGTGACTGTTACTGGTGCTCGATATCGCGACATGATTACACAGTTCTTTCTGCCAAAATTGGATGATATTGATGTGTCCAATATGTGACGGTGCCACATGTCATACAGCCCGTGAAACAATTCAATTACTGCATGAGACATTTCCAGGTCGTGTACTCTCTCGTTTCGGTGATCAAAATTGGCCTCCTAGATCGTGTGATTTAACACCATTAGACTTCTTTTTATGGGGTTATTTGAAATCACAAGTCTATGTTAACAAGCCCACAACCACCCGTGCATTAAAGGAGGAGATTCAACGCTGCATCAACGAAATTCAACCACATTTATGCAGAATGGTCATGGAAAATTTCAACAAAAGAGTGCGCATGTGCATGCAAAGCCGTGGAGGCTATTTGTCTGATGTGTTATTCCATACATAACCCTATCCTATGTACTTTACGAGTCAATAAAAATATAACTATCAAAAGACTAAAAACGGCGTCTTCTATTTAATTCAAATCTTGCGTTAATTTTGGGACACCCTTAACATTTCTGCGTGAAATGTCCCAAAAACCCTCTAAACTTTTGTATTTAATATGGGATAATTAGAATCCTTTAACATGTAGGGAGTCGTCCAATTTAAATAGTTCGACCATATTTTGCTGGACAACAGTGTTCAAAAATAATCTTATAACTAAGGTTGGCACTTTAGCTCTTGAAATATGTACATATATTTAAGGTTAAGATAAACAGAAAATTAAAGAACATGTTCAAGAGGTGCTCAAAAACTCATCTTTATGTTAAGTGTGTGACCCCCCCCCAATTAATAGTCTATATTCACCCTGTATTTAATGGCACCTTATTTTACAGCACCGTAGTAAACATATCATACAAATTCTTATTAGGAGAGAGTTCGACTTTTGGGATTTGGAAAACTTTGTTCTTGATATACATATTACATAAAGCCAAGGAAATAAAGTATCCCGAACTTACGAATTTTCAATTTCACAAATAGGACTGATTAAAATAACTTCCAATGGAAAGTGAATAAAATGTATATTTAATAAGAGTAAACAAACAGAGTCCACGTGGCAAGCCACCTAATTTAAAAATTGTGTTTTAGTTCTTTAAAGGAAAAGAAATATTAAAGTTCTATTTGTTTTTTATTATTATAAAACTGCAAAATCACATAAGGCCCACTTTTTAACTTTTAAATTACACAAACAAAATTAGCAAACATAGTCTGTAAATGAACATTTTGATGTACGTTTATCCCAAAATGAACCCTGAGGACAGGTTAATTCGTATTCAATTCCATTAACACACTGAATTAGCTTGTTACAGTCAGTAGGATGAGGTTTATATTGAAAAGTACAGCCTCCTCCGCCTATAACTGGAGGGGTTATTACTCCATTGGAATTGCAGCAAGCAACGCCTGGTGCTTCACATCGTGACAATGGTTTTGACCAGTGCAAACCGGTGGGGCATGAAAGAGTGTATCCCAAGCCATAAGAACACTTAATGAATTTAGTACAATCTCCAGGGTATGGAAGACATGTTGGATTAAATGGATCATCGTCCAATGGACAATCCAAATTGGCAACACCAGCACTTTTGACCCATTTTTCTAATCCACAAGTTAAATTTATCAAAAGTAACACCACCAAAATGATGTTTGATTTATTTTCTGTGAATCAATCAAATCAATTAAAAAACAAACAAATTATAAGAAAAAACAAAACATTTATATTTACCTAATTTACTAAACATTCTTTGGCAATATCTCAAACTGCCCTGATGCAATCCACTATGATCCACATTAATTTATATGCCATGGACGCGATATTTTTCGAGTTTATTTTTATCGTAAACATAGATGTAAATATTGACTTTTGATACTGATCTGATTGACATTGGAAAAATTAATAATTTTAGAGTGCCCAACACTCAACTTGGAGCATGATTAATGGCGGAATCGAATACGAGTCAATACTTTGTTATGGTGATATTGAATGACTTTTAGTTTTACAATGGTCATCATGCGGTAGAGTAGTCCAAATACTTTAACAATATTATGAAATTTCATATACCTAGAAGATTCGATCATGGAAGTGATTAAGAAAATTGATGCAAATTAGTAGCGTCATGTGGTTTTCTGTTGTGATTGTCACCGGAAACAATTGATTATTGAAATTATGTTACAATGTTCATTAATCGTGTTACAAGAAGATTTGTTTATCCCTTTACAAATAAAAATTAATATAGTACATGTAGAATATAAATTAATTTGGATTATAGTGGAATGCATGTGGACAATTTGAGAAATAGCTCCACGAATAATATGTTGAATAACTTTCATATTTTCTTAACTAAATTTTGTTTGAATTTTCTGAAATTTTTAGGTATTGCAACCATAGTTTTGGAGTGATAATTGATTCAAAACAAAAGTGTGGTAGCCAATAAAGAATATTTGGACGATGATCTCGATCTAACAAGCAGATTTTGGGAAATTAATTGTGATCTTACAACTTGGTATAAATGTGACAAAAGTTATCCACGCTATTCTAATGAAAAAGTTAATTTCGATGAAGCGAAATATTTCATTAAAATCAATAAAACGTTAATGGTAAAATTACAAAAATAGAAATTTATTGCTTAAAACGTACAGCTAATAATAATAAAAACATGTTTGAGCATACCTACATAAATAAACTTAAAATTAGTTTTGTTTTACAGCTAATAATAATATTAAGATATCCACAAAAGAATTACTTAACGAAAAGTAAAATATTTGACATGTAATGTTATTGTTAGAAAAATCAAATTGACAGTTTTAAAAATAAAGTCTACCAGAAATATCGCACTGAATTAGTCCCGAATATATAAAACAAATAGCTACAACTTCAACTTGATTATATAGTTTTCGATATTTCTTAAATGATAATTGGGGGTTTAGTTGTCAAAATTGGGGGCGTTCACTAAGCTAGTGGCTACGCAGTCAAGTCATTCTGATTGGCTAAATACAACTACAAAATGGGTTAAAATTTCCCCTCCGACGAAGTTGTGTCAACATTTTGGCTACAAAGTTAAGCAGCATTCACATGAGCGCGACCAACGAACGACGAATGAATTACAAAATGTGAGTTTATATTCGTTTGAAGACATATTTCCACACAAATTCTTAACAAAACGATAGCAATATAGTTTCTATTTGATTTATGATGCATACTTTTACTTTTCAATATCATATATTAATAAATTTAAGAAAACAAATTTATTCGTCGCGAAAAAAATTGTAGTTGATACGAACTTTCAAACTTTATTCGCGTTCCACATTATCCACACTCGCAACGAATAAAAAAATCGCGCGTACTTAACCTTAAAAAATCATTCTTGTTTTGGTTTCGGTGGTAAATGTCAAACTTCATTCGCGACGAATTATAAACTCTCATGTGAAAGAAATGTCAAAATCGACGAATATGCGTCCATTCGTTAGTCGTTGGTCGTGCTCATGTGAATAGTGCTTTAGTGGACACTGATTTTGACATAACGTCCTTACCAACACAAACATTCAAAATGAAATAAATCGTGCATTATTTAACATCCACAATTTATATTGCATTCACGAATCTAGTTAAAATTTGACTACGAAGTCACTAGCTTAATAAATGCGCTTATTCATTTAATTGGCGTCCATTTTGCCATCTGTCAAGTGATTTGTTGTTAATTTGAATTGACATTTCAAGAGTTGAAGGATTGATGATAATCCTCAAGTGTATATTGAGACACCGTTACATCCACAAAAATTGACTATCTAGTGTGCTTTGTGGGTTGGTGGAATATTTGGTTCGTACTTATTTTTATGCCATTATTACTTCTTTTTAATTGATAAATTTAACAGCCGTGATGTGCAGGATATGTTTTTTTAACAAGATGTTGCAATAAGTCACACAGCTCGTGCGAGGGGATATGTGATGTCAAGTCGCTGTTCTACATCGAAAGCCCAAAACGATTGGCAACTTGAACCTCAACATTCGCCGCGTTATTGCTGATATTGTTGAAAAAGGTAATCGAAAATTGGATCTCTAGATTAGACTTCGTTTAAACGAGCCGTGGCGGTCATATGTCATTTCAAATTTGTATTCCTCTAAAAAAACAGTCTTAACGCTGACTCAAAATAAATTTTGGAGTTTAAAAGAAAGTCAGTTTTCTAGAAAAAAACACTTCAGAAGTTAATAAATAAAATTAGAGGGTTCAAAATAAATATTTCTTTTGAAAAGAGGACACCGTTCAGTACTTAATTTATTTGCTAATGTCAATTCAAAAATTAACAATTTTGAAACAAATCACTCTTTGAAGTGTTTAAAAATAAAATTTAAAAAAAACATTTCCAATTCATTTTAGATATTTATGTATATTTTTAAGAATAATAGTTGCAGAATCATGTTAGGCACATTTTTTTCCAAAGATATAATATAGTAGAAAACTTTTAACAAACAACGTTACCAAAAGAACATTTGGAATTATATTTATCCCACTTTGAACCTGCAGGACAATCTAATTCTATTTCAACTCCATTTACGCATTGAATAGCCTTTGAACAGTCAGTAGGATGAGATTTATACATGAAGGTGCATGTTCCACCGCCAACTTGTGGATTAGAAGGAGTCCCATTGGAGTTGCAGTTGGCAATTGTTGGTGCTTCACATCGTAGCAAAGCAGTTGAAAAGTGTAAACCTCTAGGACATGATAGAGTGTACCCCAAGCCGTAAGAACACTTAATGAATTTTGAACAATCTCCGGATAATGCTAGAAGTGTAGGTTCATCTGGATTATCGTCCAATGGACAATCTAAATTGGCAACACCAGCACTTTTGACCCATCGCTCTAATCCACAAGTGAAATTAAGCAATAGTGCTACCAAAAGGATGCTGCTAGTTATTTCTGAGTTGAAAAAAGAAGCCAAAAACACAAAACAACAATTAGTGAATTTTTTAAGTTTCAAAACAAAACAAAACGAAAGAATATAAAATTGAACTTACTGAACATAATTATTGTTTCTTTGGCAATTTCTTAAACCGTCCTGATGCATTCCACTAGGATCCACATTAATTTATATGCCATGGACGCGTTGTTTTTCAAGTTTATTTTTAATTTTTGAACAGATGCAAATATTGGTTATAGATAACAGTTAAATTAATTTATTTTTAAGTAGGTACCTACTTACAGCACTGGAAATGATACGCGTAGTTGAATAATAATGTAAATTCGTCACAATGCTTAACATTGACGATCTGGAGAGGCAATTCATTTATTAAAAGGAAATTATTGATGATGAATATTGTGTTTTTGTCAATGAACATTTTTTTATAAATATTTGTTTATTTTTTTTTTAAATAAAAATAATACAAGTTCAACATGGAGGAAGTTGTTCAAGGTGTAACAACTACTTTATTTACGCATTCAAAATTGGCTTGACATTCAAAGAAACATGCCGATATGTGTTGCAATTTGTGTGCTCAAGTAGCTCAGACATTCATCCTGAAACTGCAAATATTGTTTTACTATATTAAATAGAAAAACTGACATATTTGAATTGTGTTTAGGTACTTAAACTTCGATATTGATATAGTGCTTCCGACTGATATCATTCAATTTCTATATGTTTTAAAGGGAAATATTTGAGATAAATACTAAAAAGAATCGTTGACAAAACTTTGAGAGGAAAGGTGACACTTGCCAGAGACCTCTTCTCTTAATTTATGCTAAGGGTGTTTTTTTTAGAGGTATAGAACTTTGAAATAGATTAGAAGAAAGATATTTTAATTTGAATTGACTTAAAATTTACTTTATATACAAAATACGTGTAAGGTTTTTTAATTGGCACCCCGTGGCGCCTGTCAAACACCTGGTGACATCTGTCAAATCTTTTGTTTATTATTCAATTGCTTATGCCAAATAATCATGGAAAGTTACACGATTGAACAGCACGTTCAAATGATAAAACTTTATTATCAAAATTAGTGTTCGTTAACACAAACGTTGCGCGCATTGCGCCCATTTTACGGTAGACGTGGTGGGCCTTCAAAGACAACTCTTCAACGTTCGGTGGCCAAATTTGAGACGACCGGTTCAGTAAACCATCAGCCAACACCCGTACGTTGAAGGAACGCAAGATTGGCCAAGAACATCGCCGCGGTCTATTCCTCGCCGTGCACAAGAACTCGGCCTTTTCGCACACTTCAACTTGGCGAATTTTGAGTCGCGATGGGACTTGGGCCTCTAAACCCGTACAAGATCCAACTGATCCAGGAATTTAAAGTTCATGACCATAGTCAACGCCGTTTGTTTGCTGACTGGGCTTTGAATCGTTTGAAAGAGGACCCCAAACATTTTTGTCAAAAACGACATTACATCCGAACTTCGTAAAAAACATATAATTTTGCGAACAAAAATTACATTTTTTGTAATTTTTGTTCGCAGAGGACCCCAATTTTGGCCGAAAAATCATCTTTAGTGACGAAGCGCATTTTTGGTGTTAACAAGCAAAATTGCCGTATATGGGACGACCCCAACCCACGCAAGGTTCACCAGGTGATAATTCATCCTCAAAAAAATTACCGTTTGGTGTGGATTTTGGGCTGGCGGCGTAATTGGTCCGTAATTTTTTTTTAAACCAAAGTTCTTACATCTCATGGTTGTTTAATTGATCAATGAAAAAGTCCAACAACCCATAAAGCACACCAAAAAGTCGGGTTTTGTGTATTTAACCATGTCTCAACATACACTCAGTGATTGTCATCAAGCCAAATATGGCAGTTTTGTTTATTGCTCAACAAAGTACTCTTATGAAAATTCGAATGCACGGCATCTTATTTTTGGCCCATTAACAGAATCGACGCCGACGCATTTTGGATTGTATTCTTGAAATGTCAAACTAAAAATGAATAACTTGACAGCTAACAAAATTACCGCCAGATGAAATAGTGTTGCCAACTTAAAGTTCTATGCTTCTAAAAGAAACATCTATCACATCTTCTTTTTTTTCAAAAACATTGTCTTCGATAAAATAGGGTTAAGGTATAAAGTGTCGCTAACTTACCATATAATAGGTTTTTTTATTTCGGAGCAGAGCCTGAACTGTCAAACATAAAATTGTGTTTCTTTTTTAACTCTGAGCGTTCAGAGCATCAAATTTGTGTTTCCTTTTTCGTTCTGAACGTGTTCTAAGCTTGTTCAGAGCGCGCTCAATGAGCTCAGAATAAAATAACCGAGTACGTAGACCGAGGTGAATGCTGAACACAACCAGGTTAGATTAGATTAGATTATTCTAATCTAATCGAACACAACCATTTGACAATTGAAATTAAATTCTTGTTTCTGTGGACGAAAAATATCAAGTAAATTGACAAATACCAAATAGTGACAGCTAAGTTTTCAGATGTGTTTCAAAAATAATTCAAAGCGCTCAGAACACGCTTTGTTGTAGAGGGTTTTCAGAGCATTCTCGATATGCTCGGAATCTGCATAGAATTCCTTTCTGAGCTAAAAACGAAATTCGCCTAATATCTGCGTTTTTTTGTCGCAAAAAATCCAACTGCGTTTTATCATTTAATACAACAAAAGTTAGAGATCCTGGTTTCCATCTGAGTGTATATCAAAAACCTAAAAACAAGTTAGATGGGAAAATGGCTGTTCTGTGTTCCAAATGGTAAAGCAGTGTGAATTGTAGTTGGAAGAAAAAAGGCAGAAAATGTTTGAAAAGTAAACAAAGATAACTTAAAATGTGATAGTGTTCATATTTCTGGAAATGCATGTTAGACCGGTTTCATAACACTTCCACGTTAATTTCCAGGACAAACAAGCTTCGTTTTCAAATTTCACCCTCACAGATTATTCAACCTTAAGAACCAAGACTCAAATCTCTTGACCATGAGCTATTCAAATTCTATTTCCACCATTTAGTAGTGCACCTACTTTACAAGGTACTTATAATTTTGAGTTTCTACGTAGAATATTTATACAATCATATGTACAAGTTTATATTCGTTCTGCGATTATAAAAGAAATCGAAACCTCTTCACAGAAGCTATTTGATTTTGAAAAGTTGTTGAATTATGAGTGGTAAGCTTTTAATTTTATACGCGCGTCTAGAATTGTTGTAACTTTTTACTACCTTACCTTTTTGAAATGTCATTTATTTTAACTTTGGCATTAAGTTGCTTGATATCGGTTGAGATAATTCAAGCTGTAAGTGCATATATTTTTTCCCGTCATCATAAATTTGAAATATAATTATTTTATATTTATAGCTCGATTTACCAATTTTACATCCCGATTGCAATGAATATGAGGATGCATCACAACCAACTCAACTACCTTATCCAAATGATTGCACGAAATTTTACAAATGTTCTGGGGGATACGCTTTTACATTGAATTGCCCACAAGGTCTTCATTGGAGCGTTAAATTTGATCGTTGTGAATTTCCTGCGGTAGCTGATTGTAGAGCGGGTAGTGGTAGTTCTGAAATTTTACGCACGACAACGCCACCAAGAACAACAGTATCGCCCGGGGTTGGTGGTAGAGACGATGATAAAGGAATTATTGTACTTAATTGTCCAAGCGGAGAGAATCCAGAAGATCCAACGCATCTGCCCTATCCAGGTGATTGTAGGAAATTTTTCAAGTGTGAAGTTGGAAAGGCACGTGCGTTGAGTTGTCCATACGGGTTGCATTGGAGTGTAGTTCTGAATCGTTGTGATTGGCCAGAAGTTGCAAAATGTGCTAAGGTTGTGCCTACGATACCAAGCGGATTTTCAGAATCAACACCAACACCAGCACCGACACCAGCAACTACAACCCCGCCAACTCCACCACCAACTTCAGCAACTACTATAGCTCCGACTCTAGCTACAACTCAAGCTCCAACTCCAGCTCCTGCACCAATTTCAAGCCCGGTTCCATCTCCAACTCCAGCTCCAACTCCATCTCCAACTTCAGCTCCAACTCAACCACCAACTCTAGCATCAACTACACCACGTCCAGCACCAACTCCTGCAATACATCTATCAACCACAGAGGTAGATTCCTTGTGCAAAGATAAAGTATCAGCGTTTATTTCATATCCTGGAAACTGTGTGCGATATATTCGGTGTGTCAATGGCACGGGTACAATTTATTCTTGTCCCGGGAATCTATTTTTCAATTCAAAAAGGGGTGTTTGCACTCGTACCTGTGCTTGACCTAATTATACCAACCTAAAATATTTGTATAAACAAATTTAAATCTTTGTAAATTTTAATAAATCCACATTTAAAACATTTCGTATCTTTTTAAAAAACATTTGATTTTACATCAAACTTTAAAAAAGGATCAGCTCAGTGAAATAGGAAAGTACAAATGCTCTTTGAGAGCAAATTATGTCAAAATGGCCTACTTCGAAAACGTCAATTCGAAAACGTCAATTTGATCGTAAATAGTTATAGTTTCTTGACGCAATTATTGAGCAATCTCCAACAGCGATTCAGTTCAATAGGAAATCTATGTGACGTTTACGCGTTTGTGGTTAGTTCTATGATGTTTGACATTTGACTTCATCAAATTGCGTTATCGAAAATAATGCGTTTGAATAAAAATTTAATTTTTTTTTTTGAATTGCATTCTTGATGCAAATAAATGTTTTTGACAACAAGCTACATTTGGAATTTATTTTGATGGTTCAGTAAACAGTAGGATGTTGCCCAGCTTGTGAAATTCTGACGTGCATAACACATCCAATGTGATAAGAGACAAGTGTCAGTTTTGACGTTTCTACCGTAATAAAATGTTGATTACGAAATTCGCATTACTGAATCCGTAGGAAATCGCATAAGTGAGTGGATAGAAAAATAACTGTACTGCGAATGTAGTTTTTTGTACAGCACAGCAAACCTGACATGGTTTCGAATATTCTAAATATTATGATTTCGCCTTTTTTCTCAATAAGGGTTTTAAAAAATTATTTAAAACACATTTTCATATTGTTTATAAGCAATTTTTATTTTTAGCATATACGATTGGCTCCATATTTAACGCAATACTTTAGCAAAGTATCGAAAGTCAATCCAGGTTCACACTGCAACTCATACCGTTGGGACATAAAGCACAAGTAAAACGAGTCGGGTTTTCGATGGGGGTAAAGTTCACCTGAATTGGTTGAATCGCATATCGGTTCAGGTGGATTATCACAATTGTCGTTTGGACTGGGAGTGCTACCTCCATTATTTAAACAACCCGACAATGCTGGGTCTGTACATTTCTGTTGATCTGGACTGAAGTATAAACCTTTCTCGCATGACTTTAATTCTGGTTTCAGTTTACGGTCGCAAACGTAGTATTGATCACAGACCAAAGACGCAAATGCAAAGCCGTTATACTCATCGGAACACATTGTACTTAGAGCCTTACATCCGGCTTCTAATGGGGTCATGCAAGTTGAGTAAGCTCTCGAGTAATGCTGTCCATTTGGACATGTAAAAGCTGTGGTATTGCTTCCATTGCACTTGTAGTATTTGTTGCATTCAACACCGGGGACAAGGTCATTTTTGGGAAGGCCCTTGCATAAATCACGAACATAATCAGGAATATCAGAAGATGCACACACTGCGACAGATGGCGAACGGCATATTAGGAGTTTCGCATCGAACCACTTGCCATCCAGGCAAGGAAGCTCTGTTCCAATGTGACCATCACACTCGATGAAGGAAGAGCAATCGTATGGATTAACCACTGTATACTTGCCCCATGCTTTCTTACAGAGCTAAAAGTAAAAAAATACAAAAACAAAAAGAATAATATGTCAATCTTAATGAAAAACCACGCCTTTTTGTTTAAACATACCGACGCAAATTGACCATTTGTCAAGGCTAAAATGGCCAAAAAAGTCACTGATATAAGGGCTATAAAAACAAAATACTTATTAGTAAGTTTATCCTTATAAACTAAATTCAGAGAAAGATTAAGCTACCGTTCATAATACCGCTCAAAACTTCAGTGTTCGGTCAAATATGTTATTCAAAAACTAAAAGATTTGCCAAAAGAATTTCTGTATTTATAACAATAAATAAAGAGCTGTTATCTCAAGGTATGTACATATAGGTAGGTAAAGTTTATTCAAAAAATTACAAGTAACAATATCATACATTTATATGACTCTTGAGCTATTTTAATGAAGATAATTTTGTAGTTTTGAGGATAAGATTATTGATGCATGTTTTTGGTTAATTAAAATTGATAAACCTACGAAAGTCGTTAGGCGATATATAAGCTTCAATAGTTCGGAAGATAAAGTTTCATAGATTTTTGCAACTTCGAATGACTTATAGCTATTGAAAATCCATTAGAATTTTACTTTTTGCTGAGAAACTCGTATTCATGTGTCTTACGAGTGATGGTAAGGTAGCTTTGATTTTAGTAAGGTAATATAGTTCATCTGACAGTTTAATTCACATTGAAACCTGGCAAGTTGCCTTCCACACCACCTGGATGTCAGTGCGTGTGATTATAAATAGAGATTTTTTTTAAATTTGTCTTTAAATGCATTTCCCATAAAAAAAGTAAAAAGGAGCTCGAAAAAACTTTAATTTTGTAAACGTTCTATCTCCAATTGAAGATTAATGGCTGAAACACAAACACGCTTCGGCTTCGTCTGCGTTACGATGGGCCTGCTTTGAGGTTGCTTTGAATGACATTTCTATAATAACCAATGGGAATCCCTCCAAAAGCAAATGTATTTTGTTTGTTGACTTTTTTTTACAGCTGTAGAGCTGTCAGACAAAGCAAATGTTCAGCAAATTTGAACTAGAGCTTCCGTTCGTTTGGAATCACATTACGTAACATTACGTTCTTTTCCGTACGATTGTCAAACGAAACGAAACGTGAGGTCAAAGCTTCATTGTGATAGCATGCATTGAATTCCTATGGCTCAACTCGTAAATGTTAGGCGAAGTCAAAGCTCAAGCGTGTTGGTGTTTCAGCCATAACGCCCTTACTCCATGTGTCAGTTAAGCAGCAATCATATTCGGTAATATGGACAAAATTTTCACTTTACACAACATCCATGAATAATTTTTTAAATATAATATGTAAAGCGTTAAATGGCATAAAATCTACTATGTTTCAGTCCTTAAATCAAATTCGATTTTGATCAACAAAATAAAAACAACTTTCAGCTGTTCACAAAAAGCAGAGAAACATTTAATCTTCTTCTTTAATAAATAAGAGATAACCTTAATCTGTAATCTATGTTAAATTTCTTCTTAGCTCAATTGGAGTTCTTTATCTACAAAACGAGAACAAAATAAGTCAATTTTGAAGTTTAAAAAAATAGATTATAATTACCTTCTAAAATTCGGAGGCAAATAGCTTCTTCATCGTCTATTATGTACAGAACATCCTCAAATACAACTTCAACTAACATTTTGTATCTTTTTGTTTACCAACAAATACAAAAAGCTGCAATCAATTTTCAATTTTCTTGAAATTCAACCATGTGTTGAATCAGCTGTTCTGTCAAATACCTACATACCCCAGAAATTCTTGGATACCTTTGGATTCCTTTTTTGACATCTCAGCTGTTTTTGATCAGCTGTTATTTTACACGTAAAACACTAACAAAAAGGTATCCGGAACCCTATCTGTTTGAGATTGAACGCAGCCATTAATGTTTGTGAGTTTTTTTAGAGTTAGAATTGTCAAACAAAACTGCCAAAATATAAAAATGTATTTGAAATTGATTTTGATGTTGAATGTGATTTGGAATTTTATTTAAATTAAATGGACATTAAATTCGACGTTCGACAATTTTATTGTTTTTAAGCGAGAAATTTCAAAGAAACTGCCAACATTCAAAAATGAACTCGAATTAATTTCGAAGCTGAACTCGACGTTTTAATTTTCGACATTTACTTACTTACTTAAGGTGGCGCTACAGTCCTGCCCTGACTGAACTAAGGCCTCACCCAACAAACTTCTCCAAATAGCTCGATCCCTAGCTAGATGTCTCCAGTTGCGCAATCCAAGTTGGTGGTGGTCACTTTCAAGTTGAGCGCCACACCTGATCCGCGAACTTTTCTCTCGAAACGACCCAAGATCCATGCTTCTACACCTTATTTTTTTTTTTTTTTACTGATTCCTGAATAGTTGGTTCAGGTAAAAGGGTACCCTTTTTTCAGTATCACGCAAACAAATGTTTGGCATTTAGTGTTTTTAAAAGTGTGTACCTAAATGTAAATATGTAAATGTCAAAGAAACTCTCAAAATTCATAAATAACTCGAATTCATTTTGACATTAAATTCGACTTCTAAACTGATTTAAATAACCCCAACATTAATTTTGACGTTGGACATTTAGTCTCATTTCTACAAAAGTTAGATAACACATATGTATGTATATTTAAATGTTGCGTTCGAACCGTCTCACTATAAAATCTGCTTAAGAAAATAAATAAATAAATAATCGCCTTATCAGAATAGAAAACACTTATTATTAATATTTGATTAAAAAAATGTACCGCCAATATACCTTCCTTTAGTTTTATATGTATGTACATATGTAGCTTAAATTTTTAATTATTTCTTGTATATTTTTTGAACAAAAAAAAGAAAACATGTCAATTTTAAGTGGTTTTCGGTTTCAAGAAATAAATAAAAACATCTTCAAGTAGGCATACCATGTTGACATTGACTTCTATCTGTTTAGACTATGACAATAGACAATAAGACATGTTGTTGTTCAATAATATAAAGGCATGTTTTTAGATAGGCAACAACATTTTTTAGGTACATAATATTTAAGCTTTACAACTTTTGTGCAATTCAATTCATTCAGTAAAATAAGTAAGAGTTCTAGAAAAATTTAATCATGTAGATACATATTAGGCTTTCGGGTTTTGGCAGTTTCTGTTTTTAATTTTACTGAAGGTTCTAAACAGGGAATCTTTACGACAAGTAAAAGTAACAGAGTAAGTTGCTATGACACGAGTATAAGGACTTTTCTGTCAGATTTGTTGATGTATATTGAATGCACTCGAAAGAGTTAAGGCCATCAAAAAGACTTCTATTATTTACATGATACAACTAATAAAGATAGCGCATTCGCGTTTCTATTTTTGTTTCGTTCTGCGCATCTACGTCAGGAACACTCAACGAGTTTGACTGTTATTATTCAGTATGTGAAATCAAAACAAAACAATGGCACTATAATTTGCTTAGATATTTTGTTATTATAATAAAATGTTAATATTTCTAATATTTTTTATTTAGGTAAATGGTTTTAATAGTTAATATTTGTGTTTCTTCGTAAGTTAAAGAAAATTTGTGTGTTTGAGTGAAATAAATTAATAAAAAATCAAAGTGAATGAAGAATTTGGTGTATTTTTTTTTTCTTTTTCATTCGGATGCATTTTTCTTCATAGAATTACCTGGAAAATTGTTTAATTAGTGATAAGTAGTTAAATAAAAGATATGATAGTCTTTTTGAATCAGTGGTTTTTCAACCTTTTATTTAATTAATATTTTTTTTTGTATTTTCTTTTTCTGGACAGTTTGTTTTCAGTGATTTGTCTATTCAGTTTTCGCATTCGGAAGTGCATACGACAACGAAAGAAAAGCTTCATAATCTTCTCATCGCATTTAAACTTTGCTTTCTCGGCAACTTTAAGTTAATGCTGGATGTACATAGTTTGGACAGATGTAAGTGCCTTCACCTTCTCCATTTACTGCATTAAAAACATTTTCTAATGCAGCGAAATGAGCCATTATTGTGGGATTTGCTTTAGACAAGCCTACTTCGTCCAAATGATTGACCCAAGAGCTTTCGTCTGGTTCAATTTGTTCCAGGTTTGGTATGGTGTTTTTAAAAACGATGGCAAATGTAGCCAGCCAAGTTTTTCAAACCATCGTAAGAAAATGGGAAATTTTCCTCTGGCTCAGAAGCAATAGGCATGCTATTGTCGACTTTGACAACGACAAAAATCCTTCCTGAAAAAGCAAATATTGTTAAGATGAATCGATAATAAAATTGTGGAATAAAACCTGTCAAAGAAATTTCTTCAAAACATAAGTCTGGTGTATTATCTGCACCAACATTTCCGTTGTCAGAAAGTGCACCTTCATTGTGCCCAACGATGTATGACCTCATCCTGTTCTTAAACTCTTGGCCATCTGGTTGATCATGAAGACCACCTTTAGCTCTTATGACACCGAAGAAGTTTTCAAGGACGTCTTGGTTCAATCAGTATGTCATTATGAACTTAACGCCAAAACGTTCCAATACATCCTTGTGCAATAATTGCAGGGCGTCATTGTTAGTATTATATAATGAACTATTTGTATATATATACTTTACTATAAAAACACTTGTGATATTAATATTTATTGGTTTAATATCGAACAATATTGAAGTTCGATATTTTTCCGTTTATTTTTTTTGATCATATTTTCTTGTACAATAAACATCTTATTTAATTTTTGTCGAATTAAATTTTCTTCTTATTTATAAATTGGACTTCCTGGAATAGCCGTTCTAATAGTTATTAGATTGGACGATACCTTCAATATAATATATTCAATAGTGTTTATTTGAAATAGTTTTGTAGTTTATCTTTTTGAAATGGTAACAAACATTTTTTGCCAACTACCCGCATATTTAAAATCATATCCGACATGTCATCTAAAATTTTATTTTGGGTTTCCAAATGTAGTCCGTATGCGTGGACCCTTTCACGTGAATTACTGTAGGGAGACCTGACATTCATGACGTCGAACCAATCATTTGTCTGCAAAAAAAATTAAACTGAAATACTGTGCGATACATTACTGTTTAGAGACTTACATATTTGAACAGTTGATAGCATTCTTCCCAACTTTCGTCTTCGAGGTATCCAAGGCTAACAGCTCGCGACAACGCTTTGAACAAGACCCAATGCTTCCAGAGATTTAAATTTGCTTATGGAAATTTATGAAAGCTGGAATCTTTCGTTATCTTATTCCTTTCGTTGTTGTTGCAGTCAAAAACAGAACAAACACCCATGTTTATTAATAAATGTTTTTTTTTGTATAAATTATGAACAATACCACTTTAAATAACTTTATTGATTTAAAAATTTTTAAAATTAATTTCCGTTAACATTCACAACAGAAAATAGATAGAAATTGCGCCAAATATACTAGCTCTCTTCATTTGATTGAGTGTTCGTGACGTCACAATAGTTTGACCACCAAAACCTTACATGCGCTGCGCTATCTTTATTAGTTGTATCATGTATTATTTAATACTTGGTGATATCTCTTATCTTTTATTGAAAGATATACTAAAATTTTTTTTTTTCTTATCGCGAGTGAAATTTCATCTAAACATTTGACAAATGAATCATGATTGAAAACTTCCTTCAAAATTGTGAAAAAATCCCAGGAAATTAAACTGTCATCGTATTCGCTGTTCGTTCAAAGGAAATTTAAATAAATATAAAATAAAATAAAATTTCTCTAATTGGTAGGAACCATCAAATATTTAAACATCAACTTTTTTATGTACATTGTTTATTCTTCCACAAACTTAAATAAAAATAACATATCTATAGTTAATTCAAACTTAAGCAGAGCCTACGGACAAACATCTCCTGGAACACATTTTCCAACAGTGGAATCGAAGATAGCACCTATGGTACAAGGCAACAAAATTGCTGCACCCTCACTACAGAAGTAGTATTGCTTGCAATCTTCACTGTACGGAAAAACTGTTCCATCGTCTTCACCTTCACACGTTGGTTTGTACCATTGGCATGCAGCATTTTCAATGGACTCACATTTCTGGCTAACAGAATTAAAATGAAGACCATTGTCACACTGGAGGGCCGCTGGAATGGGATAATCACATCGGATGTATTGTGTGCAATCTTCTGGATATGGGACAAGAGTTCCATTTTCAACACCACAACAGATGTTCGAGCCAGACGGGGAGGCTGGTGTCGTTGGAATGATTACGTCTTCACATCCTGCTGCTTCGGGATCATCACAAATCGAAAGTTTTGCATTGAAATGAAAACCATTTGAACAGGTCTTGGCATATGGAACTGGAGTTGCACATTGAATGAACTTGCTGCATTGCCCGGGATAAGGAAGCAAATCGCCGGTGTTGTGACCTTGGCATACGCCGTTTGTTGAAAAGGGAGGTTCAGTGGTTGTACCTTGACCAGGTTCTGGGGTGGGATTGGGAATATATCCTGGGCAATTCACACTATTTTCTGTATCACAAATTCCTAGAATTTCATTGAATAACTGGTCATCCCTGCAAGTCCCAGCAACTGGAACGGGTGTGATGCATCGAACATATTTGGTGCAATTGTTCGGGTAGGCTATAAGATCCCCAGCTTGATGGCCCTTACAAATTCCCGTCAAAGTTGGATCACTGGGACTTTCTGTATGCGGCGGGAGTGTAGAGGGCACACATTCAGAATCAGTTGGCTCATCACAAATACCCAGTTCGGCATTGAATATCAATTCGTTGGCGCATTGACCGGCTGATGGAATCGGTTGTTGGCATATGATGAACTTTCTGCAGTCTCCAGGATAAGAAACTAACTCGCCTTCATCGTGACCTTTACATATTGCAGGCCCTCCCGAAGGAGTTGGTGGTGTTGTTGGGGGTTCGGGAGTATTTGGCGGTTGTTCTGGTGAAGAGGAACAACCAGCATCTTCAGATAATTCACATAACTTAAGGCGTGCGTTAAATTCAAGACCAATCGGACATTCTTCAGCTGTTGGAATCGGTTTATCACAGTTGATGAATTGCGAACAATTCCCTGGATATGGGATTAGATCACCTGGCGGGACAGAGAAACATATTCCGGAAAGTATTGGAGGGTTAGGTTTCGTGGCTTCAGTGGTGGTTACGGCTTCGGATGGTGTTACTTTCGGAATTGAGCAACCAGCTTCTTCTAATTTCTGACATTGACGTACTTCTGGATTGAATTCCATGCCGGATGGACAGGAAAAAGTAGTTGGAGCAGGTTCTATACACTCAATATACAGATCACATCTTCCAGGATATGGAAGGAAAGTACCACGCTCAATATTCTCGCATATACCCGTTCCCACATAAGGTGGATTAGTTGATCCCTGGACTGGACTAAGGGTAGTCGTTGTGGGTTGAACTTCACCTGGCGATTCCGTGGTAGAAGTTGAAGTCGATGGACGTGTTCCGTTCTTGCAGTCGGTATTTTCGGGAAAGTCACAAATTTGAAGAACAGAATTGAAAACTCTTCCATCTTTGCAACGTTCATAGTGCACTCCATTGTTTACACATCGAATGTACCACGTACAATCACAAGGATACTCCAAGAGTGTGTCGTTTGGCTGATCAATACAATAGTCAAGAGCAGGCTCTGTTGTCGGTGGAGTTGTTACCGTTGAAGGATCAGTGATTGGTTCAGTTGGCGGCTCTGTTGGTGCTTCAGTTGTGCTTGTGGTGGGATAGGGAGTGGCAATACAATTGAAATTTTCTGGATAATCACAGATTAGAAGAATTGCATTAAAAATCTTTCCTTCTGCACAACGCATAACCAATGGGGAGTTTTCTTCACAACGAATATACCAGTTGCAGTCGTAAGGAAAAGGGGCCAAAGCTCCATTTTCTTTTCCATCGCAAACATTTTCATTAGGACTTAATGTTGGAGCCGTTTCGGTGGTGGTTGGAAATTCTGGTGTTGTGGTTTGTGTGGATGGCTCAGTTGAAGGTGAAGTTGGCGCTTCTGTTGGTGGTTCTGTTGGTGGGCTTGGGGGAGTTGGTTCTGTCGGTGGTTCTGTTGGAGGAGTTGGTGGAGTTGGTGGAGTTGGTTCCGTCGTCGGTGGTTCTGTTGGCGGAGTTGGTGGAGTTGGTGGAGTTGGTTTCGTTGGTGGTGGTTCTGTTGACGGGCTTGGCGGAGTTGGTGGAGTTGGTTTCGTTGGTGGTTCTACTGGATTGCCTCCTTCATTACACCCAGCTGATGTTGGATAATCGCACACTTTTAAAACCGGATTAAAATGAAGACCACCTGGGCATGGCATCACAGTTCCATTGAAATATTCACAAACCAAATACTTTTCGCAATCTCCTGGGTATGGAATGAGATCTCCATGTGGATGACCTTTGCACTCATTTCCCATCAAGTCTCGTTGACCTTTAATCGATGAAATTCTGGCAGAATGTGAACAAGTCACAGCTCCAATGATACATATCGCTAGTAGGAGACCTTAAAAAAGGAATATAAATGAAAATGATATCAAAATTATAAAGTGCCAAATTTTTGTATTGTCTTACCTTTCATTTCTCCTTTTTGGTTTCGTTTCTTAAAAAACACTAACTAACTGTAGATAGGTTCACATTCTAAAAGCGGTTAGAGTATTTTATATATTTTTTATTCCAAATTTGACAAATCAAGTTTTGATAAGACTTAATTTAATTAACTTTTTTATTATTAAATGGCTTGATTCTAATCATTCAATTGATTTGGACTTAAAAATAAAGTGTGTTATCTTGGCATAGTACATGATTCACTTTGAATTTCAGTTGATTGGCAATAAACAAAATTAACTGGAATCCTTAACTCTTCACACGTTGTTTTGGTCAAAATATTTAATGGCACATATTTTGGTTATCAGAGAATTATTAGGAAGGTAAGTTTAATGCGTAACTTTATCTCAGGGGTTTATTATTTTTATTTTGAACATTTCCATTGCCTTAATAATGAATGAGGTTATTAAATTAAAATTATATTTTTTTATCAGCTTTAAGAAGAAGAAGTTAAGATAGGTAATTGTTCTAAGAGTTATTCTTATGATAAGATTTTTATGTTGTGATAAAAAAACCTACACGCGCCAAATCAATTAAATTATTTTATCGAATTGATTTTGATAAACTCCTAAAGTTATGCAGACAAAATTTATCTTTTAGTTTTTTTGAAAGATATCGAGTAGTGTTTCGCTTTTATCGACGTTACTGTAAGCTCTATTGAAGAGAAAAGTGTAAATAAGAATAAGGTTGGTTGGTGGGTTGCTTACAGACCATACAATTCTTCAAGTCATATTTCACCTACACAGACCTACTAGTTTTTATCATGTATAATCAGTTTGCAAAAGAAACGATTTAAATTTAAGAAACAAAATATAGAAAATTAATGTTAAGATAATTAAATACAAAAATTATCGTTTTATTTTTCACTAATTGCAAAAACAGAAATAATGAAACAAAACGAAAAAATTCATCGTACGAATCATTTACAATACAATTTAATAATTTGTAGGGCCTGCATTAGATCGTAAGGCAGCTTCTAATCGACGGCGAGGCGGCATAGAAGAGACAAGCTTCTGGGTGTACTCAACAGGTATACGATCCCATTCTATTTGAAGAGCTTGCTTTAAAGTAGTTTTTGACGTTACTTACTTACTTACGTAAGGTGGCGCTACAGTCCGGGGCGGACCTGGGCCTCAACCAACATGCGTCTCCAGCCAGCTCGATCCCTAGCTAGCTGTCTCCAGTTTCGCACGCCAAGTTGGTTGAGGTCTTCACCCACCTGCGTGCGCCACCTGAGTCGCGGTCTTCCTCTACTGCGCCGTCCCTCGGGATTGGATTCGAAGACCTTCCGGGCTGGAGCGTTGATGTCCATTCGCTCTACATGACCTAGCCATCTAAGCCGTTGGACTTTAATTCTGTTAACTAGGTCAGTGTCGCTGTACAGCCCGTACAGTTCGTCGTTATATCTTCTCCTCCATTCTCCATCTATGCGTACGGGACCAACAATCATCCGAAGAATTTTTCTCTCGAAGCATCCTAAGACGCTCTCATCTTTCTTTGACAGGGTCCAGGCCTCAGCCCCATTAATGAGAACCGGGATGATGAGTGTCGTATAGATGGTGATTTTAGATGCTCGAGAGAGGACTTTACTACTCAATTGCCTTCTTAGTCCAAAGAAGCAGCGATTTGCAAGAGTTATTCTTCGTTTGATTTCAGCGCTGGTGTCGTTGTCTGTGTTTATAGCGGTGCCTAGGTAGACAAAGTCCTAAACTACCTCAAAGTTATATGTAGCTGTCCATGGTGACGTTTTGTCCAAGACGTCGTTGTTCAATGTCCTTTTTTGATGACAGCATATACTTAGTCTTGCCCTCATTGACACCTAAACCCATCTTCGTCGCTTCCGTCGCAATGCTCAAAAACGCTCCACTGACATCACGCTTCTATCTCTCAATTATGTCAATATCATCGGCGTTTCCGAGTAATAGGATGGATCTTTGGAAGATTGTGCCTCTAGTGTTGACGGTTGAGTTTTGCACAATTCTTTCCAGAACGATGTTGAAGAAGTCGCATGACAGTGCATCGCCTTGTCTAAAACCTTTTTTGACATCAAATGCATCGGTGAGATCTTTTCCGACCTTGATGGAGCAGCGTGCATTCTCCATCGTCATTCTGCACAAACGGATAAGTTTGACAGGGATGCCAAAACTAGACATTGCTCTGTAGAGCTCTTCCCTATAGATGCTGTCATAGGCGGCTTTAAAATTGATAAAGAGATGGTGGGTATCGATTTGAAGTTCCTGAGTTTTTTCCAAGATCTGCCGTAGTGTGAATATTTGGTCGATAGTGAACTTTCCTGGTCTTAAGCCACAACTAAGGACCTATCAGGTTGTTGACGAACGGCTTCAGACGTTCACATAATATGGCAGAGAGGATCTTATATGCAATGTTAAGGAGACTGATGCCTCTGTAGTTGGCGCAATTTAGAGGGTCTCCTTTCTTATGTATCGGGCACACTATGCTGAGATTCCACTCATCGGGCATGCTTTCTTCCGACCATATTTTGCAGATGAGTTGGTGCATGCTCCCTACCAAGTCATCGCCTGCTGCTTTGAATAGTTCAGCAGCGATGCCGTCAGCCCCAGCAGCTTTGTTTGACTTTAGTTTAGATATAACTATCTTCACTTCGTCGAGGTCGGGTAGGCGGAATTGTTCATATGCGTCCCCTACGTTGAGTGGTTCTATCTCCCTAACAGCGGAATTCGGTTCGTCATCGCCGTTATATAATTTGGAGAAGTGGTCTTCCCATATTCTTAACATAGACTGCGGTTCTGCTACGATGTTCCCCTGATCGTCCTTACAGGCTTCGGTTCGTGGCTGGTACCCTTATTAGTTTTTGACGTTATTGAATGTTTTTTTCAATTGCTTTTTCAGATTATCCCACAAATGCTCGATCGGTTTCAAGTCTGGGCTCTGTAGATGAGAATATAATTGTTTGGGAGCATAACACAACATCCAGTTCTTTGCTTTTCGCGCGGTATGTTTAGGATCAATCCAGCTGGGAACCAGTTTCAAAATTTGGACTGAAGGTTGCAAGTTAAGTTATAACTTAGTATGCCCAGATACATGTACTGGTCCATGTTTCCATTACTAGACACCAGTTTTTCTACGCCTGACCAAGCCATACTGCCTCACAACATAACGTGTTCTCCAACGTGTTTCAAAGTTTTTCGAAGATTTTGAGCCATTTTATTGCTAAACTTTTGAAGGACCGTGCGTCGTCGTGACCAAAAATATTATATTTGCTCTCATCGGTAAATAAGACTTTTTTAAAGGTGGCTCTGAAAGAAACACCTCAGCAGTTAAGGACTTAATCTTATAAAAAGCCAAACAACGGGTGTTTTTTTTAGAGGCATACAACTTTAAGCTTTATTTTAATTGGCGGCCATTTTGTGAGCTGTCAAGTGATTTGTTTTGGCATTTCAACATAAGTAGACTAACGCCTGACAAGGACAACGCTTTCAGATTTTACAAATTTATTTATGCCGTTGATTAAATCCCAATGTTCATAAGCGAGCTTTGTTTATCGATGAAAGTTATTTTGTTGAATCGATACGTCAACAAAGAAAACTAGAAAACTGATGTATTTTGAGTGATACTTATCCTCAAGTGTGTGTTGAGGCATCGTTACATTTATTAAAACTGACAATACCGCGAACAACAATTGAATTATTGAAGAAAACGTTTCGTTACTTCATAGTTACGGACCCATGAATTATCCTCCAAGATCGTGTGATTGAACGTCACTTGATTATTTTCAAAAGGGCGATACCATTCGATGAGTTATTGGGCAGGCCCATTTGCAGTCAACTTCATTCTTTGAACGTAAATTTTGACCAAGGCAACTAGTTAGTTTTTCAAGTGTCATGAATTTAAAATTCAGAACTTTACTTCACAAACCTCTGCTTCAAGTTCATATAGTACAAAAATTACCAAAATCATTATTTTCTACAAAACACTCCTCAGGCAAGCTACAAGTCCATCATGATTTGTATTTTAAAGAAATATTACTTATTTCTTCTCCAAATTTACAAGGAACCTTTTTACAGAAAGCATTAAATGAAGTTGTGCAGAAAATAAATAAATCATTGAGTAATAAAGTTCAGCTTTTAGTTGAATTAAAAAATATGATCAATTGTCATTTTGACATAAGTTGACTTGACTTGATAGTAAGGGAGATTTTTCTTGCCTAACTTTCCAGTCAACTTTCCAATAAAGTTGCCTTAATTGGAAGGCAATTTTTTGGCAGCTAGCCAATCAGATGCAAGAAACTTGCCTTACTTTCAAGTCCCTTATGTCGGCTGAACCTGCCCATTGCCAATATATGGCCAAAAATGTTGGAAAAAGTCATCGAGAATTAGACGTTCAGATTATACTACATCTAAGCCAGCTGTGGTGGTCAAATTCCAGAAATCATATTTAAATTATAATGCTAGAAAACTAATAAAATAAATTACAACTTATACAAAATATTCTTTATTTTATTTCATTTTAAAGTTCTTTACCTTAAAAAAACACCCTTTAGAAGTTATAAACCAACAAAATTATAACCTACTGTGAATATTTCTTCACCGATTAGTCTTTTATCTTCAATACAAAAAAAAAACATATTTTAAACTTGATTATAGATTAAGTTTATTAACAGATTCTTGAAAAAATATTAAAACATCGACTATTTAATTATTAGAACCAACAGCTTTAGCAGTTAATTAATACACGGAGATGTGAAATTGCGAAAGTAATGATGTTGTTTAAAAACTTAAAGATACAGAAGAAATCAGCAAAATAAGGCTTTGAAGTTAAAAAAAAGGAAAAAGTTGTCCTGAAGTGACTTTCCGAAAAAATTGTTGGTGAATTGGTTTCTTCAGTAGCTAAGATCGATGATTAATTAAAAACTTGAACAATAGATTGTTTTTGGACTTGCAATTAATCCAAGTATACCTACTGTGCTTGAATCTCTTATGGTATTTTCATCTGTTTCTTCAAAAATTGAAATCTAAGCACTAGTTGCTGATTCATCATCATCTAACAACTCAACATCATCAACTTCATTAGAAATTGATACGGTTTCCTTAATTTCTTCTTCGATCCCTTCTTCATTATTATTGGGGAAAACTTCTTCAGTTTCTTCTATTACTTCATCTTCAGATAATGATTCTGTTGCAACTTGTGAGCCACCCTTTCTTGAAAATCCTTTTATCTTAATAGTCTTAGAAACGACTTCGTCATCTTTTTGAGAAGATTCAACATCATCTAGAGTTTCCAAAAGAGATGTCAGCTCTGAATTATCTTCAGTTTCGACTTCTTCTTCAGTTTTGTTTTCATCTTCATCATCATCGTTATCATCTTCAACAAGATCATCATTTCTAAGGGATTTATTTTCATCGTTTGACGCATTTCGTGAATTGCGAGGTTTTGAAAATTCATCTAATATATGAGAAATTATTAACGTTGTCAAATTATTTGAGTTTTCAGTTGATTCTTGTTTATCTTCTTCTTCTTTTGAATTATCATCTCCCTCAATATCTTTCTCAGAAATTGTTATCTCTTCATCTGTTTCATCGCCAACTCTGATTTCTTCTATTTCGTCATTATTACCAATTTCTGGTTCAAAAGTAAGAATTTCTTCTGAATTTAATTTTTCATCTTCATCGGAATTAGAACTTCCTACAGTTATATTTTCAGTGGATTTTAAAATTCCTTTCATTATTTCACCAATTATAATCGATGCCAAATTATTTAAGTCCTCTGCTGGTTTTTCATCTTCTTTTCGGTCATCTTCTTCACTTGTGGAATCTTTTTCAGTACTAGTATTATTATTAATCATAGGTAATTGTGATGGACTAATACTTTCTGAGTTCTGAGTAGATCCTAGAACATTTAAGCCGTTGTTTCCTTGGGATTATTCAAATAACATTATATTCTTCATCAAAGTTAGATAACTTTCAAAACTTACTATTGACATCTATTCTACTTCGGTCCAATACGGCACAATCTACAAAACTAACAATTAGTGAAAAACTCACCAACACAATTTTTATTTTATCAATCATCATTGCAAAGACGTCGAAATTTAACAAAAGAACGAATAGTACTGAAATTTTTGAATTAACCAAAAACCCAGAGGAGGTTCTTAATATACTTAAATTTTTCCAATATTGTTTTTTGTTAAGACATTGTTGGTAAATTATTTGTTCAGTTGTCATTTTTGTTTTCAAACTCAATATCGATATTAGGTACCTAAGATTTATCTGCGCTCTGCGCAAACCTAAGTCATTTACTGTCTTATACATAACCGTCCACACTTTTTCAATACACCCGATGTGTTAACAAACAAGGCGCGTTTTCTAAAAAGTTAATATTGAATAAGCAAATATAGTTGTTTTTTCTTTTTTGCTGCCAAAATATGACGCACTTATTAAGAACACAAACATTTTAAAATATTTAGGTTACGAATTTAGTTTCTATTTATAAATAGTGTGTTTAGGCATGTAAAGTTGTTAATATTTATTTAAAAACTGATTTTTTCGAAATTCCTATTGGATCTGGAAAAAAAAGAGGCTGGTATGGATTTTTATAAAAAAAACTACTGAATATCGAAAACAATATTTTCTGTGAAATAAAAAGAGTTTGAAGACAATATTTTTAATTTTTGAAAAGCTATTTGAACCGTAAGTAAATTTTTACCAAGTTTTAGGTTTTTTTTGTTAGGTTTTTATTTTTTGTAAGAACCTGTAGTAGATAAAAGTAGTTTAAAGCCAATATCTCAAAGTTTTGAAAAGATATTTGAGTCGAAAATCAATTTTTACCAACTTTTATTAATTTTTTTGTTTAGGTTTTTATTTTTTGTAAAAAAACTGTCAATTCAATTTTTCTCAACATTTTTCAGAATGTTGAAAACAATATTTCTTATAAGCTAAAATAAGTTGGAAGCCATAATATCAAACTTTTGAAAAGATATTCGAAATTCAATTTTTACCAACTTTGGATAATGTTTTTTTAGGTTTTTATTTTTTATAAAAAAAACTGTCAATTCGATTATTCTCAAAATTTTACCAGATGTTGAAAACGTTATTTTTCTTTGCACAAAATTGTTTTGGTGATAAAATCATTTTGCATTCGTAAAATTTTCGAGGTGACACATTTTTTTTTTCAGTGTTTTTGATTTATAAAAAAAAACAGTTAATTGGATTTTTTCAAAAAATATACTTGTTTAGTATTACGTTACAATATATTATATAAAATTTAATTCAAGTCTCTAGCGTTTTGGTTCGTAAGATATTTAGGGTTTACCAAAACTTTCGCCATTTTTTTAAACTGCTATGGTAAAAAAAACCACCCACGCAATTTTCTGGAGAGTCCTTTCTGCATCTTCTGCATTATTATCTGCAATAACAAAATTTATTTGAAGTCGATATCTCTACTGGTTCGTGAGCTATGGACGCCGAAAAAACGTCGCGAACGTAAGGACGTACGGACGTACAAACGTACGTACACACGCACGCACAGAAATCTCTCTAAAAATCTTTTATTTCGACTCCAGGGACCTTGAAACGTCGAGAAATGTCAAAATTTTCAATTTGACAAATCGGACCCATTACAATAACTTCCTATGGAAAGTTAAAAATTCTAAAACTCAACTTTGAATATTTAATCAGGTGAAATATTTGTTTGATTTAGTTCCCAAGAGGAAAAATTCGAATTTTGTTTTTTCTAGATTTCGAAGCATTCGATTAAATTTCTTACTTCTGAATATAATGTCAAAAATGGGACTCGAAATTGAAAGTGAGACAAGTTTCTAGTATCTGATTGGCCAGCTGCCAAAAAGTTGTCTGGAAAGATAGTCAAAAAAAATCTCCCTAACTATCAAGTCAAAATGACAGATGACCATGTTTTTTCATTCAACTCATAGTTAAACTTTATTTTTTTTTTGATTTATTTATTTTCTACACAGTTCCATTTAAAGTTTTGTAAAAAATGATTCTTTTTATAATTAGAAAAATAAGTAATATTTATTTGCAATACAAAGTATAGTCAGAAAAACAATAATGTTTTTGGTAGTTCTTGTACGATGAACTGAAAATAGAAGTTAGTGAATTAAAGTTCTGAGTTTAAAATGTATGATACTTAAAACACTATCTAGTTACCTTGGTCCACATTTAAGTTCAAAGAATGCAGTTGACTGACTGCAAATGCAGTCAATTATGTTGACTGAACCGGCCCAATGATTACAAGAAATTTGTATTGAACCTAAATCAACTTTACTAAGCACATTTTTTATGTTACACGACTGTTTTTTTGTCTGTTATTTCAATAAATATAAATTGGCAAAGGTTCATAACTTAGCAATTCATTTCAATTAAATTTAGTACAAACATAATTAGTTAAAGCAGATTAAAAAACAATGACACGTCAAACGGCACATCTCAATAACATGATAGGCAATATTGATAAACGAGTTTATTATGGTACAATGTTTTATAGGAAATTTCATGTTATCAAACACCGATGAAATTGCTGGAAATATGTCTTTCAGCTGGATAATCAACCAAAACATTTAAACCATCTGTTAATACGCCGCCGCCGCCGCGCCGTAACTTTCTATTTTAAATGAACAATTAATCTTCTCTTTTCAAAGTGAAATAAAAAAGCCGATTATTTTTCTTTCGTTCATTGAACTTACTTTACCCTTTTATAACATCGTAATCAGAAGATTGTTACGAATACTGAAAAATTATCATTAACGGTGAAAACTAAGTGAAAAATATCATTTAAATTCTTATAACGAAATAATTCGGCATTACTCGTAGTTTTTGTTTTTAAATCATTCTCGTTTTCAAGGTGTGACCAAATAATTGCTATAAAAACAATTTTTACACAAATTTTGTGAAAACTGTCACAAACAACTATCGGAACGTAACGTAAACATAAACGTTATGCATTTGTAACGGGACTGCTGTTCCTACATCACGATTGTGCGATTACCTGTATCTTCACGGATCCCTCTGATCCACAGGAAACACAAAGACACCCGTGAACGCGAAGTAGGTTGTCCAGTCGGTCGAATGCGGTTAGGCATGCTAGCTTTCGCCACTAGGCTATCTCGTCGGAGGGGTGAGTTCTTGCAAACGCCACTGGACTGCCGTACATATAAATCATGCCTATTATGAATACCAAAAAGAATCTGCAAACAATGTCACTAACACGAACAACCACGCCTCTTTCCTTTTGGAACTAGTTCCGGAGTGAGACCCTCCCACTGCTGACTACACTAAGTAGCAACTCCATGGCTAACGCACCACCCAAGTTTTATTGCGCTAGCCCCTAAAGCAAAGTCTAACATAAGTTTATGTTAGACTCCTTTTCACCGTTGAAAGCATCCCTTTAAATCTCCACCCTTGCTAAACACTCTAAACAAAACGTCTAAACAGGTACCATAATAAAAGAAACTACCGCTTCAGTATTATTTCATAAATTTTTAACATACAACTTTATTCAAAACGTTAATTGTAATCTTCTTAGGCTAGATAATTTGTTGCATCATTCTTCACTAAGAAATTCAAAATCATAGTTTTACAACGATTATGGATTATACGTGAATAAGAAAAAAAAAAACAATAATAAAATGCTACGCCTATATCATGCAAATATTAAAAATTCAAACAAAAATTTAGCTAATCAGCTGTTCGGTCATTGAACTTTTTACTATCATGCGAGATTGTGCTCTTATGAGAATTCTTCCTTAAATCTTGCTTATCGTAATCACTCAAGTAAAATTATGAATTGGCCGTTAATATTTCTATTGAAACTGTGTCAACTCTCTTTTAAAATTTAATTTTCTCAAATTTTTTTTTTTTTTACACTTGGGAGACAATGCTCTGGTTCACTCAAATGTTTATATTTCTTTAAAGTACTTACATATTCTTAAATAAAATTTAGGCAAAAATAACTCACCGGATTTTCTCCTCCTGCAAAGTTGTGCGCACGACTTGTTGAGGGGTTGGATCCGAGGATTTAATTCTGAGTTGAGTTTTTAAACTCTTTTAAGCTTATGCTTGCTAAATACACTTTGTATAATGAAAAAAAAAAATATTTCATGTGTGTGAATGAGCGTTCGAAAATGAGAGCGATGAAATAAGAATTTGGAATACTTAACTTGAGTGTCTACGATCTTTTTAATATTCGAGTAATTTTAAAATTTTAACTAATAATCGAAATGATGAAAACATTAGTCGCTTTTCGTAACTGGTTCTCGGTGGGTGCTCCAGATCATTCATGAATGTGGGAATAATGACATGTGGATGATGGTATGTTGGGATGGGTAATTCGTTATGGTGGGCGAAGGGGTTGTGATTGATGGTTTGGTTTTGTCGGATTAGCCTTGATAGAGTAGTTGAATCTGTTTTTGGAGCCCCAGTTATTGCAAAAACGGCTTCGGAAACCTCGTCAAGGGCTTACGAGCAAGCTGGGTGTATCAAAGCTACGTGGATTACGGTACTCTTCGTTCGTTTCCTGGGCCCATGTGCGACGATGACGTCACACATGGGTTATGTGACGCGTTCTAAAACACTAGCTAGCAGATGTATTACACCCACTCTCGTAGTGAAAAAAAAGGGGTTTCTAAAACGTGGTTAAGAAAATGAGGTTAAAATTAACCAACTAGGTCAGGACCACCATAAATTACCTGTGCCGCTATCGATAAGCGATTTGTATGCTGTAATGTACGTTTCGTGGATTTTCTAGAGTTTTGTACGACCTCCCGATTTTTTTGTCTCCCTATAAGAAGACTCACAGTCGACACTTCCGAAAGAGCTATCAACAAAAATCAACACTACTCGAGCGATTAAAAAAAAATAAGTAAAATACTTTGACCATGAATTACGTACATATATACATTAGCATCATGAAGGTGGCTTCTTAAAATCGTTTTTTTACGAAATGAACATTTTTCTTTTTAGTTCAAAACAGGGCCTGAACTGTCAAACAACTTTTTTTTCTTTTTTACCTTTGAACATCCAGAGCTTTAAATTTATTTTTAACTTCCCATAGGAAGTTATTGTAATGGGTCCGATTTGTCAAATTGAAATTTTTGACATTTTTCGCATTTCAAGGTCCCTAGAGTCGAAATAAATTTTTTTTAGAAAGATGTCTGTGCGTGCGTGTGTACGTACGTTTGTATGTCCGTACATCCGTACGTCCTTCCGTTCGCGACGTTTTTTCGTCGTCCATAGCTCACGAACCAGTAGAGATATCGACTTCAAATAAATTTTGTTATACAGATAATAATGCAGAAAGAAGCAGAAAGGACTCTCCAGAAAATTGCGTGGGTGGTTTTTTTACCATTGCAGTTTAAAAAATGGCGAAAGTTTTGGTTAACCCTAAATATCTTACGTACCAAAAACGCTAGAGACTTGAATTAAATTTTATATAGTATAATTATAATATGTGATACAAAACAAGTACATTTTTGGAAAAAAAAAAAACAATTAACGGTTTTTTATTTTGCGGGCCGGAGCATTGGTTTCCACGCGCTTTACGTAACCCAGCCATTTCAGTCGTTGGACTTTTACCCTTTTGGTTAAGTCTAGTCTTCCATCTTCTCATACACTCACCTTCTATGCA
This sequence comes from Eupeodes latifasciatus, assembly GCA_920104205.1. Lineage (NCBI taxonomy): Eukaryota > Metazoa > Arthropoda > Insecta > Diptera > Syrphidae > Eupeodes > Eupeodes latifasciatus. Next base: position 14,867,417 of record OV049924.1, on the reverse strand, counting down.
TATGGGACCATAGATCACGCGAATAACTTTTCTCTCGGAACGTCCCAAGGTGCTTTCATCCGCTTTTGTCATAGTCCATGCTTCTGCACCGTTAAGTAAGACGGGGATGATGAGGGTCTTATATAGCGACACTTTGGTCCCTCGAGAGAGGGCTTTGCTACTCAATTGCTTTCTTAGCTCAAAGAAACAGCGGTTAGCAAGAGATATTCTTCGTTTGATCTCAGCGCTGGTGTTGTTTTCTGTGTTCATAGTGGAGCCTAGGTAGACAAAGTCCTTAACCGAGACGCCGCCGGTGTTTTAGGCTCTTTCTTGATGACATCATGTACTTTGTTTTGCCCTCATTAACCGTTAAACCCATTTTGCCGCCTCTTCCTCAATACTCACAAAAGCCCCTTTGACATCACGCTGAGGATCTGTACTATTCTCTAAAGTACGATGTTAAAAAAATCGCATGACAGCGCATCACCTTGTCTAAAACCTTTTTTGACATCGAAATGTTCTGTCAAGTTTTTTCCAACCTTTATGGAAAGGAATTCTCCATGGTAATCCTGTACAAACAGACGAGCTTGGCAGAGATGCCAAAACTAGACATGCTTCTATACATGGCTCGTCCCTGTAGATACTGTCATATGCGGCCTTGAAATTCGATGAAAAGATGGTGGGTGTCGATTTGGTGTTCTTGGGTTTTTTCCAGGATCTGCCGTATTGTGAATATTTGATCGAGTGTGGTAGACTGATGCCTCTATACTTGGTGCTGTTTAGGGGTCCTTCTTTTTTCAGAATCTCCTTTGACCTCTGAATAAAAGCATCAGCATCAGATTCTTCATTCTCACTTTTTCCAGAATATAAATTGAAGGCTTGTTTGATTATAAGTATTTTTAGTTTCTGTAGAAGAAAATGACAAGTAAATTGACAAATGCAAGTATTGACAGTTGAGTGTTTAGTGGTGTTGTGGAGGTGTTAAGAACTATTTTCGGAGCTCAAAAAGAAGAATTATCGTTCATAATTTTATTATTGGTAATTTTCTTCAGTATTGTTCTTGTTTGGTCGGAGACCAATTTGAATTGGTACGGATAATCGACATTTTTCAAGGTGCTCTTGAGTTATTAGTGCAGTAACTAATATCACTAAGCAATTAAGGTGTACCAAAGATTAGGTTCGGTTTAGTCAAGAAAAAATCGTATAAAAATCATAAATCTAGCGACTCGTACTCTCCACCATTTCTGTGTGATTGTAATGTCAGGGATGGACCTACATACCAGTTTTATGCCGAATCCAAACAGAAAACCTGAGAAAGAACTTTTACTGACAAGAATAACTCTTGAAAGATTTGTCAATTCCTGTGCAAAATCTTTTAGATGATACAGGTAGAGATTGAATCCTAACCTCTTGCATGACATTCCTACGCACTAACCATATACTAATTCGACGAATATTACAATTTAGGGCAAAGATACTACAAACATTAGTACATAAAAACAAATTTTGTATCAATGTTTTGGCATCTATTTTAAGTGTTGAAGGACTTAAAATTTAGTTTCAATTATGTGCTCTTACTTAACTTATTTTAATGTTAACTTTAGTGTCATCATTAGATTTTACGAAGAGATTATAATGTGAACGTGCCTAATTCGATCAACATTTTTCGAGAGGCCCAATGAAATATTTGTTTAACACATTAAAACTTACCATTATTAGAAATTTTGACTTGGTTCAACATGGAAGCACAATCTATAACACTCACTATCACAGAAATGAATGTTATTAATTTTAAAACTTTTGTCATACCAAAATCTTTTTCCAATCACTATAATCTTTTTAAAAAAAACTTTGACAACGTCAAAATGGAACGATAAATGAAATAGTACTAAAACCGTCTAAATAGCCAAAATCAAATTTAAACGAAAACGTGCCAATAATTTTCTTTGTTTAATGTTTAAACGAAAACTTGCGAATTTTTATTTTTTGTTTAGATTTTTATTTTAGAGCGTCTAATACAATGTTGCATAATTATATTATAAATATTTAATCAGTTGTCATACACACTCCAATAGTGCGCTATAATCTTCTGTGTTTTTGCCCTAAAGTGATAAAATTACGCAAAATGATGCTTAATACTTCATAATGTGGTTTTAAGTGAAACATCAGTTTTGAGAAAGTCAAATAAAATTCCATGATTATTAAGTTCTATAGGGTAACCAGACTATAGTAAATGTCGCAGATTTTCATCCTCTTTTTGCCCGGCCCATCCCATCGTATTTCCTGGATGGCGGTAATGTCTGCTTTATAGCAGTCTGGGGTCTCCGCTAATTCTTCGGCCGCACGTGGTTTGTTAAGGGACCTAACATTCCACGTGCATATCCGAAGTTCGTTGTCCTTAATTAGTTTGCGTAGGTTGTCAACAGTAAATCCGTCCGTATCCGTAGCTTGTCGGTGCTTCGGGGATTCCTCCGCTGCCGTCTGGATAAGGAGAGGTGCCTTAGTGGAAACACATCTCCCCCCCCCTCTCTTTTGCTGCCCCTAACAATTTTCCACTGGGGTTAGAACCCAATCTCCAGTTGAGGTACTAGGCATCCGATGTCAACCACGGGGAGGTGAGAGTATGAGTTGATAGATAGAGGTGGGTTTTGAGAAAAACCTGTGGACGCTTGTGTCTTGTGTCTTGAATGCACATGTCTACCATTTGAAAACCAAGGCAAGAAGTCTTGAGCTATAGGTGCATCAACGAGCGCCTCATGACCATCCGCATCAAGGCTAAATTCGGCAACATTAGCCTGATATGCGCGCACGCCCCCACAGATGAGAAGGATGACAACACCAAAAATATGTTCTTCGAGCTTTTAGACAAAACATACGAGCAGTGTCCTAGCTACGATATTAAAATTGTCCTGGGCGATTTTAATGCCAAGCTAGGAAGGGAAGACATCTTTGGTGGAATAATCGGGAAAAACAGCCTGCACGACAACACATCCGACAACGGATTCAGGCTCATAGATTTTGCTGCGGGGCGATACGTCATGGTAGCCAGTACGCGTTTTCTACACCTCAACATCCACAAAGGAACTTGGAGTTCTCCAGATCGATCTACCGTCAACCAGATTGATCATATTGCGATCGACGCTAGACACGCTTCCAGCAGCATGGATGTCCGAATTTTCCGAGGAGCTAACATCGACTCGGACCACTACCTCGTTGTAGCCAAGGTAGTACTTCGGGTTTCCAGACCCAAGGCAAAACAGGGAGATGCTGGGAGAAGGTACAAAGTCGAATGGCTACAATCGCAAGAGATCGCCAAATCCTTTTCCGACCGAGTTACAAGTAACCTCTCTCGAAGTTCTCTGCCGCCAACACAATGTATCGAAAACCAGTGGCAACATTGCCAAGATGCAATCAGAGAAGCCGCCTCTGATGTGCTGGGTTTCAAGAAACCACCAACAAGGAACCCCTGGTTTGAAGGAATGTCGGAAGGCAAATGCAGCCAAACAAGAGGCACGCAAAGCGGCGGCGCTGCATAAAAGGACGAGAGCTGCTCATGAGTTTTACGAGCAGAAGAGGCGAGAGGAACACCGACTTCCAAGAAGGAAAAAGAGAGGGCATGAGAAGCGTGCGGTCAAAGATGTTGAGAGGTTTAAAAGCAGGAATGAAGTTCGAAAGTTTTATGAACAGGTGAAACGAAATTCACAGGTACATGAACCTAGAACTGAAGGCTGCAAAGACGAAAGTGGAAACATCACAGTGGAACCGCAGTCAATGCTGAGGATATGGAAGGACCACTTCTGCAGACTGTATAACGGCGACGACGAACCGATTTCCGCTGTCAGGCAGAATGATCCATTCAACATAGACGACGAAAGCCAACAATCCCGTCCTCCCGACTTAGACGAAGTATAGATTGCCATTAGATATGGCAGTCTAATAAAGACGCTGGAGCGGATGGCTTGAATGCTGAGCTCTTCAAAGCAGCTGGAGATAATTTGGTTCGAGGCATGCACCAACTTATTTGAAAGAAATGGTTGGAAGAAATCATGCCCGATGAATGGAACCTCAGTATTGTTTGCCTGATCCTGAAAAAAGGAGACCCTTTAAACTGCACCAACTATAGAGGCATCAGTCTATTTAACATCGCCTACGAAATCATCTCTGCCGTAATATTTGAACGTCTAAAGCCCATCGTCAACAACCTGATAGGTCCTTATCAGTGTGGTTTTAGACCAGGAAAGTCCACAGTCGATCAAATATTCACACTACGGCAGATCCTGGAAAAAACCCAAGAACACCAAATCGACACCCACCATCTTTTCATCGAATTTCAAGGCCGCATATGACAGTATCTACAGGGACGAGCCATGTATAGAGCCATGTCTAGTTTTGGCATCCCTGCCAAACTCGTCCGTTTGTGCAGGATGACCATGGAGAATTCACGCTGCTCCATAAAGGTTGGAAACAACTTAACAGAACCATTCGATGTCAAAAAAGGTTTTAGACAAGATGATGCGCTGTCATGTGATTTTTTTAACATCGTACTTGAAAGAATAGTGCAAAGCGCACACGTCAACACTAAAGGCACTATATTTCAAAAGTATGTCCAGTTACTAGCATAATGCTGATGACATTGACATAATCGGAAGAACTCAGCTTGGTGTCAATGGGGCTGTTGTGAGTATTGAGGCAGAGGCGGCAAAAATGGGTTTAACGGTTAATGAGAGCAAAACAAAGTACATGATGTCGTCAAGAAAGGACCTACAACACCGACGTCTTGATCAAAACGTCACCATCGACAGACGTAACTTTGAGGTAGTCAAGGACTTCATCTACCTGAGATCAAACGAAGAATAACTCTTGCTAACCGCTGTTTCTTTGGACTAAGAAAGCAATTGAGTGGAAAAGATTTCTCTCGAAGGACCAAAGTGTCGCTAAGAGTAACCAGACATTGATGATAAATTTTACCAATTCTTATGTTTTTTTTGTAGCAACTGTCAAAGTTACTAATTGGTATTCAACTGTGAGAGTTGACAGTAAGATTTGCCATTTCATCATACATCGTTCTACGTTCTTATTACGTGTGAAAATTATTTGAAAATGGTTTACAAATTATAGCTCAGTCAATTGTTGAATACTCAACGTGAATTTTCTTGTATAAATGTCTTTTTATAAACGCCGTCGTGGAAATAAGTATAATCACCATAAAATACTCATGTATTCGACCAAGCGCCCGATGTAATGTGGGTTAAGGCAAGGGAATATCTTGGGACTAATTTCTTTAGAAATAACAAACTGTTTATGTAGCGACATTAGGATACTAAGGTTCACAGGATGAACCACTTATGAACACACAATTTGTCAAACAATCGACGCAACTAGATTTCAAGTCAAAAACATTTGGATTCAGTGTATTTTAAAATTTTATTTTCACATCAAAATTATATCACTGTTTTCCTTTCGTAAAATAGTCTGTGATTAAAAATTCGTATGTTTTAGAAATTAGCAAGTTAAAAATTTCTTTAAATTCATAAATTAATTTTTTCAAATTATTCGCACTCTTTGTCTTGTCAAAAATTATATTGAACATTGTGCATTTGTTGGCCAATCACAAATATTGTCGACAGAATTGAAATGTAATCCAGCTGGACAATCCACTTGCCTTGCAACTCCATTGTCACAAATTATGAATTTTCCACAACTCTCTGAACTATTCAATAAAGTTCCACTTTGTTTGTTGATACAACTTGAATCATCGACAGCTCTCGGAATGATGGCACGTTCAGATTTCTTTAGCGGAAAGATGTCAATACATTTTGAATATTTCATATCCACACAGATCATAGATTTTGGATTGAAATGACGATCCTTGCCGCAATTCTTGCGATAGCCTTTTTGCTTTAAACAAAAGAAGAATTCAGAGCAGACTCCTGGTGATGCAATGAAGACGCCATCTTTTTGATTGAGACAAATACGATCGGATAATGTGCCGACCGAAGGTCTTGAGGTTGTTTGGATTTCGGGGAGTTTGACAGTTGTTTGTTGTTGTTGATTTTTGTACTCGCACTTGACATTCTGGGGTAAATCACAGGATGCTGTTTTCGAGTTAAATTCCCTCCAGCTACAAGTTTTGACGAATCCAGTGTTAGCAGTGCAGACGATGTACAATGAACAATATCCGGGGAAACGGATTCTTTCTCCAAAGATTCGATTTGCACACATTTTCTGGGCTACTTCTTTGAAGGCATCCGTTTGCTCTAGTTCTTCGGCAGGACGAAGGGATTCTTCGGGCTTTGAGGATGCCAGGGTACAAACAGAGTATTTAGTATCGAAGATCATCTTGTTGCCACAATCCTTGAGGAATGACTTGTCGTTCATGCAGATGTAGTACTGGTGTGAGTTTTCTGCAACGGGTATACGAGCACCATCTGGTTTCCCATAGCAAACCGATGATTCACCTCCATTTTGGTTTGATGGAGCTTTTGTTGGAGTCACAGTGTTCGATGAATCCGAGCTATCTGGCCTAACAGCACAAGCTGAGTACTTAGCGACGAAATACAAGTTTCCACAGTCCTTAAGGAATGCTTTGTTATTCATACAGATGTAGTATTGCCTTGGGTTTCCAGGGACCGGTAATCTAATACCATTGGCAACTGCATAGCAGGTTGGTAGTGTTGGATATGGAATTATTACATCTTTGTCAGTTACAACCTTCGAGGGAGTGGTGGATTTTGCATACGATTGAAAAGAACAGCCCGCGCGCTCAGGAATATCACACACTAAGTTCTTTGAATTGAAATGATATTCACCACAGTCCTTTTCCAGGGTCTTCCCTTGATAGCAGATGACGTATTTCGAGCAACTTCCAGCAACTGGAAGGAAAACACCGTCTTCCTTGTTCGAGCAAACATTCTTCTTCTGGGGTTTTGGAAAGGTGATCTGAAAAAAAAAATGGGGAAATAAATTAAAGTCGAAAAACAGTAACTGATATCTGGCTTATTTACTTTTCCATCTCTTGCTGCTGCAAGGCTCACAAAGACGCACAACGCTGTCAAAATCTTAAAACCTATAAGAAAAAAAGATATGTCAGAAATTTTGAAAATTCTTAAATAAGATTTTATTTATTTTGAACAAACCTTGCATATTGATAAATGTAACTAATGTTTCCCTTAGAATTCACAAGGTGACTCTGACTATTTTCAAACCATATCGAAGTATTTATAAGACTAAAATTTCAGTGGCATAATATCTTAAAATCTGCTTATCTTGGTGCAGAAAATAAAACATCTTTGCAAAAAGAATTGTACAGACAAAAGAACTTAGTATAATTAAGAAGAAACGAAAATCTTGTTTTATTTTTGGTGGAAAAAATATGTCAAGACTTTCTGAGGTAGCGATAACATTTCAAATGTGATAAGATTCGATGCGATATGAATTTCAGTAGCTTCATGTATGTATGTTCTTGGCGCCAAATTGATTTCTATGGCAAAGACGTCATCATCACTGTCAAATAAGTATGTGCAATTTCTGTCTCTAAAATAAATCGAGTTTCTCAATAAGTTCAATTTCCTAACTGTTTTGACCGAAATATGCGTTGGAATTTGGAAGGCCATAAGTTGAAGTGGTAGTACCCGTGGCATGATGGTTAGTGCGTTGGACTGTCATGCGAGAGGTCTTGGGTTCAATCCCTGCCTGTGCCACCTTAATTAAAAAAAAAGAGTTTTCACGGGTACTGCCTCTTGCGAGGAATTGACAAATTCTCCAAGAGTAATTCTTGTCATGAAAAAGTGCTTTCTCAAATTAGCCGTTCGGATTGGGCATATAAATTGTAGGTCCCCTCCATCCCTGACAACATTACTCGCACACAGGAATGGTTGAGAGTTGTAAGTCACTAGGCCCTGGTTCTATACGGACTGTTGCGCCACCTAATTTATTTATTTATTTATTTATTTATAAGTTGAAGTGTCAAAAACAAAGAGGAAAGTTGAAAGTTACAAAATAATTTGAAAGAGAAAGTATATACGCAAAAATGTTACTGTTGGAAATGGATTAACAACGCTTAAAGATACGTATACATCTTTAAAGACTTCGTAATAGCTCTGATCCATTCGAAATGCCGAAAGAGTAATTTTGGAAGTAGTGCACTAAAATTACTTTTGTGCCTAATTTCAATGTTTCTTGACAAATTTTATCGAGGCGATAGTTACGGAATATGGGTACATGATCGCAAATTGTTGTTGTATTACGTGTTAAAAGTAAAACATATATTGATAATTTTCGATAATATAAAGAAGCTATTATACAACTCCTTTTTTATTTATTTAGGCGCCAGTTATAGCTATACCATTGAAATCGATCCGGAAAAATGCTTGAATCGATATTTGACGGTGTTTTCCTTTGATTAGAAATGAAAATTATATACCGATCGATCGGAAATCACACAAAGAATTTTTTTGAGAAAAAAAAGTTTAGTAGCAACTTGATTTTTCTCTAAAAATGTATTTTTCTATTTTCCGGACGGAAATTCATTTTCCTGAACAGCTGATACTTGTATGTTCAAACGTGAAACGAATCGTTCCACTGATTTGTGTTCCAATTTCACACAATTCCAATGACAGATTTCTGTCAGTAAAAATTTTTCGGTGGTTTTCAATCAGACAGAAATTTCTAATGATAGCTATAAACGACCTGCCAACAAAATTCCAATGTTTGTTTTCAATGATGAAAACCATTGATAGCTATAACTGACGCCTTAGACATCTAAACACGTCTTAGTAATGACAGTTTGTCACAGAAAAACAAAAACAAAACAAACAGACCTTAATCTGGGGAGCTATTAATTTGAAATGTCAGAACTTAGGTAATACAATACATCGCAAAATTCGAGACGGAAAACAACATGAACGGGTGCACAAATATAATTCCGTAGGCAGTGAAAAAAAAAAATAAGTGATGGTAGAGTTTCGGATTGTTAAAACTAGGAGGCATTTATATGTCAGTCCAAATATAGTCCAGTCGAAATAAACATTTGACTTAGCCAAAATTCGCATAGAGCTGAAAATTGGCAGAGACTTCCTTGTGCAAAATATTCTATTCAAGGTCAAACATACAAAATTACGGTTTTTTCCATTTTTCTTGGAAACTGTAAATTTTATCGTGAAAATAGATCAGACAAAACTTGTAGATCACACAATTCTCTACACAAATGGTCCAGAAACTTTTTCTCATAAGACTCACCATTCGTGAGATATCGCGGTTTTAAAAATTACAAAATTCAGATTTTACATAATATGCACACATTTCCATACCACCTATGAGGTAATGTACTTGGCGCATTTTTTTTAACGTGGTTTCCCCAGTAGGTACCTATACTCCACGATCCATTGTAACAAAGAAAGTTTGATCAGATGGTATCCTATTGATTGAAAGAATGGTAATATTGCTAATGATCGAAGATGAATAGGTTGTTTCCTTTTAAATGTTATTATGATAGATAATTGTCTAATTCTACTTCGACAATTATTTCTTCATCTTCATTTTCTTCTTCTTGCAGAATTTCTGTTCTACGTTCTAAGAAAAGGGATGCATAGTCTCTTCATCAACATCATAAATATTTTCATCTGTTGTATTTAATTCAATATTGGAGCAAGTCTGACCCTGACAACTAATGCATACTGGTGAACAAAATAAACCCACTTTTTGACAGCCACAATTTTTACTACAATTCGTCTTGCAGTTGCAAAAAATAGTGTTAAGCAGTTCTTCTGGAGCAGGTGGGAGTAGAGTTTGAATTGGCTCCAAATAATTATCCGTTAATTTCCAACCCCATTCTTCTGGGTCCAGTTCATTGCCTAGCCACACTTGAACTTGATAATAAACACGATACAAGTGTTGAAATGGAGAAGCAGATGTTGGAGGCAGACAAGACAAGATAACTGTACTGTTTTATTGTTCCATGCAGATTTTACAAACCTTAAATATCTATATTTGTCTATGGAATCAATTTTTTTGGAGCACCATACATTGCAAGAAGAAAACGAATTCCATTTGTAACGATGTCGTGTGGAGAAGAATCAATCTTTGTAAATACTTCTGCGCAATCAATTAAATCATTACGTTTTTCGAACAATTTAAATACTGCTATTTTACCTCTAAACATTGCTGATGTACATAGTATCGCAACCTGTTATTGCATGTAAAAATAAAATATGAGCTTGACATTTCGGATATGCAGTCAGACTTTGTGATGAATATATTGTTGATTATACTTGAGCTTTCCCAGATTTCAAAAAGTAAATAATTTTATCATTTGGAGTCCGTGCAGTCAGTAATATCAACAAATCAACATCTTCCCGTTCCCAGACAACGACAATTGTATTTGAACTTGTCCATTGTTCTATTGCTGTTTCAATTATAAGGACATCAGCAGCATTATCAGCTTGTCTTATTGAAACACCAGTAGCTGTAAATTCTTCACATAACATTGAAATGAAGCGAGACTTATTGTGAGTATTTGCAAGAAATTGTTGTTGGTTTGTTGGAACTTTCATATAGATCGATGAAAAACAATATCGACAGAAGAAGATGTTTTTGTAGTCCGACGACGTTGTTCTGCAGCTTAAATATTTTTCGTATGATTAGAATAACCATCAAATACAATCGTACTGTTATAACCAAAATGTCTTTGAACATACTGAACATATTTTTCATAAATATTATGAAATGTTTCATCTCGATCCCATACAACACGGTGTAATAAATATCCTCCATCAATGATATAGATAGTATTTGTGTTATCAATTTCGAAGTTTAAACATTCAAAGAGTGATAATGGGTAAGGAGCTAATTCATATGCGAAGAATTTTTCAAGTTCATCTTCAAATATCTAAGTAATGCTCATACGTTGAAATAATAATATAGGATCTATGGGCACCTTTTCATCATGTACTTTTACGACGCTACTTGCACTTAAAAGAGGAAGTACTCTATCAGCGCGTTTTAGTGGTGCCAACAAAATAAGATTAAGGATGTGTTCGTTGATATTTATTCTATTTTGTGTTTCGTCTGCACTAGATTCGATATAATGGTGGTTCCCCACAGATTTTTTTGTTATTTTCACATAAATGTACATATGTAACAAATAAATCTGATTTTGAAAATAAATGAAGAATGAAATCTTAATAATAGCTCCATTGAAATTAACTTTTCAGTTATGAGGACAGGACAGACCAGACAGTGTGACACGCACAATTCTATTTTGACAATCACACTTTACTTTATCATTTTATTTTTGACATTTCTATTTTGTACAAAAAACTGCATTCAAAAATGAATGTCCCATTTTTAACTTCCCATAGGAAGTTATTGTAATGGGTCCGATTTGTCAAATTAAACATTTTGACATTTCTCGACGTTTTAAGGTCCCTATAGTCGAAATAAAAGACTTTTAGAAAGATGTGCGTGCGTGCGTGTGTACGTACGTTCGTACGTCCGTACGTTCGTACGTCCGTACGTTCGCGACGGTTTTTCATCGTCCATAGCTCAAGAACCAGTATAGAGATGTCGACTTCAAATAAATTTTGTTATACAGATAATAATGCAGAAAGATGCAGACAGGGATCTCAAGAAAATTGCGTGGGTGGTTTTTTTTACCATAGCAGTTTAAAAAAAAGCTGAAAATTTTGGTTAACCCAAAATATCTCACGAACCAATAAAGCTAGAGACTTGAATTAAATTTTATATTTTTGGAAAAAATCCAATTAACGGTTTTTTTTTATAGTTGACGGGCACTCAAGGGGTTATTAATACCCTTAAAATGTTTAAGGTTTAAACACAGTGCGAGCTTTAGGAAAATAGAGAAGGATGAAAGAGGAGATACCGATGCACATTGGTCTTAAAGTTTTGAATGTTGAAATGATAGGGAAAAACAGAGTTGGGTAAAACATTCCACATTCTCGATGTGCGGTTAAAAAAAGAATCTCTATACTTGACAGTACTTCCGAAACTTAGCTCAAGGGTAAACTGATGAGCATTAGTAGAAGTACGAGTATTACGGCTGAATTGTTTGAGGGGGGGAATGCAACTGGGTAATTCGACAGAACACTGTTTATAAATATGTCGGTAGAACAACGAAAAGCATGAAACATTGCGGTGGTGTTCAAGTGACGTAATTGTTTCGGTTATAGCTCTATCGCCTATCATTTTCAAAGCTCTTTTTTGGATCCTGTCCAAAATACTTAAAGTTGTTTTAGGGGCACCTGCCCAAATATGGGAGTTATATTCGAGTTTTGGACGAATGAAGGCTTTGTTAATTACAGCCAGATCAGAAGGGGTAAAAAATTTCTTGCACCGTCGGAGAAATCCTAAGCATCTAGCAGCATTTTTGGCAATATCGAATGTGTGATCATTCCATAAGAAGTGATCTGTAATATACACATACCGAGTACTGAAAGTTGATTAGTTTCCTGGATGTAAGTGCCATTCATGGATAGCGGCATCGGGGTTGGATTACGCTTTAACGACAGGAGACAGCATTAAGTTTTTGAAGCATTAAATTCTACACGGTTTATAATTCGCCATTGGACAATGCTGTCCAGATCAGAATTTAATGAGCTTATCATACGCTGGCGTTGAAGTTCCACATCCGAAGGACAAGGATGTGAATCTAGAAACGAATATAAAAAGCTAAAAGTACTGTCGTCAGCGAAACAGTTTATTGGATTAGAATAATCCAATTTTTATAAATAAAAAAAAAACTGAAAAAAAATTTTTTCACCTCGAAAATTTTACGAATAAAAAATGATTTTATCTCAAAAACAATTTTGTGCAACAAAAAATAACGTTTAATAAAAATAAAAATTGAATTGACAGTTTTTTTTAATAAAAAAAGAAACCTAAAAAAACATTACTAAAAGTTATTAAAAATTGAATTTCGACTCAAATATCTTTTTAAAAATTTGTGATTATGGCTTCCAACTTATTTTTTTTATAAAAAATATTGCTTTCAACATTCGGTAAAATGTTGAGAAAAGTCGAATTGACAGTTTTTTTACAAAAAATCAAAAACAAAAAAAAATTAACAAAATACGCGTGGCCAAGATACGCGTCGGTGTATCTTGGCCACGACCATCTTGGCCCTCTCCCGGGTGACACTCTGGAGAGATTAATAACTGAAGCACAAAGGCTCAACATCGGCCTCATCATCGGTAGTGACGCTAACGCCCACCATACAGTATGGGGTAGCACGGATATAAACGACAGAGGTGAGTCTCTTTTCGACTATATTCTAAACACTAACCTACTTGTAAGTAACGTTGGTAATGAGCCAACCTTTATTACTAAAAATCGACAAGAAGTTTTAGATATAACTCTTGTCTCCGAATTCATTAATAATAATATTTTGAACTGAAAGGTATCTAAAGATCACTCCTTTTCTGATCATAGATACATCCAGATTGACTTTTTAAATGAACCACCTTGCCAACCGATCTTTCGAAATCTAAAAAGAACAAATTGGCCAAAATATAAGAGAACGTTAAATAGTTTAGTAAAACCTGAACTCTTTAATACTCCCTCCAACTTTGAAGATCTTGACGACAAAGTCAATAATCTAACATTAGCCCTAAACAAAGCTCTAGATACTGCATGCCCTCTTATACAAGTAAGAGGTAAAAAGAAGCCACACTGGTGGAACTCAGGGCTGGATCCACTTCGAAAAGAATGCAGAAAACTCTTTAACAGAGCGAAAGCTTCTAGAGACATGTCTGACTGGGATTCATATAAAGAATCACTGAAGATATTTAAAAAAAGAACTGAGGAAAACCAAACGATCGTCCTGGAGAAACTTCTGTAGCAACGTGGAAGATTGCTCCGAAGCATCCAGGCTGAGCAAAATCCTCTCCAAAAATCCAATCATGCCAAGCTGCTTGAAAAACGCCTCTGGCCTCTGGACCAATTCAAGCGAAGAATCGCTCAACTTGCTACTAGACGTTCACTTTCCTGGTAGCTCTAATATTATTAATAACATTGCACTTAATAATGGTGACAATACATTACATCCCCCACAAGGTTTAGTCACTAGGGAAAAACTCAAATGGGCTATTAACAACTTTAAGCCATATAAATCTGCTGGTCCGGATGGTGTAATTCCAGCCGAACTGCAAGAAAATGCAAGTTTTCTAATACCCATCCTAGAAAACATCTTCAAGGGATGCCTTAAATTGGCATACATCCCGATGTCTTGGAGACAAGTTAAAGTTGTTTTTATTCCAAAAGCTGGAAAATCCAGCCACGTTAACCCTAAAGACCTAAGACCTATCAGCTTATCATCATTCCTTCTCAAAACTTTTGAACGTTTGATTGATATCCACTTAAGGGCACTTCGCTCCACCCCTCCGCCTCACTAGATGTTCTGTTCCATCTAATACCGCTGGACATTTTCAGCAAGCAAATGGTCGCTAATACTGCCATACGGCTTCAAGCCTCCTATCTGTGGATCAATAATGGAATTGGCCACACTACTATTTTGAACTCGTTCAGAGCTATAAACAGTAATATTGACTACACCATACCCCATCCTCAGGTCTTCTTGGGAGAATACATCATTTTTGAACGATGGTCCTATAAACTTTTATACAGACGGATCAAAAACGGAGGATGGGGTCGGTGGAGGCGTATACTCAGATGGACTAAACTTAAGTCTCTCCTTTCGTCTACCCGATCATTGTAGCGTGTTCCAAGCTGAAATCCTGGCTATAAAAGAAGTCCTATCCTGACTTAGAGAAAACGTTATATCAACTAATGATATACGCATCTTCTCGGATAGCCAAGCCGCGCTAAAGTCCCTAGACTCAGTCTCCACAAATTCATTAACAGCCCTAAATTGTCGATCATCTCTTACGGAGATGGCTACACAGTTCAACATTCACCTTTTCTGGGTGCCGGGCCATAGAGACATTCCAGGAAATTGCAAAGCTGACGAACTTGCAAAAGCGGAACAACTTTTCCTCTGCTGACTCACAATGCTAGCATAGGTATCCCCTTAGCTACATGTAAGCTCATGCTAAAGCAAGATACCATAGAGAAAACAAACTTTAGGTGGAATTGTTATTCCACCTGACACCTGACACCACCTGTGTCGCAACTAAACTGATTTGGCCTATTCTTAGCGCCAGGCGCTCAAAACAATTAATCTCTCTGAGTAGATTGCACATTAGCTACGTTATAGGTGTCCTGACTGGGCACTGCTTAATAGCAAGGCATGCTTTTCGACTTGGAGCCCCTGCAAATGATTTTTGTAGGAGTTGCATGGACGAAGAAGAAGAGGAGACAATCTCTCATCTTCTGTGCACATGCCCTGCCTTATCACAAAGACGTAGAATCCACCTTGGAGACTACTACTTTAACGATACCAGCGATCTAAAAAATTCAGACATTACTTGTCTCCTACGCTTCATTCGAAGCTCCAATTGGTTCAACGAGTTAAGCTGATCAACTGATCCATGTGGTATCACAACGGACCATATTTTGGTCTAAGTGTGTTGTAACCTAATCTGGTAAAAATTTATCTTATCTTATAAGAAATATTGTTTTGAACATTCGATAAAATTAAAAAAAAAAATCAAATTGACAGTTTTCTTACAAAAAAATAAAAACCTTAAAAAAAATTACTAAAATTAATTTTATTTTATAAAAAATAATGTTTTTAACATTCAGTCATTTTTTTTTTAATTTAACAGTCCGCTTTTTTCATAAAAAAATAAAATCTACAAAAAATAGTACGCAAAATTGGTAAAAATTGATGTTCGGTTCTCGATATCTCGTGAATAATAGAAAACATTGACTTCAAATTAATTTCATGCATCCAATTTCTATTTGTTTATATTAGAAATAAAAACTTTTAATAAATGCTACTAAAATTTTTAAGAATTGGTTAACGACTAAAAATCTCGTTAACAAAAATAGATGTCGAAATCAAACTATTTAATCATATGCCAATATTGTTGGTCATTTTTAAATTTTTTAGAATAATTTAACTGATAACTTTTTTAACAAAACACGAAAACCCACAAATCTTGCTTAAAAGACAAATCGACAGACAGGATGGTAAGTTATCAGTGTGGGCCGCATCCCAACCTTCTTTTTTGATTTGTGTTCATCGTTGGGTTCATACAATTTTCGCCTTGGAAAAGACATCACTTGTTTGTTTTCAATGCCAATTCTCTTTTCTGCGGTACTGCCTTTTAGCAGTTCTCATCGGCAACACTAAAATTGCTTCATTCTAAATTTCTGTCTTCCTGTCATGAAATGTCAAGTCATATCAAAACCTTAAGTTCGATTCTTTTACATAATATCCGCATTTAAGCCACCTGTTTTGAAGTGTGTTCAAATGATTTCAACTTAAATCCAACTTAACAAGAACCTTGTGGCTTTAAATTGTTGACAGTTTATACTTCTTTTACATAAAAGATACATATTAAATATGTTTACCCATCGAAAACATTGATTTTTTGCTGTACTACCAAAAGAAAAAATACCTTAAAATTAATCGATTTGCCTTAAAATAATAACCTTAAACCCAATGTTTTTTTGAAGGACTTATCTTCCCCTCAAGGCCTCATCACTAGTTCTTGTTACAAGATCACCTTGTGCCTTACCACTAACTACATACTTATCATCGATCAAAAACATGACCGTAGCTTCTTTTTTCTTGTAAGCTTTATCAGTTCTGCTTCTTATCTATAAGTCACTCTTTCCTTTACTTTTTGTTTACGATATGTTCAACAAAAATTATAAAAAGGGCAGTTTCGGAGATCTTTAGCGCCCTTACTCAAAAATCCATCTTTTGAAGCTATTCTTACTAAAACTGGACAAAACGAATCGCAGACTTAATATGTGAAGTGATTTGATTCATTCTGACTTTTATTGGTGTGCTCATGTGCTTATTTTTGAAACAAGTGATTCACTTGCGCCTGTGATCTTAAAGTACTTTGTATACAGGGCAATTACGGCCTTGAGTAAATTCTTTTGCTCGCTGTAAACATTCCGATTTTGTGTTGTTTCTACATATATGTTCTGATACTCTATAAAAATCTCTATGACTATCTCTATGACAAAAATAACATTGAATCATGTTTAAAATATTAAGTTCAAGACTTCATAGAGAGCAGACGCGATATTCTAAAAGCACTTACTCGCAATTTCGATAAAGATTTTGTGATCTTTTCAAAAATGGGGGGGTTTTCTAAGACATGTCTAGGTTTATTCGTTGGCATAAGTTTTTGTTTAATGAACTCTAGCACAAAAGCAGCCTCCATATCTGTACCGATTATCCCAGAAACTGCTCCATGCATTGACCAACAAAACGATGTACTTCTGCCGGTATTTGGTGAGTGCAGCCAGTTCTATGGATGTAAACATGGAAAAGCTACTTTGATAAATTGCCAGGAAGGTTTATACTTTGATGCCGAAACCAAGAACTGCACCGAGGCTTCGAAATCAAATTGTTTTCAAGAACAATTATTATCGATATCAAGTAATAATAATTCTGAAGTCAAACCAACATCAGAAATTCCCGAAATTCAAGAAATACCAAAATATATTTGCTTGGGCAAGGCTATTGGATCTTTGGTGCCTTCTCGATCCAATTGCAGTGAATACTATTCCTGTATCAGCAGTCATCCTAATCTGATGACATGTGGTATGTCGATGGATTTCGATTCGTATTCACAGAAATGCATTCCATCCGAGTTATCAAGCTGTGTGATAAAAGAGAAAGTTCATGTAACAACAACTCGAAAACCGAAACTAATTGAAACCGTTTGTAAGGGAATGTTTGATGGTGAAAAGTTTCCAGTTCCTGGTAATTGTTCGAAGTATTTTGATTGTCTAGGTCATAAAGCCTATGAGAAGTCGTGTGGAGACAAACATTTTTATCCGATTAGTAGGACATGTATTGATCCGGATGTTTCAGAATGTTTTGAAGGAAATGTTCGAGTTAAATCAGTATCAACCGAATCCAATGAAGATAATGGAAATTTGGATCAAGATCATGTTAAGAAAATGACAGATGACGATGAAAATGCTGCTGATACATTTCGAATTAATTATACCAAAGGCGTTAGAAATAGCAGGTTTTGACTTTAGTATTTTAAAATAAAGTGTTAAATTGATGCAAGAAATAATTGTTTTATTATAATTGGTATAATCAGTTCAAGTACAATGTAACTTATACAAAGTTTCTTGGGCCAAAACAGAAGTCAATGTTTCTCTAAATTCCATGCAAACTACAGAACAAATTAAGTTATGGGTCAAAATTATGATTTGGTCTTTCAGAACGTCCAGAGTTTAATCTTGTATATGTTTGACAGGTGAGTTTTCATCGATTATCTACAATGTTTTCTGTTGACTTCTTTTTGTTGAAGAAGCAACTTGCTTACATAGAAAACATGGTATTATGGAAATGGAAAAAGTTGTCAAGAACGATTTGGAGATTACCTTATATGTGGTATGACAAGCTGGTCATTTGTATTTTAAAATGAGAAAACACGGAATGCTGTCAAACTACATAATATGTTGTCAAACAAATAGTTCTACTTGAATTACTATTCTCCAGAAGCTTGGTGTCATAATAATATTAAGTCAAGTGAGATTAAGAGATGGAAATCTAAGTACGATGAAGTGACTTATAAACTTTAACTACTAAGCTGACTTCGATTGTGTGAAGCAGTTATTCTTGACAAAAGAAAAACCCCAAAGGATTTTTTTTCGTGGTGCATGGAACATGATTGGAATTGTTTTTTTTTTTTTGTTTGCCATTGTATAAGAAGTGTTAACGAGAGCTATCAAATTCTTAGCTAGACATTTTTCAAAAATTGTGTTAGAATTGGTGCAAAGAGAGATAAACCTGCCGAACAATTCAGATCTGCAAAATTTGATTTTAAATCAAAAATTTATCAATTTATTTAGCCCCATGGAATGCAAAAACATGTGAAATTTGTGTTTTGACAGATCTGGATCAAAAATAAATTGATTTATTTTACCTATAGAAAACCCCATCAGATTGAGCTTAGATTTCTTACACGCCGCCATGATTGTCTTATGCCCATTGAAAAATTTAAATTGATCTATTCGGAAAAAAAATTGATTAAATCCAATGGAAATTTCAATTATATAAATCGACGTTCAATACATTTTAAGCACTATAAGTTAAACACAATTGAAAGGAATGAATTATTGCTTGTTAAATGATAAGAAATATGAAATTCATCAATATGTGAACAGCAACTTGAATGTTATTGAAACAGATAAAGAAACATGAACCTTTGGGAGGTAAATTAATTGCACACCCCCAGCCAATTGATAAACCAAATTTTATTTAATCAACTTTTGTTTTTTGATGATACAACAAAAGAATTACAAGATATTTTTAAGGTATGATAACTTCTAGCGTTCTTATATAAACTGAGGTCTGGCAACATTTTTCATTAGATTTCATTCAAAATGTCAATCCAAATGTTTGTGTTATTATTTGTTGTTCTTATTGGACTAGCCAGTGCTGCCAGTATTATTGGAGATGTAAGCTTGTTACAATAATGTGTTTTTTTCTAATTTTTTTTAGAAATAATTGTTGATCATAATTTTTCTAAATATCTGCAGGTAAAAGAAACCAGATGTGGCGAACCATTATATCATCCTTGTGGAAGTTATTTTGATGAAAACGACTTGTACGGTTCATTAGTATGCAGAAATAAGCCGGATGGAACCTTGTTATTTAGGCCCCAGAGACCTCATGACTTCTTTTATTGCATTGGAGGATTTACATACTTGAAGAATTGTGGAAATCGTTATTTCAATCCAGACATAAATGCATGTGAATAATAACTTGTGAAAAATGAAATGTAAAATTTCAAATATAAATAGCATTGCATCAATAATTTTTTTGATTTTGATTTAAACTAAAAACAATAGAACAGAATAAATTAAGGAATTTAATTTACACAACTGTCAAAATATGTATTATTTTTGTGAAAACTACTCTGCTATGAGTTAGCTTGTGTTTTTCTTGCTCGGGTTGACTCATGCTAACAAAATACGAACCAAAGAAGCCACCCACTGGTCCATTCAAACAAAACCACATATCGCTTAAAGAATGTCGTCGTAGAAACGTCAATTTTATCGCCAATGATCCTCATTTTGAAAGGCATCGTAACAGTTTCCGCCGACGCATTTTTAACAACGTTCAATTGAGTTTTGACAAAGTAATGACTGCATTCACGTGAAAGGAAAATGGCACTACAAAGCTAATCAGTCCTGAACTCTTATATTAATGACAGATGAAAGCAAGCACGCCAAACAGTCAGTTTTTGTGGATGTAATGTAACTATGGATCAATGTTCACTTGAGGATTATCTTTTTAAGCTCAAAGCAAAGCACTGACTAGAGCCTGAGCACTTAGAGTACGTTCTGAGCAGAGTTGGATCAGAGCACTCTGACTTATTTATGAAACACACTAGAGAAATTAACTGTCAATAGCTTAAGAATTTTCCATCGGTCTCTTTCATACCACACGAAACAAACGTGAAGTCAGTCACGCACAGTTTTTTACTCCATTTGCTCGGTCATTTTATTCAGAGCTCATTGAGGGCGCTCCGAGCTAGCTGTAATTGAAAAAAGAAACTCTAATATCTGTGAGCTTGAAAAGAAAAACGCCTTTTACTGAACAGCTGATTGTGAAACATCAAAATCATTTTCCACTAACTTAAAAGCCTACTTTTGTACACTAAGTCGTCAGAGAGGAAATTCGAACTCATGTTGTGGTTGTATGTAGCCAATAAGAATGACTTGATTAGGTAGGTAATGACTATTATCTAGATTAGTGATTTGTGAATGACTCCAGTTTCGCACGCCAAGTTGGTTGAGGTCTTCTCGTACCTGCTTGCGCCACCTCAGTCGCGGTCTTCCTCTACTGCGCCGTTCCTTGGGATTGGATTCGGATTGGAACTTTCCGGACTGGAGCGTTGATGTCCATTCGCTCTACATGACCCAGTCATCTAAGTCGTTGGACTTTAATTCTATTAACCAGGTCAGTGTCGCTGTACTGCCCGTACAGCTTGTCGTTGTCTCCACTCTCCATCTATGCAGACGGGACCAAAAATCACCCGAAGATTTTTTCTCTCGAAGCATCCTGAGACGCTCTCATCTTTCTTTGAAACAATTGTCCAAAACACGTTTTGGGTTTTAGACTGGCTTAGCTTAGCTGGAGAACTTAATATTGAAATAGACCTGTCCAATGCATCATTCAAAAACCTTCATAAAAATCTATTGATCTCACTAGAAGCTAAAGAAAATGCAAATCACATTGCGGATGCTAAGGGCTCTCAGTTTCATGATGTTTATCCTCATTTGAACTATAATATTACCCCTTACTTTATTGATGGAAACTCTCCTCACCTTGTATGTTTAATTTTTAAAGCTAGAGGTGGTCTATTAAATATTAATGCTAGAGCATTCAAAAAGGATACGGATGGTATCTGCCCTATATGTAACATGGATGAAGTAGAAAATACATATCACCTAATTGGTAGATGCCCAATTTATAATAAAATGAGACTCGCCTGTTTTGGAAAATAGTCTTAGTCCGTCGTGGAATTTTATAATGAATTAAATGGTAAAAACTTTTCTTCCCTGTACAACTTTTTAGCTTATTGCATTAGATATAGAACTTTGTTAATAAATGAATTTGCTTGAGCCATGAAACTGAAACTGATGAAAATTGTGATATTAAATTAATGTTATGTTAATTATGTTTATGATGAAATTAAAATGTAAAGTAAAAACATCTACAAATGTATAATTTAAAGATTTATTATTAACCTTTGTTATTTTGCGTATTTAATAAAATTTGAATTTATATCGCCAATCTGACAGACAACAAAAATATGTTATGTCAAAATATTGTATTACTACATTATTAAGATTTTAATTACCCTTGTAAAGGTTTATTTTTATATGAATTTGAATAAAATCTTTTCTAATCTAATCTAATCTAATCTTTCTTTGAAAGGGTCCAGGCTTCAGCGCCATAAACGAGAACCGGGATGATAAGCGTCTTATAGATGGTGATTTTAGATGGTAGAGAGAGGACTTTACTACTCAATTGCCTTCTAAGTCCAAAGAAGCAGCGATTTGCAAGAGTTATTCTTCGTTTGATTTCAGCGCTGGTGTCCTTGTCTGAGTTTTAAGCGTGCCTAAGTAGACAAAGTCCTCAACTACCTCAAAATCATAGCTGTCTATTGTGAAAGTTTGTCGAAGACGTCGTCATTCAATGTTCTTTTTTGATAACAACATAAACTTGGTCTTGCCCTCATTGACCACTAAACCCATCTTTTCCGCTTGCGTCGTAATGCTCAAAAACGCTCCACTGACATCAAGCTTCTATCTTCCCATTATGTCAATATCATCGGCGTTTCCGATTAATAGGATGGACCTTTGGAAGATTGTGCCTCTAGTGTTTCCAAAACGATGCTGAAGAATCCGCATGACAGTGCATCGGCTTGCCTAAAACCTTTTTTGACATCAAATGCATTGGTGAGTTTTTTCCGACCTTGATAGAGCAGCGTGCAATCTCCATCGCCATTCTTCACAAACGGATGAGTTTGAAAGGGATGCCAAACTAGACATTGCTCTGTAGAGCTCTTCCCTATAGATGCTGTCATACGAGGCTTTTAAATTAATAAAGAGATTGTGGGTATCAATTTGAAGTTCTTGGTTTTTTTCCAAGATCTGCCGTAATGTGAATATTTGGTATTATTTTTGACGTAAATGTCGTTTCTTTAAGTGGCCTTAAGAAAGACCTCCTGGTACACTTATTTTTAATTTTTAAAGATGGTGGTTGAAGATAAATGAAAATATTGCAGAGTAATTTATTTGATTT
The DNA here is from genome assembly GCA_920104205.1 of Eupeodes latifasciatus. Classification (NCBI taxonomy): domain Eukaryota; kingdom Metazoa; phylum Arthropoda; class Insecta; order Diptera; family Syrphidae; genus Eupeodes; species Eupeodes latifasciatus. The sequence goes on along the minus strand of OV049924.1, from coordinate 14,844,505 downwards.
GGAAAAGTAAAGTTATTAACCTATCGAAAAATGCTCCGTTCAATTTGTATGAAAATACATATGTAGATATGTACATTTTCTCAAATATTTAATTTTGAAATTATTTTTCAATGGTTAGAACTTTTGTCCATCTTCTAAAAAAAAATAGCATCACTAAAGTTCTCAGGACTTATTTGTTCACTACTTCTAATCTAATTTACTTCTAATCATCTATTTTTCTCTTTTATTTTATTAATTCTAATCAAAAAAAATATCTTCACACGTGTTGATGTTTTCCAACTTATCTTCATTTCCTATTTGTGTTATTGTTTCCTGTCGTTTTCTAATTAAAAACAAATTTCCAAAACTTAAAAATAAAAAACAATCTAAACATAAAATCATAAGAAATGACAAAGTTAATAAAAATACAATATAATTCAAAGAATTTGATCTTCAAATTTCTGATTAATAGATAATTCATTTTGACATTGATTTACTTTAGCAAATGTATGTAGGTTACTTTGTATTTATCACTCAAAGAATATAAGATAAGAGTATGCAAGGAGTATGTTAGCGTTTTACCTTTTACATTAGCAGATATTTTTACTATATAAAGCTTGACTTTTTGTTTTTTTTTTTAACATCAAGTTACTTCTCAACGAAATGTCACTACGGATGCAAGTGATATTATTAATTGTCCTATTTGGACTAGCCAATTCTGCCAAACCAAAAGAAACTGTAAGTTTGTTTTATTATTTTGTTCACTAAAAACCTAAGTTATTTTATTTAAATATTTTTATCCAGGAACAGAAGAAACAATGTGTTGACAACACTTTGTACGCCAAATATGCATGCGAACATCAAAAAGATGGAGTTAAGATTTTGGTCCCTGGAAAATGTTCGGAATACTACGAATGTTCGAAAGGATTAAGCAAGAAGAAGACTTGTCCGAAATTCTTTGATCCAAAGACACAAATTTGTGTATCTCATTCGACATGTGTTGAGGTTGATAATACAGACTGTATTATACCCACACCACCACCATGCTCTGAAAAACCACCAACTCCAGCACCACCAACTCCAGCACCACCAACGCCAGCACCACCCACACCTTCAATTCCGTGTGAATGCCCAGCTCCAACACCTCCACCAACATGTCCAACACCACCGCCATGTCCACCACCAATTGCTTGCCCAAAACCTCCCTCATGTCCACCACCAACTGAATGTCCAGCACCTCCAACTTGTCCAGGAACTCCAGTAGAACCTCCAGTACAACCTCCAGTACAACCTCCAGTACAACCACCAGTACAACCTCCAGTAGAACCTCCAACAGTTCCTACGCCGAAACCACCATGTCCACCACCCTCAGGAGGTCCATGTGGCAATTGGTTCAATCCCAACGATTTGTACGGTTCATTTGTATGTAAAAACAAGGCCGATGGAACTAAGTTGATTGCTCCATCAAGCTGCCGCGATTACTATTATTGTATTGGAGGACATTCTTATCGCAAGTCCTGTGGAAGTAACTATTACTTTGATTCAAAAGTTGGTGCCTGCGATTTAAAGAGCAATGTTCACTGCCCGTCCGAAACAAAATTGGTGCTTTGAGCAGGTCAAATTGTTATAAAATTTTGAATGTTTCATACTAAACATAAATAAAATATTACATAAATCGGAATTTGAAGATTAAAAACAAATAATCACCAGTATTGTAAGTGTCAATCATCAATTATTCATAGTTGATATTTATCAAAATCTTAAATGTAAATAATCAATTAACAAGAGTTTTGATAATTGTATGATACAGGCGGTGAATATTAAGAGAATGAAAAAAGTATCAACGAAAAGTAATAGTGCCTTCATTTCTTAAATAATGAAGTTTAGAAGTTACCGATAATTGACTTTCGCAATAAGTGAGAATATCATTTTACCAGCTTAAGCATGTTACGGATCTCGAGCTAAAATTTAGATTCCACACAAAACTTAGTTAAGCTTAAATAAAGCAAAGAATTTTATCCGAGTAGTTCGCAGCTCTAGCTAAAATTTTATATTTTTGTTTGATAGTGTAAATATTGGTCTGCTGTCAAAATTTAGCGGACTGATAAATTGTTCGGTGCATTTATTACGAGCTAAATTTGACAGATTATAGGGGCCGTTGCTAAAAGGGGGAATACTTAAAGTAGAATTAATGATGATAAAAATGATATGCTCTCGACGTAATATCACTCAATTTAGAACTTGTCAAATTTTAGCTCAGGTTTAAGCTGAAGTTTGGAGAAAACACGTGAACTAAACTTTTGAATTATAACAACCTCGGGTAAACCAGGACATCTGGCAATCCTGATAGTGGACCACTTATAAGCCCATAGATAGAACAAACGACAAATTATAGAAAGAATTGGTGTATTATAATTAAAAAAAGATCAATTAATTGTTAGCTCGATAATTTCCTTTGATTATTCAAAATAATAAACTTTCAAAAGTTTGGGAAAGTTTTGTATGATAAGACCTATAAATTTATCGCAAAACCTTCTTAGATTATGACGAGCTATCTTTCACATTTTTACTATAAAACCAGCTGCTTAAATTTTTAGACAATTAAATATTGTGCATTTCATCAACATGTCATATGGGATTTTTGTGATTTTGTGTGGTGTCCTTATTGGATTGACCAGTGCTGCCAAGCTTAATGAACCCACAGTAAGTATTTTTACTTTTTTTGCTGCAGTTTGAAAGTTGATTTTTATCGTGTTTGTTTTATTTATATTTATTTATGTATATCATGTATATATGTAGACAGAAAAACCACAATGTGTAGACAATACTTTGTACGCCAAACACGTGTGTGAAAATCAGAAAGATGGTGAAAAACTTTTAGTTCCTGGCTCCTGTTCCGACTACTATTTATGCTCGAAAGGAGTTAGCGAAAAGAAGTCTTGTTCGAAGTTCTTTGATCCTGCATCAAAGAAGTGTGTTTCAACATCAACGTGTGTCGAGGTCGATAATACAGACTGTGTGATACCTACACCGCCACCATGCGGTGTAACCCCATCAACTCCAGCAACTTGTGAATGCCCAGCGACTCAAACTCCACCTACATGTCCGGTTGTAACATGTATACCTCCAACATGTCCCCCACCAGTAAAATGCCCGGCGCCAAAAAAATGCCCACCGCCTCCAAAGTGTCCCTAAGTACTTACTAAAGCCTAATTTCATGATTTCTGGCAGGTCAGAAAAAAGTTAGTTCATTCTTAAAGAATTCAACGTACAGAAGAAAAAATAAAGCAAAACAAATCAATGTTAATTGCATTTTATTTTTACCCCGCGATAATCGATATATGTACATATGTCATAACTTTTGCAAATGGCGTCCACTCTATTTTGACATTTATCATGGTAAGAAAGAAATAAGAAGAAACTTGGAATGTAAATGAATGATTTGTGTTTACTGAAAGTTTTAAAAGTTTACTGTTTCATATCAAAAATATTATCCACTTCTCTTGTTTTTTTTTTTTAATTAGAACATTGATTTATTAATTTAGATTATAACTTTTTTGAATGTATTAAAAAAATATGTGAAAGACAAAAATAGTACTTGCATTTTTCTTAAGCAAAAACATAGTTTATTTTAGACTTTTTTAAGAATTTAAAACCATAATTTGAAAATATGTTATGAACATTGTATGCAATAACAAAATCAATTTAATCGAAAAAGTACCTTTTATATAAAATTGCGAACAGATAACCATTTAGCAAGTTTTTAAAAGCTAATAGTGAACTTAAAAGTACATTAATCTAAAATTAGGTGGTGCAACACTCCGTAAAGAACTAGAGCCTAGTGACTTACAACTCTCAACCATTCCTGTGTGCGAGTCATTTCAGGTATATAGAGGCAAAGGCGGATCCTGACTTTTCATAAGGGGGGGGGGGGGGGTGGTCAGACACTTAGATGAGTTTTTACTCATCGCTTAAAAATGTTCTTTAATGTTTTCTAAAGGATGCTTACAAAATATAATAATTGCTAAAATGACAAACTTTAGTTATCAAATTATTTAGAACACTGTTTTTCAGCAAGGTATGGTCTAACTATTTAATTTGGATGACTCATATGAAAGCATTCCAAGATTCCAACAGTTTTCTAAATATGCCATATTTAAGAGCTAAGATACAATAGTTTAGAGGGTTCTTGGTGCATTTCCTTCAGAAATGTAAGAAATTGTTTTGAAACGTAGCATTTTTTCCAAAAATAAAATACACTTTTCTTGTTTCCATTTCTATTAATGCGAAGAACGCTACCAAAAATTCAAGTGAGACGATCTGATACGAAGAACTGTCGGGCTTTTTTTGACGTAGTTTTTCGGACTCAATTTTCGGGAGTCTTACTCGTAGGTTGAAGCTGATGCTGGAAGACAAATTCTCAGAAATTACTGTTTTGCGTGAACCTTTTAAAAATATTTTGATCTTAATAGAGTCAACGAAACTTAAGAGTTGAAGAGAGAAAAATGTTTGGTTGTTGAATTTAAGGAAATAGTTGCATTTAGTAGGTACATGATTTCTCTAAAAAATTAATTTTAAACAAATTAAGGTACATAAATAAATAAGTTGGGAACAAATTTTAGTGTGGCACTTTTGTATTCAACAGAAAATCAATTTTGAAAGAAATTAAATGCACGACTGGATCGCTAGAACTTGCTAATTTCTTCCAAAAAGTTTGTTTAAAAATCATTTAAAATTTTAAATTTTGTCTTAAAAATTAAAAAAAACCCAAATAAAGTGCTTATATATACATTTTACATTTAAAAAAAAAATGTTGACCCCTTCCTGAGATATCTAGTTTTGTAAACAAAATTAATATTTTTTTAAAAATAAAAAAAATTACATTTTTGATCATCAAAAATCGTCATCAATTTGATCATTTGATCATCGACAAGAACTTGCACAAAAAAAAAAGATTATTGAAATCGGTCCATTAGTTCTTGAGAAAACTTAACTTTTATGGGGGGACCCTTCTGGAGCAAAACGAAAATATGTTTTTCTTGTAGAAAGAAGCCAAATTAAGAACACAAAATTTAGAGAGTCTTTAAAAAAAATCACATATTTTAACCAAACAATTTGTATGGGGACTGCTGTTATTTTTCGTATAAACGAAATGAAAAAAACGCCTTACGCTAATCGGCTTAGTTTCAATCAACACAATTGTTTTTAGTGTAGCGGCCAGGAAAGACAGACAGACGGACGGAATCGGGGTACCCACTTTTTTCGACTTCTCTACAGTCGTAATGTCATGTTTGATTAAAAGCTCTAGTTCGAAATTTTGTAATAATGCAAAACTTGCTATACTTGCTATATACATAGTTCCTATATGTCGCAAGTAAAAATCACTTCAATGTTCACTATACAAGTTTAATAATTTAAAGGCAACTTAATATAAAATTGACGATCTCTTATTCAAGGTTTCTTCTTAACAATCTGAATATTTGCTTTTTTTCTTAGAAACAAATTTTATAAAAATAATTTGAAGCATGACTAAAGTTTTTTTCAAATTTTAAATTTTTTGACAGCAAACCTCTTTTTGGTGAATGTCGTTAAATTACTAACAAATCTTTAAATGAAATCTTTACTTATACAACTTGACTGTATAAGCTTTATGGCTCATATGACCCCCCCCTGGATCATCCTTGGTCAAAAGTTGATGAATTTGTGCTGTGTTTTGTTTCCATTTACAAAAAATAAATAATTCAAATATCATGTCCATTAACGCAATACGATTAGTTTTGAATTAAAGGAAATTCCTTCGAAAAAAAACAACCAAATTATCTCCCAGGGGGTCATGACCCCATGACCCCCCCCCCCCCCTGGATCCGCCATTGATAGAGGGGCCCTACAGTTTGTATGCCGAATTGAACGGCTTATTTGAGAAAGCACTTTCCATCACAAGAATTACTTTTTCATGATTTCTCTAGTCCTCGAAAAAAGCAATACCTTAGATGGCACAAGCCGGGATTGAACTCAAGACTTGCCACGGGTACAACAAGTTGATTAACCATGAATATTATTATTTGTATTTTATGATGATGGTTGTCGATTGCAAATGACAGTGATGACACTTTTAAACTGAAATATTTAATATATTTTATCATATCTTATCAAAGAAATATTAACATTTCAGCTGTTCGAACTGACTTGAACCGATATTTTATTTTTGAAACAAGGAAAGTAGACCGAATTTGAAAACATATTTCAACAAATTTTATAAAAGAAATTAGATTTTTTAAAGAAACAAATTATTGAACAATAAGTTCAACAAATTTAGACAGAATAAGCCAATGGAAACTAATCGGAAAATGTTACAAAACAATTAAATTTGTCAACTCTGAAGCTTTTGTGCTGTGTACGATAAATGTCAGTAAAAGAGGGGACCAACAATTTTATGCCGAATGAGAAGTATTTCTCATGTTAAGATTTAATTTTATAGATTGGTCAATTCCCCAAAAGAGGCAGTGCATGAAACAAAACATTTAAGGTGGGGCGGGCAAGCATTTAACCCAGATCTGTAGCATGACAGTTCCTTTGCAATACTCATCAAGCCCCAGAAACTATTACACCACGGATACGATTTCAAAATTGACTTATAATTTTGTTTGAGAATTGATAAAGTAAGAAATAAGTGGGTTAGAGATAAGAGCTTTTAGCCTTTTTTTACCTTCCAAAGACCTATCGTGCTTCTTTTCCTTTATTCCTTGCGTTCTATTTAATAGACGTTTTTAACTTTGTGAATGCTTTATATTTTATTAATCACGAAAATATATTTTTGATCAAAATGTGTCAAAAATAAGTCTACTCCTAAGTAATCTGATAAATAGGCAGACTTCCCCAGACCCTATCCAATTTAATGAACAGCCCAATGAATCAATGAAGTCTTTCTTTCTCACTTTCTCCACTGCACGAGTATATCAAATTTTAAGTATTCTCATGTGTTGGTGTCGCTAGTGATTTGTTCTGTTTCTTAACTCTTCCACAATAAGTTCCTTGGCAGTTGTCCAGATGTCGCTTCCATTGTTCCTCTCTAAGAGAGTAACTACTGTAGGTTGTATATATGTACAATGTTTTCTCTAATACCGAACTGGATGAACTTTGAACATACTTCATCGCAATTTGTACAGTTTTCTGTGAAAATGAATTTCAAAATCAATCGACTTTTGTTGCTCTTTTTCTAGACTCAAGAATAATAAAATGTTAAATCTTTATACAAAAATAGATTTGTGTAGATAAAATTGTCTGATCAACAAAAAACCCATTAAAAAATGAATGAATCCTTTTCACAACAACTGAATTATTATTGATAAAAGATAAAAAATTAATTAAATTATAAATCAATAAATCAATTCAATTTTAATAATTTTTTCGAATGTGTGAAGAGTGAATTTTCTAAAAAAAAAGAAATTTGATAAGAAAAATTTAGATATGATAACTAATATATATTTTTATTAACTGAACTCTCTTCGATTAAGATCTCATCATCCATATCACCGTTTAGACTATAAAACAAGTTGCTAACTACTTTAGTTAGCAAACTGTTCATCATCATGTCAGTCCGAGGGTGTTTAATATTATTTGTTGTCCTATTTGGATTAACGAGTGCTGCAAAACTTAAAGCACCCGCTGTAAGTTTTTTTTGGTTAAATAAATATTTCTCATTTAAAATTTCATAAATAATTTTGTTACTATTCACGATGATATTTATCTTTTTTTTTAACGACAATTAGGAAAAAAAAGGAGAATGCGTAGATAATACTTTGTACGCTAAACACGTGTGTGAAAATCAGAAAGACGGTGAAAAACTTTTAGTTCCTGGCTCCTGTTCCGACTACTATTTGTGTTCTAAAGGGGTTAGCGAAAAAAAGTCTTGTTGGAAATTCTTTGATCCTGCATCAAAGAAGTGTGTTTCAACATCAACGTGTGTCGAGGTCGATAATACAGACTGTGTCATACCAACACCGCCACCATGTGGTGTAACCCCATCAACTCCACCACCTTGTGAATGCCCAACGACACCAGAACCACCTACTTGTCCACCTATCGTCTGTCCAACTGCTCCGACATGTCCACCACCAGTCGAATGTCCTGAACCAGTTGAATGCCCAGCTCCTCCAACGTGTCCAACAGAACCACCAACCCAACCACCAACCGAACCACCCACCCAACCACCAACAGAACCCCCAACTGAACCACCAACTGAACCACCAACTGAACCACCAACCCAACCACCAACCCAACCACCAACCCAACCACCAACAGAACCACCAACTGAACCACCAACTCAAACACCATGCCCTGGACTTGGACCTGGACCATGTAATAGTTATTACAACCCCGACGATTTATACGGTACATATGCGTGCAAACATCAAGAAGACGGAGCTATGTTAATTGTTCTTTCAAACTGTCGTGAATATCTTTATTGTATGGGTGGATGGTCTTACCTCAAGAGCTGTGGAAAAGATCAGTACTTCAATCCCTTGTATAACGCATGTGATAAAAAGAGCAACGTAAACTGTCCATCTGATTCATAGATGTTAAATACTTCAAACTTTTTTAACCTGCTTCACTTTGTTGAACTCATCATTTTTTTTTTGTAAAATTGTTATGACGAAATTAACAAATAAAAAAGTAATGATATTGAAAATCCTTGTGTTTTGTGTGATCATTTAATTCAAAATGGGGGAGGGGTGGTATAATAAGTAAGAAATAAACCTTTACTTCGTTAATATTCCTTAAAAGAGACGCCACCCTAGAATTTCCTCTAGGACCTCAAAACAGTTGTCCCAAAAGATTATTTGCGGGGAAAAATTTTAAGACTCGGTTTTTGAATTTATGAATTTAAGTATTAAGTGTATTGCAAAATTTAATTGGCCTGAATTTGCTTCTTCTCAATACTTCGAACTCTTTAAACTTAATAATGAATTTAATAAGCTAAGTATACACAATTGAAAGATCTTAAAATATTAGCAGATTTTTCGCAAAACATTTAAACTAATTTTCTATGAACCATGTAAACATTTAATTTTATCGATCAAAAGTGACAGAACCAAAATTAGCAATTTTATCTAAAAATCGGAAAAATTTTTGAAACCGTTTGAACTCATCTAAACAATCAATTGTTTGCTTTTTCAATTGAAAGAAAATTGGCAATTTTTACAAAGTTGGATGCTATTGGAAGACTTTTGACAGTTTTATCAATATTGATAGATCTTCCACTCGTGAATACTTAGCTCCAAACAATTTTGTAGGCAAATTTTTCAATTTAGAAGTGAGCCATTTGGGCACGAATCAATTCAAAACAAAATCCCTATGTACTTCAACAACAGTTATTATATACATATGTATTAGGTGAAAAAAATCCTTGTATCATTATGATTAAGAAACTACTAGAACTGTCAGTCTGGTAGACGTCATCGTAAGAACGTTACACAGTCGCCATTTTAAAATATATCACTACACAAAAAGGAGACGTCATCCTAAGAACGCTACACAGTCGCCATTTTGCAATTAATCGATACAAAAACATCAATTTAAAAAGTCACTGATATGACGTATCCCGTCACTATCATCTCTATTTTTTTTCTATTATTAACTTCCCATAGGAAAACATTTCTCGACGTTTCAAGGTCCCTAGAGTCGAAATAAAAGATTTTTAGAAAGACTGATGTCTGTGCGTGCGTGTGTACGTACATTCGTACGTCCGTACGTTCGCGACGTTTTTTTCGTCGTTCATAGCTCAAGAACCAGAAAAAATATCGACTTCAAATAAATTTTGTTATACCGATAATAAGGCAGAAAGATGCAGAAAGGACTCCCAAGAAAATTGCGTGGGTGTTTTTTTTACCATAGCAGTTTAAAAAAAGGTGACAATTTTGGTTAAACCTAAATATCTCATGAACTATTGACGCTAGAGACTTGAATTAAATTTTATATTTTATATTTTAACGTGATACAAAACAATTATATTTTTGGAAAAAATCCAATTAACTGTTTTTTATAAATCAAAAAAACTGAAAAAAAATTGTCACCTCAAAAATTTTACGACTAAAATATGATTTCATCTCCAAAACAATTTTGTGCAACGAAGAATAATGTTTTTGACATCTAATAAAATTTTGAGAAAAATCTAATTGTCAGTTTTTTATAAAAAATAAAATCCTAAAAAAACATTACTCATAGTTGGTAAAAATTGAATTTCGACACAAATATCTTTTCAAAAACTTGAGATTAAGGCTTAAAAATTATTTTATCTTATAAGAAATATTGTTTTCAACATTCTGAAAAATGTTGAGAAAAATCCAATTGACAGTTTTAAAAAAGAAAATAAAAACCTAAAAAAAAAATAATAAAAGTTGGTAAAAATTGAATTTCGACACAAATATCTTTTCAAAACTTTGAGATAATGGCTTCTAACTAAATTTATATTATAAGAAATATTGTTTTCAACATTAGGACAAATTTTGAGAAAAATCGAATTGACATTTTTTTACAAAAAATAAAAACCTAAAAAAAAATTAATAAAAGTTGGTAAAAATTGATTTTCGACACAAATATCTTTTCAAAACTTTGAGATAATGGCTTCTAGCTAATTTTAACTTATAAGAAATATTGCTTTCAACATTCGATAAAATTTTGAAAAAAATCGAATTGACAGTTTTTTTTTACAAAAAATAAAAACCTATAAAAAACAATACTAAAACTTGGTAAAAATTTACTTTCGACTCAAATAGCTTTTCAAAAATTACAAATATTGGCTTCAAACTTATTATATTTCAAAGAAAATATTGTTTTCGATATTCAGTAATTTTTTTTATAAAAATCCAACAGTCCGTTTTTTCATAAAAAAATAAAATCTACAAAAAATAGTACGCAAATTTGGTAAAAATTGATACATATAGACAAACTTTTAACAAGACAAATCGACAGACGGGATGGGAAGTTATCAGTGTGGGTCGCATCCCATCTCTTTTTTTATTTGATATGTATTTCTACAAAATTCCTTCCTTAATTTGAAGTATCGATAAGAAATAAATACATATTATATTAATTAAAGGAATGCTTTTAAACTTTAAACTACATTATAGATTAGATAGTTATCATTTTTAATAAATAAACTTGTGTACATAAGAACTTATGTTTTATCTTAAGAAACTATGGTTCATACATGTTTCAATTTCAAACTCTTTAACAACATTATGAGAATGTAGTGAAGTCGCTTACAGTATCAACTATTATTTTGAAACAAGACATTTACGTACAATACTTGTAAAAAATACCTGAATTTCGTTTGTAGTGAATTTCATTTGAAATTTTGGAAGAAGTATGAAAGTTAATCACTTTTATGTGATTAAAGATTCAAGATTTCATTTTGTATACATTTTTGTTTTCGTCTATCTAAATGTCACCCTTGAAAAACAAGAATTCAATAGGAACATACAATTGATAAGAAACGACAACTACTGCTACTATACTTTATTTTTGGTTTTATCAACAAGTAGTTTAATCATTTTTGTAAAAATCTAAAAACAAGTTTAATTTCTTTTTAACTCAACACGAGTCATCAGAAAAATTAAATCTTTGACACATGCCCCGAACAGAAATATGTGTGTCGCCATTATGCGATCTGTCAAAAATAAGAAAAAAACAAAAGAAAACCATAAGATTTATCAATGATTGGAAAATTAGTATTTCCTTTATAAGAACAAACTCAATATTTTGAATTAACATCAGTTTCAAACAGACATTTGCATTGATTGATTCTTAGAATTTTAGTTCAAGCTTTAACATCAAGAAAACACAAAGGTTCAAGAAATCATGCATAAGACTTTGGGGGTATTGATAACTCTCCTAATTGGATTTGTTTGTGTTCAGAGTTTTGCTATTGAGGTAAGGTAGTGCAGTTTTATCAAAAACATTTTTAACACTGTAATTTTCATTTTAATCCAGGCCCGTTGGAATGGTGTAAATGATGAAGTTTATTCGAAGTATGTTTGTAATGGTAAAGAAAATGGCGCCCGAATTATGGTAGTTGGATCATGCACCCAATACTATGAATGTAAAACTGGTCAAAGCAGTGTCAAAACCTGCAAGAGTCCAAACAAATTTTTCGACTCATCATCTGGAAATTGTGTGGCGAAATCAGACTGTATTGAACCTAAGGGTGATTGCTCGACATCAAAGCCTAAGCCGACGCCACCTTGTAATAATAAGCCCACAACACCATCTACTCCAAAACCAACTGAGCCAACCAATCCCACTAAGCCCACTGAGCCCACCAAGCCAACACCAACCACTCCTCAGGATACGCCATGTGAGATCAAAGGTCAAAATGAACAGCAAAAGTTGCAGGAAGAACTTGAAAAGCAATATGCTGAATTTTTTGGTAATTCTGGACAGAAGTGCGAATCCCGTGGTGGATCTTGCCGCGGCCTCCCAAATGGAACTTTGATTCCCCACAAGGACAATTGCCAAATGTATTTGGTCTGTTTTAATGGTTGTGGTGCTGAAAATATGTGTCCTGCTTCGTTACTTTTCAACTCAGAAACCCGATTGTGTGATAAAAGAGAAAATTCGAAATGCAATTTGTAACTCTTGTTTTTAAACTAATAAAACTTTAAGGAACTGAAAAGTATAACTTAACTTTTGTGTTTTTATTTCATTTTTGTTCCTAAATTTTTGTATCTACAAAGTAAATGATGTTCCTAAAAGTTCGTAACATCTGAATTTGTTCCTATTAACGGGTCTCACTTCCCTTGATCTTGATGAGACTTTAAAGTAAGCCTCCTCAAAAGAGCTTCACATCATTGAAGAAATGGAAAGCCAAAGAAATTATTTTGACAGTTATAAATGTGAAACGTTCCTATACTTTTGCTGAAACTTCCAGAAGCTGTTTTGGATACGTTGTTTTTGAAAATTCACTATTTGGCATTCTTAATATAATAGATTCTTATTGCATTTCTCGATCATTTTTTTCACTTTGACATTTTACAATGTGACTGACAAATTGCATGATTTGTGTTGCTCAACTTTTATTAACCCTGAACTGTCAGCTGTCAAAATTTTTTACATTGTTCTTAGGGTTATCAACATCTTACCTCGCCGAACATAACTTGGGGCTACATATTGAACAGAAACAGAAACAGAAACACTTTATTTATTTATTCCGATTAAGAACAAGAACATGAAGGTTTTGAATTAGTCGTGGTTTTGGAACCTGAACACGATTTACACGGTTTGGAAGTTGATCTTGTTGTGGATTCTTTTGTAGTTGACGATGTTGTTTTCGGCACATTGGTTAAAGGAATTTTAGAATCACAACCAGCTTCTTCTGGCCGATCACAAACTTCTGAATATTTATTGAAATGTAATCCCTTGCCACAAGCCATGTCATAACCACATCCATCAAAACAAGCAACAAACCACTCACAAATGCCAGCATAAGGCAACAATTTGCCATTTTCCTTTCCATGACAAGTTGCTCCTCTAGATTGACAAGCTGGATTATAATCAGGCTTAGCATACAAAGAATCACAACCAGCGTATTCGGGATAGTCGCAAATCTCCATGGGTGCATTAAAATGGAAGCCGGGACCACAATCCATAATGTAGGCAGTTCCGTCACCACATGCAATATACTTGTTGCAGTCTCCAATGAAGGGCAATAATTTACCGGATTCTTTGCCAGAACATGAGCTTTGACCGCCACCGTTAGGACGGGGTGTTGACTTTGGTGTAGGTTTAAATGGTTGACGTGTTGAAGGCTTAGTGGTTAATGATGGCGCTTTTGAACTGGATGTTGGTATTTCACTTTGCTTTACGGGTGGGGGAGTTGTTGCACAAGGACATGGTGCTGGCTCGGGTGGGCTAGGTTGATAATTTTCATACGACGAATCGCAACCAGCTTGGGCTGGCAGCAGGCACTGTTTGTGTTTAGCGCTGAAGTGAGTTCCAATTGGACAATCTCTACTGATTTCACATCCCATCAGGCACTCTATGTACTTGTTGCAATCATTGGGGCTTGCAATGAAAGTTCCATCGGTCATATTTTTGCATGACTCTCCAGATGTATCGCAATTCAAACCCGATGGTCCAGTTGATGGACCAGGTGTTAATGGTCCAGGTGTACATGGAGCTGGTGAACATGGAGCTGCCGTACATGGACCTGGTATGCATGGAGCTGGCGTACATGGACCTGGTGTGCATGGACCTGGTGTACATGGACTTGGTGTACATGAACCTGGTGTCGATGGACTTGGTGTACATGAACCTGGTGAAGATGGACCTGGGGTACATGGACCTGGTGTACATGGACCTGGGGCACATGGACCTGGTGTGGATGGACTTGGTGTACATGAACCTGGTGAAGATGGACCTGGGGTACATGGACCTGGTGTACATGGACCAGGTGCACATGGACCTGGTGAACATGACCCGGGTGAAGATGGACCTGGTGTACATGAACCTGGTGAAGATGGACCTGGTGTACATGGACCTGGTGTAGATGGACCTGGCGGAGATGGACCTGGTGGAGATGGACCTGGTGGAGATGGACATGGTGGAGATGGGCCTGGTGGTGATGGACCTGGTGGAGATGGGCCTGGTGGAGATGGACCTGGCGGAGATGGACCTGGTGGAGATGGGCCTGGTGGTGATGGACCTGGCGGAGCTGGACCTGGTGGAGATGGACATGGTGGAGATGGGCCTGGTGGTGATGGACCTGGTGGAGATGGGCCTGGTGGAGATGGACCTGGCGGAGATGGACCCGGTGGAGATGGTCCTGGTGGAGATGGACCTGGCGGAGATGGACCTGGTGGAGATGGGCCTGGTGGTGATGGACCTGGTGGAGATGGGCCTGGTGGTGATGGACCTGGTGGAGATGGACCTGGCGGAGATGGACCCGGTGGAGATGGGCCTGGTGGAGATGGACCTGGCGGAGATGGACCTGGAGGAGAGGGACCTGGTGGAGATGGGCCTGGTGGAGATGGGCCTGGTGGAGATGGACCTGGTGGATTTGGATTAAAAGTTTCATTTGAATCGCAGCCAGCTTCAGATGGGAAAGTGCACCGTTTAAGTTCTTTGCTGAAATGAGTTCCACTCGGACAGTTTGTACTGATTTCACACCCCATCAAGCACACAATGTACTTGGTGCAATCAGTAGCATTTGCAATAAAAGCACCATCTGTCACATTTTTACATAACTCTCCAGGTGATTCGCACTCAATCCCTGAAGGTCCAGTAGGTGGCCCAACATACGATGGATCACACTTAGCACTTGTTGGCCAATCACAAACCTGCTTCTCGCTGTTAAAATGTAATCCAGCAGGACATTCCATATCACAACCACATTCCAAAAAACACTGAATGAATTTTGTACAATCATTTTTGTATCCTATCTTAACTCCATCTGGAAGACCTTTGCATGAACCACCGGCCGATTCACAAACTGTTCCAGATGGTCCAGTTGCAGGTTCATCTCGGGCATTTACAAAGGTGATACTCAAAAGTAATCCCACAATTAAGAAAAAAGCTAAATGTGTGGAAATAAGCAGAAATTAACAACTGATGCATGGTTTGAATTAAAAATAATGCTTCACTTACTCTTCATTAAATCCTATGGTTTTTATTAAGATAATTAGAAATTATTTGTATCGAAAACAATACAAAAAATAGAGTGCCCCGACGACGTTGAGGCAATTAAATTCTATGGTTTTATAAAAATGTAGCGCTCAGCGTGATAGCTATAAAATAGTTAATTTTATCTGGATAACGGTAAGCGTATATAAATGTTATGTACCAACAGGAATGTCTGAAGATAAAAATGGTACTTTCCCGTGTATTGGTTGTGTGATTTTTATTTTTGTTTTATAATCGAAGATGATGGCAAATTTTTAGTCTAAAATTGTGCGAATTTTGATTAAAAACTTTATCACCAACTTAAAATTTGATATTTGATAATCCATATATATATTTTTGTTTTCATTTTTGGTTAATTGGGTGTGCTTATTTTTAGGGAAAATACTTTAATCTTTAGTTCCTTATTAAAATTTCTTCAGTGTTTTTTTTTTTTTATTATTTTGCCAACCCCTATCAATTTATGTTGATTAATAATTTTTGTTATTCTAGATATCGATTATGATTATTTTTGCTCGTGTCCTAATTAAGAACTCGTGATTGCACTCTTATGGGTTCAATTAAAATGTAAAACGAACAGAGATTTATTAACTTCCCATAGGAAGTTATTGTAATGGGTCCGATTTGTCAAATTGAAAATTTTGACATTTCTCTTACTACTTTTATCTTTCAAAAAATATTGTTTTCAACATTCAGTCAAATTTTGAAAAAAAATAGAATTGACAGTTTTTTTACAAAAAATTAAAAACCGAAAAAAAAATTTAACAAAAGTTGGTAAAAATTGATTTTCGACTTAAATATCTTTTCAAAAATTTGAGATTATGGCTTCTAACTAATTTTAACTTATAAGAAATATTGTTTTCAACATTAGGAAAAATTTTGAGAAAAATCGAATTGACAGTTTTTTTACAAAAAATAAAAACCTAAACAAAAAAATTAATAAAAGTTGGTAAAAATTGATTTTCGGCTCAAATAGCTTTTCAAAAATTAAAAATATTGGCTTCAAACTTATTTTATTTCACAGAAAATATTGTTTGTTATATTCAGTAATTTTTTTATAAAAATCCAACAGTCCGTTTTTTCATAAAAAAAATAAAATCTATAAAAAATAGAACGCAAATTTGGTAAGAATTGATACATTTAGACAAACTTTTAAGCAAGACAAATCGATAGACGGGATGGGAAGTTATCAGTGTGGGTCGCATCCCAGCCTCTTTTTTGTATTTCTTATTAATATTAAACAACATTGAGTTAGTCTTTAATTGCACATTTATGCAACGTGTTAATCGTAGTATATAGGATGACGAAATATGGTCATGAGGTCTACAAGTAGAAGAAACTAGAGAAACAAAAACTTCCTAGAAGAAAAACAGGGAGTAATGGATGCTAAGAAGTTAGGAGTTTTACGACATTCACAAGCGCATAAACCTGGAACTGAAAGCTTCAAAGACGAAAGTGGAAAGATCATAGTAGAACGGTAGTCAATGCTAAGGATATGGAAGGTCAACTTCTGCAGACCGTATACGTAAAAAGAGAAGTCTAACAAAGCCTCTGAAGCAGATGGCCTGAATTCCTAGATTTTCAAAGCGCTAATTTGGTTGGGAGCATGCATTTTTACTTATCTGTAAAATATGGTCGAAAGAAAGCACGCTCTGTAAATGGAACCTCAGAAACTACTAAAAATAGTTTTGCTATCTCAAGTTTGCTCGTTTCTTCTAGATGTTTACATTAATATTAACTTCCCATAGGAAGTTATTAACTTCCCATAGGAAGTTATTGTAATGGGTCCGATTTGTCAAATTGAAAATTTTGACATTTCTCGACGTTTCAAGGTCCCTAGAGTCGAAATAAAAGATTTTTAGAAAGATGTCTGTGCGTGCGTGTGTACGTACGTCCGTACGTCCGTATGTCCGTACGTCCGTACGTCCGTACGTCCGTACGTTCGCGACGTTTTTTTCGTCGTCCATAGCTCAAGAACCAGAAGAGATATCGACTTCAAATAAATTTTGTTATACAGATAATAAGGCAGAAAGATGCAGAAAGGGCTCTCAAGAAAATTGCGTGGGTGGTTTTTTTACCATAGCAGTTTAAAAAAAAGTGAAAATTTTGGTTAACCCTAAATATCTCATGAACCAATGACGCTAGAGACTTGAATTAAATTTTATATTATATATTGTAACGTGATACAAAACAATTATATTTTTGGAAAAAAATTCAATTAACGGTTTTTTTATAAATCAAAAAAACTGAAAAAAAAAATTTGTCACTTCGAAAATTTTACGACTAAAATATGATTTCTTCTCCAAAACAATTTTGTGCAACGAAGAATAATGTTTTTGACATCTGATAAAATTTTGAGAAAAATCGAATTGACAGTTTTTTTACAAAAAATAATAACCTAAAAAAAATAAAAAAAAAGTTGGTAAGAATTGAGTTTTGACTCAAATATCTTTTCAAGACTTTGAGATATTGGCTTTAAACTACTTTTATCTTTCAAACAATATTGTTTTCAACATTCAGTAAAATTTTGAAAAAAATAGAATTGACAGTTTTTTACAAAAAATTAAAAACCGAAAAAAAAATTTAACGAAAGTTGGTAAAAATTGATTTTCGACCAAAATATCTTTTCAAAAATTTGAGATTATGGCTTCTAACTAATTTTAACTTATAAGAAATATTGTTTTCAACATTAGGAAAAATTTTGAGAAAAATCGAATTGACAGTTTTTTACAAAAAATAAAAACCTAAACAAAAAAATTAATAAAAGTTGGTAAAAATTGATTTTCGGCTCAAATAGCTTTTCAAAAATTATTGGCTTCAAACTTATTTTATTTCACAGAAAATATTGTTTTTTATATTCAATAATTTTTTTATAAAAATCCAACAGTCCGTTTTTTCATAAAAAAAATAAAATCTACAAAAAATAGAACGCAAATTTGGTAAGAATTGATACATTTAGACAAACTTTTAAGCAAGACAAATCGATAGACGGGATGGGAAGTTATCAGTGTGGGTCGCATCCCAGCCTCTTTTTTATTTTGTTTTATAATGAGCGCACAATCAAAAGGATTTGAATACCCTTATAATGATTTAACACAGAGCGCGCAAATTAAGAAAGTAGGATAGGATTGGAAAGGAGATACCGATGTACATTGATTTTGAATGACTGCGCATGGTAATGATTAGGAAATATTAAGTCTGGTAAATCATTC
Organism: Eupeodes latifasciatus; assembly: GCA_920104205.1. Lineage (NCBI taxonomy): Eukaryota > Metazoa > Arthropoda > Insecta > Diptera > Syrphidae > Eupeodes > Eupeodes latifasciatus. Next base: position 14,825,639 of record OV049924.1, on the reverse strand, counting down.
CATATTCGTGACTACGGCAAAAAGAAAATGTACTTTCTGTACTTTACAGTACATCCGAAATTGGGCTCAAAGGTAAACTAATGGGCATTCCTAGGAGTACGGGTATTACGGTTGAATTGTTTGAGGGGAGGAATGCAACTGGCTATTTTAATTGAGCATTGTTTATGAAAGTAGCAATAAAACAATGACAGGGATGAAACCTTACGACACGGTGCTCAAGAGATACAAACGTTTCAGTTAAGTAGCATTCACATGAGCGCGACCAACGAACGACGAATGAATTACAAAATGTGAGTTTATATACGTTTGAAGACATATTTCCACACAAATTCTTAACAAAACGATAGCAATGGAGTTTCTATTTGATTTATTGTGCATACTTTTACTTTTCAATATCATATATTAATAAATTTAAGAAAACAAATTTATTCGTCGCGAACAAAATTCTAGTTGATACGAACTGTCAAACTTTATTCGCGTCCCACATACCATCCACACTGCAACGAATAAATTGATCGCGTTCCACATACCATCCACACTGCAACGAATAAATTGTTCGCGCGCTACATAACCTAAAACATCATTCTTGTGTTTTGATTTCGATGGTGAATGGTGTTCGGCTGTGGATGCACATGAAATCTTTTCCTTGTTTTGTTTATTAACCAATAATTTTTTTTTAACAAATATAGCTTCGACCGCATTTTCTTAATCGGTTGTTTTCAAACAAAACACAATAATGATAAACAAAAAAAAACAATTGTCAAACTTCATTCGCGACGAATTAAAAACTCTCATGTGAAAGAAATGTCAAAATCGACGAATATTCGTTCATTCGTTGGTCGTTGGTCGTGCTCATGTGAATAATGCTTTAGACAACTGTCACCTATCATTATAAGAGCTTTCTTTTGAATTCTGTTATAGGAGCACCTGCCCATATATGGGAATTGTACTCGAGTTTTGGTCGAATATAGGCTTTATAAATTATAGCTAGATCAGAAGGGTTTAAAAACTTCTTGCATAGTCGAAGAAAACCCAAATACTAAGCTGCGTTTTTGGCGAGGGTACTGTCCAAAAATACTCCATTACCAAGATCGGAATCTCAGACTGACATTTCGGTTTGCCTACAAGCTACTGAGGACTAAATGTGAGAAAGTGTGCGTGAAATGATGCAAAAAACCAAACACATTCTCACATTTAGTCCTCAGGCCCATCAAAATGCTTCACTATAGTAATCAGCCCCATCTAAATGCTTCATTTTGAATGTTTCATGGCCTCGTTCAAAAACTAATGAATCCTAACCAACAGAATCTGAAGTGCTGATATGGTCTTAAATTGGAAGATTTGTATAGCTTTTTAATTTCAATCCAAAGAAATGTTGTTAATGTATATTAAATAAAATAAAATTGACCAAATACATATTTAATGATTTATTAGTGCTGTATTTTGTTTACTTAAATTATTTGCGAACGCAACATGCGCTGCAACTGGTTAAGTATAATTATTGAAAATGTACAAAAGTGTAACTCAATACTTTGTAAAACAGCAAAACAGACAATTTTTTCAGCTGTAGTTTGCTTAGAGCATTTTTTTGTCGACGTTAGAAGAAGCATACTTGTGAAGTTCCATTGCCAACTTTAGCTAGTTCAAATTCCTCAATTAGATTAGTATTTTCATCATTTTAGCAGTTCGATAATTGCAAGACCAAATTTTAGTTTTGTTTGTTGCAGAAATATTCCTGAAAATTTCTTTTTGAGGGACTATGTTAGAGTTAGAATTTTGTTTGTAGTTAGATTTTGGAATAAAAATTTGAGGGAACCATGTTTTAAAAATAAAAAAAACTAAAAGAGTGCAATAAATAGATTTAAGTAACTTTTTTTTAATCCAGTATGGGGAAACCGAACACCCAATAGAAAAAAATCGGTGAACGCGCCAAAATGCATACTTCTTGACTAAATAATGTTATCTTCTATGCTTACGCACAAAATTACGAATTTTGTAGCATATGAACATTTCTAGACATTTTACAATGTGAACAATTAAATATGCTATGAAATAATTGGCTGCTATTAATGCTAATTTTTTTTTCTAAAAAGTTGATGAAGGTTAGCCGAAGCGGAAATTTCTTTAATGAACATATTTAAAATATTATTGGCTTTCTCAAAAATATTTGTCTACGCTAACCTCTGCTTTATATCTGAAAACTATTGTTTATGTATATTTTCTTCTATGTTCTGCATTTTTAAAATGTAATCTACGGTAGTATTTATTATATTACGAAAAACAAAAACATATACGTAAAACTCATTAATTTTTTTTTATTATTAGCAGCATTTTTACTAAACATACCCTTCAAACAATAATAAGTAAACTTGAACTTTGGTAACTAATCATTTTTAAGGAATGAATGAAAATTATATTTTGCGTTAAACTGTGGAAATTCACTAAAAAAAAACTTCTATACGTCAACAATAAACATTTATGACGATTACATGATCTATTGAATTAGTTGGGCATGAATTCAGAACGATTTTAAGACGTTTTCATTTTGTGATATATGTCAAAATTTACATTTTATTTGCTCTGCATTTATTCAACAGGTTCGCTATAATCGTTCTGATTACTTTTTTAAAACATTTGTGTTCCTTTGATGCATAGTTTTTTTTTGATAGCAAATACATGTATGCTTCCATCAATCAAGAATGTTATGGATAAGATATTTTTCGATTATAACTCTTTTTTTTAAATATACATATATAATATAAATATACTTGGATTAATTAAATTGCTACAGATTTTAATTACTTGCAAACAAAATATTTGGGCCGTTCGTTAACGAAAATTTATTAGAATTCAATACAAAAATTGCACTCGCACCTTTAAATTGATGATTCTTCGAACGCATCTTTGATACAAAAATCCGGGGATTATTATGAAATTTAAAGAATTTCGTAGTGATTACTGTAAATTAGTGAATTAATTATATTAAACTGATGTTGAACATGCTTTTTTCAAGACAAAAAGGTACATTGGTTCACTATCCACAAAATGCCTGCAAAATTAAAGCTTAAAACTGACTTTTTCATCGAAAAAAGTAAAAAGAAAAACCTGAAAAAAAACTTATTAACCCCTCCATTTTGTTTTTGCTTTGCAAAGTGCCGCTAGCCCACGGCATCGTTTTTTTTTGTTTGTGCTCACATCTGTTCATGGACTAATTGTCAAAATTACAAATACAACAATGTAAACAAACGGGTTTTGGAGAGTGAAACGTACGAAAGATTCCGGTCTTGGTAATAGAGTGTTTTTGATGGATAGTGGCATTAGGGGAGGGTTATGCTTTTGACACATCCGAAGAACAAAGATGAGAATCTATAAACGAATATGAAAAGCTGAGGTTACTGTCCAAAAATACTCCATTACCAAGATCGGAATCTCAGACTGACATTTCGGTTTGCCTACAAGCTACTGAGGACTAAATGTGAGAAAGTGTGCGTGAAATGATGCAAAAAACCAAACACATTCTCACATTTAGTCCTCAGGCCCATCAAAATGCTTCACTATAGTAATCAGCCCCATCTAAATGCTTCATTTTGAATGTTTCATGGCCTCGTTCAAAAACTAATGAATCCTAACCAACAGAATTTGAAGTGCTGACATGGTCTTAAATTGGAAGATTTGTATAGCTTTTTAATTTCAATCCAAAGAAATGTTGTTAATGTATATTAAATACAATAAAATTGACCAAATACATATTTAATGATTTATTAGAATTTTGTTTGTAGTTAGATTTTGGAATAAAAATTTGAGGGAACCATGTTTTAAAAATAAGTTGCTTTATGTAAGGCATCTTTAAGGAATAGAAATAGGTAATATGGTTACACACAATACCAACTAAATGAGTGCAATAAATAGATTTAAGTAACTTTTTTTTAATCCAGTATGGGGAAACCGAACACCCAATAGAAAAAAAAATCGGTGAACGCGCCAAAATGCATACTTCTTGACTAAATAATGTTATCTTCTATGCTTACGCATAAAATTACGAATTTTGTAGCATATGAACATTTCTAGACATTTTACAATGTGAACAATTAAATATGCTATGAAATAATTGGCTGCTATTAATGCTAATTTTTTTTTCTAAAAAGTTGATGAAGGTTAGCCAAAGCGGAAATTTCTTTAATGAACATACCTAAAATATTATTGGCTTTCTCAAAAATATTTTTCTACACTAACCTCTGCTTTATACCTGAAAACTATTGTTTATGTATATTTTCATTTATTTATATATGCATTTATAAAATGTAATCTACGGTAGTATTTATTATTTACCGTATTGTTACTAAATTACTAAACATACCCTTGAACTTTGGTAACTAACATTTTTAAGTAATGAATAAAAATTATATTTTGCGTTAAACTGTGGAAACTCACTAAAAAAAAACTTCTGTTAGTCAACAATAAACATTAATGTCGATTACTTGATCTATTGAATGAGTTGTGCATGAATTCAGAACGATTTTAGGACGTTTTCATTTTGTGATGTATGTCAAAATTTTCATTTTATTTGCTCTGCATTTATTTAACAGGTTCGCTATAATCGTTCTGATTATTTTTTTAAATCATTGGTGTTCCTTTGATGCATAGTTTTTTTTTATAGCAAATACATATTGTATGCTTCCATTAATCAAGAATGTTATGGATAAGGTATTTTTCGATTACAACTCTTTTTTTAAATTTAATATTTATTAATCAAAATGGAATTGAAAAATAGTTGCAAGCTTAAATCATTAAAAACAAACTATAAATATATGTACTTGGATTAATTAAATTGATACAGACTTTAATTACTTGCAAAAAAAATATTTGGGCCGTTCATTTAGTCCAGTCAATAAATGACCCAAAATGAGGTATAGAGTGCGTGAGCAGGTAACTAAGCGATTCCTTTAGAAACTTGTTCAGGGGGCTTAGGTTGTTAACATACCAAAAGTCCTGACTCCTAGGTGATGAGCGGGGGGGAGGAGGGGGGTAAAGGTACGAATTTTGGGTTTTTCTCATATATATCGAAAACGGTGCATCGGAGAAAAATATTTTTAGACAATAAAATGGAGTTCTTAAAATTATCTAAAACTTTTATATCATATGTTTTTTTCTGATTCCTAACCGTTTTCGAGCTATACCCTCGGAAAAAGTTGAAATTTACAAAAAAAAATCAATTTACGTCAAAATATTCATAAACATTGCATCATATTGTCTAAACCTATTCATAAACGAAAAGTATGAATAGAAAAGAAGTTGTAGATTTTTAAATTCCCTTTTAGAATATATATACAAATGCTGATTAATGTCCAACCCGCCTAAAGTTACAGCTATTTTAAAACTTGTATAGCATTTTGCAATTAGTTTGTATATCATATTCTTGGCTGAATGGGCTCTACATCGTCTTCATCGTCCCCATCGTCAACAGGCATACTGTTCAGGCACTTCCCTTGACAGTGGAGGCACGCTGCAGAACAGGTGAGCATCGCTTTTCGGCTGCCACATTTTCCAATTACACAATCCTTGGTGGAGCGGCAAAATATAGTTTTCAGAAGAACCTCTGGTGCTGGTAGATTTTCCATTGTAATTGCCACTAGGGTGTCTCCTACACGTTTCCACACCCAATCTTATGCAGAAGCTCTGGAATCTTCGATGTGATTGGGACGAGGAAGTTCCAGCCCACATCAAAAAGAGTTGGGAAGCTTTTCAGCTAGAACTCCCAACCATAGAAAAGGTGAGAATTCCGCGATGGAATCGAATGAGCCCATCAAATCAAGCAATCGAGTTGCATGGCTTTTGCGATGCTTCAACCAAAGCATATGGAGCAGTGGTTTATGTGCGAGTATTAGATAACAAAGGAGATATCCACTATAACTTACTTCTAGCAAAGACGAAGATTGCTCCGAGCAAGCGGACGATCACGTTACCTCGTCTTACATTTCTATTCATTCTGGATATGGAATGGATACGTTTCTGATGCTTCTTTTGATATCGTTCCGAAAAAGTCTAATAAGCGTTTAAAGCCGTGGATTACGTATAGTTTGCTTAAAAAAGTGAAGTATAAAAACAAATTAAGAAAAAAGTGTTTAAAACGCAACAGCAGTCAGATTTTAAAAACTATATATGTATAAAAAAATTTGTGTTGAATTAAAGAAGGAAATTCCTATTTGTCGTGATAACTATTTTAAAAACAAATTCAATCTAGCTGAAGGAAATATTAGAAATGAATGGAAATCGTAAATAGTATATACTTAATAAATCTCAGTGCAAAAAACAAACCATCTGTTGTCAATGTTAATGGTCGTGTGGTCTCAGATAAAATTGCAATTGCTAATGCATTCAATGAATACTTTTCAAGGATTTCACTTAATCTACAAGCTAGTTCTAGTCACCCATCTTGTACACTTTGTAGTCCATTCAGTAATGAACCTTCTCAAAGCCAAAGTTTTGTGTTTGAGCCTATAACTAGTTTAGAGATTCTGAAGTTAATTGGCACTTTAAAAACTTCAAACTCTTCTGGTTATGATGGTATTTCAAATGTTTGTTTAAAAAATGTAGCATGTTTTATAATTGATGTTTTGGCACATATCTTTAGCAAAAGTATTTTTTCTGGAGTATTTCCGGTTGCTCTTAAATGTGCCAATATCTTGACACTTTTCAAGAAAGGAGCAACTAATGATCTGGGTAACTATAGGCCTATATCACTCTTGCCCTCGATAAGTAAGATTTTTGATATGGGGCCAACTCATACTCAAAATATGTCATCAAATCCTCATCTGATCGTTTGCTTATACATATCCGCTGAAAGAACAATGTTGGGTCAACTACTACCTATCGTGAACTTTTATCGATGAGCTGACAGAAGATATTGGCAATGCCCGATCGTTGCGCGATAACCTTACGTCTGCAAATGTCAAGTCAACTACTGAATTCATAGCCCTTTTACCAACTCGAACAGCATCATAGCATATTATCGTGGCATCTCCGACAACTCCACTCGAAATTGACATGATTTGAGAGGTTTCTGGGAAGGGAGGATGAGAATCAAACCACTGATTGAGTTTGACAATGTCTTCTGCATCTTGCGAGCCTGTCCAATGTTCTTGTGTTGTTCACTTGAAGTGAATGTGACTCCAGAAAACTCTTCAAGTGAAGTGCATATCTCATGAAAATACACGAACAAAGGTTGTGGGTTAAGAATATGATATACAAACTAATTTTTGCATTTGTATATATATTCTAAAAGGGAATTTAAAAATCTACAACTTCTTTTCTATTCATACTTTTCGTTTATGAATAGGTTTAGACAATATGATGCAATGTTTATGAATATTTTGACGTAAATTGATTTTTTTTTGTAAATTTCAACTTTTTCCGAGGGTATAGCTCGAAAACGGTTAGGAATCAGAAAAAAACATATGATATAAAAGTTTTAGATAATTTTAAGAACTCCATTTTATTGTTTAAAAATATTTTTCTCCGATGCACCGTTTTCGAGATATATGAGAAAAACCCAAAATTCGTACCTTTACCCCCCTCCTCCCCCCGCTCATCACCTAGGAGTCAGGACTTTTGGTATGTTAACAACCTAAGCCCCCTGAACAAGTTTCTGAAGGAATCGCTTAGTTACCTGCTCACGCACTCTACACCTCATTCCTTGACTGGACTAATTAACGAAAATTTATTAGAATTCAATAAAAAAATTGCGCTCGCACCCTTAACTTGATGGTTCTTCGAACGCATCTTTGATACAATAATTCGAGGTTAATTATGAAACTTAAAGAATTTCGTAGTGATTACTCTAAATAAGTGAATTAATTATAATAAACTGATGATTTTTTTGTTTGTTTTCACATCTATTCATGGACTAATTGTCAAAATTACAAATACAACAATGTAAACAAACAGGTTTGGGAGAGTGAAACGTACGAAAGATTCCGATCTTGGTAAATGGAGTATTTTTGGTACTGTCATCAGCGAAACAATTTAGTGGGTTAAAAGTTTCAGACAAAAGATCATTTATAAAAATAAGGAAGAGCTTTGGAGACAAAGTGGAGCCCTGTTTATTTTGCGTTTATTTTGTGGATATCAGATTTGAACCCGTTCAATACTTCTTGAATTGAACGGTCCGAAAGGTAATTTCTAACCCAACGAAAAAGAGATTCATAAATACTAAAAGCAGGCATTTTCGATAAGAGAACTTGATGCCAAACTCTATTAAATGCCTTTAAAATATCACTTTCGTTTCCAGGGGCGTCTTTAGACTTTTGGAGGCCCTGGGCCCAATAGGATTTGGGGGCCAAAAAAAGTAGGTATAATATATTTTTTTTTTTAATTCTTTAGGTTAAAAAATCATTTTAAAATTAATTTTACTTTTTAAAAAGAGCTAACAAAAAACATAAAACAGATATTTTTTTTATAGTTTTATATTTTTTTTTAATTCACCTTCAATAGTTGAAATGTGGTCCCAATTTCATCCACTGTAACTATACTGTACAATTTTGATAATTGTAATAAGATCTTCATTTACATCTTTATTGAATTCTTTTAAATACTGTTCGAGGTGCAAGCATTCTACCTCAAGTTCTTCTGCATTAACATCTCTATGGATTTTTGAAACCTGTTCGCAAGAATTTTGCAACTCCACTGAAGTCAAATATTGCAATCGACAAAAAAAAGCCAAACAATGCATTAATTTCTTGATAGCAATTGGATCGTATTTTTAATTGCAAAGTAATAGTGTCAATAGTTGGAAAAAAAGTTGATATTTTAAACTTTTCTTTACCAATTAGCTGGACGGATGGTACAGGACCATCAAAATATATGGCACGCGAACTTCGTACTATTTTTCATTGTAATAAGTCTTTATAATTAGCATCCGGATTCTGAATTTTGGCACACGCTTCAAATTTATCAAAATTCTCCCTTATATCATTAATGAAAGAAAAAAGCAAATTGGCAGCAACGTCAATCGTTATTGTTTCTTTTTGAAGGCTCTTGCTGGTTTTATGAATTCTTTCTAATATTGTGCTCCAAATTTCTGTTAAAATGAGGAACTCATTTTGACATTTTCTTAGACAGGGTTAGCGCTTCGCTTTTTGTGTCTGGAGATTGCTCTGGATCTCTAGAGATAGATGTCAAAGCTTCAGTAATTTGCTTATAACCATGATGGAGCGCGTTTACTGCATCAGCCAGATTGTGTCAGCCAAATATTCAGATTTATGCTCTTGAATAGGTATAAATTTTAAAAACCTTTCGATGGGAACACAATTTTAAACATACCGAATTACAAAAGTGAACTGGTCGATATGAGAAAGGTCGGGTGTACTATCAACACTTAGGGAAAAATATTTTGCCGATCCAATTTCACCTAAAATTTTCATTAGGACTTGCTTTCCCATTACAATCAATGAATTCGATGCAAATATTTGCTGATAAATAAGAAGTGTATTCCTGAGTTCCCACATTTTTTTAAATGATCTGCGATGAATGAATCATCATGGGACAAGTTTACAACTTTGTGTTTGTTTATGGAGTGAGTTGAAAAGTCAACATGTGTACAGAACTGTAGAGTAGAACAAAAGTTCTAGTTTGTTGTTAAAATAATGTTGACAGCGTGTGCAGGTGTATGATTAAAGATTCATGTTGCCAGAAGTTTAAGATGTTGAGGAGGAGAATTTCAACGGAACGGAGAGTAAAATGAAACTTGTTTTTCTGTTACTGTCTACTCACCTTATTTCGTTTTCTAAATAATTTGGGGCCAAATAATTGCGGGGCCCTGGGCCCTGGCCCACCGGGCCCATGCCTAAAGACGCCACTGTTCTTTTCCCAAAACGATGTAAAGATTTGTTCCACCGTTCGGTGTGATAAACCATGAAATCACCAGTGGAGCTATTGCTATTGCCAGCGTTAAAGAACACCTCTTTAGAACAATAGGGGGATACTATCCGGACCAGCGGATTTGTGAATGTCAAGATCTTTAATTACTCTGCTCTGAACGAGTGCGAAAGAATATTTGTCGAATAGAATCGTTTATGCTTTCATGTACAGGTCATGTACATGTCAATCACTGGTAGCATCGAATTAACAGCAAACTGTCGGAACCGAACGATGACGTAGTGTTGCGCACATTTTTTTACAAAAGACCAGACATTTTTATTACCTTTGTGACATTGTAGTATTTTTTGACGTAATTTCTGGTCATGGCAAAATTGAATGCGTCGAATATGTAAGTTACAGGTCTTTCTAGCTTGTTTGAACTTATTTCGGTTTTTCTCAGTGTGGTTAGCTTTGTAATTCCGGAAACTTACATTTTGGATCCTAATGACCTCTTTTACTCTATAATTTCTCATTCCACAAAGAATTAAGTTTGTAATCATATCTGCGCTGGAATCCATGTCCCTATTGAGGAAGGATAATGACCAGTTAAAGTTCCTGAAGAAGTCATTGGGGTCTCTCTACGGGTCTTGAAAGGGTTTTAACTTAAACTCGTGTTTTTTGGTATGAGAGATTTACAGATATGACACAATGGTCTGATGTGCCTAGAGGCGACAATACACTAACCGTATATTTATTAGGATCAGAGGTAAAAAACAAGTCAAGAGTGTTGGCGAATTGACCTGCAACGTCAGAAATCCGAGTTGGCTCGTCAATTGACCGAGTCGGGTGGTTTAACTCAGCAATCATCAACATTTCTAGTTCCATTTTAGCAAAAACATTTTCGTGCACCCAAAAAGGCGACTTAAAATTTGTTGTTCCTTAAAGATTTTAATAAGAAAATATCATTGCACCAAAAAAGTAAAAAAAAATTAAATTAGCATTTTAGAAAAAGTATATTATTTTTCATTTGTATGTTAATAACAATTTCAATTGTATAAATAAAAATAAAAAAAGAAAATAAAAACCTTTTCTTTTGATTTCATTTGCAATAAAAATTGGTAAATATTTTTCTTAAAAAATGTCTTTATGTGCACAAATGTTAACGGTTAACATTTGTGTTTATGTCATTTCTAGTAAAAATATAAAATTGAATTCGAAATAAGAAAATTAAAAGATCACAATTTGGATTCGTAAAAATATTCACTTCGATATTTTTAAATCATAAAAAAAACGCTTGTTTAGAAAAAGTCAATTGCGTCAAAAATACAACTTCAAATTCAATAATTCAAAAATTTAAACTATGCAAAATTATTATATATTATATTTATAAAAAATCAACTTGACGTAACATGATTATCCAAGAAAATAAGCTTACTGATTGTTATTGATTGACACTTGATTTGTGACAGAACTTTTGACAAGCAAAATGTCAAAAGTCATTCATAAAATGTTTTGAAAATAGTTTTACATTTTGAAAAATCAATTTTTATGACAGTTTAGAATATCTTTAACTTCTAGCATATTAGGAACAAGTGTATACGACGTAGTCTATATTTTTAATTACGTATACAAAATGGTTTGTTTTTGCATTATACCTATACATACTAATGCACAATATTATCTATAAATGGGTGTACTTATGTACCTATTTTTATTTCACAATAATTTGAAATATTAAGTAAATTTTTTTTTATTTATTAAAAATAATGTTAACGTAATGAATGACTAAAACAACAAATTATGTTTTGTTTAATTTAATTTAGAATAACAGAACTTTGAAATGGAATAAAAAAACAATTCTGAGGCGTTCTTTTAATGCCCACATATGTATGTATATGTATCGGTTTCTCTTCCTATTTCTCTTTTCATAAGCTTGCAAGGATTATGCAGTTTCAGACGACATAAGGGAAGGAGAAGGTAAAGCAAGTTTATACTACCTGATTGGCAAGCTGCCAAAAATTCCAATTCCAATCAAGGAAAGTTGACTTAAAAGTTAGTCAAGAAAAAATCTCCCTTACTGTCAAGTCAAGTCAAGTCTACTTATGTCAAAATGTCAGCTGATCATGTTTTTTTTCATTTAACTGAAAACTGAACTTTATAACTCTGTGAATTGTTTATTAAGGGCACAATTTTGTTTAAAGTTTAGTATACAAAGCTTCCTTGTCATATTGGAAAAGGAATAAGGACTTTTACTTAACAATACAATATAAAAAAATAATAGTCAAGTAAGGTTTTCAAATTATTGACATATCCAAAATTAATTTTGTACTTATTTTACATTCAAAGAATGCAGTTGGCTGCATATGAAGTCTCTTATGTTTTCTGAGCATGACCATTTTCTATAAAACTCAAGCCTGGAAAGTTTTTCGGCTATTCCAACTCATCCACACTATTTTTCCTTTCAAAATGCACATAGTAACCGTTTGTAAACCATTCCACAGTTTGTGGCAACATTCTCGTTCTTAGCACTTGAATATACTGTTTCTTTAAAAACACATTTTTTACATTTTTGTCCTGCGGCGCTGTATTTGCAGCAGAGATTAAAAATCTGTACCTCGTATTTCGTATTTCGAACAGAACCATGATTTGCAAAATAAGTTTTGAAAATTTGGTAGCATTGTTTAGTTCAGGCCTCAGTCAATTTATGTTGAAACGTCAAACTAAATTATATGTCACAGCTTACAAAATGGCCGCCACTTGAAAAAGTATTGGCAACTTAAGGTTGTATTTCTGTAAAGGATTAAAATATTCAATAATTATTTTAAATTTCTTTTTAAATATGAAAGTGAGTAAATATAATCTATTTTTGTTTTGGTTATCCTGGATTCAAATCTTCTGCTGGCTTGTCCTCCAAGAAAAATCCAATTTATCCGAAAAATACAATTTCAAAAAATTTCCAAGTGTTTTGGAAGTTTTTCTCTATATACGCACTAGACTTAAAAGTTAACATTTTAAACCCTATTTAAATTTTTATTGACATTTGACAGTCGAGTCTAGGTAAACAATAAAATTCCTCCTATTTTTTATGCTTAGACAAAGAATAATTTTGCAAAAATAAACTGTTGTTGCTAAATGTGCGTGAATGTGATTAATCAATTAATAAATAGTCTTGTATTTCTTTTTGCATTTGTTCAATTCTTAAAAAATGGTAAACATATGTTTTTATGACTTTCTTTACTTTGTTTGATTAATGAGAATAATCAAACACGCTTATGGGCGGTAAATGATCAATAGAATTTATGAAAAGAAACAAAAATATATAAAAAATTTGTTCGTGTTATTTCAATGACGTTAATATAAGGTCTACCTTGGTAACCAGCATCTTTAGCAAAATGAGATCAAATTTACGAGTAGTTTAAACTTTCTCAAGACGTTGATAATAATAAACACAGTTTTGAATAGAACTTTGACAAGCATCTGTCATATAGAGCTTCAAATATTCCATCGGCTTCAATTCTTACTAAATAAATTGACAATGACAGTTCGATGATTAGTAAAAGGGTGCGTTCACAAATTAAATTAAAAGTTTTAAGGTTCCTATTAGAAAACTCGAATTGACAACTTAATGGGGATTAGATTAAGGTTAAACATTAAATATTTAACGAATTATTTGTTCACTACAACATTGATTTAGGACTAGGATAACAGTGGTCGGCCAAATTATTTTTTTTTCTGTCCCACAAACAAAACAAGACTTAAAGCTGTCCTGAATTCGAATATCGCCTCATTATTTAGTATGACATCATGTTTCAAAAATATATTTCTCTCAAAATGTTCAAGACAACCAAAAATGGTGTTTTTTAAGGATAATGTTAGACACAACACACTTCCTAACAATAAATTATTGTATGATGATTTAAATCATTTTAGTATCGTACTTAGTTTCTGAAAATTTTCATAAGTCCCCATCGTCATTTTCACTCTAAATGAAGTTCTTAAAAACCTTGAATTCAATACTTTCATTATTCTGAAAAAAAATACGTTTTGAAAACAAACTTCAATTTTAACTATTTGTTCAAAATACCCGTTCTTTATACCCGTTTTCATACTGTTTTCATATTTTTCAATATATTTGAAAAAATTGATGTGATAGCCTTACTTAAAAAAAAAAAAAACTAAAATGAAGAGTTATTTTGGAGTTGGATTTAAATTAAGGCCATGATCAAAAAATAAGTTAATGAGTAAGGACGGATTGTAAAAACTTTTTAATGGCTTTTTTTAGTCCCTAAGACGTCAAATACTTTAAAATTTGAAACGTTTAAAAAACTCGTTTTTTAGGAATATTTGAATATATTTGAAATAAATAAACTTCTTTAAATAAAAAGTAAACAAAACATAACTATGCATTAGATTTATTTTCCAGCTGTATATACATAAATACATAAGTTGAGGTACTTATTTATGTTGAATCATTAAAAAACGTTTTACTCACAATAAAAGAAAACACATTTGTATGTACATAATATGTACAGTATATTTGCACAGGTATTTGTTTCAGACAAATTAATTAAAAACAAAATTATTTATTCACAACATTTTTGGAAGTATAAGATGAAAAAAATTGTTCCGATAACAATTTCATTTTTTTTTTTTCAAAACAACCGCAAAATGTTTTGCTATTTGAATTTCAAAATTCATACAAACACTTTCATTTTATATTTAAATGAAATTTAGATAGCAAAATAATATTCTTAGTTGAACACCAGTGGTGGTTCAAGGTTAAAAATTAAGAGTAAGAAGTTTTGAGTTTCATCTGCTGCAAATTTATGCTCGAGCTTTTTAAAAATGTTCTCGGTTTTCTTCTAGGCACCCTTTCACTAATTGTTGAACTGCCTTTTTAACTTATTCAATAAACTCAACAACTTGCAATGAAAGTGACCTAACTCAAAATCCCCTAAACATTGACATACTATACATGGACTGCTAGTAGCCAACTTCACGATGGTTCCACTTTTAACGGACAAAACACTAGCGCAAAGAGGGATATGCGGAAAAATTGTGTAACATTTATGACACTTGACATTGGAGCTTCTTTCTTTTTTTCTCACATGTTTGTGTATTTTGGTTGTGATTTGTGAAAACAAGTTGAGTAGAATGAATAAATACAATTAAAATAAAAAAAGAAAAGAAATAGTGATTTAAATAAGAAATAAAAATGAAAAAAATGTTCAATTCTGGGATGCATTTCGCATCAGTTGAACAGATATGTGTCTTTGTTCTTGTTAGTATATTTTTAAGGAACTTATGATTTCTAGCTAAAATCATGTTTTTTACCATTAAGCAATATTCACATGAGCACGACCAACGACCAATGAATATTCGTCGATTTTGACATTTCTTTCACATGAGAGTTTTTAATTCGTCGCGAATGAAGTTTGACATTCACCAAAACAAGAACGATTTTTTTAGGTTAAGTACGCGCGATTTTTTTATTCGTTGCGATTGTCGATAATTTGGAACGCGAATAAAGTTTGACAGTTCGTATCAACTATAATTTTTTTCGCGACGAATAAATTTGTTTTCTTAAATTTATTAATACATAGTATATGATATTGAAAAGTAAAAGTATGCATCATAAATCAAATAGAAACTATATTGCTATCGTATTGTTAAGAACTTGTGTGGAAATATGTCTTAAAACGTATATAAACTCACATTTTGTAATTCATTCGTCGTTCGTTGGTCGCGCTCATGTGAATGATGCTTTATTAAGCCTGGTTCGTAAAGGCGTAGTCAGAGAAGACTTCAGACGAGCTATTGAATCTCTCAATCAGAGAGAAAAGAACTAATAGAGAGAACCAACTTCGACGGTTGCTCTCTTTTTGCCAACAAGCTGTGATTTGCACACTAACTTGCATATGTATTAACTCCATATAAAAAAAAATGTAGGGAACAAATACTTATGCAAGTTTGTGTACATACTCACCACGAGAGAGAAAAAACTTTTCTCTCCTTTCTCTCTGCTCACCACCTTTGAAAAATGGTGACCACCTTTGAAAAATGGCGGATGTAGTCAGCTGTTCAGAGGTGTTCAAAGAAAATTCAAAATTGTGGATGAACAACTTTTTGGTACTCTCATTGTGTTCGTTTGAGAGTAATATCATTCGAATATGAAGTGAAATTAATTACTCTTGTTAGGTGCCAGAACAATGAAGATTTAGAAACAATTCTAAATTACGCATTTAGATAAATATTAGTTATTTTAAGCCAGTTTTAATCATTAAGTAATTAAAATAATATAGGTGGTGCAACAGACCAATGAGAATTAGGACCTAGAAACATACAACTCTAAGTAAGTAAACATACAACTCTGAAAGCACTACTACTATTATTTTTGTATTATAAGCTGTATTATAAGCAGGAACATTGAAATCATTTTTATATACTCATCTCTTTTTTCCATTCCTATTTTATTTGTGTGAACTCGCTGTTTATTTTCTTTACATTGCTCACGACATTTCCAAAATGCTGAAAATAAGTGATTTAAGTAAAGACTAAATAAAAGGACCGTCAACTTGTTACTTCTGTTGCCAATTTTCATTGCATAAGATTTGTGAATAGGTGATAAGCTATTCTTACTGCTTTTCACAAAGCTAGTGTGTTGCTTTTAAAGGCTTAACTACATAAGTCGAAAAGTACTTTTGTACAAAAGTAAAAATATTTGTATTCTCGCTAGGTCAGTGGTTTTGTGAAAAGAATATACATTTTTTTTTTTCAACCAAAATTTAAGTCTTATGCATCATTTTTATAAGTTTTCCAGTTCTAACTATTTATGTATATCTTATCTTTCAGTTATATACCGACAAGGAAAAATCTGTCAGGGAAAGTTCTAACTACATTTTTTTCTAAAAGTGCATTGTGGCTTATTCATAGATGTTTTCTAAACTTTTTAGGCTATTCATAAATAAATGCAAATCAAAGTTAAGGGCTAAACCTGAATAACTATAAACATAGAAAATGCTGTGTTCAAGTAATTATTATTGCAGCCAAATTTCATAATTGATTTTTTTGTGTAAAAAAGCTGAAAAATTAATTTATGACAGATAAATTTTAGGTTAACACTAAGTTCCAGAAAATATCGATTGATACCGCAATTGCAAAAGATATGTATATTTTATATAAATATTCCTGGTAAACTGTAGAACTTTATTATTTCCGCTTTTTATAATTCAATGTAAAATAATTCAATAAGTATACATATTTTAAATAATATAAATAAAGTCTAATCTAAAAACCTTAACCTTGTTACACTCTTTCTGCACACATCCTTTCTTGTTTTGGTTGTTAATGCCATCTACATACATTATCTGTAACTTAGAGAAAAAGAAGAGAAAAACAAATTCACCACGAACTACCGGTATAAGTATAACTTCTCCCGTTATTTATTGACAAACAAAAATGTTTTGCTAGAATTAATTTGAATTATAGGAGTATTTTTGTAGATATAAAAACGACAAGATGTTAGCAAAATTAAAAAAAAAAGAGGCTGGGATGCGACCCACACTGATAACTTCCCATCCCGTCTATCGATTTGTCTTGCTTAAAAGTTTGTCTAAATGTATCAATTCTTACCAAATTTGCGTTCTATTTTTTGTAGATTTTATTTTTTTTATGAAAAAACGGACTGTTGGATTTTTATAAAAAAATTATTGAATATATAAAACAATATTTTCTGTGAAATAAAATAAGTTTGAAGCCAATATTTTTAATTTTTGAAAAGCTATTTGAGTCGAAAATCAATTTTTACCAACTTTTGTTAAATTTTTTTTTCGGTTTTTAATTTTTTGTCAAAAAACTGTCAGTTCTATTTTTTTCAAAATTTTACTAAATGTTGAAAACAATATTTTTTGAAAGATAAAAGTAGCTTAAAGCCAATATCTCATAGTCTTGAAAAGATATTTGAGTCAAAACTCAATTTTTACCAACTTTTTTTTATTTTTTTTTAGGTTATTATTTTTTGTAAAAAAACTGTCAATTCGATTTTTCTCAAAATTTATCAGATGTCAAAAACATTATTCTTCGTTGCACAAAATTGTTTTGGAGATGAAATCATATTTTAGTCGTAAAATTTTCGAAGTGACAAATTTTTTTTTTAGTTTTTTTGATTTATAAATAAAACCGTTAACTGAATTTTTTTCCAAAAATATAATTGTTTTGTATCACATTACAATATATAACATAAAATTTAATTCAAGTCTCTAGCGTCATTGGTTCATGAGATATTTAGGGTTAACCAACATTTTCACCTTTTTTTTAAACTGCTATGGTAAAAAAACCACCCACGCAATTTTCTTGAGAGCCCTTTCTGCATCTTTCTGCCTTATTATCTGTATAACAAAATTTATTTGAAGTCGATATCTCTTCTGGTTCTTGAGCTATGGACGACGAAAAAAACGTCGCGAGCGTACGGACGTACGGACGTACAGACGTACGGACGTACGTACACACGCACGCACAGACATCTTTCTAAAAATCTTTTATTTCGACTCTAGGGACCTTGAAACGTCGAGAAATGTCAAAATTTTCAATTTGTCAAATCGGACCCATTACAATAACTTCCTATGGGAAGTTAAAAAGAAATTCATGAGAATTACAAATATTATAAAGAGACTTTAAAGACTTGGCTATCAATAAACATGTATACACCGATACGAATTCAACACGCTATAAAAAATGAGAGTAAGAGGTTTCGTAAAAATCTTATAGTTGCGAAGCACCAACAAGCCTCGGACAAGCCTCGGATACGGACGGATTTACTGCTGACAACCAACGCAAACGAATTAAGGACAACGAACTTCGGATATGCACGTGGAATGTTAGGTCCCTTAACAGACCACGTGCAGCCGAAGAATTAGCGGAGGCCCTAGACTGCTATAAAGCAGACATCACCGCCATCCAGGAAATACGATGGGATGGGCCGGGCAAAAAGAGGATGAAAAACTGCGATATCTACTATGGTGACTGCTACCGAGAAAACCAACAGCGCTTATTTGGATGCGGCTTCGTCATTGGAGCCAGACTTAGGCAACAAGTCTTAAGCTATAGGTGCATCAACGAGCGCCTCATGACCATCCGCATCAAGGCTAAATTCGGCAACATTAGCCTGATATGCGCGCACGCCCCCACAGATGAGAAGGATGACAACACCAAAGATATGTTCTTCGAGCTCTTAGACAAAACATACGAGCAGTGTCCTAGCTACGATATTAAAATTGTCCTGGGCGATTTTAATGCCAAGCTAGGAAGGGAAGACATCTTTGGTGGAATAATCGGGAAAAACAGCCTGCACGACAACACTTCCGACAACGGATTCAGGCTCATAGATTTTGCTGCGGGGCGAAACGTCATGGTAGCCAGTACGCGTTTTCCACACCTCAACATCCACAAAGGAACTTGGAGATCTCCAGATCAATCTACCGTCAACCAGATTGACCATATTGCGATCGACGCCAGACACGCTTCCAGCATCATGGATGTCCGAACTTTCCGAGGAGCTAACATCGACTCGGACCACTACCTTGTTGTAGCCAAGGTAGCACTTCGGGTTTCCAGGCCCAAGGCAAAACAGGGAGATGTTGGGAGAAGGTACAACGTCGAACGGCTACAATCGCAAGAGATCGCCAAATCCTTCTCCGACCGAGTTACAAGTAACCTCTCTCGAAGTTCTGTGCCGCCAACACAATGTATAGAAAACCAGTGGCAACATTGCCAAGACGCACTCAGAGAAGCCGCCTCTGACGTGCTGGGTTTCAAGCGACCACCAACAAGGAACCCCTGGTTTGATGAGGAATGTCGGCAGGCAAATGCAGCCAAACAACAGGCACGCAAGGCGGCGCTGCATAAAAGGACGAGAGCTGCTCATGAGCTCTATGAGCAGAAGAGGCGAGAGGAACACCGACTTCTCAGAAGGAAAAAGAGAGAGCATGAGAAGCGTGCGGTCGAAGATGTTGAGAGGTTTAAAAGCAGAAACGAAGTTCGAAAGTTTTATGAACAGGTGAAACGAAATTCACAAGTACATAAACCTAGAACCGAAGGCTGCAAAGACGAAAGTGGAAACATCATAGTGGAACCGCAGTCAATGCTGAGGATATGGAAGGACCACTTCTGCAGACTGTATAACGGCGACGACGAACCGAATTCCGCTGTCAGGCAGGATGATCCATTCAACATAGACGACGAAAGCCAACAATCCCGTCCTCCCGACTTAGACGAAGTAAAGATTGCTATATCTAAGCTGAAGTCTAACAAAGCCGCTGGAGCGGATGGCTTGAATGCCGAGCTCTTTAAAGCAGCTGGAGATAAGTTGGTTAGGAGCATGCACCAACTTATCTGTAAGATATGGTCGGAAGAAAGCATGCCCGATGAATGGAACCTCAGTATTGTTTGCCCGATCCTGAAAAAAGGAGACCCTCTAAACTGCACCAATTATAGAGGAATCAGTCTACTTAACATCGCTTATAAAATCTTCTCTGCCGTAATATGTGAACGTCTAAAGCCCATCGTCAACAACCTGATAGGTCCTTATCAGTGTGGTTTTAGACCAGGAAAGTCCACAGTCGATCAAATATTCACATTACGGCAGATCCTGGAAAAAACCCAAGAACACCAAATCGACACCCACCATCTTTTCATCGATTTCAAGGCCGCATATGACAGTATCTACAGGGACGAACTGTATAGAGCCATGTCTAGTTTTGGCATCCCTGCCAAACTCGTCCGTTTGTGCAGGATGACCATGGAGAATTCACGCTGCTCCATAAAGGTTGGAAACAACTTAACTGAACCTTTCGATGTCAAAAAAGGTTTTAGACAAGGTGATGCGCTGTCATGTGATTTTTTTAACATCGTACTTGAAAGAATAGTGCAAAGCTCACACGTCAACACCAGAGGCACTATCTTTCAAAAGTCTGTCCAATTACTAGCATATGCTGATGACATTGACATAATCGGAAGAACTCAGCGTGATGTCAATGGGGCTTTTGTGAGTATCGAGGCAGAGGCGGCAAAAATGGGTTTAACGGTTAATGAGGGCAAAACAAAGTACATGCTGTCATCAAGAAAGGACCTGCAACACCGACGTCTTGGTCAAAACGTCACCATCGACAGACGTAACTTTGAGGTAGTCAAGGACTTCGTCTACCTAGGCTCCGCTGTAAACGCAGAAAACAACACCAGCGCTGAGATCAAACGAAGAATAACTCTTGCTAACCGCTGTTTCTTTGGGTTAAGAAAGCAATTGAGTGGAAAAATTCTCTCTCGAAGGACCAAAGTGTCGCTATATAAGACCCTTATCATCCCCGTCCTGCTATACGGTGCAGAAGCATGGACTTTGACAAAAGCGGATGAAAGCACCTTGGGTCGTTTCGAGAGAAAGATTCTTCGTGTGATCTACGGTCCCGTATGCATCGAAGGGGAGTGGAGGAGAAGATGGAACGACGAGCTGTACGGGCTGTACAGCGACGTAGACTTAGCAAGAAGGGTAAAAGTCCAACGACTAAGATGGCTAGGTCACGTAGAGCGCATGGAAACCAATGCTCCGGCCCGGAAAGTCTTCGAATCCACACCCACAGGACAGCGCAGTAGAGGAAGACCGCGAATCAGGTGGCGCGCACAAGTGGAAGGTGACCTCACCCAACTCGGAGCGCGAAACTGGAGACATCTAGCTAGGGACCGAGCTAGATGGAGAAGTTTGTTGGGTGAGGCCCTAGTTCACACAGGACTGTAGCGCCACCTTAAGTAAGTAAGTAAGAGGTTTCGAAGGGACGGAGACGAAAAATTTGGCTCTCTCAATAAGTTTTTTCTCTTTGGCTCCAACTCTTTTTCCTAACATGCATAACATGCTGGCACAAATGTAAAATTAATCATTTATTCAAAACAAATTCAACCTAAAATTGTCTAATTACAGAAAAGAAGAAGTTCAAGACGATCAGGTAGATAACTTTGACGAAGCTTGTTGCAGAATGGAACAAATGTAATATAATTCAGTTTTCATTAAAAATTCTACATAATTTTCTACTTTTAGGATTGAACCACCAATGAAGTTCAAGATCATCCAACTGATGACTTTGCAGAAGCACCCATCGAAAACGAGCAAACTGCAAATAACTTTGATGAAATGTACTTTTTATATCAGGAAACTCTTCATTTGATTTTTTTTTTGTATTTATTTATTTATCAAAAATAATTTTCAAAATAAATTTATAAATTATTTAAAAAGAAGGCAAGACCATTGGATGCCGTTAATATCGGGTGATTTTTTTGAGGTTAGGATTTTCATGCATTAGTATTTAACAGATCACGCGGGATTTCAGACATGGTGTCAAAGAGAAAGATGCTCAGTATGCTTTGACATTTCATCATGAATAGACTTACTAACGAACATCGCTTGCAAATCATTGTATTTTATTACCAAAATCAGTGTTCGGTTCGAAATGTGTTTCGCGCTTTACGCAAATTTTATGCGCTTTTTTTTTAAAAAAGTTCTCAAGCTCTTAAAAAATCACCCATTATATTAAACAATGTCCTCTTTTCAATGGAGGACAATAAATACATACGAGAAGCGAAATGAGTATACTCTTGTATCTCGCTGCATGTGAGCACAGGCCAAATTTGGTACCGCGATCATAGATCAAATTGAATTTCATATATCGGCCACGACAGAGGAGTTGACATTTACGCTCCCTATCTCCCTTCCCTAGGCATCATTTTAGTGCTTGCAAACTGTAAATACACAACTCACACACAACACAGGCTTATCTGGCAGCGACGGAGGGGGAAGCGTACAACAAAATCAAAATCTGCCAACGGCCAAGTTTTAATTGTACTTCAGATCGTTAGAAATCAGTCCAGCCTTACTATTTAGAACATCTTGTTTCTGTTTGAGCATATTCCATATGATGTCCTCGGCTATGAAATATCGACATGTGACCGAACCCTTCTGTCCAATTCTGTGAGCTCTGCTTCCAGCTTATGCTTAGGTCTAAATAAAGAAAAATATTCTAAGATTGACAATTTTGTAAACATTATTTTGCTTTAAAAACACTTACAATCGGATTCCAATCCAATTCAGCAAAGACTATTGTGTCCGTTCTCAGCGAGATTTAGGAAATTATAAGTAATTCGCTTTAATTTTAGAACACAAAAACTTACACTTCTTAGATCATTTCTCCTATTCCCTTCAATTCGAATGTATTTGACTTTGTTTTCCCAGCGATTCAATAATTGCATCCATCATGACTTTGTGATGAGCAAATAAGATAAACTATATATTCTGCTTGATAAGCGATGTAAAGTATTCACTGTGAATGGAAATTTAAAATGTTTTATTTTGAAAAATATACATAAATTAAACAAAATACTCACAGCGCATAGCCTGCTTCTGCTTCATTTTGCACGAACTGTCAACATTTTTCAGTAACATAAAAAAAACATGGCATCGTTTGTCTTCAACAAATTATACTAGATGTCAATACTTTCTATGTCAGAAAAAGCTCAACTAAATAAAAACGGATGTCGCTGAATATTTCATAATTTTTTTTGCCACTGTGCCTGGAAGGGCTAGTGTAGCTAATTTGAAGTGGAACCATTTTTATCCAAATTTTGTATGGAAAATTCACACCACTAGCACTCCATGTACGTATAGTATGTCAATGCTCCAAAACTTCTCAATTCGCATAATAAACTGACCTTAAAATCTAGTTTTTAAAGGCCTGTGGTGAAGAAGATACAGAAACATGATTAAGAAAATACAGTCTATACATCTGTCACTTTAGTTTTATAGGTACATATGTATGTGAAAGCGACGGAAACAGTATTGTTGTAAAGGTATTTTGTAGTTAGGTCACTTTCATTCTAAGGGTGCGATATATTCGATGTGTAATGATGCCGTTCAGGCATTCTTAGAATGAAATAAGTCAATACCAAGGCGTTCTCAAGAATTGCGCATTGCTCAGACCACTTTATATCGTATTTTCCGTAAGGATCTTGGTTTACACCCCAAAAAGAAACAGCTGGCTCATGAATTGAAGCCGAATGTACCATTTGAAGCGACGCGACGTACGCTCTGCGATTGGGCTCTGGAGAAGATTCGCCAAGATGATAAATGTCGTCGCAAAATCATCTTCAGTGACGAAGTTCAGTTTTTGCATTATGGGTTGGGTCCGTTGTTTTGGCCGAAATGTGTGGTTGAATTATTGAACAGTGGGTTCAACGAATCGACTGCTGCAAACGTGTTTTGCATCGCAAATTTTTTGATTGTAAGCCGATAATAAAGTTTTTTCCCAAACAGTTTGCGTTTTATGCGTTTTACCTCTATGTTTTTAAAAATTAAGACTTGATACCAATTAAATTTATCCAACATTTATCTCTCAAAATGTATATCCTATACAAAATAAGAAAGCCCTTGCTTGAATTCAACTGAGTTTTAAAATTTTCCACTAGCTTTTTATTTCAAAACAAAATTAAAACTATAAACATACGAATTCAATTGTATTCAAAAATGCTTCTTGATCGAATTATTTATGCATCCAGATTTCTTTGGGACATCACAAACCTTAGATTTAGCATTGAAGTGCTTGCCCTTGGGACATGACTCAACTTCAGCAACACGCCTCGAAAACCAATCCCACTTGCAACGAATATATTTATTACAATGTTTTGGCAATGCCAAAAGTGCTCCAACTGATTGTTCATCACACAGTCCAGCATATTCTTTAGGATCAATGATTTCTTCAACATCGGGAAGGACAACTACTGGAGGCACTGGAACAGGGTCAACAACTGGTGGTTTTGGGACACCATCAGAATCTTGTTCGGGTTTTCCTACAACTGGTGGATGGGATGGAAGTTCTTCTTGGGGAAATGGCTTTCCAGGTACTCTGTGTGGTGGTTGTGGGACTTCAGGGACTGCTGGAATTTCCGGCCTCAACCATGGTCTTGGTATTTCATCGCTATCCAAAATCACAAAATTACCCTCAGTTTGCGGGCAGTAAATACGGGTCCTTGAATCACAATAATGAGTTGCCGAATTAAATTGCATATGACCACAAGATTTTAAATAGCCTTTGCCATTCGCACACAAATAGAACTTATTGCAGCTACCCGCAACACCGACAGTATAGCCATTCGATCTATTAATACACACCTTATGTGATACCAAATAAAGGGGAGTTTTTGAGCTTTGTGCTTCAATTTTTCGTTCGATATAAGTATTATTATTTGACATATCGGAACATCGGGCACGTTGTGGAATATCACACGAAAGTTGTTCAGAGTTGAATTTAAAATAGCTTCCACAACTCTGTCTATGGGCTTTTCCTTCCGAACAAACAATAAAGTTCGAACAGTTGGTTAAATCCGGATAGAGTCCATCCTCTTTGTCACAGCATTCACATTTGACAGAACAATTTGACAGTTTAACATCGATACATGTCAACCCAAAAGTACTGAAATGTTTTCCTCTCATACAGGTCACAAGTTTTGCTTTTCCCTGTTGGCACTGCAGATATTGCGTGCAACTTCCTTCAATTGGTAAACGGAGACCATTTTGTTTCCCCTGACAGGCATGCTTCATATAGAGGGCGTTGTCAACTATTGATGGCCTTACAGTAGTTGTGGCGATATAGCGATGGGTTTTCTAGAAAACGAAACTTGTCAGAACGAAAAAAAAATCACCTTTAGGTTTTTGGGTGTCATCAGCGATAGCTTACATTCCCTGGCCTGGAGTATTTTGTAGAGTTCTTGGCTTTGAAGTTAAAGAATTTATTGTCGGCTTCAGCATTTTGAAAAGGGCCAGCCACAACGAGCCCCAGAATTATCGGAAGTATTATCTTAACCCAAATCATATCGAATTGGTTTTATTTTTGACTAAATTTACTCCAGTTACATCTTCTTTTATAGGTATCAGAGTTTGTTTTTCTTCTTTGGTTTGTTTATAGACAAAATAAAAAAAATAAAACCAATTAAGATAGAACATTCATTAGGTTAATTAGAATGTTTCTTCTATTAATCGATATTGATTGAAAGTCACATAAATATTTGGAAAAACATTGGAAAGGTTTATCAACCTACGTAACAATGCCTATCATCTAATGCGCAATGGTTTTAGATCTTGTTAACAAAATCAATAACATGCGCGCTGTGTCAAACAGCTGTACTTATCGGCAATAATTTAATGATGGCGGTGACGCTTTAGCAACTCTGGGTTCCCGATCTGGCCTTGACAGTACCTATAACCTAACAATTTTTGTTTGCTGTAGTTTGAATCAAATAATTCCGACTGAATGTTTGTTCAGAAGGAATGGCGAGGAACGACACCGATGAAAACACACAAACAAGAGAAAAATATGGCTACAAAAAGGTTTTATGTTAAAAGAATATTTTTGATTTGTTATTTATTTAAATAAAATGAACCCTCTAAGCTGCTTAAAGGATGCTTTGTAATTAAAAATGATACAATCAATGAACAGCAGATTCTTATAGCCGGATCTGATCTGGGATGAAATAGGTTTCAGAGGTAAGGTTCTAGAAATCAAATTTGATGTTTGACTAAGCCAAAGTGAGCATTAATGAAGGACATCACAGTGGAGGGCAAATCTATTTAAGGAAGAATAAACTGTAGTCACAGAAAGGAATGACTACGAAGACCTCGAAAAAGACAAATTCTAATTTAGATCGTAAAGAGACATTTTAAAAAATTACATTACATTACGATGAAACCAAATTATTCTTTGTTTTAAGTTGGCAACACTATTTTAACTGGCAATGGCAGCCATTTTGTCAGCTGTCATTTCAATTTATTTTAAGGTTGGTTTGACATCTGAACAACGCTTCCAAATTCTGGAATATCATGTTTCTATTTGAATTACGTAGCAGGCGGATTTTATTTAGCGCTGAACATTACTTTTGGTTGAATGGATACGTAAGACTATACACCTGAGCAGGCCTCGACGGTCAAAACCCAAAAATCATATTTAAATTACATATAATGCCAGAGAATTATCTCTCGAATAAAAAATAAAAGTAAATTACTTGTTAATTTAAAAAAAATCTCTGCTTTATTCCACTTCAAAGTTCCTTTTTAATTTTTTTAAAGGTGTTAAAACTAAATTGATTGATTGAAGTTCTGTCAATTGAGTTTTAGAATTCAAAGACTAGATGTCAAATACGGTTAACCGTGATTCAAAAATTCAAAATGGAGTTTTATAGAGCTGAACGATGACACCAGTATTCGTTTTTTTTTGGAATTGGAAAAGAAGAATTTAGTAAAGTCTTAAATGAAAATGCAGTTGTTTATTTTTTTTTCTAAAACCAATAAAATTGAAAAATACAAATGAATTCCATTCAGGGTCGAAGAATTTAGTTGTTACATTATTAATAAATTGGCTTACAGCTCAAGCCAAAAAACAAGAATTACCCTGTTAAAACCTTATTTATAACGATTTTACATATCTTCAAAAATTTTTAAACAAATTCGGGAGAATTATGCAATACAAGAATAAAATAAGTCGAGGTAGACACTTTTCAAATTCAAAACAATTTTAAACTTTACACTAATACAGTAAAACGTGTCAAAAACGTTGATATTATATCAAAAAATCGCCTAAGAGGGATATGGGTATTGGGTACCTATATTTTGTTCATTAAAGAAATGAAAAATAATAAAAACAACCATCATCTGTTCCAATACAAAATTCAAATGTAAATATTCAAATGCTAAATAAACAATATTTTAAAAGAAATAAGACAAAATACATAAGCTCAATTTTGATGGTTTTTGGCACATGATGTTTATTCAGATTGTTCAAAGCGAATATTTGGTAAAGTTTTTCGGAGGCAGTTTGGCTTTATAAAGGCTTCACAAGCAGCGATTCAGCATCATTTTTGTTCTAAATTATTTTCGAATATGAGGCTCGCGTTTGTGCAAATTTTTGCACTGAGCGTTGTTGGTCTCCTGGCTAACGTGAGTGCGAAAGTTCCGAAAAATAGAATCGTGAATGAAAATAAAAATAGTGATTTATCGCCGGCACCGATAAATATTAACTCAGTGAATATATTTTTCCCCCAAAGTGATATAAGCACTTACTTTAAGCAATTGATATTAGGAGAAAATTCCAGTAGTGCCAAAACAAGTGGAACCAAGAGTTCAAAGTTAAAAAATAAACCAAAACGAAAACAAAAAAAAAAATCTAAGCCAAAACCGAACCCAAAAGTCTTACCGTCGACGCCAGAATTAAGTGTTACGAATTTAGATATTCAGTTATCAAAAGTGCGGTATCCGATCGAAAACCAAAATCTACCGGAACAATATGGCGAAATAAATGAACCCCTTTATAATCCGCAGCCAGGAAGAAGACCCTTAAATAACTTCCCACTTTTTAATCAGCCCCTTAGAAACAATCCCCCTCGTGGATCCTTACCTGAATCATTTATTTCTCCCGGAATCAACCAATATCCCTTTAACCAAAAACCCGAATATGGAAACAATTATTATCCCCCAAATATTCAGCCAGTACAGCAGAACCCCCAATATTACATAGAATGGATTATTAACCAAATACAAGAAGGATTATTGCAACCCTCTATTGGGATGCCAGTCGCTCCACCAGAATGGATAACCATAATAATCTCTCAAATCACCGACGGGTTATTGTATCCAGAAAAACCAAGGCCTCGCTGGCCATGGATAAATGATATAATAATACAAATCAGGGTTAACTTGCTGAGACCAAAATGGTCGCAATCACAAAGTATTTGGATAGTAATACAAAATATAGTCAGTGAAATACTAGATCATGCTCCACAAACAGCACCGAGGCCACAAAATCAACTCCCGGAATACGGTTTTCCACCAACATCGCAGAACTACCAAATTAACATCAATTTGATAATTGATCAAATACAAAACGAATTACTGCAACAATTACCTAGTAAGCCAGATATTCCGCCACAATGGATTAGTATAATTATTACTGAAATCACAGACGGTTTATTAAATCCCGATGAACCAAGTCCCCGATCTCCATGGATCACTGAAATAATATTCGAAATCAGAAACATGTTTCTAAGGCAAAAGTGGCTTCAACCACAAGACATCTTCATAATAATAAGACGCATAGTAGATCAAATTTTTTATCATGCGCCACACCTTATCCCAAATGCACCCTACCAACAAGGGTGGATGAATCAATTTTTTAATCTCCTTCAGGATACGCGACAACCAACCACCTCAAAGCCAGAGGATCCACAAGAAATGGAACTGTTTAGTTGGATAACTCAATTATTAAACCCGTCCCAACAAGATAGCCCAATTCCATTGCCCGAAGAAAAAACACAAGAACCTACTGAAGGTGGGATGCACATATCCTGGTCAGAATTTCCAAATGAAGAAAAATTTAAAACACCTTCACCAATACCTTTTGGAAACATATATGAATCAGAAACTCCTTCGCACCCGGACGAACCTTCCGAAAGTAGTGTAAGTGTAAGTTTCTGGCCACATTCTTCCGGCGATCGACCAAATTCACAAGAACAACCAACACCAGAGGGAAAACTGCAGGAACAACCTAGGACGACAACATCTTCACCATACGGAGATTTATTGGAACCAACAACTAGTGCGGCCATTGGAGAATCCGAAGGTAGTTTAATTGTAAGTTACTGGCCACTGCCTTCAAGCGACCTACCACAACCACAGGAACAACCAACGCCAGAAGAAAAACTGCAAGAACAACCTACAACAACAACACCTTCACCATACGGAGACTTATTGGAACCAACAACAAGTGCGCCCATTGGAGAATCCGAAGGCAGTTTTGTAAGTTACTGGCCACTGCCTTCAGGCGACCTACCACAACCACCGGAACAACCAACGCCAGAAGAAAAACTGCAAGAACAACCTACAACAACAACACCTTCACCATACGGAGACTTATTGGAACCAACAACAAGTGCGCCCATTGCAGAATCCGAAGGTAGTTTAACTGTAAGTTACTGGCCACTGCCTTCAAGCGACCTACCACAACCACTTGAACAACCAACGCCAGAAGAAAAACTGCAAGAACAACCTACAACAACAACACCTTCACCATACGGAGACTTATTGGAACCAACAACAAGTGCGCCCATTGGAGAATCCGAAGGTAGTTTAACTGTAAGTTACTGGCCACTGCCTTCAAGCGACCTACCACAACCACAGGAACAACCAACGCCAGAAGAAAAACTGCAAGAACAACCTACAACAACAACACCTTCACCATACGGAGACTTATTGGAACCAACAACAAGTGCGCCCATTGGAGAATCCGAAGGCAGTTTTGTAAGTTACTGGCCACTGCCTTCAGGCGACCTACCACAACCACCGGAACAACCAACGCCAGAAGAAAAACTGCAAGAACAACCTACAACAACAACACCTTCACCATACGGAGACTTATTGAAACCAACAACAAGTGCGCCCATTGGAGAATCCGAAGGTAGTTTAACTGTAAGTTACTGGCCACTGCCTTCAAGCGACCTACCACAAGAACAATCAACGCCAGAAGGAAAACTTCAAGAACAACCTACGACAATAACACCTTTACCATACGGAGACCTACTAGAATCAACAACTCCTTCGCCTTTGGGAGAACCTTTCGAAGGCAGTTTAAGTGTAAGTTACTGGCCATTGCCTTCAGGTGACCTACCAAAACCACACCAACAATCAACACCAGAAGGAAAACTGCAAGAACAACCAACAACAACAACACCTTCCCCATACGGAGACTTAATGGAACCAACAACAAGTGCGCCCATTGGAGAATCCGAAGGTAGTTTAACTGTAAGTTACTGGCCACTGCCTTCAAGCGACCTACCACAACCACAGGAACAACCAACGTCAGAAGTAAAACTCCAACAACAAACAACGACAACAACACCATTACCTCCATACGGAGACTCGACCGAATCAACAACTTCCTTCCCATCCAGAAAACCTTCTGAAGGAAGTTTTAGTGTAAGTTACTGGCCCAGTTTTCCACAAGATGAAAAACCTCTGCCAATACCAGCAATAATTGATACTTTAACAACAACGACAACTAGTAAGCCATTTGTAAATAACTGGAATATTAACTATCAAATCAATTCATACGACAAAAGAAGATCTACGACCATAAGACCTTATACTTCAGATTATTCTGATAATTGGTTTACAATCTCACAATACCCTAACGAACAGATTCATTACCTTGAAAATGATGACTTTGAAGAAGTTCCACACGATACTTCTGAAGGTAGTTTCACCATTAACTGGACTGGGCTACCCAATGGACAAATAAACCAGCCAAGTAGTGAAGTTTTGTTACAAACTACAACCACAAGCTCTTCAAGTTCTTCAACATCAACACCAGCAACTGTGGACTTTGGTGAAGTTCCCCACGAGACTTCTGAAGGTGGTTTCACCATTAACTGGATAGGGCACCCCGAAGGACAAGTGACACATCCAAGTGGCGAAGTTATATTGCAAACTTCAACAACACCATCAACTCTAGGTGAAGTTCCCCAAGAAACTTCTCAAGGTGGTTTCACCTTTAACTGGACTGGGCTACCCAATGGACAAGTAAACCAGTCAAGTGGTGAAGTTTTGTTACAAACTACAACCACAAGCTCTTCAAGTTCTTCAACAACAACACCATCAACTATGGACTTTGGTGAAGTTCCCCACGAGACTTCTGAAGGTGGTTTCACCATTAACTGGACTGGGCTACCCAATGGACAAGTAAACCAGTCAAGTGGTGAAGTTTTGTTACAAACTACAACCACAAGCTCTTCAAGTTCTTCAACAACAACACCATCAGCTATGAACTTTGGTGAAGTTCCCCACGAGACTTCTGAAGGTGGTTTCACCATCAACTGGATAGGGCATCACGAAGGACAAGTGCATCATCCAAGTGGCGAAGTTATATTGCAAACTTCAACAACACCATCAACTCTAGGTGAAGTTCCCCAAGAGACTACTCAAGGTGGTTTCACCATTAACTGGACTGGGCTACCCAATGGACAAGTAAACCAGCCAAGTGGTGAAGTTTTGTTACAAACTACAACCACAAGCTCTTCAAGTTCTTCAACAACAACACCATCAACTATGGACTTTGGTGAAGTTCCCCACGAGACTTCTGAAGGTGGTTTCACCATTAACTGGACTGGGCTACCCAATGGAGACTTATTGGAACCAACAACAAGTGCGCCCATTGGAGAATCCGAAGGTAGTTTAACTGTAAGTTACTGGCCACTGCCTTCAAGCGACCTACCACAACCACTTGAACAACCAACGCCAGAAGAAAAACTGCAAGAACAACCTACAACAACAACACCTTCACCATACGGAGACTTATTGGAACCAACAACAAGTGCGCCCATTGGAGAATCCGAAGGTAGTTTAACTGTAAGTTACTGGCCACTGCCTTCAAGCGACCTACCACAACCACAGGAACAACCAACGCCAGAAGAAAAACTGCAAGAACAACCTACAACAACAACACCTTCACCATACGGAGACTTATTGGAACCAACAACAAGTGCGCCCATTGGAGAATCCGATGGCAGTTTTGTAAGTTACTGGCCACTGCCTTCAGGCGACCTACCACAACCACCGGAACAACCAACGCCAGAAGAAAAACTGCAAGAACAACCTACAACAACAACACCTTCACCATACGGAGACTTATTGGAACCAACAACAAGTGCGCCCATTGGAGAATCCGAAGGTAGTTTAACTGTAAGTTACTGGCCACTGCCTTCAAGCGACCTACCACAACCACAAGAACAATCAACGCCAGAAGGAAAACTTCAAGAACAACCTACGACAACAACACCTTTACCATACGGAGACCTACTAGAATCAACAACTCCTTCGCCTTTGGGAGAACCTTTCGAAGGCAGTTTAAGTGTAAGTTACTGGCCATTGCCTTCAGGTGACCTACCAAAACCACAGCAACAATCAACACCAGAAGGAAAACTGCAAGAACAACCGACAACAACAACACCTTCCCCATACGGAGACTTAATGGAACCAACAACAAGTGCGCCCATTGGAGAATCCGAAGGTAGTTTAACTGTAAGTTACTGGCCACTGCCTTCAAGCGACCTACCACAACCACAGGAACAACCAACGTCAGAAGTAAAACTCCAACAACAAACAACGACAACAACACCATTACCTCCATACGGAGACTCGACCGAATCAACAACTTCCTTCCCATCCAGAAAACCTTCTGAAGGAAGTTTTAGTGTAAGTTACTGGCCCAGTTTTCCACAAGATGAAAAACCTCTGCCAATACCAGCAATAATTGATACTTTAACAACAACGACAACTAGTAAGCCATTTGTAAATAACTGGAATATTAACTATCAAATCAATTCACACGACAAAAGAAGATCTACGACCATAAGACCTTATACTTCAGATTATTCTGATAATTGGTTTACAATCTCACAATACCCTAACGAACAGATTCATTACCTTGAAAATGATGACTTTGAAGAAGTTCCACACGATACTTCTGAAGGTAGTTTCACCATTAACTGGACTGGGCTACCCAATGGACAAATAAACCAGCCAAGTAGTGAAGTTTTGTTACAAACTACAACCACAAGCTCTTCAAGTTCTTCAACATCAACACCAGCAACTGTGGACTTTGGTGAAGTTCCCCACGAGACTTCTGAAGGTGGTTTCACCATTAACTGGATAGGGCACCCCGAAGGACAAGTGACACATCCAAGTGGCGAAGTTATATTGCAAACTTCAACAACACCATCAACTCTAGGTGAAGTTCCCCAAGAAACTTCTCAAGGTGGTTTCACCTTTAACTGGACTGGGCTACCCAATGGACAAGTAAACCAGTCAAGTGGTGAAGTTTTGTTACAAACTACAACCACAAGCTCTTCAAGTTCTTCAACAACAACACCATCAACTATGGACTTTGGTGAAGTTCCCCACGAGACTTCTGAAGGTGGTTTCACCATTAACTGGACTGGGCTACCCAATGGACAAGTAAACCAGTCAAGTGGAGAAGTTTTGTTACAAACTACAACCACAAGCTCTTCAAGTTCTTCAACGACAACCCCATCAACTATGGACTTTGGTGAAGTAACCCACGACTCTTCTGAAGGTGGTTTCACCATCAACTGGATAGGGCATCACGAAGGACAAGTGCATCATCCAAGTGGCGAAGTTATATTGCAAACTTCAACAACACCATCAACTCTAGGTGAAGTTCCCCAAGAGACTACTCAAGGTGGTTTCACCATTAACTGGACTGGGCTACCCAATGGACAAGTAAACCAGCCAAGTGGCCAAAATTTGTTACAAACTACAACCACAAGCTCTTCAAGTTCCTCAACTACAACACCATCAGCTATGAACTTTGGTGAAGTTCCCCACGAGACTTCTGAAGGTGGTTTCACCATGAACTGGATAGGGCATCACGAAGGACAAGTGACACATCCAAGTGGCGAAGTTATATTGCAAACTTCAACAACACCATCAACTCTAGGTGAAGTTCCCCAAGAAACTTCTCAAGGTGGTTTCACCTTTAACTGGACTGGGCTACCCAATGGACAAGTAAACCAGTCAAGTGGTGAAGTTTTGTTACAAACTACAACCACAAGCTCTTCAAGTTCTTCAACAACAACACCATCAACTATGGACTTTGGTGAAGTTCCCCACGAGACTTCTGAAGGTGGTTTCACCATTAACTGGACTGGGCTACCCAATGGACAAGTAAACCAGTCAAGTGGTGAAGTTTTGTTACAAACTACAACCACAAGCTCTTCAAGTTCTTCAACAACAACACCATCAACTATGGACTTTGGTGAAGTTCCCCACGAGACTTCTGAAGGTGGTTTCACCATGAACTGGATAGGGCATCACGAAGGACAAGTGACACATCCAAGTGGCGAAGTTATATTGCACACTTCAACAACACCATCAACTCAAGGTGAAGTTCCCCAAGAGACTACTCAAGGTGGTTTCACCATTAACTGGACTGGGCTACCCAATGGACAAGTAAACCAGCCAAGTGGCGAAGATTTGTTACAAACTACAACCACAAGCTCTTCAAGTTCTTCAACAACAACACCATCAACTATGGACTTTGGTGAAGTTCCCCACGAGACTTCTGAAGGTAGTTCCACCATCAACTGGATAGGGCATCACGAAGGACAAGTGCATCATCCAAGTGGCGAAGTTATATTGCAAACTTCAACAACACCATCAACTCTAGGTGAAGTTCCCCAAGAGACTACTCAAGGTGGTTTCACCATTAATTGGATAGGGCACCCCGAAGGACAAGTGAAACATCCAAGTGGCGAAGTTATATTGCAAACTTCAACAACACCATCAACTCTAGGTGAAGTTCCCCAAGAGACTACTCAAGGTGGTTTCACCATTAACTGGACTGGGCTACCCAATGGACAAGTAAACCAGTCAAGTGGTGAAGTTTTGTTACAAACTACAACCACAAGCTCTTCAAGTTCTTCAACAACAACACCATCAACTATGGACTTTGGTGAAGTTCCCCACGAGACTTCTGAAGGTGGTTTTACCATCAACTGGATAGGGCATCACGAAGGACAAGTGCAACATCCAAGTGGCGAAGTTATATTGCAAACTTCAACAACACCATCAACTCTTAGTGAAGTTCCCCAAGAAACTACTCAAGGTGGTTTCACCATTAACTGGACTGGGCTACCCAATGGACAAGGAAACCAGCCAAGTAGCGAAGTTTTGTTACAAACTACAACCACAAGCTCTTCAAGTTCTTCAACAACAACACCATCAACTATGGACTTTGGTGAAGTTCCCCACGAGACTTCTGAAGGTGGTTTCACCATCAACTGGATAGGGCATCACGAAGGACAAGTGCATCATCCAAGTGGCGAAGTTATATTGCAAACTTCAACAACACCATCAACTCTAGGTGAAGTTCCCCAAGAGACTACTCAAGGTGGTTTCACCATTAACTGGACTGGGCTACCCAATGGACAAGTAAACCAGCCAAGTGGTGAAGTTTTGTTACATACTACAACCACAAGCTCTTCAAGTTCTTCAACAACAACACCATCAACTATGGACTTTGGTGAAGTTCCCCACGAGACTTCTGAAGGTGGCTTCACCATCAACTGGATAGGGCATCACGAAGGACAAGTGACACATCCAAGTGGCGAAGTTATATTGCAAACTTCAACAACACCATCAACTCTAGGTGAAGTTCCCCAAGAAACTACTCAAGGTGGTTTCACCTTTAACTGGACTGGGCTACCCAATGGACAAGTAAACCAGTCAAGTGGTGAAGTTTTGTTACAAACTACAACCACAAGCTCTTCAAGTTCTTCAACAACAACACCATCAACTATGGACTTTGGTGAAGTTCCCCACGAGACTTCTGAAGGTGGCTTCACCATCAACTGGATAGGGCATCACGAAGGACAAGTGACACATCCAAGTGGCGAAGTTATATTGCAAACTTCAACAACACCATCAACTCAAGGTGAAGTTCCCCAAGAAACTACTCAAGGTGGTTTTACCTTTAACTGGACTGGGCTACCCAATGGACAAGGAAACCAGTCAAGTGGTGAAGTTTTGTTACAAACTACAACCCCAAGCTCTTCAAGTTCTTCAACAACAACACCATCAACTATGGACTTTGGTGAAGTTCCCCACGAGACTTCTGAAGGTGGTTTCACCATCAACTGGATAGGGCATCACGAAGGACAAGTGCGAAATCCTAGTGACGAAGTTATGTTGCAAACTTCAACAACACCATCAATTCTAGGTGAAGTTCCCCAAGAGACTACTCAAGGTGGTTTCACCATTAACTGGACTGAGCTACCCAATGGACAAGTAAACCAGCCAAGTGGCGAAGTTTTGTTACAAATTACAACCACAAGCTCTTCAAGTTCTTCAACAACAACACCATCAATTATGGACTTTGGTGAAGTTCCCCACGAGACTTCTGAAGGTGGTTTCACCATCAACTGGATAGGGCATCACGAAGGACAAGTGCATCATCCAAGTGGCGAAGTTATATTACAAACTTCAACAACACCATCAACTTTAGGTGAAGTTCCCCAAGATACTACTCAAGGTGGTTTCACCATTAACTGGACTGGGCTACCCAATGGACAAGTAAACCAGTCAAGTGGAGAAGTTTTGTTACAAACTACAACCACAAGCTCTTCAAGTTCTTCAACGACAACACCATCAACTATGGACTTTGGTGAAGTAACCCACGACTCTTCTGAAGATGGTTTCACCATCAACTGGATAGGGCATCACGAAGGACAAGTGAAACATCCAAGTGGCGAAGTTATATTGCCAACTTCAACAACACCATCAACTCTAGGTGAAGTTCCGCAAGGGAGTACTCAAGGTGGTTTCACCATTAACTGGACTGGGCTACCCAACGGGCAAGTAAACCAGCCTAGTGGCGAAGATTTGTTACAAACTACAACCACAATCTCTTCAAGTTCTTCAACAACAACACCATCAACTATGGACTTTGGTGAAGTTCCCCACGAGACTTCTGATGGTGGTTTCATCATCAACTGGATAGGGCATCACGAAGGACAAGTGCAACATCCAAGTGGCGAAGTTATGTTGCAAACTTCAACAACACCATCAACTCTAGGTGAAGTTCCCCAAGAGACTACTCAAGGTGGTTTCACCATTAACTGGACTGGGCTACCCAATGGACAAGTAAACCAGCCAAGTGGCGAAGATTTGTTACAAACTACAACCACAAGCTCTTCAAGTTCTTCAACAACAACACCATCAACTATGGACTTTGGTGAAGTTCCCAACGAGACTTCTGAAGGTGGTTTCACCATGAACTGGATAGGGCATCACGAAGGACAAGTGCAACATCCAAGTGGCGAAGTTATATTGCAAACTTCAACAACACCATCAACTCTAGGTGAAGTTCCCCAAGAGACTACTCAAGGTGGTTTCACCATTAACTGGACTGGGCTACCCAATGGAGAAGTAAACCAGCCAAGTGGTGAAGTTTTGTTACATACAACAACCACAAGCTCTTCAAGTTCTTCAACAACAACACCATCAAGTATGGACTTTGGTGAAGTTCTCCATGAGACTTCTGAAGGTGGTTTCACCATCAACTGGATAGGGCATCACGAAGGACAAGTGCAACATCCAAGTGGCGAAGTTATATTGCAAACTTCAACAACACCATCAACTCTTAGTGAAGTTCCCCAAGAAACTACTCAAGGTGGTTTCACCATTAACTGGACTGGGCTACCCAATGGAGAAGTAAACCAGCCAAGTGGTGAAGTTTTGTTACAAACTACAACCACAAGCTCTTCAAGTTCTTCAACAACAACACCATCAACTATGGACTTTGGTGAAGTTCCCCACGAGACTTCTGAAGGTGGTTTCACCATGAACTGGATAGGGCATCACGAAGGACAAGTGCAACATCCAAGTGGCGAAGTTATATTGCAAACTTCAACAACACCATCAACTCTAGGTGAAGTTCCCCAAGAGACTACTCAAGGTGGTTTCACCATTAACTGGACTGGGCTACCCAATGGAGAAGTAAACCAGCCAAGTGGTGAAGTTTTGTTACAAACTACAACCACAAGCTCTTCAAGTTCTTCAACAACAACACCATCAAGTATGGACTTTGGTGAAGTTCCCCACGAGACTTCTGAAGGTGGTGTCACCATCAGCTGGATAGGGCATCACGAAGGACAAGTGACACATCCAAGTGGCGAAGTTATATTGCAAACTTCAACAACACCATCAACTCTTAGTGAAGTTCCCCAAGAGACTACTCAAGGTGGTTTCACCATTAACTGGACTGGGCTACCCAATGGACAAGGAAACCAGTCAAGTGGTGAAATTGTGTTACAAACTACAACCACAAGCTCTTCAAGTTCTTCAACAACAACACCATCAACTATGGACTTTGGTGAAGTTCCCCACGAGACTTCTGAAGGTGGTTTCACCATCAACTGGATAGGGCATCACGAAGGACAAGTGACAC
Organism: Eupeodes latifasciatus; assembly: GCA_920104205.1. Taxonomy (NCBI): domain Eukaryota; kingdom Metazoa; phylum Arthropoda; class Insecta; order Diptera; family Syrphidae; genus Eupeodes; species Eupeodes latifasciatus. The sequence goes on along the minus strand of OV049924.1, from coordinate 14,786,688 downwards.
ATCCAAGTGGCGAAGTTATATTGCAAACTTCAACAACACCATCAACTCTAGGTGAAGTTCCCCAAGAGACTACTCAAGGTGGTTTCACCATTAACTGGACTGGGCTACCCAATGGACAAGTAAACCAGCCAAGTGGCGAAGATTTGTTACAAACTACAACCACAAGCTCTTCAAGTTCTTCAACAACAACACCATCAACTATGGACTTTGGTGAAGTTCCCCACGAGACTTCTGAAGGTGGTTCCCCCATGAACTGGGTAGGGCATCACGAAGGACAAGTGCATCATCCAAGTGGCGAAGTTATATTGCAAACTTCAACAACACCATCAACTCTAGGTGAAGTTCCCCAAGAGACTACTCAAGGTGGTTTCACCATTAATTGGATAGGGCACCCCGAAGGACAAGTGAAACATCCAAGTGGCGAAGTTTTGTTACATACTACAACCACAAGCTCTTCAAGTTCTTCAACAACAACACCATCAAGTATGGACTTTGGTGAAGTTCCCCACGAGACTTCTGAAGGTGGTTTTACCATCAACTGGATAGGGCCTCACGAAGGACAAGTGCAACATCCAAGTGGCGAAGTTATATTGCAAACTTCAACAACACCATCAACTCTTAGTGAAGTTCCCCAAGAAACTACTCAAGGTGGTTTCACCATTAACTGGACTGGGCTACCCAATGGACAATTAAACCAGCCAAGTAGCGAAGTTTTGTTACAAACTACAACCACAAGCTCTTCAAGTTCTTCAACAACAACACCATCAACTATGGACTTTGGTGAAGTTCCCCACGAGACTTCTGAAGGTGGTTTCACCATCAGCTGGATAGGGCATCACGAAGGACAAGTGCAACATCCAAGTGGCGAAGTTATATTGCAAACTTCAACAACACCATCAACTCTTAGTGAAGTTCCCCAAGAAACTACTCAAGGTGGTTTCACCATTAACTGGACTGGGCTACCCAATGGACAAGTAAACCAGCCAAGTAGCGAAGTTTTGTTACAAACTACAACCACAAGCTCTTCAAGTTCTTCAACAACAACACCATCAAGTATGGACTTTGGTGAAGTTCCCCACGAGACTTCTGAAGGTGGTTTCACCATGAACTGGATAGGGCATCACGAAGGACAAGTGACACATCCAAGTGGCGAAGTTATATTGCAAACTTCAACAACACCATCAACTCTAGGTGAAGTTCCCCAAGAGACTACTCAAGGTGGTTTCACCATTAACTGGACTGGGCTACCCAATGGACAAGTAAACCAGCCAAGTGGCGAAGATTTGTTACAAACTACAACCACAAGCTCTTTAAGTTCTTCAACAACAACACCATCAATTATGGGCTTTGGTGAAGTTCCCCACGAGACTTCTGAAGGTGGTTTCACCATGAACTGGATAGGGCATCACGAAGGACAAGTGCAACATCCAAGTGGCGAAGTTATATTGCAAACTTCAACAACACCATCAACTCTAGGTGAAGTTCCCCAAGAGACTACTCAAGGTGGTTTCACCATTAACTGGACTGGGCTACCCAATGGACAAGTAAACCAGCCAAGTGGTGAAGTTTTGTTACATACTACAACCACAAGCTCTTCAAGTTCTTCAACAACAACACCATCAAGTATGGACTTTGGTGAAGTTCCCCATGAGACTTCTGAAGGTGGTTTCACCATCAACTGGATAGGGCATCACGAAGGACAAGTGCAACATCCAAGTGGCGAAGTTATATTGCAAACTTCAACAACACCATCAACTCTTAGTGAAGTTCCCCAAGAAACTACTCAAGGTGGTTTCACCATTAACTGGACTGGGCTACCCAATGGACAATTAAACCAGCCAAGTAGCGAAGTTTTGTTACAAACTACAACCACAAGCTCTTCAAGTTCTTCAACAACAACACCATCAAGTATGGACTTTGGTGAAGTTCCCCACGAGACTTCTGAAGGTGGTTTCACCATGAACTGGATAGGGCATCACGAAGGACAAGTGACACATCCAAGTGGCGAAGTTATATTGCAAACTTCAACAACACCATCAACTCTAGGTGATGTTCCCCAAGAGACTACTCAAGGTGGTTTCACCATTAACTGGACTGGGCTACCCAATGGACAAGTAAACCACCCAAGTGGCGAAGATTTGTTACAAACTACAACCACAAGCTCTTCAAGTTCTTCAACAACAACACCATCAACTATGGGCTTTGGTGAAGTTCCCCACGAGACTTCTGAAGGTGGTTTCACCATCAACTGGATAGGGCATCACGAAGGACAAGTGCAACATCCAAGTGGCGAAGTTATATTGCAAACTTCAACAACACCATCAACTCTAGGTGAAGTTCCCCAAGAGACTACTCAAGGTGGTTTCACCATTAACTGGACTGGGCTACCCAATGGACAAGTAAACCAGCCAAGTGGTGAAGTTTTGTTACATACTACAACCACAAGCTCTTCAAGTTCTTCAACAACAACACCATCAAGTATGGACTTTGGTGAAGTTCCCCATGAGACTTCTGAAGGTGGTTTCACCATCAACTGGATAGGGCATCACGAAGGACAAGTGCAACATCCAAGTGGCGAAGTTATATTGCAAACTTCAACAACACCATCAACTCTAGGTGAAGTTCCGCTAGAGAGTACTCAAGGTGGTTTCACCATTAACTGGACTGGGCTACCCAATGGACAAGGAAACCAGTCAAGTGGTGAAGTTTTGTTACAAACTACAACCACAAGCTCTTCAAGTTCTTCAACAACAACACCATCAACTATGGACTTTGGTGAAGTTCCCCACGAGACTTCTGAAGGTGGTTTCACCATCAACTGGATAGGGCATCACGAAGGACAAGTGCATCATCCAAGTGGCGAAGTTATATTGCAAACTTCAACAACACCATCAACTCTAGGTGAAGTTCCCCAAGAGACTACTCAAGGTGGTTTCACCATTAACTGGACTGGGCTACCCAATGGACAAATAAACCAGCCAAGTGGTGAAGTTTTGTTACATACTACAACCACAAGCTCTTCAAGTTCTTCAACAACAACACCATCAAGTATGGACTTTGGTGAAGTTCCCCACGAGACTTCTGAAGGTGGCTTCACCATCAACTGGATAGGGCATCACGAAGGACAAGTGAAACATCCAAGTGGCGAAGTTAAATTGCAAACTTCAACAACACCATCAACTCTAGGTGAAGTTCCGCTAGAGAGTACTCAAGGTGGTTTCACCATTAACTGGACTGGGCTACCCAATGGACAAGTAAACCAGTCAAGTGGTGAAGTTTTGTTACAAACTACAACCACAAGCTCTTCAAGTTCTTCAACAACAACACCATCAACTATGGACTTTGGTGAAGTTCCCCACGAGACTTCTGAAGGTGGTTTCACCATCAACTGGATAGGGCATCACGAAGGACAAGTGCATCATCCAAGTGGCGAAGTTATATTGCAAACTTCAACAACACCATCAACTCTAGGTGAAGTTCCCCAAGAGACTACTCAAGGTGGTTTCACCATTAACTGGACTGGGCTACCCAATGGAGAAGTAAACCAGCCAAGTGGTGAAGTTTTGTTACAAACTACAACCACAAGCTCTTCAAGTTCTTCAACAACAACACCATCAAGTATGGACTTTGGTGAAGTTCCCCACGAGACTTCTGAAGGTGGTTTCACCATCAACTGGATAGGGCATCACGACGGACAAGTGACACATCCAAGTGGCGAAGTTAAATTGCAAACTTCAACAACACCATCAACTCTAGGTGAAGTTCCCCAAGAAACTACTCAAGGTGGTTTCACCATTAACTGGACTGGGCTACCCAATGGACAAGTAAACCAGCCAAGTGGCCAAGTTTTGTTACATACTACAACCACAAGCGCTTCAAGTTCTTCAACAACAACACCATCAACTATGGACTTTGGTGAAGTTCCCCACGAGACTTCTGAAGGTGGTTTCACCATCAACTGGATAGGGCATCACGAAGGACAAGTGCAACATCCAAGTGGCGAAGTTATATTGCAAACTTCAACAACACCATCAACTCTTAGTGAAGTTCCCCAAGAAACTACTCAAGGTGGTTTCACCATTAACTGGACTGGGCTACCCAATGGACAAGGAAACCAGCCAAGTAGCGAAGTTTTGTTACAAACTACAACCACAAGCTCTTCAAGTTCTTCAACAACAACACCATCAACTATGGACTTTGGTGAAGTTCCCCACGAGACTTCTGAAGGTGGTTTCACCATCAACTGGATAGGGCATCACGAAGGACAAGTGCAACATCCAAGTGGCGAAGTTATATTGCAAACTTCAACAACACCATCAACTCTTAGTGAAGTTCCCCAAGAAACTACTCAAGGTGGTTTCACCATTAACTGGACTGGGCTACCCAATGGAGAAGGAAACCAGCCAAGTAGCGAAGTTTTGTTACAAACTACAACCACAAGCTCTTCAAGTTCTTCAACAACAACACCATCAACTATAGACTTTGGTGAAGTTCCCCACGAGACTTCTGAAGGTGGTTTCACCATCAACTGGATAGGGCATCACGAAGGACAAGTGCAACATCCAAGTGGCGAAGTTATATTGCAAACTTCAACAACACCATCAACTCTAGGTGAAGTTCCGCAAGAGAGTACTCAAGGTGGTTTCACCATTAACTGGACTGGGCTACCCAATGGACAAGTAAACCAGTCAAGTGGTGAAGTTTTGTTACAAACTACAACCACAAGCTCTTCAAGTTCTTCAACAACAACACCATCAACTATGGACTTTGGTGAAGTTCCCCACGAGACTTCTGAAGGTGGTTTCAATATCAACTGGATAGGGCATCACGAAGGACAAGTGAATCATCCAAGTGGCGAAGTTATATTGCAAACTTCAACAACGCCATCAACTCTAGGTGAAGTTCCCCAAGAAACTACTCAAGGTGGTTTCACCATTAACTGGACTGGGCTACCCAATGGACAAGTAAACCAGCCAAGTGGCCAAGTTTTGTTACATACTACAACCACAAGCTCTTCAAGTTCTTCAACAACAACACCATCAACTATGGACTTTGGTGAAGTTCCCCACGAGACTTCTGAAGGTGGTTTCACCATCAACTGGATAGGGCACCACGAAGGACAAGTGCAACATCCAAGTGGCGAAGTTATATTGCAAACTTCAACAACACCATCAACAACTCTTAGTGAAGTTCCCCAAGAGACTACTCTAGGTGGTTTCACCATTAACTGGACTGGGCTACCCAATAGAGAAATGAATCGACCAAGTGGTGAATTTATGTTGCAGGACACTTCTCATAAGGAATTGGATTTTGATTTGGCTCAAGATCAGACTACAACTACTCGTCCTTATGTATCTAATGAATCTATCTCGTATAGTGGAGTTTTTAGTGAAGAGAATATTGAAACACAATCAACAACAGCAATTCCTGATGAATCGTTAGAGTACAACTCTTTTAGTGGGACATATAACGAAGAATATGGTCAGATTAACGCAACAACTTTAAATCCTGAGGAATCAAATGAATCCAGCTTGAGTGAAGAATCTGGAGAATTTGGGTTGATAAGTGGAGCTTTTAATGAAACATCCTCTCAAAATCAGTCAAAAATAGATGATTCTGATTATTCAGATGAATCTGGTTGGATGAGCGATATATCGAATGAAGAATATGACCAAGGTTTTTCAACCACTGAAGGCCCTGAAGAATCCGATGAATCCGAGTTGATAGGTGGAATATATAATGAAGAATACGATCAAGCCAATTCATCAACTGCTAGCCCTGCAAAATCAGGTGAAGCTGTATGGATTAGTGCAGCCTATAATGAAACCAACCCTCAAAACCAGTCAATAACTGAAGATCCTGATTATTCAAATGAATCCGGCTGGATGAGCGGTACTTATAATGAAGAACGTGTTGAAAATACATCAACAACAACTGAAAGTCCAGAAGAATCTGATGAATCTGGTTGGATGAGTGGAACATATTTTGAAGAACGTATTGAAAATACATCAACAACAACTGAAAGTCCAGAAGAATCTGATGAATCTGATGAATCTGGTTGGATGACTGGAACATACAATGAAGAACGTGTTGAAAATACATCAACAACAACTGAAAGTCCAGAAGAATCTGATGAATCTGGTTGGATGAGTGGAACATATATTGGAGAACGTATTGAAAATATATCAACAACAACTGAAAGTCCAGAAGAATCTGATGAATCTGGTTGGATGAGTGGAACATATTTTGAAGAACGTATTGAAAATACATCAACAACAACTGAAAGTCCAGAAGAATCTGGTGAATCTGATGAATCTGGTTGGATGAGTGGAACATACAATGAAGAACGTGTTGAAAATACATCAACAACAACTGGAAGTCCAGAAGAATCTGATGAATCTGGTTGGATGAGTGGAACATATATTGGAGAACGTATTGAAAATACATCAACAACAACTGAAAGTCCAGAAGCGCCTGATAAATCTGGGTGGATGAGTGGAACATATAATGCAGAATATACTGAAAATAAGTCAGAAGCTGAACGTCCTGATGAGTCTTATGAATCTGGGTGGATGAGTGGCACATACAGCCAAAATTATGGAAGAGAAACAACAACTGAAATTTCTCCAAGTCAGTCAGGTTCGATAAGAGGCGAAATTAATATAGATGAAGATAGTAAATTTGAAGAAAACGTCGTGGAGACAGAAAAAATCATTGAACCATCTGGAGTTGTAGACGATATTACAATAAATGAATCAGATAAAAATACAGTTGTAAGAAACCCCGATGGTAGCATAACTAAGACCTTTAGCGAAACATGGTCCGAAACAATTAAACCAGATTCAAGTGAGGAAAACGTACCTTCGGATGAGCCAGCAAATTCTGATGAACAAACCAATGAACAAAATCTCACAATTGAAGCAACAACTCCACTCAGCACTGAAATTGGTAATATTTAAATTAAATATTTATATTAAAATAAAACTAATCGATATTCATCACTTTTAGGTCATGCTGAAGAAGTTAAGGGCCACGCACCCAACAGTATTGGTTACCCAAGTAATCCATCAATGGGCTACTTGAATGGCCAGTGGTGGGGCGGGCAACAGCAAGGGCATAGTCCAGTTCAAAATCCAACCCAAATCCCAGCACATCCACCAATTAATAACCCGGCCTGGATGAGCGGTTCTTTAACAATCAATGGTATCAACGGTGGTCACGGGCCTGTCTACCAACCTCCACCTCCTCCACCACATCCACCACATCCACAATATAATTATGGTTATACCCAGGGTTATGGATATGGATATGGACCTATGCACGGCCTCCCTCATGGACCTGTGCACGGATCTCTTCATGGATCTCCGCATCTAGGTCCACACGGATCTACTCAAGGTCAACTACATGTAGCTCCTCAAGGTCCTCTTCAAAGGCCTCCCCACGCATCACCCCACGGACCTCCACATGGATCTACACATGGAACACCACATGGAATACCACATGCACCCCCACATGGACCTTCTTATGGAAATCCTCATGTACCTCCCCATGGATCTCCACATGGACTTCCTCATGGATCTCAACATGGACTTCCCCATGGAGCTCCACATGGACTTTCTCATGGATCTCCACATGGACTTCCCCATGGAGCTCCACATGGACTTCCCCATGGATCTCCACATGGACCTTCTTATGGACCTCCTCAAGGACCAATCCACGGGCCTCCTTACAACCCACTCACTGAACAAGGACCACTTAAAAGACCTCCTCAAGGATCACTTCAAGGACTTCCTCACGGTCCACATGGAACTATTCAAGGATCTTCGCATGTGTCTGCACATGGATCTCTTACCCACGCACCGATACAAGGTTCTCCTCATGGACCAATGAATGTAGCTTCTCATGGATCAATACATGGAACAATACACGGACCACCTCATGCAGCTCCTCATGGCCTTGTTCATGGAACTGCTTTTGCAATGAATCATGGGTCACAATACAATCACGGAATGGGGCATGGTCAACAATATGGGCTAAGTCACGGTCATGGACATTTTCATGGTCACGGGCATGGACATGGATACATGTACGGACATAATTTAATGCATGGCCATGGGCACGGTCACGGACATATGCATGGACATGGACATGGACACGGACATATGCATGGACATGGTCATATGCGTGGACATGGGCATGGACGAAGACGTGGACATGGACATGGACACGGACATGGACATGGACATTTGCATATGCATGGTCATGGACACGGACATCACCATCATCACGATCATCACGATCATCACCACCATGATGATCACCACCACGACCATCATGACCATCACGATGATCATCACCATGATCACCATGATGATCATCACGATGTAAAGCCCTCAATAACCTTAACAATTGGTGAACACGATCATGATCATGATCATGATCATGATCATGACCATGATCATTTGGAACCTCAAGTTAATGGTCAATTGCATCTAAACGCAAGCAGTCACATTGATGCAAATACCCAACAAAATAATATTAAAATTCAACTTCCCGTTGCACAAGAATCCTCCAACTCAAATAAACGAAAGCCTTCAGGAAAGAAGAAACCCAAAACAGTCAGCACAATTACGATTAATCTTGATAAGGGAAGAAAACCAAAAAGGCCAATTGGACGGCCACCAACTCCAAAAGCAGTAAATATTAAACCACTTCAGGGCAGATTACCAATGCTTGGTAGTCCCCCATCTACCGGTAGCATAAATCCTCAAAATTATCCTTCCATGAATGGAAATGGAAATACTAACCAATATTCATCAGCGACCTTCACATATGGTATGAATGGAGGTCAAGCCCCACTTAATAATTTAGGCTTCAACTACCCGCCCCATCAGAAACAACCAAACTTTGGTCATGGTCAAGTCGGTAGCTCTCCACAAATATATCCACCTATGAATTCAGCTCAAACTCCACCACCGCCATTTCCAGCTGGAAGTGGATTTCAACAGAGTGGTTTATATGGAGTAAATCAATATTCACCAAATGCTCCAACAGGAGACATTGGAGGAGGAATATCGCTGAATGTAAATTCAAATGGAAACCGAATGAAGAGAAGGGGACAATTTGGACCTAGATTGTAGAATTTGTGATCCACAATTTATAAACTGCTAGCTATTTAAATATATGATTAGTTCCTCCATTATGGAGTGTTATTATAATTTTATTATAAAACGATTCGATGTAATTTATTTTGGTTTTGAAAGAGAAATAAAACGAAAGAAAAAATGTTAATTTATATTAACATGTTTGAAAATTGATCTCAGAAACGTTAGGTCCGATTTGCGTTCGATCGTGGCATATTCCTGAACCCAATTATCCAAAAATGGGCCTCATCGCTATAAAGATGATTTTTCGAAAAAAAAAAAAATTGGGATCATCTTCCAACTGCTTCAAAAGGGTCTATGAAATAACTCCCACGAAATAAGTCCCACTTTTAAAAACGAAATAAGTCCCACCAAAAATTGCTTAAAAAAATGAAATAACTCCCACGAAATAAGTCCCACCAAAATGAAATGATTTAAAAATTTACTTGAAATGAAATAAATCCCACTCAAAATGAAATAACTCCCCCTTGAATAATATATTTCTTAAATGAATTAAGTCCCATTTTCATAAACGAAATAAGTCCCACTAGTAACAACGTTTGGATTCGTAAATGGATTAAGTACAGATCAATTGTTTTTATTATTAAGATGGAAACCGTTTCGGAAGGACCATCAGATTAAAATTATCGACCTTTATAAATGGCTTGAAGATCCAGTGCATGGTAGACGGTATTATAGTTTTAACGTGGCATTGGGATTAGTTGTATTTTGTAATGGTGATATTAGAAAACATGGAACACGAATTTCAATTTCCTACTAAAAATATAATAAAACACTTACATACATAATTACGTCAACAATTTTTTTTAATATTGTTTTTCCAGTAGTTAAGTTCGGTACCTAATTGTACACATTCCTTTAAAGTTTTTTATTATAGTAAGTATAAAGTAATTAATAACAAAAAAAGGAGAGCCATGAGAGATAGGGACAAAAAATTATGGTTGTCCCTTTTACGAAATGTCCAATATATAACTTTTTGCATAAGAAATAAATGAGAAATAAAGTCATAATGGCCTTTTATTCAAAAAAGCTGTTGATATTGGCGCCTGCCTGGCGACTTTACATACCCTAAGCGGAGCAACGGAGTTGCGTGAGCGGGTGTGACCCCGAAAAAGGGAGTTAAAATCCTAAGAACCCGCGAAGCGGGCCACCCACAGGTGCTTTTATTGAAAAAAGTTGATGATATAGGCGCTTGCCTGGCGACTTTACACACCCTATATATAATTGTTTCTCAAAAAAAATATAAAGAAGCTTGCTGTTATTCCTCTTCCCTGCAATTATTTCGTATGTCACACTCATGTTCACTATTGAAATTCACAAACTTAACTAATCAATATAATGATAAGGTCTTGTAAACTAGCACACTTAACAACAAATTTGAAACAATACCATTCATTTCGTAAAGAGCCAAGAAATAACGGAACTTTTCGAAAGCATATTCTACAATACAATAAATTTTTTTTTAAAAGGCAACAAAAAGAACATTATGAAATTCAATGAGAAACAACGTGAAGAGCAACAAATAACGGCAAAAATTATTAAGCATTCACTTAAAATGCAAAATTATGAAAATGAAATAAGTCCCACTTAAAACGAAATAAATCCCACCAAAATATAAATTTAGGGGTATGAAATAACTTCCACTTTACAAAACGAATTTACTCCCACTCAAAACGAAATAAGTCCCACTTAAAATAAAATCGCGTAACGAAATAAGTCCCACTTTTAAAAACGAAATAACTCCCACTTTCAAAATAGCAATTTTTGGTGGGACTTATTTCGTTTTTAAAAGTGGGACTTATTTCGTAGGAGTTATTTCATAGACCCGCTTCAAAATCCAACTAGCGGGTTACAGCTCTTTTAAGTCAGTAGCCTGTGGACTCTGATTTAGTCACCAAATATTAAATACTAGCCGACCCGTGCTCGCGTTGCTTCGCAAATTGTAACCACGAACATTTTTTGAATATTAGTATTAGCATATGAAAAAATTTCTCAATGGGACTGAGCATATTTTCTACAATAATATTAATTTTAGTTTATAATCAAAAAACACTTCCTTACCGAAATTAACACTTTAGAAAAAAAAACTTAAGTAAAATATTACGTAGTAAAGGCCAAGCCGCACGTGAAAACAAACAAAATACAAAACCATTTCAATTTTTTAGGTGAAAACAGAACGAAATTTTTGTCTATTTTCTTCTTTTCTTTCTTTATTCATACCTAGAAACGTTTTTTTGCAACCGAAAAATATAGTTTGCGGTAAATAAAAAAAAAACAAATTTGTGTTTTTAATGTTCTCATACATCTATAGGTATGCGTGTTTAAATATCCATAGACACATTTTTTTATTCATCTGCTCATGTTCAGTGCAGTGCAACTGACTTAACCTAACTACATTTGTGTGCTCTTTTTATCGACGTCATTGTAAGTACCTTCTTTGAGTTATTTGTAAAGAAAATTTTAACTTAATTTCAGTTTTATTGTTCGAGGAAGTGATACAAAATTGGTAATTCAAGCTATTATAATAGAACTTTTTTTATTTTTAAATTGGAAGAATTATAATCTATTCACTTCCTCGAACCAGAAAAATAAAAAGATCTAATTTTTCTTTAGATAAATCGGCATTTCATGTGCACGGCACTGTTTATTTATTTTTATTAAATGTCCATAGTAACTTAAAAAAAAGAGCCCACACTGCTCAGCGATGTCAGATGTGACGATAGAATTAGAGAAACAAAAAATAATGTGTGTGTGTAGGTTAGTTGATGAACTATACAATACAGAAAAACTGAATATGTAGCTAGGTAGGTAAGAGAAAAAACGTAACTATAATTAAATGGAACACATATTAAGAGAGAAAGAGCATGGGAAGAAAAGAAAATCAAAAATGTTGGAATGATAATGAAATGAAACAAAGCAGCGACTCGCGATTGTGATGGAATCTAATTTATTGGATAAAATAAATTCAAAAAGTTTATAATTTTATAATTTGTTTTTATTTATTTCTCAGGTTGTATGTTTAGCTTAGAAGTGATTTTAGGATTAAAATTTGCGCAACAATATTGACTTTATGAAGCAATGCTAATCTTTGTCGATTATTGTATAGGTTTTAAGATATGAGTGGTTGTATAAGTCAACTTATGAAAAAAAATGGACAAAAAATGTAAAATTAATAATATTTAAGTTTGACAAATAATTAATGGAAAAAAATTAAATCCATAAACACTCTCATAACAATATAGAAAATAATAAAATATATTTCAAATAAATCGGTTGACTACTTTCTGAGATCATGCGTTACGAACTTTAAAATGGTTTCGCTTTTATATAATAGTATAGATTAGACTTAAAAGAATGACCATGTACCCTACAAAAAGGGCGCAACGTGCGCATCGCTGCTACTAGAGAACACCCATTTTGACAATCAAGTCGATGTGTTGATTTGTCTTTAGTGACTTATTAAATGAAGACATTTTTAAAGAAAGTAAAAAAACAATATGGCTGCCACAAGCTGTTAAAATAAACCCATTCATATTGGAAAACCCTTTATTTTATTATTATGTTCGTTCTTTAAAATTTACCCGAGTGGTCGGGACGATTGTTTTCTTAGGGGGTTCTGCTGTATTGTTGATAATACTCGTAGCAAAAAAAATGGGTTTCTAGTTTAAGGTTAGGTTAGGTTAGGTTGCAAGGGGTGTGCACAGCATGAAGCTGTTGCGTACACGGGGGCCTACTGGTCCATTGTGATCCCCTGTAAAAGTAAAAATTTTAGCAACGATGTTCCTCAATTCTGTCGATTAGCGTAGACTGGCTCGTTGACGAACCAGCCTGTGCTATCTATAAATTTCCTCATGCTTGCCATTGAGACCAGTGCTAGATCATCCAGTTCTCCAACAAACCTGTTTCCGAAATGACGGAGTCGGCTGGTTTGGAGGTTCGGACAGTCGCAGAGCAGGTGTTTAATGGTTTCCATTTCTTCCTCATCCTGACAGCTCCTACAAAAATCGGGTGCAAATGCCCCTATTCTGTTAGCCATTGTGCCAATGGCGCAATGACCTGTTAGTACACCTATCAGGATTTTAATGTTCTTTTTACTCAGCGATAGAATATACCGAGTTTCCTTTTCATTTGTGTTAGGCCATAAACTTCTAGAGATTACACAATCGTCCCTGGATTTCCAGGAGATATTGATTTTCTCTTTTAGTTTAAGGTCTATCTTCCTCTTGAGTACCCCAATCGGGACGAGTGGTTCCTGACTGAATGGTCGCTACTACTGGTGTCTGCTTCTGACCCTTTCCTGGCTAGTTCATCTACTATATCATTCTCTTCTATATTGCTATGTCCGGGAACCCAGCAGAGCTTTACCTGGTTAGTGTGGCAGATTTTGTTTAATTGTTTAAAGTCGGTTTAATGTCAAAATTGGAATCCAATATTATTCAATAATTTTCTCAATTTCATGTCAGTTTGATAGTTCAAATCAATATTGTCTAAAACGTAATTATAAAAGTTATTGTCCCCATCCTTGACTGATGATTAATGTCGAAGTGGGGGTCCTGTCATGACATATGGAATACATTTTTTGTTGACAATTTGTATTGTTTTCTTTCGAGCTTTCTTCAGAACATAACTCTGAACTTTAATTACTATCATTTTCAATATGCTTAACCTCAGTTGATTGATTTGGAATCTTTTCAGACCGTTTGGATGTAGCTAAAGTTATTATAGCAAAAAACACTTACATTATGTACATTATTAAAAACTTCATATAACTCAGTACGTTCTGCTAAGAAGTTTAAGTTTACTAATTTAATATCGGTCTTAAATTTCCAGAAAATACGCGCCAACACGCGCCCGATCATGATATGCCAACTAGGCAAATCTTAACGGTAAATTATGAGTTCCCACGATTGGTGGGTATCAAGTAACAGCGCATGGAGGTCAATATGATTGGGGTGTCAAGTAACGCGGTTAATGCACGAGCATGGTCGCTGACCATGGAAATCACCGTCGTAGGTCAACAGCACGCCACCGTTAGGTGTAATTTTAGGGAATTAGTTAAGTTATTTTTAGTTCAATTTTAGATCTCGTACAATAAAGAATTATAAGGATTAAAACGAAATAAGTTTTTTATTCGAAAAGTAAGTCGGACGGTTGGGCTGGTTCCTTAGGGGCCAGCGTTTGCTTTTTTTTTGGATTCTCCTTCAGAAAATCCTTAATTAGTTCTCTTGATTCCGTATAGGGTTTTCACACCAAACCTTAAAAACGGTTTTCGCGAAATTGTCGGTTTTGGCCGAATACCTATGTACATACATACATCAAAAACTCATACATTATTCGTAAGCTACAAGTTTTCATAAACAACCAGTTTCTAATAAAACATGCCGAAAAGTAGTAGCAATTAAAAGATGAACTAAACAAACAAATCTTTCGTAACATACACCGCTCAATTAAAAGTTAACAAAACAGCTGCTGTCAAAACAAATATTTTACTTTGATATTTTGAAATTTTGTTCAAAACCAAGGTTTCTCTGTTGAAAAAATTTGTGAAAGACGGGAAAGTGTATAACGAAAATACTTTGAAAACACTCAAAGAAATATTAAATCAAAAAATTGTATTATGTAACGAATATATTTGTTACGTGTTTTTTTTAACATTGAAAATGTGTTCAGCTTTCTTTTAATTAATATAATTAAAAGACTAAACTTTTACTTACGAACCGATGACTGTCGATGTTGCAAAAATTGAAATGTCAAATAAAAACGTTTAAGTATTTAGTGTGACGAATTTTTAGGTTTTCGAAAGCTTTTTGCTGAAAACACGGTTTTGTGTTTGGTGTGAAAAGCCTATTAAGAAGAATCTGATGGTACAAAAATGGCAGAAATTAATCTAGAGCTTTCATAATATTTTCCATTTATCGTTTTTACAATCAATACTTTTGAAATTGCAAATTGATTCGTAATTTTCCATTTAAAGCCTAGTACGCTGCTGATGCGAAACGAAAATTCCCATACAAAAATGACATGACGAAATCATAAACGAAAAATTTCGCTGTGCTTTTCGTTTTTCAGTACGCTGCTGAACGACGAAATGTGACATTTTAGTGGATAGCTGTACTAGATTTCTTAGTACAATTCTCCACTCTTTTCGTTCTCAATTTAATTGCCCGGTATATTAATTGCTTGCGAAATTTTGACGTTTTATTTATTTATTGAAAAATTTTTAGAATATTTTCGTTTATGATTTCGTCATGTCATTTTTGTATGGGAATTTTCGTTTCGCATCAAGCCTAGTACGCTGCTGATGCGAAACGAAAATTCCCATACAAAAATGACATGACGAAATCATAAACGAAAAATTTCGCTGTGCTTTTCGTTTTTCAGTACGCTGCTGAACGACGAAATGTGACATTTTAGTGGATAGCTGTACTAGATTTCTTAGTACAATTCTCCACTCTTTTCGTTCTCAATTTAATTGTCCAGCACATTAATTGCTTGCGAAATTTTGACGTTTAATTTTTTTTATTGAAAAAAAAAATTGTTTACTCGTGACTTTCGGTGTTTTGACTTTGATTTATATTTGATTTAAAATTTAAAATAAAATGTATTTGTCTAATGTGTTCCAACATTGCATTTCTGAATCGGAAACTCAGGATGTTATTGGTGATGTGCAAGAAGTGATGAAGACAAACAGTGAAATTCAACTTCCAGACAGAACTCTCCACAAATATTTTTCCGCTGTGGTTTTCGTTTTCATTTCGCTCTGCACTTGGAGACCGCCGAAAAATTTCGTTTCGCATCAGCAGCGTACTAGGCTTCAGCAGCGTACTAGGCTTAAAATTGAACTTCAACTTCCAGACAGAACTCTCCACAAATATTTTTCCGCTGTGGTTTTCGTTTTAATTTCGCTCTGCACTTGGAGACCGCCGAAAAATTTCGTTTCGCATCAGCAGCGTACTAGGCTTAACTAAGCATAATTTAATAAAAATAAAATGCTGAGTAACAAATGTCAATCTGCTTTTCCAGATACTAAATGTTTCGTATCCGAATCCTGGCCAGTTTCGTAATAGATTCAAAAGTTTATTCAACTCTGCTTCTGCCTAAAATGTACATGCAATTTCTATTGAACCTACTCAAAAGCTCATTCAATTGATACATATATTTCAGATATTTCAGCCATATCTGATAACTGTGGGTGTTCATTTTTAGATAAGAAACACTTTTCAAAACAAACAATTGTCAAGTAAAGTTCTAAGAAAATCTTAAATTCTGCTTAGGTACTTCTTTTTAAATTTTTGCTCCCAATTCTGTAATAAGTTTGGCAAATGGTTATTAATTGACTTAGACAATGTTAACGCATTATTAAAAGAATTGTCAAAAATATTGGATGGATACCATGGTGATTTAACAAGCCTATTTGAAAATATGAACGCGTTCTATGGAAATCCTGAAGGGAAAAGAAAGATTTCGAGAACAGCACATTAAGGCAAATTTTATATTGTAGACTTCTAATAAATGAGATGAAATACAACTTTCCGTCAGAATTTTGACATATGAAAACAAAATACCAGTATTTTTCTGTTCTAACAGTTCTAACTGTCATTTCATGTTGACATATGACTCTCTGCTTTCAGCCTAACAATTAATACAAACAAAAAGAAATACTGCAAGATTATGTTTTCGTTTTAATCTCAATTATTGTTGACAACAAAATGGCCAGAAAGTAATGTAAATATATGAGAAAATTGGATAACCACATGGGGGAGGTGAAGATGGCTTTGACGTTGTTGATTCTGTTGCTCCTGTTGGTTGGACTCCCTCTGTTGTCGATCGCTGTGTACTACTACTGGTCTGTGTTGTTTCCGTTGATTGCTGACTTTCACCAGATGTTGGGCCCTCTGTAGATGGTTGTTGTGCTTCTGTTGTTACTTTTTGGGTCGTTGAACTTTGACCCTCAGTAGGAGTCTCAGTCTCCGTTGATTTCTCCGTCGTTGATGCTGATGGTTCATTTTCTATTGTAGATGTTTCAGGTTCCGAATTCGTAATTATTGTCGATTCATCAGTTGATAGTGATTCTTCAGTTGTTTCTGTTTGCACTGTTGATTCTGAGTCATCCGTTGAGTCTTCCCCATTTGTTGTAGGAGCTTCACTTGCCAGTTCTGTTACGGTTGAGTTTGTTTCATCAGTCGATTGTTGATTTTCAGTTGAACTTTGAATTGGTTCTATTTCAGTTGTTGATTCAGATGTTTCTCGTGTTTCGGTTGATGTTTGCTGCTGTTCTTCACTTTCGGTTGATGGTACATTTTCTGTTGTAGATGCTTCTGACGTCGGCTCTGAAGTTGTTGTAGATTCTTGTTCTTTCGTTGATTCATCATTTCCAGTGGTTTCTGAATCTTCAGTTACTTCTTGGCTGTTAGTTGTTTCTGTAGATTCTTGGCTTTCAGTAGTTTCAGGTTCTGCTGTTTCCTCACTCGTAGGCTCTTCACTCGTTATTTCTGTTTCTGTTGTACTCTCAGGAGTGTGTGGTTCATCTGCTGGCGGTGTTTCCGTAAACTGCGCTTCTGTTGTAGAGATTTCTGTAGATTTATTTTCTGAAGTTGTTAATGGAGTATCTTCAGTAGTTGGCATCGTAAGACATGGTGTAGTTGAGCTTGGTCTTACGGAAGTAGTTGAAACCGGTTGAACGCTTGATGTTGCTGGTTTTGCAGTACTTGGTGTTGATCCAATGGAGGTTGGATTAGGTTTAACTGTCGGATTTTTTGTAGTTGTTGTAATAGGTTTTGGCTTGGGTGTTGAAGATGAAGGTCCTGAAGTAATTGGTGGTTTATTGGGAGTCGTTGTTATAGTCGGCTTTGGCCTAGAAGTACTTGGTTTCGGTCCAGTAGTAGTTGGTTTTGGCTTAGGCGTTGTAGTTGGAGGCCTTGAAGTGGTTGTTGTTTTCTTGGGAGTCGTTCCAATGGTCGGCTTTGGTCTAGATGTAGTTGGTTTTGGTTTAGGTGTTGTAGCTGGAGGCCTTGAAGTGGTTGTTGTTTTCTTTGGAGTTGTTCTGATAGTCGGCTTGGGTCTTGCGGTAGTTGGTTTTGGCTTAGGCGTTGTGGGTTTTGGTTTTGATGTTGTTGCTGGTTTTTTCGGAGTTGTCCTAGTCGGCTTTGGCCTAGCAGTTGTAGGTTTAGGCTTAGCCGTTGTAGTTGTTCGCCTCGTAGTCTTAGGCTTACGTGTTGTAGTTGTTGTCCATAGTGGTAATGGAGGTCTTGGCCAAAACGGTGGCGGAATTATTGGCGGTCGATATGGAGGAAGAATTGGTCTATGGGGAAATACAGGTCTTAAAATATGCCTCTTCTCACGAATATTTCCATTTAATGTTCTTATAAGTGCTGGCAAAGAATTTGAATTTCCAAACTCGGGCGATTGATTTGCTTCAGCATCAATAAAGCTCAACAGCAGGATAACTGCCGCAACCACCTTCATTTTGTGAACTTTAAGACAAAACTATAATATAAATGTCCACTGCTTCAATTTATATATTTCAGCAGTAGAATAAGAATCACTATTTACTAACCTGACATGTGTTGCTTATTATTATTTTTACAGACCACAGAAAATTGTAAATATTTAACTTGTGCCAGACTGGACTGTCGTCCATTTTTTATTGGTAACACTTGTATTAACAATTAACATGCGCAAGTGTATGATTATTTATAAGTTGCTTTTAATTTTATTTGAGAGATAAATTTTAAAGGTAATATAATAAAAAGCAGAATATATTAAATGTATAACAAAATACAAATCTACCACACTATCTGTAAATGAGGGTGGTTCAAATTAGATGAGCCTGACTGTTTAACTTTTTTAAATCTAGAAGGCCGAGTTATCAATTGTTGTGGCTTATCAGTACGGCGGCGTAGACTTGTGACTTAACAAATCCCTGCAGAAAAAAATCAATCAGCATTTTTCTAAACAAAATTGGGATAAACGGCAATATTATTTTGGGCCCGTTTACCAAATATGCACGTTGATAAGCTTCAATAAATATAAATTAGTTGACAGCTGACAGTTAAAATAGTGTTGCAATCCTTAATTCCACACCTCTAAAAAAACACCCTATTCATAAAGTTTTGTACTTATAAAAATGATCAAATCTTTTTTAATTTTACCCACTCTTATGAGGGCAGTCATTTTTATAACACACAATAAAAAAAAAACATAATAGCTGATCTTACGTAAGCTTTCAATTCTGGTGTTTTCACTTACAATGAATTGATATAAAGATGTTTTATCCGCTTTAGTTGTTAAGCTTTTGCTTATGAAATATCATAGACTGTGCGGATTATGAAGTCTTTTTATATAACTATTTTTCAAAGGTATGTTCTTAAAAATATGGTGTAGTAACATAACGTTTTTGTTAGTACTCCACTCCACATTTGTCAGTCGGTACGACATCTTAGGCATGTGTTCTTCTTTTACGAGTTTCATACATTCAATCTCATTTCTTTCGCTATCTTTGACCTCTTGACCGAATTAGACAGTCAGGCATAGCTAGGTGCATATCACCTGAACTCATTCTATTTTGACACCAACTCGTGTTAAGCCTTAACCTTCACACTGGTTTTGAAAACTAAATGCTAATAGACACTTTATCTTCAATAGGCGGTATTACGTAAAGCAATAGATAAACGATCATGATCTGTAAGCTATTGTAGCAAAAACAAAACAGGATGTACGTCAATAGTATATATCAACTGCGCAAATTATGAGTGCAAAAATGACAGCTGTGTTGAAACAGACTTGAATTATTACAAACAAAAGCAAACACAATATTCTTATGTCAATATTGGATATAGTTCTAAGAATAAATATACATGAATGTCAATAAGTAGGGCCATTTATAAGAAGCTGTATTTCGAATGCACTTTCCAGTTAAGAATGGACCGATTGGTTGTGAGTATACTGACAGTGATTGGCTTAGGGCCACCTCCACCAGGACTTCCGGGTAATGGTATATACGTATTCCCACCATGTGGTCAGTTGCCTCCACTTTGTAATGGATCATTTCCGATGGTTCCACCTTGGAAACCTGGGTGCAATGGAACAATTCCATTTCCACCACCATGGATACCAAAGCCACCTTGTCAACCACCCTATCCAACACCACCACCATGTAATACGAGTACGGATACAACAACACAGTTAACTACAACGACATCATCTCTTCCGAACACAACTTTGTCATCGACAACAGTAGTTGATTCAACCACAAACGATTCCACCGGCTCAACAGCAAACGAAGCAACAGAGAGACCAGGAGACAGTGAAACAACCACTGAAGATAATTCAACAGCAACAGTTGTTACAAATGGAGAAGAAACTTCAACTTCTTCTGATTCATCTTCAAGACCCCAAGAAGAATCAACAACAAACGAATCATCAAGCTCGCAATCTATTGAGACAACTAAAGGAACAGTGATCACTGAAACAACTACTGAAGGCGGTTCAACAACAACAGGTTCAACAAATGAAAGTGAATCTTCAACAATATCAGAAGGTTCCACCCCAAATGATTCACCAGCGTATGCGACAACTGAGGATAAAGGGGATAATGAAACAACCACTGGAGATAATTCAACAGAAACAGGTGTGACAAATGAGGAAGAAAGCTCAACGTCTACTGATTCATCCTCAACCACAGCAGGAGAGACTACAACAAACGATTCAGCAAGTTCACCAGCAAGTGATACAACTGAGGGTCCAGAGGAGAATGAAACAACTACTGAAGGCAATTCAACAGAAACAGATGTGACAAACGGGGAAGAAACCTCATCGTCTACTGATTCATCCTCAATTACAGCAGAAGATTCTACAACAAACGATTCAGCAAGTTCTCCGGCAAGTGATACAACTAAAGGACCAGCGGAGAACGAAACAACCACTGAAGATAATTCAACAGAAACAAGTGTGACAAATGGGGAAGAAACCTCAACGTCTACTGATTCATCCTCAATCACAGCAGGAGATTCTACAACAAACGATTCAGCAAGTTCTCCGGCAAGTGATACAACTGAGGGTCCAGAGGAGAATGAAACAACTACTGAAGGCAATTCAACAGAAACAGGTGTAACAAACGGGGAAGAAACCTCAACGTCTACTGATTCATCCTCAAACACAGCAGGAGATTCATCAACAAACGATTCAGCAAGTTCGCCGGCAAGTGATACAACTGAAGAACCAGCGGAGAACAAAACAACCAATGAAGATAATTCAACAGAAACAAGTGTGACAAATGGGGAAGAAACCTCAACGTCTACTGATTCATCGTCAACCACAGCAGGAGATTCAACAACAAACGATTCATCAAGTTCACCAACAAATGATACAACTGAGGGACCAGCTGAGAATGAAACAACCACTGAAGATAATTCAACAGAAACAGGTGTGACAAACGTGGAAGAAACCTCAACGTCTACTGATTCATCCTCAGCCACAGCAGGAGATTCAACAACAAATGATTCATCAAGCTCATCGACAAAAGATACAACTGAGGGCCCAGCGCAGGATGAAACAACCACTGTAGATATTTCAACAGAAACAGAGGTGACAAATGGGGAAGAAACCTCAACGTCTACTGATTCATCCTCAATCACAGCAGAAGACTCTACAACAAACGATTCAGCAAGTTCGCCGGCAAGTGATACAACTGAAGAACCAGCGGAGAACAAAACAACCACTGAAGCTAATTCAACAGAAACAAGTGTGACAACTGGGGAAGAAACCTCAACGTCTACTGATTCATCCTCAATCACAGCAGGAGAGACTACAACAAACGATCTAGCAAGTTCACCAGCAAGTGATACAACTGAGGGACCAGAGGAGAATGAAACAACTACTGAAGGCAATTCAACAGAAACAGGTGTAACAAACGGGGAAGAAACCTCATCGTCTACTGATTCATCTTCAATCACAGCAGAAGATTCTACAACAAACGATGCAGCAAGTTCGCCGGCAAGTGATACAACTGAAGGACAAGCGGAGAACGAAACAACCACTGAAGATAATTCAACAGAAACAAGTGTGACAGATGGGGAAGAAACCTCAACGTCTACTGATTCATCCTCAATCACAGCAGAAGATTCTACAACAAACGATTCAGCAAGTTCTCCGGCAAGTGATACAACTGAAGGACAAGCGGAGAACGAAACAACCACTGAAGATAATTCAACAGAAACAAGTGTGACAGATGGGGAAGAAACCTCAACGTCGACTGATTCATCCTCAACCACAGCAGGAGAGACTACAACAAACGATTCAGCAAGTTCACCAGCAAGTGATACAACTGAGGGTCTAGAGGAGAATGAAACTACGACTGAAGACAATTCAACAGAAACAGGTGTGACAAACGGGGAAGAAACCTCAACATCTACTGATTCATCCTCAACCACAGCAGGAGGTTCAGCAACAAACGATTCATCAAGCTCATCGACAAGTGATACAACTGAGGGACCAGCCGAGGATGAAACAACCACTGTAGATAATTCAACAGAAACAGATGTGACAAATGGAGAACAAACCTCAACGTCTACTGATTCATCCTCAACCACAGAAGGAGATTCAACAACAAACGATTCATCAAGCTCATCGACAAGTGATACAACTGAGGGACCAGCGGAGAATGAAACAACCACTGAAGATAATTCAACAGAAACAGATGTGACAAATGGCGCAGAAACCTCAACGTCTACTGATTCATCCTCAACCACAGCAGGAGATTCAACAACAAACGATTCATCAAGTTCACCAACAAATGATACAACTGAGGGACCAGCTGAGAATGAAACAACCACTGAAGATAATTCAACAGAAACAGGTGTGACAAACGTGGAAGAAACCTCAACGTCTACTGATTCATCCTCAGCCACAGCAGGAGATTCAACAACAAATGATTCATCAAGCTCATCGACAAAAGATACAACTGAGGGCCCAGCGCAGGATGAAACAACCACTGTAGATATTTCAACAGAAACAGAGGTGACAAATGGGGAAGAAACCTCAACGTCTACTGATTCATCCTCAATCACAGCAGAAGATTCTACAACAAACGATTCAGCAAGTTCGCCGGCAAGTGATACAACTGAAGAACCAGCGGAGAACAAAACAACCACTGAAGATAATTCAACAGAAACAAGTGTGACAAATGGGGAAGAAACCTTAACGTCTACTGATTCATCCTCAATCACAGCAGGAGAGACTACAACAAACGATCCAGCAAGTTCACCAGCAAGTGATACAACCGAGGGAGCAGAGGAGAATAAAACAACTACTGAAGGCAATTCAACAGAAACAGGTGTAACAAACGGGGAAGAAACCTTATCGTCTACTGATTCATCTTCAATCACAGCAGAAGATTCTACAACAAACGATGCAGCAAGTTCGCCGGCAAGTGATACAACTGAAGAACCAGCGGAGAACGAAACAACCACTGAAGATAATTCAACAGAAACAAGTGTGACAAATGGGGAAGAAACCTCAACGTCTACTGATTCATCCTCAATCACAGCAGAAGATTCTACAACAAACGATTCAGCAAGTTCTCCGGCAAGTGATACAACTGAAGGACAAGCGGAGAACGAAACAACCACTGAAGATAATTCAACAGAAACAAGTGTGACAAATGGGGAAGAAACCTCAACGTCTACTGATTCATCCTCAACCACAGCAGGAGATTCAACAACAAACGATTCATCAAGTTCACCAACAAATGATACAACTGAGGGACCAGCTGAGAATGAAACAACCACTGAAGATAATTCAACAGAAACAGGTGTGACAAACGTGGAAGAAACCTCAACGTCTACTGATTCATCCTCAGCCACAGCAGGAGATTCAACAACAAATGATTCATCAAGCTCATCGACAAAAGATACAACTGAGGGCCCAGCGCAGGATGAAACAACTACTGAAGGCAATTCAACAGAAACAGGTGTAACAAACGGGGAAGAAACCTCATCGTCTACTGATTCATCTTCAATCGCAGCAGAAGATTCTACAACAAACGATGCAGCAAGTTCGCCGGCAAGTGATACAACTGAAGAACCAGCGGAGAACGAAACAACCACTGAAGATAATTCAACAGAAACAAGTGTGACAAATGGGGAAGAAACCTCAACGTCTAATGATTCATCCTCAATCACAGCAGAAGATTCTACAACAAACGATTCAGCAAGTTCTCCGGCAAGTGATACAACTGAAGGACAAGCGGAGAACGAAACAACCACTGAAGATAATTCAACAGAAACAAGTGTGACAAATGGGGAAGAAACCTCAACGTCTACTAATTCATCCTCAACCACAGCAGGAGATTCAACAACAAACGATTCATCAAGTTCACCAACAAATGATACTACTGAAGAACCAGCGGAGAACAAAACAACCAATGAAGATAATTCAACAGAAACAGAGGTGACAAATGGGGAAGAAACCTCAACGTCTACTGATTCATCCTCAATCACAGCAGAAGATTCTACAACAAACGATTCAGCAAGTTCGCCGGCAAGTGATACAACTGAAGAACCAGCGGAGAACAAAACAACCACTGAAGATAATTCAACAGAAACAAGTGTGACAGATGGGGAAGGAACCTCAACGTCAACTGATTCATCCTCAACCACAGCAGGAGATTCTACAACAAACGATTCAGCAAGTTCACCAGCAAGTGATACAACTGAGGGTCCAGAGGAGAATGAAACAACGAATGAAGACAATTCAACAGAAACAGGTGTGACAAACGGGGAAGAAACCTCAACATCTACTGATTCATCCTCAACCACAGCAGACGATTCAACAACAAACGATTCAGCAAGTTCACCAGCAAGTGAAACAACTGTGGGACCAGGGGAGAATGAAACAACCACTGAAGATAATTCAACAGAAACAGATGTGACAAACGGGGAAGAAACCTCAACGTCTACTGGTTCATCCTCAACCCCAGCAGGAGATTCTACAACAAACGATTTATCAAGTTCGCCAATTAGTGATACAACCGAGGGATCCGGAGATAGTGAAACAACCACTAAAATCGATTCAAGTACAACAGATGAAACGAATGAAGAAACTTCCAGCAGTACTTCAACATCAACTACAACAACAACAACAGTTCCATCGACAACTCCTGAATTCGAAGGCAATTCGGATAGTCTGCCCTTTGACAATCCGCATTTCGTGTCCCAACGAAGTGGTATTGTATATTTGCAAGAATGGAAGTTCCTTGATATTGCCAAAGAATGTGAAGACTACCTGGGTCCAAATGGATTTGCTGCTGTTCAAACTTCTCCTGTCAACGAGAACCTCATCATTAAAGGCCGACCATGGTACGAACGGTACCAACCACTTTCGTACGATGTGCGAACAAGATCAGGAGATGCCAAAGATTTCCTTGAAATGACACGGAGATGTCGGAAAGTCGGAGTAATGTATGTATATCTTTATTATACCATAAAATGTCTTGGACTTTCTTAATTTTCTTTTACAGAGTTTATGTTGATGTGGTTATTAATCACATGACAACCAATGCCCCAGTTCCGGCTATGGGAACCGCTGGTTCAGTTGCTTACCCAAGTGCATTTTTCTACCCCGTTGTTCCCTACAATGTAACACATTTCCATCAGCCAACTTGTCAAATTAAAGACAATACCAATCCTATTGAGGCTCGCATCTGTGAACTCAATACTATGCACGATCTCAATCAGAGTAATTTACATGTCCAGGTAACTATTTCAAACTTCTTGAACTATTTAACTGCTATCGGTGCCGCTGGATTCAGAATTGATTCGGCCAAATACATCTACCCCAAGGATTTGAAGGTAAGATCAGATATGTAACATCTTTTAGAACTTACTAATTTTTCAATCGAACTCTTAGAAAATATACAGTCGTCTGAATCCACTGTCTTCTATGTTTGGATTTCCCGATAATTCCTTCCCATACATCTATCAAGAAGTTAATGACAGCTGGAAGTTCAACTACACCCACCTGGGAGCAGTCACAGAATTTTCTCATGTCACAAATATGGCAGATTTCTTCCAAAACAAACTAAAGCCATCAAGCCTTAAGAACTATGGCGCAACAAGCTTGGGAATGTTGCCCAGTAAGAGTGCACTAACCTTTTTAGACAACCCACAATTACAACGTACAAATCAGAACACCTTATCCATCAATTCAGCCCGGGAACTTCGAGCAGCATACGTCTTCACCTTGGCCCATCCGTATGGTGTTCCACGGATAATGAGTTCCTTTGAGTTCAAATCCAATGAAGATGGACCCCCTAAAGATAAATCTGAGAACATTGTCAGTCCAAGGTTTGATTCGAGTGGACAGTGCAGAAAGGGTTGGTCCTGTGAACATCGTTGGCCAGTAATTTCAAATATGATAGCCTTCAGTAACACTGTAGATGGCACCTCATTGACCAACTTCAAGGCCGATGATACCAAAGGAATCGTTTCATTCTGCCGAGGCAAGAAGGGTTTCGTTATAATAAGTTCAGGCATCAAGGACTTTAACGAAAGAGTCGCTACATGTCTCCCAGCAGGGACCTACTGTAATGCCGTAACACAAAGACGAGTTTCGAATGCTTGCGAAAAGGCAGCAAGAATTGTTGTACGTTACGATGGAACTGCATTGATTAAGTTGACCAAGAAAGGCTCTGAGCTGGCTGTAGCTTTGCATATTGGAAATCTAGAAGCTGAAAGTAGGGAAATAGTAACGACAACACCAAAGAGTTCAGGAATACTTGATCCGCTCTGGGATCTGCTGGGAAAATAAATAAACCTGCATATTGAACATATTGTTAGATGATAATAAAACTAAGTAATTTATGTCTTATAACTTAATTCTTCAATTTCGAAAGTGTAATGTCTGCTTAATAAATGTATTTTATATAAATAATAGATTAAAAAAAAAGCAATTGTTTTATGGTGATTTTGTTCACTCAAAGTTAAACTCAACTTTGGGATTTTCCTTATCAACTTTAGAATTTCTTTTTGTTCAGTCAAAGTTTTAGTTGTCAACTTTCAGTTTTCAACTCTCGATCTTTAGGTTTTCTCAACTTCCAAAAATAAGAGACAACAACAGGGATTTTTCTCTATTTTGTGTATTTAGTATTTTTTTTTCAAGTCAAACGTCAAAATAATTTTGTAAAAAAGTGAATCTAGTCTATAAACTAAAACGTATTGAAGTTACAAAAAGTGTGTAAAAATAATGTTTCGTTTCAATTATTTTTGGGAAGATTGGTCGTCCTCTAGTAGCTTCATGTTGAAAGACGCGAATACAAGATCTTCCGTGTATTGAATTAAAAAAATGGGATGACCAAGATTTTGTCTACCGTTTTCGTCTCTCAAAACGAACGACGATGATAGTTCTCGAAGAAATACAAGATTAATTGCCTTACGACCAGGGGAGGTAATGATTCCAATTTGATGCAGATATTATGTGAATGCGTTTACTCAACAGATTCCTTTTTGATTTTTTAAAAGATCGTGTGAACTTCGGCCTGTTTTACAACTATTGATCGTGCTTCGGTATTATGTACTCGGATCAATTCAACTGGCGATTGCAGATTTTATAGGAGTAAGCGTAACAACTCTACATTGTGTATTAAAACGCGTTTCAAGTGCAGAAAATATAAAAATTAACGAAACCGTGGTTCACTGGCAGGTAAAAACTTTTTAAAAAAATGAATATGTATGTATTTTTAATAGATATTTTTTAACTTCCCATTGGAAGTTATTGTAATGGGTCCGATTTGTCAAATTGAAAATTGTGACATTTCTCGACGTTTCAAGGTCCCTAGAGTCGAAATAAAAGATTTTTAGAAAGATGTCTGTGCGTGCGTGTGTACGTACGTCCGTATGTCCGTACGTTCGCGGCGTTTTTTCGTCGTCCATAGCTCAAGAACCAGAAGAGATATCGACTTCAAATAAATTTTGTTATACAGATAATAAGGCAGAAAGATGCAGAAAGGGCTCTCAAAAGAAAATTGCGTGGGTGGGTTTTTTACCATAGCAGTTTAAAAAAAGGTGAAAATTTTGGTTAACCCTAAATATCCTACGAACCAAATACGCTAGAGACTTGAATTAAATTGTATATAATATATTGTAACGTGATACCAAACAAATATATTTTTTGAAAAAAATCCAATTAACGGTTTTTTTATAAATGAAAAAAACTGGAAAAGAAATTTGTCACCTCGAAAATTTTGTGAATGCAAAATGATTTTATCACCAAAACATTTTTGTGAAAAGAAAAATAACGTTTTCAACAAAACATAAAAAAACATTACTCAAAAAATAAAAACCTAAACAAAAAAATAAACATAAGTTGGTAAAAATTGATTTTCGACTCAAATATCTTTTTAAAACTTTGGGATATTGGCTTTAAACTACTTTTATCTCGTAAAAAGTATTGTTGTCAACATTCAGTAAAATTTTGAGAAAAATGGAATTGATAGTTTTTTTTACAAAAAATAAAAACTTAAAAGAAAATTTAACAAAAGTTGGTAAAAATTGATTTTCGACTCAAATATCTTTTCAAAAATTTGAGATTATAGCTTCTAACTAATTTTAACTTCTAAGAAATATTGTTTTCAACATTCGGAAAATTTTTGAGAAAAATCGAATTGACAGTTTTCTTACAAAAAATAAGAACCTAAACAAAAAAATTAATTAAAGTTGGTAAAAATTTACTTACGACTCAAATAGCTTTTCAAAAATTAAAAATATTGTCTTCAAGTTCTTTTTATTTCACAAAAAATATTGTTTTCGATATTCAGTAGTTTTTTATAAAAATCCAACAGTCCGTTTTTTCATAAAAAAATAAAATCTACAAAAAATAGTACGCAAATTTGTTAAAAATTGATGTTCGGTTCTTGATATCTCTCAAATTAATTTCATTCATCCAATTTATAAAAATTTAAGAAATGCTACTTAAATTGGTAAAAATTTGTTTTCGACTAAAATTCTATTTAATAAAACTAGATTTTCAAAATAAACTATTTCTTTATATGAAAAATATTGTTGGTAATTTTAAAATGTTTAAGAATAATTCAACTAACAATTTTTTTAACCCAACACGAAAACCTACAAACCTTTAAGCAAGACAAATCGACAGACTGGATGGGAAGTTATCAGTGTGGGTCGCATCCCAGGATCTTTTTTTTTATTTTATTAAACAGGGATCGGCTCATGATCAGCGAATTTTCAATATGTCGAATTTAAAAAAGCGATTCCAAAAAGGAGATGTCGACAATTTTATACTTGTTGGAGATGCAGGTTACAAGAATACGAACTACCTTGCCACACCTTTCTTAAATGTTACAAATGCAGTTGAAAATCTGTTTAATGAATCGCAAATTCGAACTCGTATCGTAACTGTTTCGTACGCTCATACGGGGTTCGGAAAAAAAATGTCTAGTTTTAGCTACTGGTTTGAAGTGCAAAGTGGAAACGGTTCAAAAATTAAAGTCGCTTGTGCTGTTCTCCATAATATAGACATTGATGAAAATGAATGTCAACATTCACCGCATTTTCTAGCATCCTAGCCGCTTCTGATGTTCCTTCAGAAGCGCTTTTGGGAACATCTTCCTTAACTACAAACAATGTTCGAGATAAATTAGTTCGTTCATATTTTCAACCAATGTTAAATTAGCATTCCATGTTAAAATTCATTGTCCTTGTTCAGAGACTTTATTTAATAAATCAAATTTTAATATGAAATAAATTATCCATTTACATAACTCATTTACATATATTCTTTCGCTGCTGCTGTTGGAGTTGAAGTACCTAGATGGTTATTCTGTAACGTAGTTTCCAGATTTAAAAGAGGACACACGAATTCTCATCTCCTTTTCGGATTTGAATTGAAGCTTTGCTGGTTCTAGTTCAATGATAGAACGTTCCCTTTCAAATTCAGCCCGTTCACATTCAATTTTTGCCCGTTTCAGATCTGAGGCAGCTTTATCACGTTCAAGTTGATACCGTTCCTTCTCTAGTGTTTACGTTTGACATTTAGTTGGATGGATGATGACACCGTACAGGGCAGCTGCAAGGGGAAGTCTCGAAGCGAATTTCAACACAGTTCACTCCAAGTGTCGAAACGTAATTGAACGATGTTTTGGCATGCTGAAGGGAAGGTTTAGATGCCTTTTGCAATCTAGACAGTTGCATTACCGTCCGGAGAAGGCTGCACGCATTATAAATGTATGTGCTATGTTGCAAAATGTATGTATAAAGTTTAATACCCCGTTGGATGAAGAATTTCAATCACAAGTCATGGATGATGTCTCAAACTTAGTTTCCACATCTGAAGCAAATAATTATTTCAATATTTCAAAACAGATAAGAAATCGAATTAAAGATAGCTTGTAAATTGAAAGTATTTGTTAATTAATAAAAACAAAAAAATTACATTCTATATTTAAAAGTATGTAGTACATATTTCTAAAAAAAAAAAACAAAAACGAAACAAAAAAAATGTTATGAAAATAATGTAAATAATGTACGGTAGTATTGCCATGTCTTTATTCTTAAATTATATAAACCCTGCGATTGCTGTGCTTCTGAAAATTCCTGTGTTTGATTTTGCAAGTATTCATTGTGGTGAAGTTGTAGTTGCGCCAAAGGTTTTGAAATTGGTGTCGAAGGCACGAATGTTTCACAACTCCGCGATTGCTGAGGTTCTGAGTTTTCTCGTTGTTCATCACCTTTGACATTTAGACTAGAAGTGCTTCGATTAGGACTTGAATTCTCATTGGAGTGATATACACTCGTGTCCATTTCTTCGAGACGATTTTCCTCTTGGCACCCATATAAAGACACATTAATCCCAGTCTCACATGCCTTCAAATCAAGAACAAATCAAGAAGCTTTATTATGTCTTCTTCTAGGGAAGAAAACGCGTATTGAGTATTTGGCCCACCACCTGTTCCAGGGACGCATTCGGTGTTGTGACGAAGTTTTTTTCTTATGTTGTATTTGAAATCTTTCCAAACCTTAAAAAAAATCATAGCATGATAGGGTTAAAAGAACAAAATGTACGCATACTTTCTTCCAGCTTTCAACATTTTTTCGAGGGGGTCCTAGGCTATTTAAAACTTTTTAAATATTATCTCACAGTTCACTTGTTTAAGCCCGATATTCAGGACCGACGAGTGCTCCCGTTGCAATGCCCTTATATTTTTCTTCATAAACTCGACGAGAGCCAAAAATTGATGTCGATTTGTTTGCTTGCTTTTATCGTTCCTTGAATGAATTTTAAAATTTTATATTTTATTGTGGATAAATTTGAAGAAAATTAAAATAAAGCTTACTCACAAAGAATCCACGAAATCGAACAGTGAATAATAATAATAAACACTCTTTCGCCTGTGAATCCGCCAAAAAAAGCTGTCGGATTTCAACTCGCCAACAAACATTATGACATTTCCAATTCGCCTTCGAATTCGTTAATTGGTCGAATTCAAAAAGAAAAAGGCGAAAGCGAAAGCAATAATTGAAAAATGGCAAACTCGCTAGCAAAACGGTTCGCCGCGAACCTCATAATCCAATTCAGCCAATCCAGCCAATTCTCCTTCTCTGGTGTATAAACAACCTTTAATTTCATTTTTCTTGAATTCAATTTCTAGATTTGAATTGGTGATTTAAAATTTAAAAAAGCAGTATAAGCAAAAACAACTAGATTGGCATTTTATGTCAAATGTCATAAATATCCCTAGGAAATTTTCAAAAATGAAAGTCGTCAACTTGTTCTTAACTGACGGATGAAAAAGTGAACAAAAGCAATTTTAAAATTGCCGATAAACTCTCGAATTTAAACAAACTCGAGAGTTGTTTAACTTGAGAGTTTCCTTCAAGTTGAGCAAAAGTTAACAAAATCACCCTTAATTGTTTGTAGATCAAAATATTGTGTGAACATTTTTTTTTCAATCACACATTTTCTGAATTGCTCATTGCTTGATCTTCAATCTCCAGCCCACAAAAAATGTGTAATACTGCTGCTAACACAATTTTTTCTACTAGAGGTGCATTAGAATAATGAACAGGTTTACGACACGACTACAGTAACGATATCACTCGGTTCGAATTCCTTAACAATTTCATATATTGCTTGAGGACTATACCAATCGTGTTATGCACGTAAGGTGACTACTAAATTCAAACTTCAAGGCTTTGTTCAAATGTTAAGAAATCCACAATCTTGAAGGGTAATAACTTAACTAATATTATAACAGTTCAAAAACAGCTGAGTTTGACAGGTGTCAAAAAATAGCACTTTCAGCTTTAAACTACAAAATGAAAAAAAACTATTTTGAAATTTTCGTAATGTGATTGCGAATATGGATGATTCTGAACCTAAAATTCAGAACCATTTTATTATTTACGTTGAAGAAGCCATAGTGCACAGAAATTTGAAATGTGTCCGTGTCCATCCACTTTTTCGTTCAGCAATTGAAGAACCATAATTTGAGTGAGCTGTAGTTTCACCGGTGCAACATGGCCCACAGTTCGTGCCACAATTGATTTATTAAAGAATATTTTCTAAGGGATTTGAAAACTGGACCCGTGGATTTGACAACGCCTGAATCAGCCGTGGCGGTCTAATACCACATAATGCCAGAAGATCATCTTTCAAATAAAGTAAATTTTATGCCACTTGAAAAAGATCTTTGTTTTATTAAATTTCAAAGTTTCAAAGTTCCATAATAAATAAACAATCTTTATGTACTTCACACTACTTGTGCTCTTCGGACTTGAGGAAATATAAAATATTTTGAGCTGCTTTAAAATATATTTATTTCTACTTTTGGAAAAGTTAGCAATACATTATTTCTTCTTAATTGCTTAAATATGTCTATGCCTTGTTTCCGGTATGCAAAGCAACAGCCAAATTCTTTCCGTTTTTGGGAATCCTAATATGTGCTGTTCCATCATGGCGTACAACAACTTGTGCCGAACGATCACATTTCTTATTTACACGATTCTGTGAAACTGAATCACAATAGGTTCCGGCTGGTAGACAAGTTGCTATTTTTTCATTGATATCCTCGATTCCAGCACTAACTGCAACAAAACCCTTATTTCCACGGCAAAATGAAACCAAACCCTTCTTATCGTCCGCCTTAAAGTTGGTCAATGGACTATTGCCAACTGCATTTCTAAAGGCAATCATATTTGCAATAGCGGGCCAACGATGTTCACAAACCCAACCATTACGGCATTGATCATTCGAATCGAATTGTGGACTTTCAATATTAAAAGATGCATCATGTGGTGGACCATCTTGGTCGGACTTAAAGTCGAATGAACTCATCACACGTGGAATGCCGTAGGGATGGGCCAGAGTGAAGACATAAGCGGCTGTGAATTCGCGTGGACTCTTATAGTTCAAAGTGTAAGAATTCTGACGTTGCAAGTCGTGGTTGTCGACGAAAATAAGTGCACTTTCGTGGGGTAACATGCCCATGTGCGGTCCACCGTAGTTCTTGAGGGCATTGGCTTTGGAGTCATGTTTGAAGAACTTGGCCATGTTCGTTGGATGGGCGAATTCAGTAACAGCGCCTAAGAAATTATACTTGAATTTCCAATAATCACCAACTTCTTGATAGATGAAAGGATATGCATTGGCTCCAAGACCAAGCTCCTTGGACAATGGATTCAATCGGCTGTAGATTTTCTATATTATGAGAGGGAAGAAATAAATCGAGAGTTGTGATTCGAAAAAAAAAATCTATCTACATACCTTCAGATCCTCGGGATACATGTGTTTGGCAGCATCGACTCTAAATCCAGCAGCTCCGATAGCTGTCAAGGAGTTAAGGAAATTTGCGATTTTTTCCTGAACGTATGGAATAGTTTGATTGAGATCGTGTAGACCGACCATTTCGCACACCCGAGCTTCCCTTAGATCATCGTAATTGTTGATTTCACAGGGTGGGTAGTTGAAATGAGAAGAATTGTAAGGTACTCCGGGATAGCCAAAAAAATGTGGAGCAGCAGGTGTGCCACCTGTTCCTCTAGCTACACCATTTGTATTTCCAGACATATGATTTGGAACAACATCAACATGAATCCTGCAAAGATTTGGATATGTCTTAGCCAAAGATCTGTAAAAGATTTGTGTAAATTATACTCACAATACTCCAGCCTTGCGACACCTACGTGTCATTTCTAAGAAGTCTCTAGCATCTCCAGATCTTGACTTAATTCTATAGGATATTGGTTGATAACGTTCATACCAGGGACGACCTGGAATTACCAGATATTCGTTTGCTGGTGATGTCTGAACAGCTGCATATCCATGTGGCCCCAAGAATTCTTCACATTCCTTGGCAATATCAAGGAATTTCCATTCGTGTAGATGTACAATTCCACTACGATTTGGCAGGAAATGAGTCTTATCGAGAGGAAGTTTCAACGAACTCGATTTGACATTTTCCGGTAGCAATAAAGCTACCAAAAGAAGGCTTACAAAACTTGCAGATAGCTTCATTTTGAACTAAAGGTTTTTGCACATCCAGACGTCTTTTTATAGTTTAGCCTTTGTTTACATTATCTTATTATTTTTTCTCGATTTATCTAATAACTGAGGGATTTTAAATTGCACAGGTGTACCTCATTAGATGCATCTTTTCATAACGTTAATGTAAATATTTAACGAGATGAACATTTGTTTTTTTTTCAAACAGCTAATGTAAACTTAAATTCCATGGTGACCACTTC
Organism: Eupeodes latifasciatus; assembly: GCA_920104205.1. Taxonomy (NCBI): domain Eukaryota; kingdom Metazoa; phylum Arthropoda; class Insecta; order Diptera; family Syrphidae; genus Eupeodes; species Eupeodes latifasciatus. The sequence continues at coordinate 14,751,770 of OV049924.1, read as the reverse complement.
ATTGGTGACGTTTGAGATGACTTCAAACATGTTTTTTTGACGGATGTGTAGTAAATGCATGGGGTATTACAAACTTCAAAAGTTTTTTGCTGACTTTTTTAAATTTAAAAATGTTGGAGGATTTCTCTTCCATCATTCTATTACCACTTTCCAAAATATCATGAGAAGTTTCGATGGTTATTTTGCCAATTTATGTTTCTTAGATCTAAGAAATTTCCGTATTCTCATAAATACGAGTATAAACAAAATTTGTCACTTTTGTTGGCAGAAATTTAAGAATAGTAGAATGGTTTGACAGCTGAGAATGTTTAACTTTGTTGAAATTTCTTTTTAATATGGTTTGACAAGCTAACAAATTGTAGAAATTTACTTTGAAAAAAAAAAAAATTTCTTAGCGGAATTCATAAGCTATCTTAAGGCCATTAATGAATCCACTCAAATTGACTGTTTGGCTTTGATTATGTTTAAATTCTGGCGGCATCATCGGACTTAACTGACTGATTTTTTGATCGATGACATTTTGTTCCAACGTGACGGAGTAAATTGTCATACAGCGCACTCAATAATCAATTTGGTGACAATTTTGTTTTCAGAAAAGGTGCCCTTGCCCTTAACTAGACCCTACTTTGGGTGACTTAACGCTTCTCGATTACTTTTTATGATGCTATGTTAAGGGATTGGTTTATGCGATGATTAAAGCCAACATTAACAGTAGTTAACACTGGAACAAGTTGAAGAGACAATGTAACTCGTAGAAATTATCTACCAGATAAAATTGATTCCACAATATTTTTGCCTCCTCCTTTCTATTTAAAGTTCTCAAGCTCTTAGAAAAACAACCGATATCCATTTTTAAAACTTGAGAGCACAGTGGCACCAAGTAAGGTTCAGCTTTAAGGCCAGTGCTTTTTATCATAATTATATTATTGGTTAAACGAGGTTGCTGATTATTTCGATGAGTTGCAAAGTGTACCAAGAAAGCTAACTTTTTGATTTAGATTGGAATTAATCTTGGTTGTAGATCTTGCGTTAGACAAAAGCATCATTTGTTAAGCTATTTCTAAGACACTTTATTTTATAATCTAATAATAAATATACAATGTGTGCCAGTTCATTTTTTTTTTCGAATTTTACAAAATCTTTTCAATTTCATTTCGTGTGAAGTATTTTTTTTTATTTAAATGTCTCATTTTCTTTTTGTTTCTATAAATAATTGCATTATTTAATTTAATTATTAACTAAACATATTTTGTTTAGTTTTAATAATTTTTGCAATTCTATTCTCTGATAGCTAATTATAATACACAGAATTTTTTCTTATAAAACAACATTTTTTAAACTTAATAAGCTGAATACGAAAAACTTTGTTTTTGTTGATTAAAATTTAACAAAAGAAATAAGTTATGCCATTAAAAATATTCTTCCAGCCTTAAATAGAATATTTTTAGTGGTTTCTGTCTTAAGTTCTTAAAGCATATTTTGTTGTTGAGTTATTAAGAAGGATTGTAAAATCATTTCGGAGGCCTTTGTTTATTTAGATTTTTTTAAATAGATTTTTGTTAAGAATTATTTAATTATTTGTCTTATTTCATATTTTGTTTTTATTTAGTAAATTTCAGTAGCGCCATCTTGTGCATTGCCCAGTAACTCCCTTGCACTTATTGCACCATCACGATTGACATCAACAAATCTATGCAAAAGTAGACGAATTAGAGCTGGATTCGCTGTCAATTCATGAGCCATCCATTCAATTGGAATGCTATTAAAAACAAAAAGTAGAAAATTATATACCTTCTTATAAAATTAATTGAAATTTTATGAATATAAACATTAGTTACCTTTCATCCTCTAAATCTTCCAAACCACTGTTTGACATCTTATCTCGACTTATAGGTGAATCTCTCTTTCCATAACCTCGAGCAACCATTATTTCTGGATTTTTAAATGGTGCACGAATTTGTCGTCCATTGCGTACTGACATTGGGAATGTCAGTGTAAAAGGGCCAGCTTCGACAAGACTGAGGACCAATAATATTGAAATTGCAATCAGGAGAACTCTGCTGAAAGTTGACATTCTGAAACTGTAAAATGGAAGACAAAATCAAAATGCCATCAACTATAACCTTGTACATAGTTTGAGTATTATTAAAGTTTATTTTAATTTGGCATCACTTTTTCTTATGACAGCTGACATTACGTACTTATATGAATGCTTGTGTTTCAAATAATTTTAAATACCTAATAAATGAAAGACAATTTTATCAGCGTTACTAATTCAAACTAAAACTTATTGCAATCTAATATAATGTACATACATTCGCCGAAACAGGAACTGTAAAGAATACAACCCTACCCACATAATTTGATATTTGAAATTATGCGGAACATGTTTGTCCAAAGTCGAGACTTTCTGTGTTTAGTTATAGACCTTTGCAACGTCAACAATAAATACAATGCCAAAAACTTTATCCAGTCCAATCAAGGAAGGATATTTGTTCAGTTCATTCGATATAATATAAGTAAGATATTACTATCTATAAAGACCAAATTATGTATTCCAAGTGAGCATTATGTATATCCTTTCACATAATTGTCCATTGTGTATTTTCCCATATTTTAGTTTACATAGGCCAAACACCTCGCTCGTATCCTTTGAGTGATGAGTTAGAAAATATTGCTTTCTTTATTAATTAATTAACCTTGTTTATAAAAGAGTCTTAATATTCTTTTTGACTGTCCGCTGGCGCTGACATAGTTTTTTGATAAGATTAAGGAAAATGACAATCACGTTACAGCTGTCAAAACAAATAAAAGTTTAACTTGACTTTTCTCATCGATCTTCTTTTGGTCAGTGGGAAAGGTTATATTTTTATAAACTAGAAATGTGTATACACTCTAATGAGTATTTAAGCTATTTATACGAACTCGTATTTTACCAACTCATGAACTTATTAACATATCGTAGTTGTCACTTTTAATGTTTATTCAAAATTGGATTTTTGAAATTTGCCTAACGATATTGCGAGGAAAATTTGCCATATGTGCACCTGTTTTCACATTCGTACTAATGTTGTTTTGTTTCAAAACTAAAGGGTGTTTTGGTTTTCAAAAAGCTCGAATAAATTCCAGCCGAGAGGTTCAATTTTCGACTTCTTTTTTCTGTATGCGACCACTTTGGGGTCTAATATGTTAGCAATACCATGCCAAATATTCTCTTCCAAGAAGTCAAGTGGTTTAATCTACATAGACAAGCGACTTCATCTTGAAATCCACTACACAAACCCGCGACACTAGATAATTGGGTCACCAAAAGTTTCCTTAAATAAATTGATGTCATGCAAACTGAACCATTATTTTGCTAATAAATTTGCACGATTTGCAAAAGTTTTTCCAAAGTAAGTTTATAAATAATGAAATGGTATAAATCAAGAGACAGCTGTCAAAACGAGCAATTCCGAAAAAAGTATTGCCAGATTGAAAACCACACGTCTAATAAAACAAGTGTCAGATAGTACAGCAAGCTTTAAGTAAAGTCAAAGGAAATCTATTACAATTTAATTTTAAAACGAATTTCACAGACATTATTTTTAAAACTGCTGTCAAAAAGAGATAATTCCTCTTAGTGAAATATTTGTCTGTCAACGTTCATTATTAACTTCCCATAGGAAGTTATTGTAATGGGTCCGATTTGTCAAATTGAAAATTTTGACATTTCTCGACGTTTCAAGGTCCCTAGAGTCGAAATAAAAGATTTTTAGAAAGATGTCTGTGCGTGCGTGTGTACGAACGTCCGTACGTTCGCGACGTTTTTTTCGTCGTCCATAGCTCAAGAACCAGAAGAGATATCGACTTCAAATAAATTTTGTTATACAGATAATAAGGCAGAAAGATGCAGAAAGGGCTCTCAAGAAAATTGCGTGGGTGGTTTTTTTACCATAGCAGTTTAAAAAAAAGGTGAAAATTTTGGTTAACCCTAAATATCTCATGAACCAATGTCGCTAGAGACTTGAATTAAATTTTATATTATATATTGTAACGTGATACAAAACAATTATATTTTTGGAAAAAAATTCAATTAACGGTTTTTTTTATAAATCAAAAAAACTGAAAAAAAAAAATTTGTCACTTCGAAAATTTTACGACTAAAATATGATTTCATTTTTAAAACAATTTTGTGCAATGAAGAATAATGTTTTTGACATCTGATAAAATTTTGAGAAAAATCGAATTGACAGTTTTTTTACAAAAAATAATAACCTAAAAAAAAATAAAAAAAAAGTTGGTAAAAATTGAGTTTTGACTCAAATATCTTTTCAAGACTTTGAGATATTGGCTTTAAACTACTTTTATCTTTCAAAAAATGTTGTTTTCAACATTCAGTAACATTTTAAAAAAAATAGAATTGACAGTTTTTTTACAAAAAATTAAAAACCGAAAAAAAAATTTAACAAAAGTTGGTAAAAATTGATTTTCGACTTAAATATCTTTTCAAAAATTTGAGATTATGGTTTCTAACTAATTTTAACTTATAAAAAATATTGTTTTCAACATTAGGAAAAATTTTGAGAAAAATCGAATTGACAGTTTTTTTACAAAAAATAAAAACCTAAACAAAAAAATTAATAAAAATTGGTAAAAATTGATTTTCGACTCAAATAGCTTTTCAAAAATTAAAAATATTGGCTTCAAACTTATTTTATTTCACAGAAAATATTGTTTTTTATATTCAATAATTTTTTTATAAAAATCCAACAGTCCGTTTTTTCATACAAAAAATAAAATCTACAAAAAATAGAACGCAAATTTGGTAAGAATTGATACATTTAGACAAACTTTTAAGCAAGACAAATCGATAGACGGGATGGGAAGTTATCAGTGTGGGTCGCATCCTAGCCTCTTTTTTATTAATTTGGGTTTAAATTTTAATTTAAAAAAAGTTAAGACAACATTTAGTACTAAAAAAAATTAGGTGGGGTAACAGTAAGTAGCCTAGTGACTTGTGATTTTCGATTTAGGGGCGTGATATCCAGAAGTCGATGTGCATTCAAGGAAAAACATCAAAAATATAGGGCTCTCCAAGTGGGCTAAGGACAACAAAATCATCCCAGGTATTCAATTGGGCTTTAAGGCGGGACTTGACACTTGTTCATGCTTGTTTCTGATATCCTGTCTGGTTGACTTGGAGAAAGCATTCAATACCGTATGGTTAGAGGCCCTTTATATAAAGCTGACCAGACTTGGCATACGTAAACCACTGTTGTATATGCTTTATGACATGCTTAATGGCAGTCGGTTTGTTTTCAAAAGTGGCAATGTAACTTCTACGACAATTTTTTATATTAAAAATGGTCCTCAGGAGGGAGCGGTTAACTCGCCGATCTTGTTCAGCATTTACACCAGCAGCGATATGATAGGCGGTCTAACTCAAGCAATTGCGTACGCGGACGACCTAATTGCGTACAAAATGGTCTATTTTGCAGTGTGACTTCTACAAGATTCAGCAATATTGCGATGACTGGAAGTTAAAAAAAAATGTAGGACTGCGTTGTATGGAGCCTCAAAGGATACCAGAAAGAACTGAAAAATCTAGTGATCGTGGGACCAAATCGACAGGCACTGGCGAATAAAATTGGAGTAAAGTACCTTGGCATCTGGTTAGATCAGTATTTGTATTTCGACAGACATATGAGTGCTGCTTTGGCCAGAACTAAGGGAGCTTTCGCCCTGACAAAACGGTTGTTTTTTTAACAGCCGTCTTGACAGCAGTGTGAAGGAGATTTGCTTTATGGTTATCAACCGGCCGACGATAGCCTATGGGTGCCCGGTATTGTTCAACGTTGCCCCATCTGAAATGGAAAAGATTCAGGTGTTTGAGAGGCAATGTCTTCAACGCTGCCTTGGATTTCATAGAACACAAGAGTCGGAGTACAATCATTACAAACCCCTTATCAAATGTTGTTATTGATAAGGGGTCATCCTTATTTTGTTGCGGGAAAGCCTAAGTAAAGAAAGCACGATAGAAGCGGAAGCCAAACTTACCAACAAAAGAAATTGATTTTTTTTAATCAAATGACTACCTTATGTTTATTTTGTTCCTATTCAAAAAGTTTAAATACATTTTAATTGTTTCATGTTGTTAAATAAAATAAATGATTCTTTATCAAAAGTCTATCGAAGGTAAGATTGACCGTTTTCCCTTGGTCGTCTTGAGTCAACAAAAACTAATTGTTTGATATCCTTTAAAAAAGAAAATAAGAAAGTTATTTTTTTAAATGACATCCTTGTGTAAACAATACCTACTCTTCTATAACAGGATCAAGTGTCTAATTTGTAGCTGAGAATTTTCTTAACTTTCTTCTACTTAGTTTGTTTGTTCGTGGGAATTCTTTGCCTTTTTCCTTTCTATAAACGTATCTCCTTATGGGGATGTTTAACCATGCGATAAAATGCATTTAGCAAGGATAAACGATGTAGCATCGAGAAAAGAATAAGGACTATTTTTATATAGAAAATAGAAGGATAGATTAACTTTTAACCGACCAACACACTTTTTTGTTTTCGTATAAATTTTTTGCCGTCTATGGTTAGTTTTAAAAAAGAGTATGAGTTTATTTGTTAGACTAAGGATGCTTGGTAGGATGGAATTTGAGCTAAAATCTAGAAATAGGGAACTCATTAAGTTTTGTCTGTCTTAATTTTTTCAAAATTTGTTCATCTAATTAAAGTGAGTTTAATAGAAATCATGCAACACCAACGCAAAACCTACTCTTTTTTAACTTACATATGTTTGGTTTCTTCATCGCATAAAGCTTAAATCTAAAGTCTAAGGAGAATTTTTTTATTTTGGTTTATTTTTAACTGGTTTTTGGTAGGTAATTTTAATTTGGAATTTCCTCGACAGAGTTAACACCTTGTTTGTTTTTAATTCATATCCTACAACATCAGATTGATGTGTTCTCAATCTGATTTTTTATGTTCAAAATTAAAAATTTCTTTTTGTTCATAGAAAGTTTTAATTTCCAACCGATAAGGTTTGTGTTATTCTAAACTTCATTAAAGGTGGTTGTTCTTAGCAGGTACAATCAATGATAGTACCTATATATTTGGATTTGGAAAATAGGACAGCCTTACAGTTTTGTATAAACAGGTGAGTGTTATTAAACTTATCTCTATGCCAACATCTTTAAACAAAATCACTCAAGCAAATTATTTATTACCCTAAAATTGAGCAACTTAGATAAATGTTAAGGTACACTTGTTTTAAGACTTATGTGTTCTTACACACAAGTTATTTTTCATTTCTTATATAAAAGGTGTTTTTAAGACATTTGGTTTTCAAGAAGAAATAAAACGCATATAATTTAAGCTTATGGCCAAGCTTAAAGCTTAATTATCAAGATGAGGGTTTGCCATTGTGTTTTAAAAATGATTTTAAAACACAATGCCAAATGACCGCCGCGGCTGGCTCGAATAAATTCCAGCCGAGAGATTCAATTGTCGGTGGAGTCTATAGTTCCAGTTAGGTTGAACTACTTAGTGAACACCTTATAGGGCTACTACGACATATGAAAAGCAGGTTGAAGGTCGTACGTCACGATGATTTTCTAACTACATAAAGAAAACCATGTTGCGAAGCACCAACAAGTCTCAGATACGGAGGGATTTACTGTTGACAACCCACGCAAACGATAAAGGACAACGAACTTCGAATATGCACTCAGAATGTTAGGTCCCTTAATAGACCACGTGTAGCCGAAGAACTAGCGGAGGCCCTAGACTGCTATAAAGCATGACATCACCACTCTCCAGGAAATGCCATGGAATGGGCCGGGCCAAAAAGAGGATGAAAAACTGTGATATTTACTATGGTTACTGCTACCGAGAAAATCAACAACACTTATTTAGGCGCGGTTTTGTCATTAGAGTCAGATGTAGGCAACAAGTCTTGAGATATAGGTGCATCAACAAGCGCCTTATGACAATCCGCATTAAGGCTAAATTCCGGAACATTACGATATTAAAATTGTCCTGGGCGGTTTTAATGCCAAGCTAAGAAAGGAAGACATTTTTACTGCAATAATCGGGAGATACAGCCTGCACGACAACATTTCCGATAACGGATTCAGGCTCATCGATTTTAGTGCAGGCGAAATGCGTTTTTACAACTCAACATCCACAAAGAAATTTGGAGTTCTACAGATCAATCTACCGTCAACCAGATTGACCATATTGTGATCGACGCTAGACTTGCTCCAGCATCACCTATTTCGAAAACCTCTGCCGCCAACACAATGTATCGAGAACCAGTGACAACATTGAGAAGATGCAATCAGGGAAGCCGCTTCTGACGTGCTGTGCTGGGTTTCAAGCAGCCACCAAAAAGAAACCCCTGGTTTTATGGGAATGTCGGCAGGCGAATGAAGCCAAACAACAGGCACGCAAAGCAGTGATGCAAAGAAGGACGAGAGCTGCTGTCAAGCTCTATAAGCAGACGAGGAGAGAGGAACACCGACTTCTTAGAAGGAAAAAGAGAGTATGAGAAGCGTGCGGTTGAAGATGTATAGAGGTTCAAAAGCAGGAATAAAGTTCGAAAGTCTTATGAGCAGGTGAAACGAAATTCACAAGTACAACTCGTCCGTTTTTGCAGGATGACCATGGAGAATTCGCGCTGCTCCATAAAGATTGGAAGCAACTTAGCAGAACCTTTCGATGTCAAAATAAGCTTTAGACAAGGTGATGCGCTGATACGGTCCCTTATGCATAGAAGGTGAGTGGTGGAGAAGATGGAACGACGAGCTGCACGGGCTGTACAGCGACGTAGACTTAGCCAGAAGGGTAAAAGTCCAACGACTGAGATGACTGGGTCACGTAGAGCGCATGGAAACCAAAACTCCGGCCCGGAAAGTCTTCGAATACACACCCACAGGATAACGCAGTAGAGGAAGACCGCGGATTAGCTGGCGCGCACAAGTGGAAAGTGACCTCACCAAATTTGGAGTGCGAAACTGGAGACATATGTATAGCTAGAGACCGAGCTAGATGGAGAAGTTTGTTGAGTGAGGCTCTAGTTCACACAGGACTGTAGCCCCACCTTAAGTAAGTAAATAAATAAACCAACTGACAGCTGTCAAGAAGGCTAACAACTCTAAAGAAACCACACGTCTTAGAAAAACACCCGTTACAAGAGAGCATACAATACCTGACTACTAACTACTTAAATACGTAGGTACATATTGTACTTCACATACATATGTATGTATATATGTATATCATGTCTTTCAGTTAATTTCATGGCTTTTAAGTTTTATAGGTACCTGAGAATTTTATTTTCTATTTTTTTTTTCTATTTTAGTTCCTTGTGTGAATTTTCTACTATCAATTTTTCTGATTCATTCATTCGCAATTGATTAAAAATAAATTGAATTTAAGCCATCATCGTTTGATTGACAAAAACAAGAAAAATAATACGTAAGGTTGATATCATTCATTTTCTGTTTTATTGATAATTTTGAAATCCTTATAGAAATCGGCACTATAGAAATAGATCAATTGTTTAAAACTTAATTAAGAACTTAAATATCAATAATAATACACTTTATTTCTAATATCAATCAATATCAATATCAATCAATATCCTGTCTTTATAATGAGAAGATAATCAATTTATTTGCAAGTGGTGAAAAGAAATATTTTCAAACGAAAAGTAAAGCTAAAATAGAAAAATGGAAATTTGATAAGAACTTAAGTTTTGGAGAAACAAAAATGTGAAATTAGGTCCGTAAAGCTGGAAACACCACAATCTAATTTCGAAATTCTAATGATGCAGACATTTAGGGCTCTTTTTGTGCTAATATAGTGCTCTAATCCCGATTGGTTCAAAAATCCCTTCCCCCTCAAACTTGTGGTTTGAACCTTTAGGTTCATAATGATGATAACTGATGATGAGGGAATTTACGGCTCTTTTTGGGCTCCTAAGTTAACGAAACTCCAAATTAGTATCTCCACCCCTTATCCCCTAAATTGAGTCAGAAAGTTGAAATTTTTGCAGACTTTCTAAATTAAATAAAATTTAAAAAAACTAATGATGGGGTCATTAAGTGCTATTTTTGGGCTCCTTAGTTCGCGGAACTACAAATTGTTTTTTTAAGCCCATATCCCCAAACTTAAGTCGTAAAGATAAAACTTTTGGAGACCTTCTCAACCAAACACATGAAAGGATTTAAAATACCTTTAATATGCTGGAGACATAGTGTGAGCATTAAGAAACGAAAATGGGTTTGAAAGGAGGTGTTGGTGTACATTGGTTCTGGAATATTGCAATTAAGGGTAAACTGATGGGCATTCCTAGAAGCGCGAGTATTATGGTTGAATTTTTTGAGGGGAGGTATGCAACTGGCTATTTCAGTAGAGTGTATTCCGTTCAAATAATGGTAAGAAATTGTGAGACAAGAAACTCAACGACGATATTTGGGTGACGTAATTGAGTTAATGATGCTATTGTCGCCAATCTTCTTAAAAGCTCTTTGTTAAATGCTGTCGAAGTGGCTTAAATAAGTTTCTGGAGCACCAGCCCATAGATGGGAGTTATACTCAAGCTTTGGAGGTATAAAGGCTTCATAAATTGTAGCCAGATCAAAAGGAGGGACACATTTCTTTCATCGTCTCAAAAAACCGAAACGTCTTGCGGCATTTTTGGTGACTTCGCGGTTTATAACTATTCCACAAGAGGTGGTTGTGATTCACATACCGAGAGTATCGAGATGTGCAGTTTTATTTATGCAAGTTCCACCCATTTATAATGGGAAATGAGGAGTATCTCGCTTAAACGATACAAGACAGCGTTGGGCTTTCGAAGCATTAAATTCCACTCGGTTTCTTATTCCCTATTGTACAATGTACAATGTACAATGCTGTGTAGGTCAGAAGAATTGAATAAGCTTAACATATTTTGTCGTTGTAGTTCGACAATCCAAAGGAGAGGGATGTGAATTCATATGAAAAGCTAAGAGTATTATCGTCAGCAAAACAATTAATTGGATTAGGAGTAGCAGACAGGACATCGTTAAAGAACACAAGAAAGAGTGCCAGAGGCAAACAAGAGCCCAGGGGCACACCAGCATTTATTTTATAATATAATATTTTATTTATAGCCAAATTTTGTGTTTAAATTTTTCATACTTAAATCTATATTGCACAATTTACAGAGATTGGTATATATGCTACCTTACTACTGCCAAGTATACACAATTTTGTAATCAATTATAAAAAGCTTTAATTGGAGATTTGAAGGAAAAGCTACTGTTAAAAACCTTCATTTAATATAAGTATATTATATATTTATATGCATAAGAAAAAAAACATAAAAAGGCGTAGATGTGTTCAGAGAAGGGGTGGTTTAAAAAAGTTAATAAATAAATAAGCATATAATAATATTATATTTAAAAAAAACGGTGAAATAAATAATTAAATAAATAAATAAGTAACTTAAAAAATAACGTTGAAATACAAAAAAGAAAAAAAAATGAAAAAATAAATAAATATATGAATAATAAATAATTGTATAAAAATTAATAACAGTTAAACATTTATCAGTCTTCAATAAATAAATTTGTTTATAATATAGTAAACATATTATAATACTAAAAAAGAGGCTGGGATGCGACCCATACTGATAACTTCCCATCCCGTCTGTCAATTTGTCTTGCTTAAAAGTTTGTCTACATGTATCAATTTTTACCAAATTTGGAAACTATTTCTTGTAGATTTTATTTTTTTATGAAAAAACGGACTGTTGGATTTTTATAAAAAAATTACTGAATATCGAAAAAAATATTTTCTGTGAAATAAAATAAGTTTGAAGCCAAAATTTTTAATTTTTGAAAAGCTATTTGAGTCGAGAGTAAATTTTTTTTTTTTTTGTTTTTTATTTTTTGTAAAAAAGACTGTCAGTTCGATTTTTCTTTAAATTTTATCGAACATTAAAAACAATATTTCTTGTAAGATAAAATTAGTTTGAAGCCAATGTTTCAAAGTTTTGAAAAGATATTTACGTCGAAAAACAATTTTTACTAACTTTTGTTAATTTTTGTTTAGGTTTTAAACTTTTTGTACAAAATCTGTCAACTCGATTTTTTGCAAAATTTTACTGAATGTTGACAACAATATTTTTTGAAAGATAAAAGTAGTTTAAAGCCAATATCTTAAAGTTTGGAAAGATATTTTAATCGAAAATCAATTTTTACCAACTTTTATAAATTTTTGTTTAGGTTCTTATTTTTTGTAAAAAGACTGTCAATTCGATTTTTCTCAAAATTGTTCCTAATGTTGAAAATAATATTTCTTATAAGTTAAAATTAGTTGGAAGCCATAATTTCAAATTTTTGAAAAGATATTTGAGTAAAAATCAATTTTTACCAACTTTTGTAAAATTTTTTTTAGGTTTTTAATTTTTTGTAAAAAAAACTGTCAATTCGACTTTTTTCAAAATGTTACGGAATGTTGACAACAAAATTTTTTTAAATATAAAATTAGTTTAAGGCCAATATCTCAAATTTTTGAAAAGATATTTGAGTCGAAAGTCAATTTTTACCAACTTTTATTAATTTTTTTTAGGTTTTTATTTTTTGTAAAATACTGTCAATTCGATTTTTCTCAACATTTTATCAGATTTCAAAACATTATTTTTCGTTGCACAAAATTGTTTTGGAGATAAAATCATATTTTAGTCGTAAAATTTTCGAGGTGACAAATTTCTTTTTTCAGTTTTTGTTGATTTATAAAAAAACCGTTAATTGCATTTGTTTCCAAAAATATACTTGTTTGGTATCACGTTACAAAATATTATATAAAATTTAATTCAAGTCTCTAGCGTTTTTGTTTCGTAAGATATTTACTATTTAGGGTTAACCAATATTTTCACCTTTTTTTTAAACTACTATGATAAAAAAAACCACCCACGCAATTTTCTTGAGAGCCCTTTCTGCATCTTTCTGCCTTATTATCTGTATAACAAAATTTATTTGAAGTCGATATCTCTTCTGGTTCTTGAGCTATGGACGACGAAAAAAACGTCGAGAACGTACGGACGTACGTACACACGCACGCACAGACATCTTTCTAAAAGTCTTTTATTTCGACTGTAGGGACCTTGAAACGTCGAGAAATGTCAAAATTTTCAATTCAACAAATCGGACCCATTACAATAAATTCCTATGGGAAGTTAAAAACAAATAAAATAGACAGACAGAAAAACGGAATACCACCTTTTTTCGACTTCCTAACATCTTAATGTCATGTTTTGATAAACATTTCGACTTAAAATTGTTTAAAGAGTGCAGTATATAGTTCCTCTATTTCGCAAGTATAAAGTTGCATACCCTCAACTTTGCCGGTTTTAAACATCAACAACATACGAAATAATCAGGTGCAACGTAAACTATATACAACTTAGGTATAAATATAATTAATAAACAAAGTTTCATCTATTAAATTTCACCCTTTGGCTAATGTGCCCCGGCTTTCCATTGGAATGCACAGCACACCGTATAACACCAAACCAACCAAAAGCTTACATATAAATATTGCTTATTTACTTTAAAAATATCCTACACAATTTATAGAAAATTAATTGAATTTGCATAAATTAACACCTCTCAATGTAATTTACCTGAGGAGGAATTATCAAGGAGGAAAACAGAACAATAAAATAACCATAGTGCAATCAATTTTCCATTCAATTCGATTATGCATGATCCAATCTATAAGACAAAAGATAATAAAATGATAGTCGTTAAGAGTAAGAGACACCTTTGCAAACTGCAGCTATAAGTTAAAATTTTTAGTAAAAAGGCTTTATCAACCTTAAGCTTTGATACCACATAAAAGTGATGACATTTTTGTTTGATTCTACTTATTTGTATAGTGTCTCAATCACATCAAGCTCAATTGATGCTACCCTTATACCCATATTTACCCAAGAATTTTGCATTGTAAATATTTAGTTTTTGACACAGGGCAAAAGGAATTCAATTAGAGATGGCAGAAAGCCTCTATGCGCTATAACCTATCTAGGTTGCTTTGAAGATACTCTGCGGTGTGTGCTGAGACTTTTACTTAAATGAAGACAAGAACATTTATTTAAACGTACAAGACTTTTGTTCTTTTGTTATTAACGTAGGTATATTTTATAAATGCATGTACAGAGGTTTTCAATTGGTTGGGACTTAAAAAAAAAAACAAGCATCCTTGATGAGACATCAATGGGTTTTTACTTTATTGTTAGGAGAATGGTATTTCAAAAACTTTATGAATACCCTTATGATGATAACCAAAACCAGTGCAACCAATTTGGAAAGGGGTAAATATTGAGCCTGGTAAAGCATTCCACATTCGTGAAGTGCAGCTAAAAAAGAATCTCTGTACTTAAAGGTTCGTTTAAGGTTGGGCTCGAGGTGGAACTGATGAGTATTCTGGTTGAATTGTGTGAGGGGAAAAATGCCACTGGCGATAAAATAATGATAGACAAGAAACTGTGCGACAGGGCTCAAGAGGTTCAAATGATTAAATTAAACAGCGTTTTTAGAGCTCTTTGTTGAATTCTTTCCAAGAGACTCCATTGAGTCATTAAAACACTTGCCCAAATATGAAAATGACTCGAATTTCGGAATAAAGATTTCATACTTTTATCGCATCGGTGGAGAAAGCCAAAGAACTTAACAGCGTTTTTGATGACCTTAAATACATGATCACTCCCCAAGAAATAGTTTTTCATGTACATACCTAAAACTTAAAGGTATTCTGTTTCTTTGATGCAAAGTGCCACCCACAAATTAAAAGCTCAGGAATTTGTTGTCAGAGCTAGAAGTTTCAGACAAGAGATCATATACAAAATTAAGGAAGAGTGTTGAAGTAAAAACGGAGCCCTGAGGCACACCAGCGTTTATTTTGTGAACATCAGATTTGAACCCGTTAAATACTATTTGTCTAGAAGGTAATTTTTAATCAAACCAAATGAAAACATTTCCCATAAGAATTTATAATGTCAAGTGCAATAACCTTACTTTCTCCAAAACGATGGATGACATTACTCCCACACAGTCCAATGTTTTGGGGACGACATCTTAAGCAAGAAGTGCTTGCATTGATATTGTAAATATTTTCGTTCAATTTGACACTCCATATCATGCGAGTAATTTGTTCGTTTGAGCCATAAGAGATGTGGTGGTTGGTTATATTAAATGAGTATGATGAGTATTTCTCAAAACGCGAAGGTTAGTATTAAAGAAGATGGCTTTTTGAAGATTTGGACAGTTGATAGAGTCAGAAAGGAGATATTTGTCGACGTTCTTCCAAAAACCATGAAATTAATTAATTGATACGCCTGCAAAGGCAGGTCTTGAACGGCAAATCAAAGGAAGCGTATATGCATATGCATGTCTTGACAAGTTAATCATACTTGAGAGTCGTATTCAAGGAGGGGACGGAAAAAAATTATGATGAGATTTTGAAACGTTTTACAAAGCCGTGTGCTGAGCTAGCTTTAAGTATTATATCGTCTATAAATAAATAAATTGGGTGGCGCAACAGTCCGTTAAGAACTAGGGCCTAGTGACTTACAACTTCTCAACCATTCCTGTGTGCGAGTACTGTTTTCAGGGATGGAGGGGACCTACAGTTTTAAGCCGAATCCGAACGGCAAATTTTGAGAAAGCACTTTTCATGACAAGAATTACTCTTGGAGAATTTGTCAATTCCTCGCAAGAGGCAGTACCCGTGAACACTTTTTTTTTTTTTTTTTTTTATTTAGGTGGCACAGGCAGGGATCGAACCCAAGACCTCTGGCATGATAGTCCAACGCACTAACCATCATGCCACGGGTATATCGTCTATATGGGTCTGGAAATTGAGCTCTTGGTCACATAAGTGTCCAAGGTCGCGAATAACCTCAAAAAGCTTTCGTAAAAAAGTAGTATTTATTAATCCATGATAGAGGCCCTAAGTGGCTTCCTTGTGGTATGCGAGAGGTAGTAAGAAAAAAATTAGAGGGAACACATTTAAAGCGAAAATTGTAAATGCGGTTTTTTAAGTTAGCAGAAATCCATTTCAACAAAATTGGTGCTTTAGTTTTGAGGACTGGTACTTACCCGTGTTCATCATTTTTGTAGTAAATTTTAATAATTTTAATGCGTCGTCAAGCTGTCAGCTGTCAAGTGATTTGTTTTTCGTTTGATATGACTTTTCAACATAAATAGACTGACGCTTAAACAACCCTTCTGATAGACGTATCGCACGAATTTAGTTCAGCGATGAAGCTCACTTTTAGTTAAATGGATATGTTAATAAACAAAACTGCCGTATTTGGAGTGGTGATTATTCTTAAGGGTATTTTTTAATATGGGAGCCATGACTGACTGACTTTTTTGTTTATGAATTGAATAGGAGTGGTTTGAACGAGGGGGCACATCATGTCACACAACTCGTGCTACAATCGATTTATTAAATCTATTGAAGTAAACGTTTGGTAACTTTATATATTTACGGTATGGACACGTCAATTGGCCTCCAAACGTGTTTTTTTTAAAGACGCTTGACTATTTTCTGTGAGATAATGTAAAGTGTCCATAGTCTCCGCCAATAAACTCAAAACTATTGACCATTTGGAGGACAACATTCACCGCCTTATTGCCGCTAATTTTGGAAAAACTCATCAAAAATAAGACCTCCAGATTAAACTACGTACGAGCCAGCCGTGGCGGTCATATAGCAGAAATCATATTTAAACTAAAAAGCCAAAAACATTTCTTTCGAATAAAGTAAAATTCATTTCGATTTATAATAATCATTTTCGATTTATTCCATTTAAAAGTTACAAAATATGTTATTCAAAAAACACCATTTGTAAGGTTAAACAAGAATTTAATTTATACCGATCCAGCCCTGATCAGAGAATCTATATTTAGAACTCAACATGCTATTTTAAATCCATTTCGATTTCATAAAGAGTCCTTGCAGGATAATAGGAAGATTATTTTTTTCCAATGCCGTTCTATATGTTGAAGATTCCTTTATTAGCTCTTCAAGCTTTTAACATCTCCATGATTATTGTATAAGAATTAAAAACATTAAAAGGCTCTTAAAGTATACTAATTAATTCCTTAAGTAAGAGTATTTAAACTTGGATATTTCTACACTTTAATTGAGTGTAGATAAAGGAAGACAAATTCTTATTAATTGAATATTAAAAGAAGTTAAGGAACATGTATGATAAGTTCAATTTTCTTTGGAAAATTAAATATGAAATTAGTGTTGTACGGTCATTTCAAATAGTAGATTAAAGCTCGAAAAACAGTGTAGGTATAACACTTTAAATGTTTTCTTCCAAAATAAGTCAAGAACAATTTGAAAAAAAAGCACTTAAAGTTTCCAAATTTACAGGCTTGAATGAACAGCTAAACTATAGATGCCTTATTTGAGTAAGTAATCCTTAGACCAAAAATATGATTTCATCTTTCTTATAAGGGTATATATATACATACCATACATACCTACTTTGGAACTTGTAATTGAGTAAATCATTTGCGGTTGAATTAAATTAACGTTGTTACGCTTTATGGATCGAAATATCAACCCTTATCCCATTTTGGGAGGCAGTTCCCATCAAAAATATTGTTTTAATAGGAAAACACTGGGAATCGACCCTTGCGAGATTTTTGAAGTGGGTATTGACATCGATAACCGCATTAAAATTTTGTTCTTTAAAAATGAAACGCAATACGAAAATATTTAAATTAAAACACAATTACAATTCAAAAAAAGAAGCGGATTGACAAATTGAAACATAATCAGAAAGTTAATTTAAAAAAAAAAAAAACATAACTATGAATGGGTCTATGTATTTATAAAGGATTTATTTATTAAAAAATGTTAATATGTTTCTATAAGCAGGTTAAGTTTTAGCTCGATGAAATAACCTAGACGCTTAACGAAAAAGATTTTAAGTGGCATTTTTAAACATTGTGATGTTACTATTAGCTTTCATATAAACTTCCCTACGTTCGGAATACTTAATTTCGTCCTCGATATCTCAAGAGATAACACACGCACAAAATACAAAACATAACTTATATGAAACATGAAGCATTGGTTCTAAACAGTTGAGATTAAATAGAATGTTTATTCGATTTAGAGCTCCATTCTTATGATAGTAAGTTCTATGTAAGTTAATATGTGAAAAATCAAATGTGAGCTCTGCCTCGGTAATTCAATTAAATACAAGACTATAAATAAGGGGCATCAATTCCACCAGAGTTAAAGAAGAAATATTAAGACATTATTAACACCCCTTTGAAAAAGCTGAAGGATCATCCCAAGGATGATCAGAAGCAAGCAGAACGATTGTTATAAATTTCGTAAAAGTGAGTCCATACTTGTGAAACATATTCAATAGTAGGACAAACATGACAATTGTACAAAAAAAGAGTAACATAAGGATCATTAAACTTTTAAGCTTGTTTTATTGACAATAAAATTGATGTAGTGGGTAAATTCTTAATTAGAACAGAAATGAAACCTAAATCTTTAAAAGTGAAGACGCCACAGGGTTTTTGCTGCGAAATACAATAGTCAAATACACTGAGGTTTCATTTTTTAGTATAAGTTATCGTCTGTCATTTTGAAGGGTTAAGGAAAAGGCTTATTTTCTTACACTAAAATGTAAAACTATCTTTATCATCCTGTAAAATAATACGATTATGGGTGGTCTTAGTTGTTTTGAAAATCTTTATGACATCGACAAAAGTGAAAATCTCACTTGAGAATATCTGATGACGATTGTGGAACGTTTTTAATTCTAAAACGACTATTTACAGAGTATTCTAATTCTTTATATGAAAGTTATATTGCTAAAACTGAAAGTTAAGTGGAAATTCGTAAATTGTAAAAAGAAAACTAGTGGATATCCAAAATCTTCGTCAAATTCATCGTCAAGTAGTCATTAGCTTAAGGTTATCGCAAACATGTTTGCAAACATTTTCAAAGAAGCTTTCACAGATACAAACGATGACAACAAGGTCCTAAAAATTAAGTAATGAATTACAGACCTAAAGCTAAATTATCTGTAATACCGAAACTATATCCAACTTTACGTCCTTATTTTTAGATGTTTTTGAAAAACGTCGACAAGTCAATCGTGTATTTGCTGATTTTAGTAAAGCCTTTAACATGTTGTGTCACAATACATTAATCTTAAAGCTAAACAATCGAGGTTTTAATATAAGATCCAATAACTTCCTAAATTGGATCTTATTTTATTTAAAAAATAGAATTTATAGTGTTATATTTTGTAATGAATATTTGGATCGATTTTTTGTTAGTTCTGGCGTCCCTCAGGGAACTATTTAGAGCTCTCAAGAAAATTGCGTGTGTGGTTTTTTTACCATAGCAGTTTAAAAAAAAGGTGAACATTTTGGTTAACCCTAAATATCTCAAGAACCAATAATGCTATTGACTTGAATTAAATTTTATATTATATATTGTAATGTGGTACCAAACAAGTATATTTTGGAAAAAAATCCAATCAACGGTTTTTTTATAAATCAAAAAAACTGAAAAAAAAATTCTCATCTCGAAAATTTTACGAATAAAAAATGGTTTTATCTCGAACACAATTTTGTGCAACGAAGAATAACGTTTTTAAGGGTTGGGTTCGAAATCCTGTATGGATCATAATACTGTATTTAAAATACTGTATCTCAAAATACTGTATTTCAAAATACTGTATGTACAAAATACTGTATGATCAAAATACTGTAGCTCAAAATTCTGTATCTTAAAATTCTGTATACCAAAATTCTGTATTTCAAAATGCTGTAAATAGGCTGACAAATAAAAATCGTTTTGATAATGTAAAAAAGTGCGCAGTTTTTTACATTATCAAAACGATTTGTATTTGTCAGCCTATTTACAGCATGTTGCAATACAGAATTTTAAAAACAGATTACTTTTATAAAGAATACATCATAATATTTTTTCATTGGCATAATATTCTAATATACTTCCCTTGAACAATAACATATGATAATTCATAAGTCTTTGAATTAATTAAAAAAAAAAAAAAAAAAAATGGTATCTTCGTCTTATTTTCTCTTCCCATTTTCTTCTCATTAATTGTTATTTCTCTCACAGTTGTATATGAATTGTTGTTACCACAATCAACAATTCCATAAACAATTACACTGAACTTATTGATCTATCAAAACTTCCACGTGTTCGTTCATTTCGTTGATATTTAAAAGCTAATGCAAATTTAAGAATTAAGTGGAATTTGGAGTTACAATAAATGATATAATGTACATACATACATACATAAATCGAGTTCTGCTTTTGTTGTTCTCTATAATGGAAGCTTAAGAGCGGAATTTTGCAAAAATACAGTATTTTTAGATAATGTTTTGCTCATACAGCATTTTGAGAAGAAGAATTTTGAGATACAGTATTATCAGATACAGTATTTTGACAACACAGCATTTTGAGATACAGTATATTAACCATACAGTATTATGAATATACAGTATCATACAGTATGATACAGAATTTTAACCATACAGTATTTTAAAATACAGCATTTCGAGCCGCTCCCCGTTTTTAATATTTGGTAAAATTTTGTGAAAAATCGAATTGACAGTTTTTTAAATAAAAAAAAATCTTGAAAAAAAACATTACTCAAAATTGGTAAAAAATAAATTTCGACTCAAATATCTTTTCAAAAATTTGAGATTAAGGCTTCCAATTTATTTTATCTTATAAGAAATATTGTTTTTAACATTCGGTAAAATTTTGAGAAAAATCGAATTGACAGTTTTTTAACAAAAAATTCATACCTAAACAAAATTAATAAAAGTTCGTAAAAATTGATTTTCGACTCAAATATCTTTTCAAAAATATAAGACATAGGTTTTAAATTAATTTTATTTTATAAAAAATATTGGTTTCAACATTTAGTAATTTTTTTATAAAAATCTAACAGTCAGTTTTTTCATAAAAAATTAAAACCTACAAAAAATAGTTCGCAAAATTGGTAAAAATTGATGTTCGGTTCTCAATATCTCGTGAATAATAGAAAACATTGTCTTCAAAATAATTTCATTCATCCAATTTGTATTTGTTTATATAAAAAATAAGAACTTTTAGGAAATGCTACTAAAATTGGTAAAAATTGGTTTTCCACTAAAAATCTCGTTAACAAAAACTGATTTTGAAATCAAACTATTTCATTATATGCAAAATATTGTTAGTAGTTTTTAAATTTTTAAGAATGATTCAACTGACAACTTTTTTAACACAACACGAAAACCTACAAACTTTTAAGCAAGACCAATCGACAGACGGGATGGGAAGTTATCAGTGTGGGTCGCATCCCAGCCTCTTTTTTATAAATGGTTTCGTTCATAAAAAAGTGGTTCGTCCTAATTTATTCTGATGACATGCATTAAGCTTTTTAAAAGTATAAAATCAACTTCTGACGCTTTGATTGATACATGTCACTTAAGTAAAGTCTATGTGTTTTCTGATGATTTAGGTGTTATTCTTGATCTCAAGTTAACTTTTAATGAGCATTTTAACTACAAATTTAAGAAATACAAGTAGTCGTACAAGTATAAGACTACAGTTACAATGGTGTAATATATTTAGTAGATTAAGCTATTGTGCAAATAGCCCCCTTAATCAATTGATTTCAATATATAATGCATTTTACTATTCTATAGAGATTATAAATAATAATCAAAAATGCATTAAATTTAAAACTATGTTATTTAACAGCTTAGAATAATTAATTTAGATTATAAGTATTGTTTCCGTTAGTATTTAACAAATTAAAATAAATAAATAAATAAATTAACAGATATAATGAAAAGGCTGGCTTCCCTGGGGAACACCAGATTGAGCAATAAAAGGTTCTTAAAAGACAATTTCTTAATTTTTTTTGGTAGGATCTATTTTCAAGGTAAGATTTGATCCAAGCTAACAAAAAGAGCGGAAAACCAAGAGCTTTTCAATAATCCCTTGGCTAAGTTGATTAAAAGCTTAAGAAAAGTCAGTGTATACACAGTCAACTTCATAACCTTGTTCTAAAGGGTTTGAACATTTTTTTGACAATTTGAGAAGATTTGAAGATGTTGATCTTTTTATAACAAGTCCGTGTTGCTATTCGCAAATGAGAATATTGACATAAAAATGTACATAAAAGATTATAAAAAACGTTCAAGTTAGTGTTTAAAAGCAATTTTTAAAAGAATTAATTAAAATGTCGAATATTTTACAAACAAACGGAAAAATTACTCTTGGAATATTTGTCTTGCACAAAAAATTGATTTTTGGAATTTGGTAAAATTTTTAGAAAAACTAAATTGACAATGTTTTGTGTAGCTACCTACAAATTAAAGTTTTACTTAAAAAACTTGCTTTTTCTTCCCAGAGGTATAGAACTTTGAAATGGAATAAAACAAACTTTATTCGAAAGATAATTTAAATACGGTGTAGTCTTATATGGGGTCCAGTTTTCGATGACTTGTGGTCGCTTGTGGTCGCATATAAACAATAAAGTGGTGATTGTTGGCCTTCGAATTGGCAATCGTTTTAGGCTTATCGGCACAGCGTAAACTAGCGACTTCACATGTCCCAGAGAAAAAAGTCAAGTGGCGTGGAGTACGCACGGTTTTGAGGCCCAATTCACGAGCTCGTAACGTGAAACTATGAGGTTACCAAAAGTTTCCTTCAATAAATCAATTGTGATTGGACAATTAATAAACGAAAAAGTGTATCGGTCACCATTGACTGGAACGTTCGAGACAGCATCGTTTTTAAAGTACGGACCAATTATTCCACCAACCCATAAAGCATACCTGTCATTTAAGGATTATTAATACGTACATATATATATCATTAATACGCCATACGAATAATACGCCGAAAAGAACCATGGTTTTCCAAATAAATGTGCCCGATTTAGAAGCGTTGTTCGGGTTTCAGTAGTCTATTTACGTTAAAATGCCAAACCAACCTAAAAATAAACAACTTGACAGCTGACAAAATGGCTGTCAATTAAAACAGTGTTGCCAACTTAAAGTTCTATATCCCTAAAAATAACACCCTTTAACACTACTAGAGTTATTTGCCATCTTGAATATATCGACACAGAAAAACTCAAACCAAAATTTTTAATTCCATTTTGAAAGGTTCTTTCTTAGAATCTTTTTGTTTGTTTACTTTTTAACCTTAAAAGGTAATGCAATTCCCTAATTCAAAAGTACAAAACCGATAAACAAAAAATTACATAAAACATATGAATTAGAACTGATTGAGGTTAAAAAGTTATGTTCCTTATTAAATATGTAAAAAAAAAATAGTTTTGACTGTGTCTATTTTTATAACTTTCACAAGTTTTTTTTTATTTTTTTTTAAATTTATCTTATTTCTGAGAATTTTTTCTCCTTTTAAAATATTTCTGTCTGCCAAGCTACTTTCTGCTTTTTGAAACGAAAAATTTTACCAGAGAAGCCATTCAATTAATTATGAGTCTTGAGCAAAAGCAAATAATGCAATTAATAAATAACAGTCGCATATGTTATGTTTTCAAAGTTGGAGGGAAAACTCCTATTTTTACGATGATAACAGGGTTTCACGCTCTCAACAAAATGGTTTGCGGAAACATACACATTTCTATAAGGTATTTAAAAAAAAACATTATTTCAAAACAATCTTGAAAACCCTGTTTTCTTGCTTAGAAAGAAAAGTATTTTCAGTGTGATCCAAAATTAAAAAAAAAGGCTGGGATGTGACCCACACTGATAACTTCCCATCCCGTCTGTCGATTTGTCTTGCATAAAAGTTTGTAGGTTTTCGTGTTGTGTTAAAAAAGTTGTCAGTTGAATCATTCTTAAAAATTTAAAAACTACCAACAATATTTTGCATATAATGAAATAGTTTGATTTCAAAATCAGTTTTTGTTAACGAGCTTTTTAGTCGAAAACCAATTTTTACCAATTTCAGTAGCATTTCTTAAAAGTTTTTATTTCTTATATAAACAAATTGGATGAATGAAATTATTTTCAAGACAATGTTTTCTATTATTCACGAGATATTGAGAACCGAACATCAATTTTTACCATTTTTGCGTGCTATTTTTTGTAGACTGCTAGATTTTTATAAAAAAATTACCGAATTTTGAAAACAATATTTTTTATAAAATAATTTAATTAAATTCTTAAATTTTTGAAAAGATATTTGAGTCGAAAATCAATTTTTCCGAACTTTTATTAATTTTTTTGTAAGTATTTATTTTTTGTTAAAAAACTGTCAATTCGATTTTTTCAAAATTTTATCGAATGTTCAAAACAATATTTCTTATAAGATAAAATTAGTTTGAAACTAATATTTTTAATTTTTGAAAAGATAATTGAGTCGAAAATCTGTTTTTACCAACTGTTATTAATTTTATTTAGGTTTTTGTTTTTTGTAAAAATTTTACTGAATGTTAAAAACAAAATTTTCATAAGATAAAATTAGTTTAAAGCCAATATCTAAAAGTTTTGAAAAGTTATTTTATTTGAGTCAAAAATCAATTTTTACTAACTTTTGTTAATTTTTTTGTAGGTTTTTATTTTTTGTAAGAAAACTGTCAATTCCATTTTTCACAACATTTTACCGAATGTTGAAAACAATATTTCTTATAAGATAAAATAAGTTGGAAGCAATAATCTCAAATTTTTGAAAAGATATTTGAGTCGAAATTCAATTTTTATACCAACTTTGAGTAATGTTTTTCTTAGGTTTTTATTTTTTATAAAAAAAACTGTCAATTCGATTTTTCTCAAAATTTTACGTGATATCAAAAACGTTATTCTTAGTTGCACAAAATTGTTTTGGAGATACAACCATTTTTAATTCGTAAAATTTTTGAAGTGAAAATTTTTTTCCAGTTTTTTTGATTTATAAAAAAACCGTTACTTGGATTTTTCTTTCAAAAATATACTTGTTTGGTATCACGTTACAATATAAAATTTAATTAAAGTCTCTAGCGTTATTAGTTCGTGAGATATTTAGGGTTAACCAAAATTTCCACCTTTTTCTTAAACTGCTATGGTAAAAAAACCACCCACGCAATTTTCTTGAGAGCCCTTTCTGTATAACAAAATTTATTTGAAGTCGATATCTCTTCTGGTTCGTGAGCTATGGACGACGAAAAAAACGTCGCGAACGTACATACGTACGAACGACGTACACACGCACGCGCAGACATCTTTCCTAAAATCTTTTATTTCGACTCTAGAGACCTTGAAACGTCGAGAAATGTCAAAATTTTTAATTCGACAAATCGGACCCATTACAATAACATCCTATGCGAAGTTAAAAATTACATAAAAAGTTATTTTCTTTATTAAAATATGTAAAAGAACCAAATTTGAATTCAGAAATAGTTTTTACTATGTCTATTTTTATAACTTTCACAAGTTTTTTAATTTATTTTAAATTTATCTTATTTCTGAGATTCTTCTCATTTTAAACTATTTCTGTCTGCCAAACTTCTTTCTTCATTTTGAAATGAGCAATTTTACCAGAAAAGCCATTTAATTAATTTTATACATGTTCAGTTTATGAGTCTAAAACAAATACAAAATATGCAATTATTAAATGACAATCGCATTTGTTATGTTTTTTTCAAAGTTGAGGGGAAAACTAATATTTTTACGATGATAACAGAATTTCACTCTCTGAACAAAATGTTTTGCGGAAACATACACATTTCTATAAGTTATTTAAAAAAAAAAAACATTATTTCAAAACAATCTTGAAAACTCTGTTTTCTTGCTTAGAAAGTAAAGTGTTTTTTAGTGTGATCCAAAATTAAAACTTACACTATACGGTGATAGAAAAATAAGAAATGAGTCATCCATTTAAAAAACATAAGCAACAGGTTCAAAAGATATCTCTTTGTAAAATGTGAAATGGTTCACTGTGGCGTATGTGGAATATTCTTATTCTTTTTGTTAAATGTTGTTGTTCTTAAGAAAATGACGAAATCTTCTACGTTCATATAATATTATACGAATAAGGAAGGACAAGTATTTTATATTTTTTTTTAAATTAACCAAGTGTATATAGGAAGATATGTTCGATAACCAAGACCGCAATCAAGGATGACAATTTTAATTAATAATTTATACTTGTTCAAACATTTGAATCTTAAGGCTATTTAATTATTCAAAAAATTGAATCAAAAAGGTTGATTTAAAGTAAGTTTTTAAAAACTATGTGTACACACATTTATATGAATATTGTTAACAGTATTTTCTTTATTTGTCTTAAAGTTCCTTTAACCCCAATTTTTATGGTTGAAACAATATTATAATTAAAATTTATTCAGAAAGAAAAAGCGTGCTGTTTAAATAAATATGTAGAAACGAATTGTTAAATATTCTGATTAAGTCTTACACCCTTTTTTAATAAATACTCGTACATTTGTTGTTTTGAAATATTTATTGGCATAGGATATTTTAAAATATTCATTTGGAAAACAAGGAATATTATTATGAACTTTTTGGCCACCCTAAGAAATGAAGGTATATGTATTGAAATTATTTCTTATTTCTACACACTGTACAATGAATTTTTGAGGAAATTTTACATAAGTAAAAGTATAGTAGCTAAAGGCAATTTCAATAAGTTTCAAAATTCAAAAGCTTGCAAGTTGTTCAGTGATTGAAAATACTGTCTTTATGATACTTTTTATCACACTGATATGATCACATTTCGATTTGTAAAGTTTATGCTAGGACAAAAGGAAGTTTTTTAAAAATAATATGGAGACCGAAGAAAAGGACAGCAAGGAAAGGTTTCTCAATTCATATTCCTTTTTCTATACCACCTTTGAAGACAAAAACAATTCCATAGTAAGTAAACTTTTTTTTCAGTAGGTTTTACCGACTTGCTTTTGGTATTTCTGATTCGATATAGGTTCGAGTATATTTATGTCTATACAATATATTATAGCCATTGACTTTAAGACTTTAATCATTGAATATAACAAATGCTTGTATTTTTGAAAAGTAGAAGCTATACTTAAAAAGCAGTGTTTGAAAATTGCTACATATTCATTCTTTGGAAAATTATTCTGGCAGAATTTCGTTTTGTTGACACTAAATTTATAACATCAATAATTAAGAATGACACAAACAA
Source organism: Eupeodes latifasciatus (assembly GCA_920104205.1). Lineage (NCBI taxonomy): Eukaryota > Metazoa > Arthropoda > Insecta > Diptera > Syrphidae > Eupeodes > Eupeodes latifasciatus. The sequence continues at coordinate 14,724,539 of OV049924.1, read as the reverse complement.
ATCCACCATCACTTCCAAGTTGCAACTTATCGTAATCGGTTCGATTTGTTGAATTAACATTTCACAATTTTTCGGGAACTATGACCAAAAATTGGAGTTAACGCTCTTGAAGTTGACTCCGAATTTCGGTAGAAAATTTGTATAATTTGTAGACGTTGCTAGTTTGTGTACTTTACATTATTAATTGACAACAACAGTTCCATGAATAGTGACAGGATACGTTCACAAATTACATTCAAAGTTGTCAAAAATTCGAAATAAATTTCAAACTCATGATTTCACTTAAACATGACTTTAGAATGGCGGAGAAGTCAAAAAAGGGGGTTCAGCGTCCAAGTTCAAACTTGGGAATTAACATTTTATAGAAAAGGAGTTATTTATTTTTTGTTTTTAAGATGAAAAATAACAATTTTTAAAAACAGACCGAAATATTTGTATGAAATATTCTGTAAATTTGTTGTGTTTAACTTGGATTGTTTCAAAAGAGAAAATATATTTTTGTAATGCTTCTGAAGCAATCCCATAGAATCATTATCTCTTGTTTAAATTTTCTCAAGAACGAATGAAGTGATTTTCAAACAATCTCTTATATTTATGCATTATTTGATAATCAAATCAAAAATGTTTGTGTTTGAAATATCGAATAAAATTAAAGTATTTCTTTTCAAATACCTTGAGAAAGTTCTAATCTCTAAAACTCGGTTTACAGGATAAATCAAATTAATTTTTTTATCAGATTCTAAAGCTTTAGAACTCAGTTTGAGAAAGGATTTCTAAAATACGAGTATTAAAACTATGTTTGGCAATATGTTTTGGCTTCTTAACAAAGACCTGATTTTAAGGTTTAATTTGTGATCTCGAAGAATTATTTAAAAAGTACCATTTCAGCAACAATCCTTTCAAAGACATACGTTTTAAACTTTTATTAATATTGTTTTACATTTTTCATCACGACAATAATTTTCTGGATGAATCTTTTCGTTATAATTATCCTTTTTATAAAAATTGCATGCATTAAAGACATAAGACTCTCAGATATTTCAGGACTTTGAAATCTGAATGCGTTTTTGAAATTTTGATGATTAGAGTTTTCGTGAAGCATTTAAAAAAGTTAAATTGAATCTAATTTCTTCTCATTTTTATTTCTCTATTCAATTAAATGAAATCCAACAAAACACATAAAACAATTTTTATTTCGAAAAAAATCAAAATGTAAACACTTAATTCTAAAATAAATGTCCACTCAAAAGAAAACTGATTAATTTTTTTAATTTCGTTCGTAAGATATCAGAATTTTAAGTCTGAATTTACTACAGGGTGCTACAAAAATAACGAAAAAAAACACGTTAGAACTCAGTTCTATTCAAAAGAGATCCATGATTCCTAAAACTCAAAAATGATTTTAAACCAAGTTCTATATGTAGATCTGATTTGATGTAAAGAAATGCTCGAGTTGTAAATATTTTTCAAATGAATTTCCAAAGATAAACCGAGAATTACTAGAAAGAGTTTTTAAATTTTATAAGAATATCGTCAAAAAATTGGCTATAAATGGTATATTTAATTTTTTGATGTTAAAACTATATTCCAAGTATATTTTTAAATCTTAAATTATTATTGGATTCAATATCCCAATAACCAATAAATGTTATCGACTTTTTTTCCAAAGAACACTTTGTTGGTGTTAAAAAAATGTTTTTAGATAAAAAATTTAAACCTATAAGAAATTTGTAAAAATAGATTTTCGGCTCTCAAGATAAGAAAGCATGAATATATATTTCTAAAAAGGGAATAAATTGATATCAAAATTTTCTCAGCTTATACAAAATGTTGTTATTAATATTTTGTAACACTTAAAAATCCTATTCAATAGGAAATTATCAGCATGGGTCGCATTCAAGTCCCGTTATATTTAATTAAGCAAGACTACTATTTGTTTCAGAACTTATTTGTTTAAAATTAAGTAAAACGTATTTTGAATGCATTCCTAGCACAATAAATTCAAATTTTAATCAAACTCATCCACAACTTTGCAAGATCTCTTTTGTAAATTGTATCATATTTCAAAAAAAGTTCTTTGAAAACGTTTTTATTTCTTTTTTTAACTAAGCTGCATGCCAGATTTTTCGAAAATGATATCAAATAATTTGGATTCAGTTCTTCACCAAAAAAATTACAAGAACTTAATACTGACATAGATAGAAATGGCGATCTCAAGGCAACCTAGCCTGAGATCCAATTAGTTCTGTAGAGCGCTGTTTTGATATAATACTGACATACATTGTTGAATTTCCAGTAACTCTAACTAATTCACAATTGAGCTCTATTTCGAACGTATTGTTATTTATAGAGATTCTTTTGTCAGCAGCACATCAAGAATGTGCAATGTTGATTCCGATTTTATTTTAACCTCAAATTTTGGTATTCAAAACAATGCGTGCATCTTCCTTCTTCCTATCTTCCCTTAAATCCTCTCTTATTTTACTGTAGTAAAAATGACGAAGGAAGTCAGTGTATGCAAACAATGTAAAGAACTCGTAGAGAAGAAATTAATTAATTCCTAATTAAATTTGAAATAAAACCTAAGAAAAGTGCCTAATGCAAAATATGCAAAATACATTCTCCTAAGATATTCTACAGTCATTTCGAAAAAATCGTATAAAAAAAAAAATGTATTTCAGTCAAATCCATTGGGGACAATTTTTCGAAACTTTCTTGGTTTTTGAACGTGACGGATTCCATTTATCAAAACAGAGACAAATATAGTAGAAAAATTAATAATAAAACAAAAAGTAAAACAACACGAGTTTCTGTTAAAAATAAGATAAAGTCAGATTGCATGAGGATGTCCATCATTCATGGAAACATAACAATTTATTATATTTTTTCTCTCTTCAATCGCCAAAGGACAATATATAGCAGGATATTCATTGAGGCAGTAAGGACACTAAACCATCACACAAACCACACATTATATCCTCTTTTATGGAAGAGCAGGAGATTAAAAATGAAAATTAAAAGTCAAACTTTGTTTTTCTCTCGTTGTCTTAAGGCAATGAGTGGCGTTTTGCTAAAGGACGAAAGCAAGAAGAAGGATATAGCAACAGGTAGCAAAGGTCCTAGAATAGGCAATTTATTGTACTTCCTCTTTCAGGACAATCACACTTGGTTATAAATCAGGAGAATAATACTTAAAAGTGTTTTTGCATTCTACGGAAATCAATATTTAATTTTGTTTGTATTTTCGTTTTGAAATTTTCAATATTTTAGTATGTTTTTGTTTTATTATTATTTTCACTCACCTGTTTATAATTTTTATATTAGGTACACTTTTTTAAACACTTTCTAGGCTTTTATGATGCCCTTGCCGATTTTCTTACCACTATCACACAACTAGTATAAGGACTTAAAATTCTCACAACGAAATTCTCTAAAATAGTTTCAAATTCCACTTAAACAATGTTCTCAACTTTACGTTTCGATGTCCTTTGAAGATGGAATTTTATTTTTGTTTGTGTTTTGTTTGTTATACGAGAACACTGACAATTTTTATGTTGTTCGCTGTATCAAAGTCACTGATTGAATGTTGCAAGGACACAAACGGCAGGTTCTTTTATATTTGAATTTAAGTTTTGTGTTAAGGTAGAACGAGGAGCCTGATAATGTCCTATTTCATTGTGATAAGAAGGATGCTTTCACGCAACAAACACCCACTCAATGGAATCGTATTGGTTGAAGATGGAGATCCTGATGCTTTTTGCAGAAACATCTGTATAAACTTGTTGTGTTCTATTGTGTTGTTGAAATATTTCTCCTACAAAGAAGAAAAGCTCTTTCCAAGGAAATTTATGGTGAACGGCTTTTAGTATAGAATTTGGTTCACAACTAGAATGTTTAACCTAGTAGAAACACTTATTTTCTTCTCTCATAATATTATTCCTTGTTTTGAAAGTTTCGCTCGTTTTTAAAGTTTTGTTTGTGTTCAAATAAACATTTTTTGAAATTTGTTGAAAAAAGTCAAAGCTTTTGGTCCTTATATGGAATTTTTAATAATTTTTGAAATAGTAAAATGCTAAAATAAAATTCGGAATAAAATGCTTTTTATTTTCGATTGTTATTTTTAAAAAAAATTAAGTTTTTGTATGCCAAACTATGAAAGAAGTTGTTAAAAATTATGACTCTTGTTAAAATTTGAATGTTGCACCAAAAATAACTTTCTATAGGTATTAAATTTTGAAAAAAAAAAATTTAACACTTCCATGGTTTTAAAAAATACGTTTTTGATTTAATTTTTAGTGCTTTCAAATCTGAATCTCGAATCTTTAAACTATCTGCTTAAATTTTAAAAATATCCTTTTTTAGCATTATTTTTAATTTTTTGCAATCTGCTTTAAAAATTGGATTTAAAAGCTTTGTTTAGAAGACAAATTGGCCACAAAAACTAATACTTTCAAGCCGTTTTGCGTTTTTCTTTTGGAGACCGTTTAAGCAAAAGGGAAGTCTAACCACTTTTATGAAGATTTATCGAAATGTTTTAAATATTTAAATCAATTATTGAAGAAAGGGATTATAGATTTGAAATAAACATATACGAATTTTATTGAAAAAAAAAACTACTTTATGAATTTAGATGACCTGAAAAGGCCTAAATGTGTTTATCTGGAATTCTAAAAAGTAAAATTGATGTTAAATAGAGTAATTTTTAAGTCAAATTTGAATTAAAAACTTTAACCTTATTGATAGGAGAAAAACTTAGCCGACCAGTGCTGTAAGGGGGAGAGGCATAATGCCCTCTCTTTGCATTATGATTGCAGGTTGCGGGTTGTCAGCATGTAATAATAATAATTTATTATTTATACCTCATCACTTAACAAATTTACACTTATTTCGTTTTAAAACAGTATTTTTTTCAACAATATACAAAAGCTTACTGATTTTTGGTTGTACACAAATAAGTAACGCCAGGAATTAAATTTAAGACGTTTTTCGGGCCTATTTGCAGTTTCCGTAAATGAGTATATATTTTATACTTTCTGGCTTTTTTTTTTCAAAAAATAATTCTGGCGTAAATTCTTCTGATGCTATTTCTGAGAGTTGTTTTCGAATTTATCCTCAAATTTTAACGTGATGTAAAGAAGAAAGGGTGTTTAGTAAAATATAAAAAAGTGCGGGTTTTTCTCTTATCCTGAAAGTCCTTGAATTCTTAAGCATTCAACTTCAAAAGATCTGAAGAAAAAAGAAAATCTAGAAGGTTTAAGGTTTATCATATTAAAACAAAAATTGTTCCTATGACAAATTTTGTGCCATACTTCAAATCTTCAAATAAATGTGTCTCGATTTATTCTAGCAATATATAGGTACTTAAAAAACTTCACTTAATTTTTAATTAATCAAAATTGTATGATTTTTTTAAATAAAAAAAAATGATTTTGTAGGAACAAAATATTCCACATACGCCATAGTTAACCATAGCAAAATGCATACAGATATGTAAGAGCCATTTGCATGAATATGTTAAAAATAGTTTACAAGTATCTTCCCATATAGTTATAGTTAACCGTGCCGTGGGAAACAAATTCGGTGCATTTGTCGTCTTAAACCTTTTATATGATCGAAACATGCACACAAAAGTTCACCATCTCCTTTTACAAAGAATCATTTTGTACGAAAAATGTGTGTAATGTTTTTAGGAGCATTAAAAAAGTTTTACATTAATCTCCCACTTTGAATTTTTTCCGAGGATATCTTAACTTGAAATTATAGGATTCCCGATCTGCGCACTAGTCTTGAAGTTTTAATATTGATATTAAGATTTGTTACCAATTTTCGAGATACTTTAAATGAGCTCAAACACCTTAAAAAATCTTTCTCATGTATTAAAGAAAAAAAATTACAAAATAAATTTTTCGATTGGGTTTCAAAATGTCTATATTTAAAAATATACCTGCAATATACATATGTTTATCTTCAAAAGCTTTTAAATATCATTTTTATACTATATATATTAAATTCTTTTTTCGAAAATTATTAAGCTACTATTATACGGTCAACGTATACAGTCAATGCGTTGACTCTCAACGCAACGCTTTGACATGCAAAATATTGATGAGTTACGGGTGTTACGTCGTGTAATCGTCAACGAAAAATGGTATCAATGCGTTGAAGAGCACATTGACGCTCACATTGACACATATTTTTGAGTCAAAGCGTTGACACTTTTCTGTGAACGTTTGTCCTAACATTAAGAGGGCAGAATTTAAAACCAAGTGAAGGAATATTTGTAATGTAATTCCATAGCAACGTACAATATGGAAATTAAGTTGACAGATTGATTTTTAAATTAATTTTAAAATACAGGTGAGATTAATTTGTTCGGTTTGTTTTGTTTTTCCATGTCTTGATAATAATCATTGCTTGAAAGAGCGACTAGCAGGCTTTATCTATGTATCTTGTCTTTTAAGCATTGTTGTTTGTAGCTATTAATTTATAGCTAAAAAGAGGCTGGGATGCGACCCACACTGATAACTTCCCATTCCGTCTGTCGATTTGTCTTGCTTTAAAGTTTGTAGGTTTTCGTGTTTTGTTAAAAAAGTTCTCATTTGAATTATTCTTAAAAATTTAAAAACTTACCAATAATATTTTGCATATAATGAAATAGTTTGATTTCGAAATTATTTTTTTGTTAACGAGATTTTTAGTCGAAAACCAATTTTACTAGCATTTCTTAAAAAAAATTATTTCTTATATAAACAAATACAAATTGGATGAATGAAATTAATTTGAAGTCAATATCTTCTATTTTTCACAAGATATCGAAAACCGAACATCAATTTGTACCAATTTTGCGTACTATTTTTTGTAGATTTTAATTTTTTATGAAGAAACTGACTATTGGATTTTTATAAAACATCTACTGAACGTCGAAAAAATTATTTTCTGTGAGATAAAATAAGTTTGAAGCTAATATTTTTAATTTTTGAAAAGATATTTGAGTAGAAAGTAAATTTTTACTTAGTTGTAGTAATGTTTTTTTAGAATTTTATTTTTTGTAAAAAAAACTGTCAATTCGATTTTTTTCAAAATTGTACCAAATATTGAAAACAATATTGCTTATAACAAAAAATTAGTTTAAAGCCAATATCTTAAAGTCTTGAAAAAATATTTGAGTCGAAAATCAATTTTTACCAACTTTTATTAATTTTTGTTTAGTTTTTATTTTTTTGTGAGAGAACTGTCAATTCCCTTTTTCTCAAAATTTTACTGAATATTGACAACAATATTTTGTAAAAGATAAAATTAGTTTAAAGCATATATCTTAAAGTCTTGAAAAGATATTTGAGTTGAAAGTTTACAAACTTTTAGTAAAGTTTTTTTTAGGTTTTTATTTTTGCGTAAAAAACTGTCACTCGATTTTTCTCAAAATTTGACTAAATGTTGACAACAATATTTTTTAAAATATAAAATTAGTTTAAGACAAATATCTCAAAGTTTTGAAAAGATATTTAAGTCGAAAATTTATTTTTACCAACTTTGATTAATGTTTTTTATAGGTTTTTATTTTTTATAAAAAAACTGTCAGTTCGATTTTTCTCAAAACTTCATCAGATATCAAAAACATTATTCTTCGTTGCACAAAATTGTTTTGGAGATGAAATCATATTTTAGTCGTAAAATTTTCGAAGTGACAATTTTTTTTTCAGTTTTTTTGATTTATAAAAAAAACCGTTAATTGGATTTTTTTCCAAAAATATAATTGTTTTGTATCACATTACAATATATAATATAAAATTTAATTCAAGTCTCTAGCGTCATTGGTTCATGAGATTTTTTTTGAGATTTTCACCTTTTTTTAAACTGCTATGGTAAAAAAAAAACACCCACGCAATTTTCTTGAGAGCCCTTTCTGCATCTTTCTTATTATTATCTGTATAACGAAATTTATTTGAAGTCGATATCTCTTCTGGTTCTTGAGCTATGGACGACGAAAAAAACGTCGCGAACGTACGGACGTACGAATGTACGTACCTACACACGCACACACAGACATCTTTCTAAAAATCTTTTATTTCGACTCTAGTGACCTTGAAACGTCGAGAAATGGCAACATTTTCAATTCGACAAATCGGACCCGTTACAATAACTTCCTATGGAAAGTTAAAAATATATCTATAAATAACTCACGTAACATCATTTTGTGAAATCGTGTGATCGTCATTGTTTTGCGTGTTAAAGCGTTGAGAGAGTAAACTTAACGTCACGTTGATTCACACACCCATCACCGCATTTGGGGCAACATTGACCGGAGGGTGTCATAATAATCAACGTTTTATGCATTTGATTGATTTGAGAGCCAACGACTCTTTACGTTTTCTGTGTAATTATAGCTTTAGATGTATCTCAATAAAATAAATTTTGTGGCGCAACAGTCCGTTGAGAACTAGGTCCTAGTGACTTACAACTCTCAACCCTTCCTGTGTGCGAGTAATGTTGTCAGCGATGTAGGGGACCTACAGTACTTTTCATGGCAAGAATTATTCTTGGAGAATTTGTTAATTTCTCGCAAGATGCAGTACCCGTGACAAAAAAAAAACTTAAGGTGTCACAGGTAGGGATCCAACCCAATACCTCTGTCATGACATTCCTACACGCTAACCATCACGCAGCGGTTACCACGGGACGGGATGTATCTCAATACGAAAACTTTTACCAAATAATATACATCTCTAGAGAACACTTACAAAATTGAAAATAATTGTACTCTCTTACTTTTTTTTTTTAATTAGCGAACACTAAAAGGAAAGAGGGAAGGGTTAGATAGGAGGTGTCGGTGTACATTGATTTTGAATTCCTGAACATTACAATTACAGGGAAAGATAGAGCGTCGCAAGGCGTTCCACATTCGCGTAGTACGGCTAAAAAATGAATCTCTGTACTTCATAGTACGGCCGAAGTTGGGCTCAAGGGTAAACTGATGGGCGTTCCTAGAAGCGCGGGTATTACGGTTAAATTGTTTAAGGGGAGGAATGCAACTGGCTATTTCACTAGAGCATAGTCCGTTAAAATAACGGTAAAAAGGGTGAGACAAGAAACCTTGCGTCGATGTTCGAGTGACGTAATCGAGTTGATGATGTTAATGTCACCCAATCATTTTAAAAGCTCTTCTTTGAATACTGTCCAAGAGGCTTAAATAAGTTACTGGAGCACCAGCCCAGAGATGAGAGTTATATTCAAGTTTCGGACGTACATATATAGGTTTAGTAGATTGTAGCCAGATCAGACGGAGAGAAAAATTTCTTGCAACGTCTCAAAAAACCTAGACATCTTGCGGCATTTTTGGCAACATCGCGTAGCGTATGTGATCGCTCCACAAAACGTGGTTGCTGATGCACATTCCGAGGATGTCGAGATTTTCCGTTTCGCCAATGCAAGTGCCACTCATAGATAGTGGCAAAGATGGTTTATCTCGCTTTAACGATACAAGACAGCATTGCGTTTTCGAAGCATTAAATTCCACACGATTTTTTATTCCCCATTGTACAATGCTGTGTAGGTCGGAATTTAATGAGCTAATCATATTTTGTCGTTGCAGTTCCACATCCGAAGAGGAGGGTTGTGAGTCTGGAAACGAATATGAAAAGCTAAGAGTGCTATCGTCAGCGAAACAATGTATTGGATTAGAAGTAACAGACAGGAGATCATTTATAAAAATGAGGAAGAGGGTCGGAGACAAAACGGAGCCCTGGGGAACACCAGCATTTATTTTATGGGTTTCAGACTTGAATCCGTCCAAAACAACTTGTATTGAACGGTTCGAAAGAAAATTTCTAATCCAACGAAGAAGAGATTCGTCGATACCGAAAGCACGCATTTTCGATAAGAGAGCAAGATGCCAGACTTTATCAAATGCCTTTGAAATATCAAGTGCAATAATCTTACTTTCTCCAAAACGATGTAAAGATTTGTTCCACTGTTCGGTAAGATGAACCATGAGATTGCCGGTCATTAAAAAGCTTCCGTCCCTCAAGATTTTTCTTAAGTTGATAATTAATCAGCGTTTTCATGACCTTAGAAAGAAGGGACGTTAGTGCTATCGGTCGATAATTTGTGGGAGAAGAAGATTCGCCTTTTTTTGGGATTGGCTGAACAAATGCAGTTTTCCAACTACTCGGAACGAACCCAGAAGAATAGGATAGATGGAAAAGCTTACGCAGTGGTTTTGCTAGCGTGGAAGAACCCCTCTTCAGAATAATAGCGGTGATACCATCTGGGCCAGCGGATTTATGAATGTTGAGATCTTTAAGAACTCTCGCCACAGTTCGAGTACGAAAAAAGATTGGTCCCATAGAATCATTTACGCGTTCAAGAACTGGGGGAGGTGGAATTTTTGGCGAACTGCCTTGCAAATAAGTTGGCCTTATCAAAAGAGCTAACTAAAGGAGTGTCATTGACAACAAGAGTAGGAACCGAGGAATAGGAAGAATTCCTCATGTTTTTTACGAATGACCAAAAATTCTTACTGCCTTTGGGACATTGCAGGATTTTTCGCCGTAATTTTTGGTCATGTAAAAATTTGGTCCTTCGAATATAGGCATTGCAGGCCTTCCTGGCTTGCTTAAACCTTTTCCGGTTTTCCTCAGTTGGGTTGGCTTTAAAACACCGGAAACTCACCTCTTTCTCCTTGATAACCTCTTTGCAGCTCGAATCGAACCATGATTTAACCTTGGGTTTAATACTTTTAACCCTATTCGGGATTTCCAATCCCAGATGAATTATACTAGAAATCATTTCTGCACTGGAGTCTACGTCGCTACCGAGGAAGCATAGCGACCAGTTAAAGATCCGGAAAAAATTATTGAGACCGTCCCAGTTAGCTTTCTCTTACTGCCAAACGGTTCTCTTTGGAGCTATTTCTTTAACTGGATTTGTTTGACACGAGAAATTAGCAGATAATGACACTGTGGTCCGATGTGCCTAGTTTATAATGAGTTTTGTAAAATCCCTTATGATGAAGAAAGTGTGTATTTGAATTTTTGAGCTCACGGGATCTCTAAAGGTTTGAAGAAATAGTAAGTACCCAAGTTTTATGTCTCTATAGTCTTGACTTGATGACATAATTTCAAGTTTTACTTTACTTATTTACGTTTATGACATAATTGTGTGGTTCACTGTGTGCGAATGTGGAATATTTCGTTTGAAAATGTATTCCGATTCAGATATAACTATGTACATGTGTATGTACATAAATAATTGTATTTATTTCAAATTATGTATCCTTTATGGAAACAAAACTAAATTTTAGAAATAAAAAGTCTACATATGTACGCCATAGTGAACATCCTATTATTATTACATCAATTAGAGTTAACAGTATACTCAAATAGACTAATGAATAACACAAGTTTTGTTTGAAATATTATATTATAAACTAAGAATGGAAAGTTAAAAAAAAAAATAGACTGAGCATATATTTGAATGTATTTCTATTAATATGAAAATTAAAGTCAATATAATTTGATAAGATATTAATTTCTCTAACACTTCGAGTTAATGGTTCGTTGAAGGCATAGTTCACTCTATGAGCGTTTTCGCGAAATAAGAAACGATTTCTCAATTCAAAAATCACGTGAAGGAGCGTATAGATCTATGAGTGCTAATAAAAAAGGACAGTCTATGCGGTAAGATAAGATGTCATGAATAAAAGTTATCGCATACATCTTCCTTCGGTTCTCTAGTGACTGGATACCAATAAATTGGGATCTTAAAATGTAAAAGGGCATTACAATGTTCCATCTTAATTTATTAAACATATATCGTGCGAATCTTTTTTGAATTGCTTCTATTCTACGGTTATGGATGTTATAAAAAGGATTCCAAATGATACAGCAGTATTCTTGAACTGACCGTACATAACTTATAAAAAGACTCTTCAACGTATACGGATTATGTAAGTCAACAGAATTTTGATAAATAAAATAAAGCATGGAATTCGCTTTGTTAACTAAAAATTCGATATTTTTTTCGAAAGTTCAATTTATGGTCAAAAATAACACCAAGATCTTTTTTTGTAAAAACTTTTCCAAGTGTATGATTTTCAATATTATAATTGTAGTCAATCGAAAATTGGGGGCCAGTAAAAGAGAGTGATTGACATTTAGGAATGTTCAGATTTAATTTATTTATCTCACACCAGTCAGAAAGGCTTTTGATTTCATTTTGCAAAAGATCGCAATCGCTTGTACTTTGTATACGACTAAAAAATTTGAGATCATCTGCAAACAGGAGACACATAAAGGTTTGAAGTACTTAGGTAAGTCATTAATGAAAACGAGGAATAAGATCGGACCTAAATGGCTTCCCTGGGGAACTCTTGATGAAACAATTATAGGATTTGATAGATTTGAATCAATATGTACATATTGACAACGATTAGTTAAATATGTTTTTAATCAGTTAAGCATATTAGAATGAAACCCGATTTTTTTAAGTTTTTTCAATAGAATATGGTGATGCACCCTGTCAAATGCCTTAGCGAAATCTGTGTAAATAACATCCACTTGGTGACCCTTCTCCATTTCATTAACTACATAATTAGTAAAAATAGCTAAGTTCGTATAGAAGTGGATCTACCAGAAACGAAACCGTGTTGAAAAGAAGATATTATTTCTTTGAGTAAAAATTTTAGTTTTCCGCAAATTATCTTTTCAAATAACTTCGTTATCACACATAGTTTACTAATAGGCCGATAGTTACAAACGTCTTTTTTAGAACCATTTTTATGGATTGGAATCGTATAGGACGTTTTCCATTCAGGAAGAAACAACCCATGATGAAGTGAGTTATTAAAAAAGATGAATAATATTTTGCAACAAGCAGAAGCACACTTTTTTAAAAGAATAGGGGGAATTCCATCAGGGCCAACATTATTATCTTCGTTTAACTCATTTAATGCATTCTGTACTTCTGGTAAAGTTATACTTAAGTGTCCTATGTTTATATTGCTAAAGGACTGTTCATCGGAAAAAATTAAGTTATCATTTGAATTGATATAATTCGATTTAAAAAACTCAGAGAAGCCATTACAAATGTCAGTCAGATTATTTAAAGTCGATCCTGAATACTGCATACATTTTGGTATTCCATTAGATTTTCTATTATTTTTTATAAAGGTCCAGAAATATTTGCTATTGGATTTAAGTTTAGATTCAATTTCATTGATATAATTCTTATATAGGAATTTATTAAGAACGTTAAAATTCTTCTCCAAATTAAAGTAATTTGTACGCAGATTGGAATTACATGGAGATTTTTGTGAAAGTTTGTATGCTTAATTTTTTTTATTATTTAAATTAATAAGCTGTCTGTTATACCAAGGAGGTTTAGATGTGTTGAAACATTTAATTTTAGGCACGTATAGATCTATACCCTCTTTCAGGTAGTTTAAGAAATCGTTATATTATTCTGATAAATTTTGACATTCGATCGTGTCTGGTGGCAACGAAAAATTATTAATATAACTCGAAAAGTTATTGAAATCAGCTTTCGAAAAATTATATTTAATTCGATCTTGATTTGGTTTAAAAAAGTTAGTAACATTGAATTCAAAAGTAAAAGCTACATGGTGAATTGAATTTGAAAAAATAGGAAAAGGGCTATTATTGACTGATACACAAAGTTCTTTATCTATAAATAACAAATCAAGTGTTCTTTCTAGACTGTTTTTATACTTATTAATTTGAACTAAATCACAAGAGGTAAAAGAATCAACAACTAAACATTCATTTTCAAGGCTTATGTTATATTGAATAAGATTAAGATCATCTGAATCATAAATCCAATAAAGATTAGGCAGATTAAAATCACCAAGAATTATAACATGTTGATCGTTTTTTAGTTTAGAAAGATAAAAAATACAGTTATTTATGTGTGCCTCATATAAATCTTATATGAAAGATTAGAACATCATTGTTCCTTATGTTTACTATGCTGTAGTTCTTAGTTTATTTGTTGGACTTTATAATTTTTAACCTTTTCTTGTTTTCTTTTATAAAACTATTCGCAGATATTGTTCTTTCGGTTCTTTTAAAAATAGAAATGTCAGTACTTAACTTAGGTAATGAAAGTCTTTTGAGAAAATGAAACAAAACAAATTCGCATCTCAGCGTTCTATTTTCAGAACGCATTCATGCGTACTTTCTTTGAAGTTTATTTCAAAACAATCAGAAAAGTGAAAAAATAATTTCAAATTGATATTTAATACTTCCTGTTTCATAGTTTGTCAACTGTCTAAGATATTCAATATAAAACAACAGGTATTTTTTCACCCGCTCGCCCATTCCGTCATGATTACGTCTTGGTCTTTCTTTAAAGGGTTTTTTTTATTTTTCCTTATACTTTTACAATCTTATCTAATGGCAATGATAATATAAGGAAGTTGAGTTAGCCAGGAAGGTTTCCAGATCTCTTCTGCAGACTTTTGTTCATATTTACTTCATAAAGTCCTTTATGAAAGACCATTTTAGAGCACCCCCTCTCATCACTTATCATTAATACCTAAGTGAAAAATATGGATTAATTTTTTTGAAATTGTGCAAGGTTTCGATTGGAGAAGGATACACTATGACCTTGAATAAATGAATGTTGCTATAGGGGTTGAAAATTATACATATTTCATTATAAAGCAACAAGTTGTGAAAAAGAGCTTTTTTTTTGTAGAAAGGGGAAAAGTTGATAGAATTCAAAAAGAGTTTTTTGTAAGAACTTAAAAAATAAAAATAACTTATTATAACAACAAAATTGCAAAAAAACATTCGTTTCAAAGGCCTACAGAGAGATTTAGATTTGAAAAGTTTTAACAAAAATCCACCCAAAAATAACTTTTGACAACCAAAACATTTGGAAATAATTTTTTTTAGATTGATGTGTTTGTGATAATCCCTGGAGTATAGCAACAGGTGGTTAAAGCTGCTATTTAAACAATAATGGTATTAAAAATAAAGTTATTGATGTTTGACATCTGTCAAATATTAAGCAATATAATTTCCCAAAGTGTCTGCGTAACATAAAGTCTATCGATAAATTTACTTAAATACATATGAAGATCCATATCCGTTTATCCATAGTTATGTTTTTTGGGTAAAGCATTTTTGTAGGAATTACTTTTGTTGTTTATATTTTTACCATGGTTAAATTTTGACACTAGTGTGGTAAATAAATTTAGGTGAAATATGAAATATTAGAATATTAAATTTGTTGTCCCTTTACTTATAATAACAGCAAAATATCGAATTATTCTAAAAGAATTAATATAAAATATTTACATATTTCATCAAACTGGTTCTGGTTGAAATTTTTGACAGCTGTAAAATGAGAAATTAACAAACTAAAACATAAAAGAGAAAATTGCCTTTCGGAAATATCTTGAATATTTATCATTCAGAAGTTTTAGTAAAAGTTTTAAAAATTGTTTATGTTTTAAAGGAAATTTGCACAGGAAAATAGCCACGGCCTCAGTGCTAGACTAATTTTCTAAAGGTTTATTATTTTTTTTAAATATTTATTCGGTTTTCCAATAAAAGGTTTCAATTTTAACAGCCAGCTTCTTGGGCAACTGACTCTTTTTTGTCATATTTGGAAATTTGACAGCTAAACAAAGGAAACAAAAAAAAAACATCAAACATTATTTGTATTTTAACGCAATGCAGCTACGGCCTTATAATAAATAAATTAGGTGGCGCAACAGTCCGTAGAGAACCAGGGCCTAGTGACTTACAACCCTCAACCATTCCTGTGTGCGAGTAATGTTGTCAGGAATGGAGGGGACCTACAATTTATATGCCGAATCCGAACGGCTAATTTGAGAATGCACTTTTTCATGACAAGAATTACTCTTGGAGAATTTGTCAATTCCTCGCAAGAGGCAGTACCCGTGAAAACTCTTTTTTTTTTTTAATTAAGGTGGCACAGGCAGGGATTGAACCCAAAACCTCTCGCATGACAGTCCAACGCACTAACCATCATGCCACGGGCACTACTACTACGGCCTTAGTGCTAGAATAATTTTCTAAAGGTTTATTATTTTTTTAAATATTTATTTGGTCTTCCAATAAAAGGTTTCAATTTTAGCAGCCAGCTTCTTGGGCAACTGACACTTTTTGTCATATTAGGAAATTTGACAAGTAAAAACTATGCCATTTCTAAAAATTGTACGATACGTCTTATTTCTCGAAGAAGTGATCATGATCACAAAGTGCCCCCAAAGCCTTGCGATTTAACACCTTTCTAGAATTTGTTTGGAGTCACGTGAATAATAAGGTTCAACAAGGTTTTGAAAGAAGTTAATTAAAGTTTATAAAAGTCAGCGACATTGATAAACGTCTTCATGTCGTGTGGATTAAGTTTACCCTTCTTTTTCTTTTTCTTTCTTTTTGGACACGGTATGTAGTGCAAAAGGAAAAGTGGATTAAGCTACTGTTGCTGCAAGCACAAAAATCTTGAATCTCTGGCCAAGTAAAAATATCGAAAACAACTGGACTTTATTTTATTTGATTCGATTCGATTTTATTTTCTAAAAAAAAAATACCTAACATTAGAAATTTTTCTTAACAATAATATACGTACAAAAACTTACAATTGGTCACGCGATTTTGTTAATCAATTTTAATCTTGCTCTTAGCAACTAAACCAAAATTCGTCTTTGAAATTATAACCTTAAAATGTCGTAGAGATCATGCGCGCCAAATATCTATAATTGTTTTTCTCTTTCGTTAGAAAGAGAGACAATTATTCTTATGACATGACAAATTAGAATGTTGCCATTCGAAAGTTTTATTTTTAAAAATAAAACTCGATGACAGCTACATTTATTGAATTATAATATTCGAAATTTAAATGTGTTTTGAGTAGGTACTGAATAAAATCCTTAACTTGTAAAAACTTGTAAAAGTAGTACCCGTGGCATGATGGTTAGTGCGTTGGACTGTCATGCAAGAGGTATTGGGTTCGATCCCTGCCTATGCCATCTAAAGTTTTTTCACGGGTACTGCCTCTTGCGAGGAATTGACAAATTCTCCAAGAGTAATTCTTGTCATGAAAATTGCTTTCTCAAATTTGCCGTTCGGATTCGGCTTAAAACTGTAGGTCCCTTCCATCCCTGACAACAGTACTCACACACAGGAATGGTTGAGAGTTGTAAGTCACTAGGCCCTAGTTCTCAAACGGACTGTTGCGCCACCCAATTTATTTATTATAAAACTTGTAAAAATTTACTTTCGACTCAAATAGCTTTTCAAAAACTACAAGTTTTTTTTATAAAAATCCAACTGTCCGTTTTTTCATACAAAAATAAAATCTACAAGAAATAGTACGCAAATTTGGTAAAAATTGATGATCGGTTCTTGATATCTCTCAAATTAATTTCATTCATCCAATTTGTAAAAATTTAAGAAATGCTACTTAAATTGGTAAAAATTTGTTTTCGACTAAAAATCTATTTAACAAAACTAGATTTTCAAACTAAACTATTTCTTTATATACAAAATATTGTTGGTAATTTTAAAATTTTTAAGAATAATTCAACTGACAACTTACTTAACCCAACACGAAAACCTACAAACTTTTAAGCAAGACAAATCGACAGACGGGATGGGAAGTTATCAGTGTGGGTCGCATCCCAGCCTCTTTTTTTGGAGATTTTGTACTTGGGGATAATGATTCTGTGGATTTTAAAAAGTGTGGGAATTTTCTTTTTGGAGATTTTGCACTTGGGCATTATGTCGGGATACCATCAAACTGTCAGATAACAATGCCATCGATACTTCTGATGCAACTTAAAAAAAACCCTATATTCAAAATCTCATTGACTTTTATGGTATCGCCTGTTAGTTAAAAAGAAAGAACAAAAGGAAATGAATGTAAAAACGAAAGAACAAAACAAAAAACGTACTCGTAGTAGTGTAGAAATATATATATAGATATGCAGAATAATTCGTAACGTAAACACCCTTTTTTCCATCAATGAACTTATATCAAAAATAAGGTGAAATGTCAATGATTTGTCATGCCCTTCAAAACTTTTTACTAAAATAAGCTAAAACCAAGAAATTTCCCCAAAAAAGTTCTTCTAATTCTTAGAAAGTTTAGAACTATAAGTTCAAAACCATTTCTATGGGTTTTCAGCTTTCTTTAACTTTTCCTGAAATTCAATTTGAATCACCTTGATTATAGACCAAAAACATGACCACATCTTTTAATTGAACAAAGTACTTATACGTGCTTAGGTGCAAGCTGATGTAAGTACCATAGCTTTTATTCGAGACAGATTATTTGTATGCAAATATTTAAATAAGAGCTTCACCAAATCGACGCCATAGCTCTTAAGAAAATTACCTTCTTCAGGTGAGAAATACCAAACTTACCTATCTATAGCAGACCTATTAACACCATTCTTAGTCAGTATGATAATAATTGTTCTTCCAAAGCTACAAACTTATATATGCACATATGTACGTTCATTTATTAGAACTATCAAGGAATGTCCTGCTCCTAGAATTCATTTATAAAAGGTTTCTGCAAAAATGTGTACCTGTGATGCAAATACAAATTGGTATTAAGTTGCATGCAACTTGCAACAAATAATAATGCCTTTTCATGCAATGCCTGTGTTTTGCCATAAAGAACATTTTATTGACCTTAAACAATTTTTATAGAGCCTCATATGTGGAGACTATGTTATCCTTTATAGACCTTTAGTCTTGAATATGTTTTGTATATCGGCTCTTATAACATAGCACTTGGACGCCTCGACTCGCTTGGCTCACAAATTAATTGTTTTCGTTTAATTGAAAAATTGCGTAGGCATATATGCAAATATGGGAGAGTTAATATGTGCGTCTGGGTCTATGTGTACCTAACCTATAACTACCGTGTGTATCCTGAACTGAAAATGTAGGCAAATAAATTCTTTTGGCACCAAATTTATAGGCCATTGATTGGGCGGCATAGTTTTCTTTTTTCTTTTTTTTAATTTAAGGGAAGAAAGAACAGTGAGATGGAAAACAAATAGAATTTACTTAGATACTCTTATTGGTTATTGTCGAAATATCATAACTGAAAGAATTTTGTATTTGCTTTTATTTCAGACAAAACAAATTGAGGAGTAATTTCATGATACTCGTAACAAAGGACATAACAATAGTCATAAAGATGGATTTGAAATTGTTAGATACAGGATGTCCCAAATTATGACAAACAAAACAATACTTTTTTAAAGGATTTTATTCCTTAATTTGATTTAAAATATATTTCAATTACGTCAGGGTTTTAAAAAACGTCTCTTTAAAAATGTTGAGGCCAACCTAAAACGGTGGTTTTAAGGCAAAGTTAAGACACAAACTTTCCCTTAACGATCAAATTGTATGATGATTTCGCCAAGTTCATACTTTTTCATTTAGAAACAGTTTAAATAATTTTATTTTCGTACTTAGTTCTCATAAGTTATAACTTATAAGTCTTCACTTTTCTCTATATGAAGTTTTGAAAAACTTTGACTTTGATGATTTTTCAACATTATTTTTATATATGTTTTCAATATATGTACCTACATATTTCAAAATCTTCATGTACATAATAGTCTTGTTAAGAAAATGAATTTGTTCCGTTTGTCGTTTTTCAGGTTGAAAACCGTTTTAGTAGGTATAATTCAGCTTTTCCTTAAGATATGTATAAGATATAAGTAAGACTACAAGTTTATATTTCTAAAATTTTTGAGAATTTTCTCAGACCGATTGACAGATCACGGGAATGAAATATAAACACAATGGGGCATATTCATAGATGTTTGCTAAGCCCTTGCTAACTTGTTACTAAGCAAGTCCAGAGTTTAGGCTATTTATAAATAAATTTAAACCTAAGTTTAGGGCTAAATCTGTGGTCTAACTATAAACATAGTAAATTATGTGTTTAAGTAGTTATTATCACAGCCAAATGTCATATTTGATCTTTGTTTGTAAATTGAAAAGCTGAAAAAAAAACACAAATAAATGTAACGTAAACTTGCTGTCCAGAAAAATGTCGATTGATACAGCAATTAAAGAATATATAGATATAGATATTAGAGGAGTTTGAGTTATGTCGTGATCTGCAAAATATGGCACAAAGAAAAAGAAAAATATAAAAAACACGGTTCAATCCATTTATATTAAGCGACAAGGATTTCTACAAAAGATATCTTTGGATATAGAAATAGTCACATTCATTATAAATTTACTTAATATTAGATAATTACGAAGTAAAAGAGGATAACACGTTTCTGGCAATCTCCAGGTTTTAACAGCAGCTATCATAGCCAGCGGCCCTCACATCGAACCAAGATCCTTTTTTTTTATTATTATCGTAACATCAATGCCCTTATCGTCAACAATGTTGATGTGCCGGTGAATCGCTTCTCTTACTGCGACCAGTTTTCCTGCCGTCCGCGTTTTATATTTTCTTTGCTGTTGATCTAAAATATTATAGAACGTTGTTAATTGCTTTTTTTGATTTTTTATTAAATAGTTTTGTTTTCTTACTTTTTTCGATATTCAATTTCAGCACAAAATAACAAATTTGGGAATATAACAGTATTTTTTTTTGTCATTTGAAGTATAATTGTAGTAGAGCACAACCTTAACCTGGGGTTTTACTAAACACAGCTAGGAAGTTGACTATGAATAAGAGCTGTGTTTATTTAACCAATAAGCCTTAAACTATAGATCAAGAAATCACGACTTTAGTAATTCTCTATGAATTTTTTTCTTAAAATTGTATCGAATATTGAAAACAATATGTCTTATAAGTTAAAATTAGTTAAAAGCCATTATCTCAAATTTTTGAAAAGATATTTGAGTCAAAAATCAATTTTTAACAATTTTTGTTAAATTTTTTTTTTTCGGTTTTTAATGTTTTGTAAATAAGCTGTCAATTCGATTTTTTTCAAAATTTTACTGGATTTTTGAAAGATTAAAGTAGTTTAAAGCAAATATCTCAAAGTTTTGAAAAGATATTTGAGTCGAAAATCAATTTTTACCAACTTTGAAAAATTTTTTGTTTGGGTTTTTATTGTTTTGTAAAAAAAACTGTCAATTCGATTTTTCTCAACATTTTTCAGAATGTTGAAAACCATATTTCTTATAAGATAAAATAAGTTTGAAGCCTTAATCTCAAGTTTTTGAAAAGATATTTGAGTCGAAATTCAATTCTTACCAACTTTGAGTAATGTTTTTTTTTAGGTTTTTATTTTTTTATAAAAAAAACTGTCAATTAGATTTTTCTCAAAATTTTATCAGATGTCAAAAACATTATTCTTCGTTGCACAAAATTGTTTTGGAGATGAAATCATATTTTAGTCGTAAAATTTTCGAAGTGACAAATTTTTTTTTCAGTATTTTTGATTTATAAAAAAAATCGTTAATTGGATTTTTTTTTTCCAAAAATATAATTGTTTTGTATCACGTTACAATATATAATATAAAATTTAATTCAAGTCTCTAGCGTCATTGGTTCATGGGATATTTGGGGTTAACCAAAATTTTCACCTTTTTTTTTAAACTGCTATGGTAAAAAACCACCCACGCAATTTTCTTGGGAGCCCTTTCTGCATCTTTCTGCCTTATTATCGGTATAACAAAATTTATTTGAAGTCGATATCTCTTCTGGTTCTTAAGCTATGGAAGACGAAAAAACGTCGCGAACGTACGGACGTACGAATGTACGTACACACGCACGCACAGAAATCTTTCTAAAAATCTTTTATTTCGACTCTAGGGACCTTGAAACGTCGAGAAATGTCAAAATTTGTCGAATTGAAAATGTTGACATTTCAAGGTCCCTAGAGTCGAAATAAAAAATGTTTAGAGATGTCTGTGCGTGTGTGTGTACGTACATCCGTGCGTCCGTACTATCGTAAGTTCTGCAACTTTTTTTCGTCGTCCATAGCTCAAGAACCAATGGAGATATTGACTTCAAATAAATTTTGTTATACAGATATTAATGAAAAATCATGCAGAAAGGACTCTCAAACAAATTGAGTGGGTGCTTTTTTACCATAGCAATTTAAAAAAAAGGTGAACCAATGACGCTAGCGACTTAAGTTAAATTTTATATTATACATTGTAAGGTGATACCGAACCAGTATATTTTTGGGAAAAAAACGTTTTTCGTAAATAAAAAAAAAACTGAAAAAAAATATTTGTCCCCTCGAATATTTTACGAACAAAAAATGATTTTATCTTCAAAATAATTGTTAAAGTTAAAGTGGGTGGCGCAACAGTCCGTTGAGAACTAGGGCCTAGTGACATACAACTCTCAACCATTCCTGTGTGCGAGTACTGTTGTCAGGAATGAAGGGGACCTACAGTTTTAAGCCGAATCCGAACGGCAAAAGCACTTTTCATGACAAGAATTACTCTTGGAGAATTTGTCAATTCCTCGCAAGAGGCGGTACCCGTGGAAAATATTTTAGATGGCATAGGCAGGGATCGAACCCAAGACCTCTGGCATGACAGACCAACGCACTAACCATCATGCCACGTGTACTACTACCAAAATAATTGTATGCAACGATAAATAACGTTTTTGACATCTGGTAAAATTATGAGAAAAATTGAATTGACAGTTTTTGTACAAAAAATAAAAAAACCTAATAAAAAACAATACTAAAACTTAGTAAAAATTTACTTTCAAATCAAATATCTTTTCAAGAATTAAGAACATCGGCTTCAAACTAATTGTAACTCACAGAAAATATTATTTTCGACATTCAGCAAATTTAAATTTAATGATATGCAAAATACTTTTTTTAGTGTTTATATTTTTTAGAGTAATTAAACGGAATGGGAAGTTTTCAGTGTGGGTCGCATCCCAGCCTCATTTTTTTTCATGTTCAAATAACAGCTTTAATGGTCACTTATTTAAAAACTCTTTTTAGTAGATGTGATGTTAGCACCATAATAAAATAAATTAAAACAATTGAGGTAAAAATTAAAATTGACAAAGATTTAGTTAGATATAAAAAATTAAGTTAATTTTAATATAAAATTTGAAGCGCATTTCTTCAATGTTAATTTTTGTTCATCTAAATTAAATTCCCTAAAATAAGAATGGCATTTTTTGTAACGTGATTACTTAAATAATTAATTAAACCTGACAAACATACGAAACCATTTTAAAAATGCTGTGTAAACGATAAAATTTCATTCCCATTTACATATTTATACATAAAAGTGTCATTTTAGTTCAAACGAACATTGAAAAGCTCGTGAAAATCAATAGTTTAAAATAAAGAAAAAATTGAAATGAATGAAAATTTTATTTCAATGTTGGATAAAATCTTAATTTTGAATTTAACTATCATTTTTTTCATTAAATCAAGTTAAGTCAAGACAATAATTTTAAATTTTTTTTCTTAAAAAGGATATTTTGTATAATGCCCTTTTTCCTTAGAACGCAAAAAGCTATTACACTATCTTTAGCTATTTGTCCGTTTTTTTAAACAACCAAAATGAGGTAAGGAGGATTGTAGGTTCTTAAATTACTTGTGTTAATTTTTTGCTAAAAACTGCCTTACATTTTTATCTACGCAACAACCTGCCAACCTAAACAGATATACTATCGTACTTATTCATGGACCTATTTAAACCTTGGACCTATCTGCTTCCAAAACGATATGTATATTAAGGAAAATATGTTTGCAAATAGGTACATACTTATGCATAAATTCTCAATTGTTTTCATTTTAACACATTTGTTTCGCACTGCAAAATATTAAAGAAAAAAGAGGCTGGGATGCGACCCACACTGATAACTTCCCATCCCGTCTATCGATTTGTCTTGCTTAAAAGTTTGTCTAAATGTATCAATTCTTACCAAATTTGCGTTCTATTTTTTGTAGATTTTATTTTTTTTTTATGAAAAAACGGACTGTTGGATTTTTATAAAAAAATTATTGAATATAAAAAACAATATTTTCTGTAAAATAAAATAAGTTTGAAGCCAATATTTTTAATTTTTGAAAAGCTATTTGAGCCGAAAATCAATTTTTACCAACTTTTATTAATTTTTTTGTTTAGGTTTTTATTTTTTGTAAAAAAAACTGTCAATTCGATTTTTCTCAAAATTTGTCCAAATATTGAAAACAATATTTTTTATAAGTTAAAATTAGTTAGAAGCCATAACCTCAAATTTTTGAAAAGATATTTAAGTCGAAAATCAATACCAACTTTTGTTAATTTTTTTTTTCGGTTTTTAATTTTTTGTAAAAAAACTGTCAATTCTATTTTTTTCAAAATATTACTGAATGTTGAAAACAATATTTTTTGAAAGATAAAAGTAGTTTAAAGCCAATATCTCAAAGTCTTGAAAAGATATTTGAGTCAAAACTCAATTTTTACCAACTTTTTTTTTATTTTTTTTTTAGGTTATTATTTTTTGTAAAAAAAACTGTCAATTCGATTTTTCTCTAAATTTTTCCTACTGTTGAAAACAATATTTCTTATAAGTTAGAATTAGTTAGAAGCCATAATCTCAAATTTTTGAAAAGATATTTAAGTCGAAAATCAATTTTTACCAACTTTTGTTAATTTTTTTTTCGGTTTTTAATTTTTTGTAAAAAAACTGTCAATTATATTTTTTTCAAAATTTTACTGAATGTTGAAACCAATATTTTTTGAAAGATAAAAGTAGTTTAAAGCCAATATCTCAAAGTTTTGAAAAGATATTTGAGTCAAAACTCAATTTTTACCAACTTTTTTTTATTTTTTTTTTAGGTTATTATTTTTTGTAAAAAAACTGTCAATTCGATTTTTCTCAAAATTTTATCAGATGTCAAAAACATTATTCTTCGTTGCACAAAATTGTTTTGGAGATGAAATCATATTTTAGTCGTAAAATTTTCGAAGTGACAAATTTTTTTTTTTCAGTTTTTTTGATTTATAAAAAAAACCGTTAATTGAATTTTTTTCCAAAAATATAATTGTTTTGTATCACGTTACAATATATAATCCAAAATTTAATTCAAGTCTCTAGCGTCATTGGTTCATGAGATATTTAGGGTTAACCAAAATTTTCACCTTTTTTTTAAACGGCTATGGTAAAAAAACCACCCACGCAATTTTCTTGAGAGCCCTTTCTGCATCTTTCTGCCTTATTATCTGTATAACAAAATTTATTTGAAGTCGATATCTCTTCTGGTTCTTGAGCTATGGACGACGAAAAAAACGTCGCGAACGTACGGACGTACGGACGTACGGACGTACGTACACACGCACGCACAGACATCTTTCTAAAAATCTTTTATTTCGACTCTAGGGACCTTGAAACGTCGAGAAATGTCAAAATTTTCAATTTGTCAAATCGGACGCATTACAATAACTTCCTATGGGAAGTTAAAAAGTCTGAAGGTACTATTAGAAGATTAACGTAAACGGTCAACGGTCAACGCGTTGACTGTTTGATATAAAAATGACGTCATTTGTAGACCTACAATTAAAAACTACACAATAATAATGTACTACACAATAATATTGTACTAATTTTTACATTCTTTCACACCCTAATATGAAAAAAATAAAAATAACGTTGGCTTAAATAAATATTATTTTGTCTAATCGTGTGATAGTCAACGTTTCAAGCATTGACGCTGTGGACGTTGACGGTGCGTTGAACACAGAACATCTAGATGTTTTTATGACGTCAGAGAGTCAAAGCGTTGACCCTTTAAGTTAATTGTTTAATTCTAGCTTGAGTCATAGCTTAACTCCAATTACGAAACCACTTAAGTCCTTACAATTCAGCTTAATACACACCAACCTACCCTCCTTAATACTTACTTCTCTACATACCTACCCACTACCCACATTACAATAAAAAATGCAAATTTAAAAAATTACCTATGTATGTACATGCATCGAATGTATTTGCAATGGAAAAATTCAAAATATGGCAACGAAGCATTGTATCAAAACTTAAATTTGATAACGTTGCTTTTAAATTTTCAGATTTCACAAAAATAGAAAATCTAAAATCAAATGAATACAATTTTCTGCTAACAAATCTAAAACACATACAATTAAATGTATTGTATATGCATACCTTCTATACATTGATAGGTATGAATAAAAAAAATCTCAGGTAACGTTGGCAACGACTGATTTTTGTTTACATTTGAGTAATTTATTTTATTTATTTATTTCAATATTTTTATACTTCCAGTCGCTCTTAGATTCCACAATTAATTTTCGTACAGGCAGCGCCATCATGGTCCGCATTTCGTAACAAAATTTTGTGTTTCATGATAGTACTATTCAAATTAATATACAAAGACCCATACTGTTTACTTCCCATCCCGTCTGTCAATTTGTCTTGCTTAACTTAAACAAAATTTTGTGTAAAATAAATAAATCGAAGTCAATATCTTTCTTTGTTCTCCTAATACTTGAGTCGAAAAACATTTCTTATCAGTTTTTTATTGTTTTTGTAGGTTTTCGGTTTTTTTTTTTTTTTGTTAAAATTTGTCAGTTGAATTTTTCTAAAATATTTAATAAAACTTACCAACAATATTTTGCATATGATGAAATAGTTTTTGTTAACGAGATTTTTAGTCGAAAACCAATTTTTACCAAGTTAAGTACCATTTCTTAGAAAATTTGTATACCTTGTATAAACAAATACTGATTAGATTTTTTTTATTTATTTATTTAACTCTAACAAGTACATTTGACTTTCATAGAATATCTTATTTTTAAGTCAATACCTTCATTTATTCATATCGAGAATCGAATACATTTTTACCAATTTTACGTACTATTTCTTAAAGATTTTGATTTTTTCCTGAATGTCGAAAACAATATTTTTTTATAAGATAAAATTAAAGATATTTAAGTTTAAGTCGAAAATAAATTTGTACCAACTTTTAATAATGTTTTTTTTTTTAGGTTGTTATTTTTTTATCAAACTATCAATTCGATTATTCTCAAAATTTTACCAGATGTCAAAAACGTTGTTTTTCGTTGCATAAAATTATTTTTTGTTCGTAAAATATTCGAGGTGACATTCATAGAGGAAATATATTATGAAATTAATAAAGTACCGCACTATTATACTAGTAGCTTAACAACTTCATTGGTTTGAAAACGGCGATAATACAAACAGCCATATTATTTCCGGTTAAAATAATAAAAGCGTTAGTACAAGTACTATATGTACGTAGTAGTAGTCGTTAAGAAGCGCTGCTTGATAAGGAAAAAGATCGCCATTGCTGCTTGTACTAACTAAACTAAACAAAAAATTAGTTTGGGTGTACTCACATGATGAGCCTAATTCAATGAATTGGAAACAAGATGTCTCTGGTGATGTAATAAAAAAACTCTAACAGAAACACATTTTTTTCTTTTTATATTTGTTTTTTAAATCGTGACTTATTAAATTGAAATGCTTATAACTTTTGAACCAAAGCTAGCTTTGTGATGTTTTATACTTTTTTAAAAAAATTAAAAAATCAAGCAAGTTTTTAAAAACAATAACCAGTATTGTGTGATATGACTTTTTTTTAATAAAACTGTTTTAAAGTCCGATGTAAAAAATTAAGTTTTGATAAGAATGTGATTTTAACTATTAATATTTTGCAAAATAGTGCCGAAAATTGAAATTTTTTAAATGCAAAAATATTAAATGTTTATTCAAAATTGTAAAATATTAATATATAGTAAAAATAAACATCATTATTGGACAGGGTGATTGAAAAACCGACTAAAAGTATGTGTTTTTGAAAATTTCATTAAAACAACCGTTGCTCGAAAACCGTTGGCATGCGGTATAGACAAGTTACCAAATTCTGGTAGGCCATAACTTGACCATTCATGATATACAGTTTGGACCATTACTTACCCTGTATACATGTGTAATTTTTATTCATACATGTTTCTTAGTACCTATATAAAATAGTGCCAAAAAAGAAAAAAACACGACATTTAAAATAAAAAAATAATATAATATTATATATTTTTTAAATATATAAGGTGGGCCTAGGCTATTTAACTCTTTTTTCACTACTTCCCACAAAAGGAATACCCTTAATCCTTAGGGATTTTCGAAAATCTATGGCAATTTCAGGTTTTTCTTGTAACATTTCATAAAGCCTTTGAAACTGAATTTTATTTGTGAAAACTTTATTTGCCCTTCAAAAAAAAAAAAATAAAAAATATAGGTAAACACTTTCACATTAAAACAATAGTAAAACTTACATGATTCATTTCATATATTTTATTTTTATTTAATTTATCTTCGCACGCTAAATATTTTTCTTTCGTTTTCAAAACTCCGATCAAAATAACTGGACCCATGTTCTGTAACTATCGCATCGATAAAATTCTTCGAGAAACGGTGAGAATCGGTACAAAAATCAATTTATCGCATCATCGGGATTCTGTATCTTTTGACAGTCGATAACTTTATCGACTGAAACAAACGGAACAGAAATACTGGAAAAATGTGATAAAATGGGTTTCAATTGAGTTGATTTATTGACCAATTTGTGTACTTATTTTGATTATTGGAATTATAGTTTTCCGTCGGCTTTTTGTTCACTATACTTTTTGCAATGAAACAATTACGTTACATTAACTTTCCCAACGTTTCGGCAGGGGTTGCTGCCTTCCTCAGGGGAACTTTATTAACACAAAAATATACAAATAATTTAAGTTAGATAAATAGGATACAATTACAATATAGTTTACTCACTCAAGAAAGATTTAAAAAAACAAAATTTAATATTAATTACATTAATTAATATGAATTAAAAATAAAATTATAAATGTAGTTAGCACTTCGAAGAGTGAAGTTACGTCAAAATTAAATAAAGCACAATTTACATTTAAGAACAAAGAAGAGAGCAATATACAGCAGAAATGTTTTGTGTGTCTTGTTTTCGGTTCATGTTGTTTTTGTTATTGAGAATATGTAATGTTTCTAACGTGTATCGTTTCGAAACATGTTTCTCTGTCTGTAGAACTTCCACGCCTTCAAAGTTTGGAGAATGACCGCTTTCAATGCAGTGACTGGCCAGGGCTGTCTTCTCAGAATTTTTTAATTTTATGTCGGACTTATGATTCGAGATGCGTTGTCTAAGAAGTTGTTTAGTGGTCCCAATGTAACACAGGTTGCACAGTTCATTTGATTTACCATTGCAGTTAATTTTGTAGATTACGTCTGTTTGTTTGTCCTTATCCGGTTTCGTCTTGAGTTTAGTAAAACATTGGTCAAGTGTTTTGTTTGATTTAAAAGCAAGGCGAACCTCTGTCAACTTTTTGGAAATCGATTTTTTGAAGTTGTTAGATAAAGTTGGGACGTAAACCATGGTTTTGTGGTGCGTTCTAACGGGTTCATCAATGTTTTGTCGTGGAATATGCATTTTGTGTTTTAAAAGGAGGCTTCGAATTATGGTAGAAGGATAACCATTATTCATTGCAAAAACTATAGTGACCAAAAAGCCGACGGAAAACTATAATTCCAATAATCAAAAAAAAAAATGGGTTTCTGTATCTTTGAAAGTCGATAAGTTTATCGATTTAAATGTCAAAACTTATCACTTACCATCAAGCAGGCGAATAGATCAAGAAACTAAATAAAGCAATATTCATATGAGAACGACTAACGACCAACGAATGAACGAATATTCGTCGATTTTGACATTTCTTTCACATGAGAGTTGAAGTTTGACAGCCGAACACCATTCACCACCGAAACCAAAACAAGAATGATTTTTTTAGGTTAAGTACGCGCGATTATTTTATTCGTTGCGAGTGTGGATAATGTGGAACGCGAATAAAGTTTGACAGTTCGTATCAGCTACAATTTTTTTCGCGACGAATAAATTTGTTTTCTTAAATTTATTAATATATGATATAGAAAAGTAAAAGTATGCATCATAAATCAAATAGAAACTATATTGCTATCGTTTTGTTAAGAATTTGTGTGGAAATACATATGTCTTCAAACGTATATAAACTCACATTTTGTAATTCATTCGTCGTTCGTTGGTCGCGCTCATGTGAATACTACTTAAAATGTCTGAAGCTAAAAAGGTAAACAAATAAATATGTAAATAATAAAAAGTTCTATTTTTTACATTATTTTATTCAAATTTTATAATTTAGAGATCCTCCCGAGTTACCGGTGGTCAGAAGACTACTTTAATAAAATTTATGGCCGAAAACAAGCCCTTTGCAAGAGGCCAATTCTCAAGCCTAAATTCTAGGCAAAATAACAGCGAGACGTGGGAGAGTTTAAGCGCACAGCTAAATGCTCAAGGACCTAACATAAAAACTGTTGAGCAATGGAAAAAGGTATACATAATATACATACATATACAAAAACAAAGTAAGCACCAATTTTGGTGTTGATCTTGTTTCGAGGACAAAGTTTTTAATTTTTTGTTTTTGTTTTAGTGCTGGACAGACATTAAATCGTCCGTTAAAAAACAAGCCAGCGAGCAAAGGGCGTTTATGAATAAAACTGGTGGTGGGAGCGTAGTGGACGGACCTCGACCACTCAGTGATATGGATGAAAAAGTTTTGTCGATCATAACAATTGATGCCGTTAATGGGGACGGTTCAACCCCTGAATTGGGAATAAAAGTAGCACTCAATGAATACGATGTAAATACCTACAATTTATTCATTATTAAATTGAATTCTAATCTATTTTTTTATGTATAGAATCTAGAAATTGAACTAGATGAAGACGAGGGCCCTAAACCTCCAAAAGTTAAAAAGACCCAAAATATTGGGTATACAAATGCTTTGGAGGAAGCAAGGGCCATGCAAAGCTCCGTCGAAAAAAAGCTCGACGAAATTTTAAAAATAGCCAAGGAAATTCTGGATTTAAAAAAAAAAAAAAAAGTGAATATTAGCTCTTTATAACTAACTCTCTCCATGTGATTTGTTTGTTTTTTTTTTTAAGTATACATATTTATTTTATTGTTTGTATGTTTTATGAAGTTTATTTATTTTATTGGATTTACTATTTTTATTTTTTTTAAGGATGTTTTTTATTATTTTGTTTAAATAAAAATAAGCCTATAGCACATATTTATAAAGACTTGCACTTCGTTTTTCATTCATTAACAAAACATTGGTACATTTGCTCTTTTTTCTGTTTCCATCAGCTTGCTTATTAACATTGGTTGCGTATATGGCTCAAAATCACCAAGGTTGCAAATTTCAAAATATTTTTATGACAAAAAAAATTGCAAGCTATGATGATAAATTTTAGTTTATACTGTTGCAAAAATTGTATATAAATAAACTTTGACAGGGCAGCGCACAGAATTGTATACTTTTTTAGTAATATTTTTTAGTACTAGATATCATACAGAAAACCATCAATTCGGGAACGTTTTTCTAAGTTTGATAAAATCAACAAAAACAAAACAAAGTACGTAATTTAAGCTTTGTTTAATAACATGGGTATACTATGTATGTGTATTAAATAAGCAATAATGAAAACAATACATACAAAATCTTCTACAAGCAAAATACGTAAAAATCATGTCCGGGAACGTTCCCGAAATGACCGTTCCCGAAATGACGATTTCAAATAAGCGCGCGCTTTAATTATACGGCGGTCATCTTAAATGCGATCTGACTTTGTCAATAGGAAAATATTTGAGGTAACTTTGAAATTTCGTGTCGTAGAAAATAATTTCATCAATAATTAAATGTAATAAATGCGTTCACGGATTGACGGGCTATTGATGTACGCTCTACGAATAATGAATAAAAAGGTGCTTACCATTTAGATAAAATTTATTTTACGATAAATACTCTGGCAGCCGGCTTTGCTATTGTTCTCTACCTCGACTGACGTGTCACACCGAATTGCTGCGTTCACTTAAAATTATTTTTGATCGATTATCGATATGTTCACTAAAATGACTTGTGCGGTATCGGACAAACTGTTTTTGCATTTTTTACAGTTAAAAATAAATAATTTATTAGTATCCTTTCTAAAACTAGATTTTGTATAAAAAATACGGTGTATTAAGTGATGACCGGGGTTGAATACCTTACATTTTTCAATTATATTTTAAACTTATTGTTGAAGATTGTAGATTAGGACGCGTTCCCGAAATGATTTTCTATGCGTGTATATTGATTTCATTTAAAATTTAGTTTATTAATAAATTATATTGTTTGATAGACACACAAAACAGGTTAGTTTTAGTATTTTATTAATTTTTTTTTCTTAAATAAGTCAAGATTTAAGACATTAAATTGCTAGCGAAGCCAATTCTGCACCTTGGTGATTTTGAGCCATATAACTTCTCAACAGGTAAAGTTAAAATTTTTAATATTTTTTGTATTTTCACTATGTATATCTAGTTGGTTTTCTGAGTCACATGACAGGAAGTCAATGGATCTATCATGGCAAATTGAAAGTAAAACTGATGCATCAAATTGGTTCTTTGCTTCAAAGATCGGTTTTCAAATCTGTTACCCAACTAGCTGCTTTTGTTCATTTTGTTTCAAAAAAAAAGTAAAATATACGTATTTTAATTGTAATAAAAATATTAGACATATCTGTGAATTTTTGTATTATTTGTCTTTCTTTGCGCTAACCCTATAACTATGGATCATATTATATACTCATACAAATGCACTTTTCAAAAACCACTTCTCCTATTTCGATACTTATTACAGAGTTTTTGAGCTTCAATTTAAATATTCTTCAAAAAGTTTTTCAAATTAAAAGGAAAATTTCCAAAATTTTCCAACTAAATGGTGTTCCACCATTTTCATAAAACATTCATATGAGTTAGAACAAAGATTTAAAAAAAAAATTCTTATAAAACTAATTTTGGCATTTTTAATTTTTCAATTAAACGCCGAAATTAGTTTTGTATGACAATTTTTCGGGATCTTAGTTCAATTTGAAAATGGTTTCCAAAAACACTTTAAAGACTTCAAACGAAACTCAAAAAGGTTTCCATTATCCAAATGAAGAAAGTCTTTTGAAAATGCCAGCTTGGTGTATCCAACAACTTCAAAAATTTCATATGATTTTTTCATGAAATTCTTGAAAGTAGCTCGATATGAATTTTATTTTAAATTTTGTTTTTTTTTTCAAAATTGTTTTAATTACCACCCAGAAGACTCAATCTCATACTCGGAACCGTTGGAATCAACTAAAAGAAGCAAATCATTTGCAAGTGCCAGCTTGGTATATCCAACAACTTTAAGAATTTCATGAAAAGTATTTGCTCGATTTGGATAATTCAAACGCTTCTGAGTCACAAATTAAGTGTTATGCTGAATTTCAAAAACAATTTTTAATTACAACAAATATTTAAAAAAAAAATCATATGAAAATAGTTTCCTCATGCTCAAGGATTGTATATGAAATGACGAAACTATTCCTATATGGAATTTTTTTGTAATTTCTGCTAGAATCGAAAATGGATTTTAGTACCACGTATAGGATCTAAATTAAGACTCAGACGCGTTTGAATTATCCAAAAGAAGCGATTGGTTTTAAAATGACATGTACATATCAAAAACTTACAAGAACTTGAAGAGAAAATAATACGAAATCAATGATGATTTTCTATAATTTGTTTTTTTTTTTTTTATTTAGTAATATTTTCAGACATTAATTAAAATTTCTCTTAATGCGGTCTCGAATCACCGTGGCTGCTCGTAGATGGGCTGAAATATTTTCGTGGAAAGAGCTTTCATCTCCAGCATAATTTTCGTCTTGAAAATTTTCCTCTTCTAAAAGGCCGTGCCTTAATCTGAAGTTATGCAGCACACAGCATGCATTAATTATTCTTCCTGCTGCTTGCGGAGAATAGCATAATCCCAATTTAAGGCACCGGAACACAGATTTTAAAACTCCGTTGAGCCTTTCGACACAGTTGCGTGTTCTTGAATGAATTAAGTTGTAGGATCTCTCATCAACAGCAGAAGAAGAGCGGTATGGTGTCATGAGATAAGGGCGAAGTGGATAGCCAGAATCACCTTCATAATTAAAAAAAGATTTAAAATTGTAGTGTAAGCGCCTTGTGAAACATAATTGCTTACCTAACAGCCAAGAGCTGTGTTCCCCCGGTTCACAAGCTTCATAGCGTCGTTCAAGCAAAGATTTCACTTGAGATCCATCCCATATATAGGAATCATGTGAGGATCCTCCAAACTTTGCTATCACACTAAGAATTCTCAGGTTGAAGTCACATACCTAAAAGCAAGTTTCATTAAAACTAAGATTTTAAGTTCTTAAGAATATACAACAGAAAAGGATACCACTCGAAGAATGTCCAGTTGGTAATCCTTTTCTGTTGAGGTAGCATGCATCTAATAATAATTTACATATAATAATAATAAGTTCAAAAATATTTTTCAAATTTACCTTTGCTTTATTGAATCGTATTCCTCTTCTCTGGGGAGTTTTATCCACTTGCCCGCTAGCTTGTCCGAAGTATTTTGGATACTTCGGCTACAATGCGGGACACCATAGTTCGGCTCATTGCTGCTGAAAAGTCCTGCCCAACGTCCCTTTGGTAGGACCCAGACGCAAAAAAATGCAGTGCCGCACAGATTCGAAAAGGGATGGGGATAAAGGTTGTCCTCTGTCCCTGCCTCATATGTGGACGCATTTCTTCAACGAGAACGCGAGCTGCATCCCGACTAAGTCGGTACAACTCCCGAAATCGCTTTTCAGGCATTTCAAATGGTTTAGTATTATCCCGAAGTCTTCGCCTGTGTATTCGCATTCTGTTGCGTCGTTGGTCCATTTCCGACAATAAAATTATTGCAAACATAGTACCTAGATATATTTTATATATTAATATTTCTTCACTTAATCTCAATTATTTTAGAACTTTCTTTTTTTTTATTTGACAGAAGATTGACAGTTCAACTTATCGCCTTCCAATGGATATTCCAGTCAGAATAGTTTGGAAATTGAACTTATCGCGTTCAGTTACAGAAACCCGATTTTTTCCAGAGGCGATAACTGAGGAATGAGTTGTTTCATTTTTTAACGATGCGAAAAGTTATCGCCTGAGTTACAGAACATAGGTACTGTTCGTAGAAAAAACTGCCAAACTTCCTATTCATTGGGGGCTAGTGATACCACTTTTCACGAACTCCGAATTTCGTAGCAAATTTTTTTAGTACGACGGGAGCAATGATACTTTTTTTCGAGGTTGTACTACGAATCTATTACGACGGGGCCTGTGATAAGGCCGATTAAGACAGAAAGCAAAAGAAACAATATGGTCCCACGAGCAGTCAAAATCAACCCACCTCTATTGGAAACCCCTATATTTTAAGTTTTAAAAATATACCTATCTACATATCTATCTATACCTTGTTCGAGTTCTCTACCACCGTAATGTTTCATTAAAATCTCGAGTTCTCGAGTTTTTTTTCCGAATGCAATACTTGACAAAAATTTTAACATAGTTTTATAATATTTAAATAAAAAATCGAATGATTATGCTTCATCGAACACAAGTTTTATTTAAATTTTCCGATTGCTAGTGTCGATATTCATATCAATGATCGATTTTTTTTATTATCAACCCTTCGTCAATTAGTCTATTTTAAACTCTTAAGATCAATTGTGATTCGATTTTACAGTCGTTTCTTTTGGGTTCTAATTTTCTAATCGATACATAAGGAAGAGGAAGCTTTTTACTTACGAGTATAACATTATTATATTTATGTAAATCAGGTCAAATTTGGTGGACATAGTCATTACTAATGTATAAAAACACTATAAAGAAATGTAGTTAAACCATAAAATGTACATAAAAATTTCATTCATTTCTTCGCTAAATAAAAATGATTTTATTACTGAATTTGATGAAAATACTCGAAACGAATTGGATCTGGTTGTACTTGGTGGTATACATAAATATTGATACTCAAGATTTTAATAACACGATCACCAGTAAATTTCTTGATTTTATGTCTTCGAAGGGCCTAATGAATGTTATCAAAAAAAAGTACTCGTACTTAAAGTAACTGGTACAGGTACTTTAATTGATCCCATATTTGTTTCATTTTCGAGGAACTGCATAATATCAGCAGTTATCGAAACTCATATATCTGATCACTTTCCAACATTTTACGGTATTAAACACAATACAGAACAGTTTAACAAATATTGCAAAGCACAATCAAAAATTAATCAAGAAAAAGTCAACCGACTTATGCAACAAACGAACTGGAATGCGCTACATGAAATCGAAAATGACCTTAATGAACTATACAACAATTTCCTTTTAAAAATGGAAACTACTCGTATATACATACGCTGATTCGTCTGAAAATTATAACAAAAAAAAACGTCAAATCAAGAGTTGGATAACCTCGGAAATAATTATTGAGCTGTGTAAAAGGAGAGATACAATGTATAGAAGATGGAAGAATAATCTACGAAATGAAAGTTACAAATCTGAATACAAAAAAAATGAGAAACTATGTTAACAAATACAAATGAAAAAATCTAACTTCTACAAAAATGAAATACTGAACGCAAAACGTGATCCGAAAAAAACTTGGAGGATAAGAAATGAAACATTGGGTAGGAATAAAGCGTCTGTGGAAGAAATTATACAACACAATCTTTGAAAAACGTTTAAAGTTTCTGACATTATTGAAGAACTTGCTGAGTCTTTCTCAAAAAAACATCAAGACAGCCTTGTCAACAACGTCCTCAATCAATATATTATGTAGAAGAAGCTGATGAAATCGAAATTTATAATATATGTATGTATGTACTTCGAAATCTGAATCCTAATAAAAGCCCAGGTGATGACGGAATAAGGGGATGCGGCATTAAACTCAATCCAAATCTATTAACACCATTGATTCAACAAATTGTGAACAGAAGTTTGACACAAGGGTGTGTACCGAAAATTAAGAAGACTTCAGTTATTCGTCCCATCTATAAAGGAAGAAAAAAAGTGAAATTCTCAACTATAGGCCAATTTCAATCTTGCCAGCTGTTGAAAAATGTCTTGAAGAAGTTGTTGTAAGACGACTAAATAGGTTTATTAAAAAACACTGCTTGCTGCAATCCAATCAACATGGTTTTCAAAAAGGTAAAAATACGGGAAGACTTTTTGGCGAATTCTGTAATACTATTAACATGAGTCTTAATAAAAACCATCACGTATTGGTCATGTTCGTGGACTTCAGCAAGGCATTTGACATTGACACGTTGAGTCACAATAAACTTTTGGAAGTCCTTTACAGAATTGGCATTAGGGGAACTCTATGGAAATAGATGGAGAGCTATCTCATAGGAAGAACATTTAGAGTTAGGCGCCAGTTATAGCTATCATTGGTTTTCATCATTGAAAAAAATCATTGCAATTTTTTTGACAGGTCGTTTATAGCTATCATTAAAAATTTCTGTCATTGAAAAATTTTTCCTGATTGAAAGCCACCGAAAAAATTTTACTGACAGAAATCTGTCATTGGAATTGTGTGAAATTGGAACACAAATCAGTGGAACGATTCGTTTCACTTTTGAACATAAAAGTATCAGCTGTTCAGGAAAATGAATTTCCGTCTGGAAAATAGAAAAATACATTTTTAGAGAAAAATAAATGTGCAACTAAACTTTTTTTTCTCAAAAAAAATTCTTTGTGTGATTTCCGATCGATCGGTATATAATTTTCATTTCTAATCAAAGGGAAACACCGTCAAATATCGATTCAAAAATTTTTGCGGATCGATTTCAATGATAGCTATAACTGGCGCCTTACAACAAATAAACAAATAAAAACCTAAAAAAAAAATACTAAAACTTTGTAAAAATTTATTTCGACTCAAATAGCTTTTCAAAAATTAAAAATATTAGGTTCAAACTTATTTTATTTCACAGAAAGTATTGTTTTCGAAATTCAGTAATTTTTTTATAAAAATATAACAGTCCGCTTTTTTCATAAAAAATAAAATCTACAAATAATAGTACGCAAATTTAGTAAAAATTGATGTTCGGTTCCCGATATCTCTCAAATTAATTTCTTTTATCCAATTTGTATTTGTTTATAAAGATATAAAAAAAAATTAAGAAATGCTACTAAAATTGGTAAAAATTTGTTTTCGGCTAAAAATCTATTTAACAAAACTTTAATTTGAAATAAAAACTTTTAAGAATAATTCAACTGACAACTTTTTTAACACAACACGAAAATCTACAAACTTTTAAGCAAGACAAATCGAAAGACGACGGGGTGGCAAGTTATCAGTGTGGTTCCCATCCCAGCCTCTTTTTTGTTTTGAAATAAAGATGTATTCTAATATATTCAATTTAAATTTATTTCTTCAGCAAAAAAAAAAATTAATAAAATACAATTAGAAGTTATTTAATTAAAATACATACATCATTGTTTTCTGGGTTTGTTTTGTTTTGTTTTTTCTTATAATATTTCATTAAAAGCCATTTAGTGCATTTAAAATAACGCTCGGCTCTATGAATGCTATAATATATTGGTTAATTTTATAATATTAATAATAATAATTACATACATAGGTTTATTTTTGTTTTGTCTGTTTTTCATTCTATTTCCTGCATCACTATTTTAATATTCTTATTTATGTTTATTTTAATGCAACTAATGCAACTATAACTATATTAACTTTAATAATTCACCATAAAACTAAACGGTGTTTGTTTTTTGTTTTTTGTTTTTTTTTTTTTAGTATAAACCTTTAACAATAGAAAAAAATAATATTGTAAACAATAATAAAAACGAAGAGAAGCTCATAGTCTCATAACATACTTGTGAAAAGAAAATAGAAGAAGAATAAGCAGAAAGTATAACAATCAACAATTGATTTTTTTTTTTTTTTTGATTTTTAACCAATAATAAATTTTAGAAACAGAATAAGTAAAAATATTTATTAACGCTCGATAAAAGCAAACTTAAAAGAAAAAGAGGTTAATCAAGTTTTGTTTCATAATTTTCCTCGATGAACCTAGAAATTGTGTTATTGTAGTATTTTTTTTTTCATTTTTATTTATTTATTATAATAATTTCCACTTAAATGGTTAATACTTTATATATTTTATACCTATTTATATTATATATTTATTTTTGTTTACTTCAATTAAGCTCAATTTACATTGCAATTTGAATTTTATTCTGTTCTTTTTTGAAATATTTTACTTCTACAATAAAAGAGCGAGAGAGAGAGTGAATGAGAAATTCATTCTTGTGAGGGAGTGTTTTTGTTTTTGTTTTGTTTTTGTTTTGTTTTTGTTTTTGTTTTGTTTGTGTTTTGATTGGAGATTGGAGAGTTTTTTTGTTTTTGTTTTGTTTTTTTTTTTTGTTGGTAGAAAATAGAATGGTTAAACATATTTATAGATATTTTTAAAAAGTTATTTTTGTTTTTAATTTTAGCTACGAACTAAACTTAAAGTAAAAGCCCGCCTTTTCTTTTCTGATCCTCCAAGTATTCCTGTGTAGAGAGCTGAATTGCCTGCTGGAGCATTTCACTTTCTGAAAGCTGTGCAAATCCTATGGACAAAAAGGCAGACACATACAAAATTAGAAAGAAGACGGCACAAAAAGGAATGAATATAAGTACCATCAGACGTACCATCAGCAATGTATGAGGATTCCAACAAAGATTGGTAAAATGACGACACAGGTTTCTGTGGTGTCGATGCTGATGCTGTTGCCAATGCCGACGCCGGAGGTGGAGACGATGAAAAGAAGGCGGTATCTCTATTGGAAACTTGCTTTGATGTGCCAGGCGATGAGGAGCAGGAAGTCGAAGAGGACGATGGTATTGGGGAGGAGGTAGCGGGCTTCTCTTCAGAGATCTGCTGTTGATTGTTTGATGTGCTTTCGGTGAAGAAGAGCGAGCATGTTATTGGAGTTGTGGGGCGTGAAAGTTTTTTCGTCTCAGAATCACAGAATTTTGCGGCTTTTTGTTGCTTGGGTGTTGTAATCTTTTCACTCTCATCACTGCTGAAATAATATTTGCTCGAAATTTGTTCACTTAAAATGTCTAATATTTGTTTGTACTTACTCTTTCTCCTCTCCTAATTCAGTTACAGCGCTGCCACCGCTGCCAGCAACCTCCCGCCGCCGTCTTTTACTAAGTCTAGAGTTTGCTCCACGATTCTTCGACTTCTTTCCACGATTGGCGCCCTTGTCGCCCGAGGGATGATCAATCGAACTGGTACTGCTCATATCCGTGTCATCACTGTCGAAGCACAGTTCCGAATCTTTCCGCAAGCTCTGCGCGAATGCAGTCAAAGACTTGGGCGATAAATTGCCAACATTCAAAGCAGACAACGCAGCCGGCGTGATTGTTGTTGAGTTTTCAGCCGAGGCGGGAGATGAAGCCGGCACAGGCGGCACTGACCCCACGGAGGAGGCAGACGATGTCGAAGAATTGAGATTTTCATTGGTTACGGTGCATGTGGAGCTCCTCAAACGGTGTTGATGATATTTCGAGGGCGATGCGATGGCGGCGGCTTCTGCTGAAGTTACTGTCGCTGTGGTTGTGGCTGCAGCAGCTGTATTAGCTGCTCCACCACTGCCACTAGCGTAGTTGCTGCTGGTTGTAGTTTCTAACTCACCACCACTCACTTTTTGCTGCATATTCTCGCGACACCATTGCAGATAGGATTCCCGGGCGATTTGCTCTTCGATCGCCTCGTTTGTGGCTTCCCAATCGGTTGTCTTCAATTTATCCTCAAACATTGTCTAACATTAAAAGCATTAGAGATCTTTATAGAAACTGGAAACCCTAGGATAACAAAAACTTACCTGTTCAATTTCGAGTTGTTCACTCAAAACCATTGCGTCTTTTGTCTGCAACTCTGGCTTATAGCCGGCTAATCCAAGTCCAACACCTACAGTGGCATTGAAAGGATCGATAATTGCATTGTAATGAGATCCTCGCATGTATGCCAG
Source organism: Eupeodes latifasciatus (assembly GCA_920104205.1). NCBI lineage: Eukaryota > Metazoa > Arthropoda > Insecta > Diptera > Syrphidae > Eupeodes > Eupeodes latifasciatus. Next base: position 14,683,567 of record OV049924.1, on the reverse strand, counting down.
TCTCAAGGGAGGATAGCCATTGTTCTGTTGCTCAGAATTGAAGATGTTAATCGGCACTAAAAGAGGGTATCATTTTAATTGGCGGTTATAATAAAAGAAGTCATAAAAATACTCACTCGACTTATAGCAATACAATTCAATTGGGCGATTATAGAGCTCCGACATTAGTTGGATCTCGATGTGATTGCCGTGGGAATCCTTTTTGCGTTTGCGCTTAATATAACTGTTGATGTCCTCAGTGACAAATTGCGAATAATACTCGCGGTTTTTGTACTAAAATCAAAACAAATCAAAGTAAATTCAATTTCAGATTTTTAATTTTTTGAACTTTGAGCTTACAAGATAATCCATAGTCTGTTGACGAATTTGATCGTGCATTTCCTCATCGCCATAGATTTGCAGTGAAATGGCTCTAAACAAACAAGCTCCGTCTTCTTCGATATTCTGCACAATGAATCCCTGCTCGGACATAAGTTTGTCGAATTGTTCATCGCGCAATCGCCATTCGTCGGGAGTTATGATGTCTTCCTTGTTGCGTAAATGCTCATCGCCACTGTTATAACCAGAATAGGCTTCTTCTACGGCTTTTATTAGACTGGCAGTTGTGATGTCATCAACTGAATCTTGTGCTTGGCATGGTGACGTTGATAATGGCGATTGTTGCTGCTCAATTGGCGCCTTATTACTCAGAACTGGGACGCACGTCTGACGATGGGGACTAATGCATTTCTGAACTGTTGATGTGTTCTTTTCACGTTTGTGGTGTTCGCGTTTGGGGCGTCCACTGCTTGGATAATGGAATGGAATTAAAAAAACATATGCTTATAAGTGGAGCAGTTCAGCAGGAGAAATATTGAATGAAATGAGCAACAATTACCTTTTGTGGGGACTACGACGGTGACGAGAAATCTCTTCGTAAACATCTCCACGACGTTGTGGACTCTGTGAAGGTACAAACAATAAAAAAAGAGATTTCACATTGCAATTTTAAAATTTTAAATAAGCGTTGACGATGAGAGCATCAGAGACAGAAATGGTGTTCGAAAGTTTACCACATAAACTTTGAACCGAAAGGCAACGCATACAAATCTTCTCTGCCGTAATATGTAAACTTCTCATTCCCATCGTCAGTGTGGCTTTACACTAGGAAAGTCCAAAGCCGATCAAATATTCACATTACGGCAGATCGTGGAAAAAACTCAACTACATCAAATCGACACCATCGATTCGAGAATTCGTGCTGCTTCATAAAAGGTTGGAAACACCTTAACCAAAGCTTTTGATGCTTTAAACACGCTGTCATGTGATTTCTTTAACATCATCCTTGAAAAATAGTACAGAGTTCCCAGGTCATTACTACAGGGGCATTCTGTCAAGTCTATCCAATTACTGGCATATGTTAATGACATTGACATACTGGGAAGAACAAAGATCCCTCTCTCTCTCTCTCTCTCTCTTTCGGGCAACCAAAATGTCTCTATTTAAGACCCTTATCATCCCCATCGAGCTTTACGGCAAAAACTATGACTTAAGCGGATTCAAACACCTCGCACAACTTGGAATGCACAACTGGAGACATCTAGCTGGGGACCGAGCTAGATGGAGGAGTTTGTTAGGTGACACAGGACTGTAGCACCATTTCATGTAAGTAAGTAAGTAAGTATATTTTTTAAGCTCTTGCATTTTTATTTTAAAAACTTGACATGGTCAGGGGGAAAAAGGACTAAACGATTCCAAAACAGTAAGATAAGAAAAACAGTTCCTGAAATGCCAAGAAGTTAGAACTAACTAACTAACTAATTAATGAATAATAAATTATGAGAAACTATTCTGCCCAAGAGCAAACTTGAGTGAGAGCGTTTTTATGTTTATACAGATACTTCGTACGAGAAAAATCATTTACGCAGACGTACAGGCGGAGTCATAACATCTTTCGCAGCTTTGAATTGTTAGCGAACTGTTTAGCAAAGATATTAGTTTCCTCTATAGAGCTAATAAATGGAGTGTCATTGACAACGACCGTAGAAGCCAAGGAAAAGGAAGAGTCCCGAAAAAAAAATATATTTTTGATAATGAACAAACACTTCTACTGCCCTTGAGACAGTATTTGTTGCCTTAAGTAACTTTATCACTATCGTCTCGTCAACCGTTTTCAGTATAAGATCCTTCAGCATATTTCAGATACTCTTATATTATAATATAACTAATGAATTCAACGAAAGAAAATGCTTGTTCGATAACTTGAAAATGTTATTAAACTTTCAACAAATTTCTTGTAACCAAACATACCAACTATTTTGTGTTTGTATTTGTTGCCGTCGATGATTTAAAAATAATATAAAAATGTAAGTTATTTTTGTCTGATATTATTGTAAATTAATAAATCTATACTAATCTATACTAATATTATAAATGCAAAAGTAACTCTGTCTGTTACTCAATCACGCCTAAACTACTGAACCAATTTGCATGAAATTTGGTATGGAGATATTTTGACACCCGAGAAAGGACATAGGCTACTTTTTACCCCGGGAAAATGGTGCATTCCCGTGGGCCAATCGCTTTTACGTCCAAACTACTAAACATATTTAAATGAAATTTGGTAAGAAGATAGTTTGAGACTTAAGAAAGGACATGAGTTACTTTTGACCTCGGGAAAACAAAGCATTCCCATGGAAAAAAATTACTTTCCGGGGAAACTGATCGCTTTCGCTCCTTAACTACCAAATATTTGAATAATATTTGGATAAAATTGGTATTACGGGAAAACAACGCATTCCCAACCCTTCTCATAAGTTGTGGTTGGTGTTCCAGTCCTGTTAATGAGAAATCTTGACGTATCAAAGTTATGTAATGGTACACGACCACAGATTACTCACCTAGGACGAAATATTATAAAAGCTATAATCATGACTGGATAGCAGAAGGAAAAAATGTTTTAACGCTACGCATTCCGATTTGCCGTTTCAGTTTAAAAGAGTGCAGTTTCCTCTGAAAGCAGCATTTGCAATAAAAATAAATAAAGCTCAGGGTTAAACGCTGAAAGTTGCAGGTGTAAATTTGGAAAAAACTGTTTTTCCCATGGACAATTATATGTAGCGTGCTCACGAGTCTCAAACCCACAAAATCTTTACGTTCTGGCCAAGGAAGGAAACACAAAAAACGTCTTATATAAAAATGTATTGCAGTAACCTATCTTCTTCTTAAAATGTATTAACGTACCTAACCTATGACAATCACACTTAGTATGGCATCATCCCATCTCGGCACAATTCAAACATACGTATAAAAAAGTACAGCTCAGGTTTTTTCATACTACTATCCAAAAAAACTATCTAATGCGGACGAAGTCTCGGGTAAAAGCTAATATAATTATAATTTCGAGTATACATAGGTCAGTAACACAAATTCATCTGCAAATGTGTATAGATTTTAGGGATGAACATCCTTCGTTGGCCAATGGGTATAAAACCAATTTTGTCCAAGAGAAGGAAGACATTAATAAGTTTGTTGTATTAATATTAATATATGTATGTTGTTTCCAAAACTAGTTTGAATAATGTGCTTGGTGCAAGAGCGAGTGGAAAATTGTTGCCTGTCAACTTCAACCATTCCTGTGTGCGAGTACTGTTGTCAGGAATGGAGGGGACCTACAGTTTTAACCGAATCCGAACGGCTAATTTGAGAAAGCACTTTTCATGACAAGAACTACTCTAGGAGAGATTGATTTTCTAGGCGCTAGATTTTCTAACACACTATCATAGCCTTGGTGGTCCATTCTCTGCTCTATTTCAACAATGGTCCGTACACAGCATACACCATGGTACACGACTAATGCACTTTTCAACACTATTTACCTCAACTATCTTCATTCCTACTGTTTAATGTAATGTTTAGGCAAAAGTTTTAAACTGCTAACTCAGTCTTTGTCAAGAGTTGTTGCACTTAATTTGTTACGAGTATATCTGTTAGAATTGAAAATGAATCAAATTGGAGCAATACAACGAAGGGCAAACTTTAAGTTTATCCCAGCCGCAACTGGAGTATGTACTATTTCCTCGAAAAATGGTCTAATTTTGAAAGTAAATGACTAAGTAGGTACCTACATTAAGACTAGATAAATAAAATTGACTATTTACAAATTATTAAAACCTGATCTTTTTGCTACTGAATTGAAGTTTAGGGTGAACTTAATTTATTCAATTTTTAACAAGAATGAACACTATTAAAAAAATGCACCTGGTTGCATTATGAAATTTTCTACAGAAGCAGCTACATGGTTATGAGGCATTCCCCAATTTATTAGATACATTTTTCTTGAAATGTGAAATTGAAAACTCAATGTAATCCCCTTTCAATAAGTGAATTTCTACCAAAATAAAAATCAAAGACCACCAAACAAACACCTGGCAGCGAGGGGTTTCTGCTCCAAACCTTTGTTTTCCTACCTTTATTTAGGCTAAACAAAAGATGACCTCACTCCACGTCACACTACAGTAGCTGTAGAGTCAAGTGGAGTGAAGCACTCTCTCCTTTCCAATGCAATTAATATCGAACCAAAAAGAACCACAACCACGACGAGCATATACGCCATTTCCTTATATCACACAAAACACAACACCAAATGGCCTCCATTTGCTTAAATCCTACACCGAACAGAAGAGATATGAAATTTAGTTAGGAGGAATACCTAGCTCGCTGTTGTCTTTTGTATGTGTGGTAGGTATTCCTTTGCATTTCGCGTACACCCATCACCCAATTCGTCTCATTCCAAGTCCAGAAACATTTGCCATCACCCATCATAGCGACGGCAAACACTATACACCATCTACCATACAACAGCCCCCACTGCACAACAAGATGATTCAATGAAATACAAAAACAAAAATAAACAAAATCCCTAAGGCAGCTGCTTCTACACCTTCCACCCCCAAACAAGGCACATCATTTGGATGAATTTGAATTGGCCCCCAACCCACCTTCCGTGATCATTGCACACGGACGAGCTATTGAAAACAAAAAATAGCACAAAGCACATGCTATTCAATTCACTATTCGCTATTAACTATTGCTAAAGCTAGAGCTATCTATGCAATTCATGGAACTGAATACGCTCTCTCCAAGTCTAAATCTCAACATCAACATCGTCGTCGTTGTTGTCGTTGTCATCGTCAACATTCATACTCACCTGTGCTGCATGGCTGTCGATTACGACATTGCGATGTGTGGAGCGGACGACATTTTGATTTGGAGCCTCTCCTCCAACGACGACCTGAACATGACCATGGGAGTCTTTCTTTCCGCCATCAGCAGACTTCTGACTCCCAACTGGTTTGATTGTCATATTATTTCGCTTCTCGTTTTGGTGACTGTCACAAGGAACTGCTCACTGCTGCTGGTGCTGTTCTGGTGCTGCTCTGCTGGTTGTCTTGGTCACACCGTCACCGTCGACGTTGTTGTGTCGTCTTCACTCTTATTTATTTTTTAAACTTTTTGTATTTTTATACGCGTTTCTTTTTTCTTTGTGTTTTTACTTTATTATTGCCTGCTTTTTGTTCTCGCACTCACTCGTTTCTTTTTCTTTTTGTTGGTTTTATCTATTTTTTCCTACACCCTGTGTTTTTTAATGAAATTTTCCACAACTTGAAGAAAAGTTTTCTTCTTCTATTTTGTTGGGGCGATTATATTTTGATGAATATTTTAAGGAAATTAAATTGTTTTCCTAATAAATTGAATGATTATTATGTTTTGGTTGAAGTTTTAAATAATATTTTTAGGTTTTTTCCAAATTGGACTACGAACGTGTGCGATGACGAACGGATTTCACTTGGAAGAAAAATTCACGACCATATTTTATTTTTCTAATGTACACAGTTGTTGTTTTTCTCTAGTGTATTTATTTTTCGCAGTTCATTTGTGTTGGGGTGAATTCGATGAATTCATCAATCATATGTCATTTTTCATATCGAAAATGGAATCCATTTCTTTTTGTTGTGCAATTTTTGACGGGAGACCATTTTAGTTCACTTTCGGATGAATTTTCATTTTAAGGGCGAGTTAGCACTGTCAAGAGTAAATCACTTGAAGTTGAGAATTTATTGTGATCAATATTCGACAAGATTCATATTCTTGCGATGAAATTGAAATTTTATGGTTGATTTACATTTACCTGCATTTGATTTCCTCAAACAAATGCTACATATAAAATAAATGTTTGTAAGATTGAGAGAAAAGACCAACATGCAAAGGATTTTAATTTCTGAATTAAAGGAAATTCGAACATGTTTATCTCTATTATAGCATCATCGTCTGCATCAGTGTTGACATTCATTTTTATTTTTGAATTTTGTTACTTTGTCACTTTTTAACGCTTTGACACACTTTTTTCAAAGATTTTCATTTAAATTTCCTTTTAATTGTGAGGTTCATTTAACTAATTGCAATATTTTTCTTATAAAAGTGAGATATTTTTCCGGATTCCAATCAGCTTTATATAAAGAATTCAAAGTAAGTTTCAACTCTCATTTTAAGACTATGGAAAACCACTGTATACCTAATTATAGCCATATTCTTTCTTTTGAAGCTATATTTTTTTTTGTAAAAAAAAACTTTCAGATTTTCTTACTATTTTCTAGTTGTTTTTCTTTTTTTTTAATTATTTCATTAAACTTTCGTAAAAACTTGCGGCAAAACTGTAATGTGAAAATGTTATAGTACTTTATAGGAAGTAAAAAAGAGTTAAAACTGCTTTAATTTCTTCTACTTTCCGGCTTCGATGCACATCTGCCGTCTATATTTTTGCATTGTGCAGATGAATAGGCTATAGTAAATCCACTTTTATAAAATACTTCCCCATAAAATATAGCTGTGCAATGCTTATGAAAAAGGATTAAATAAATTCAGGTTGTGAGATTCGTCCTATGAAGTATTTAACATCAGCAGGACAAATATTTTAAATTAAATTAATATAGTATCTTACTTTTTCATAATTTCTTTCGAAAGAAAATATTTACTTATCAGCGCCATTAGATTTAATCCTTTTTCTATAAGTTAAGAAGAAAGAAAATCCACACGGCGGCATTTTCATTCTAATTTAATTTTTTACTATGCATGCACAATTATTAAGAAAAATGTAAGTAATATTTCGTCACTACATAATTTTCTTTTAGAAGTTTTGCAAACGCCTTTAGCTTTTTATGGCTCTGTGCAACGTATCTTAAGTTTTATTTTTTTTATCGCATTTTCGCATTTATAGACATTTCTAAGGAGTACATATTGTCAAGTGACAATGGCAACACGCAACGCAAACATAACTAACTTGCGCACAGAGAGACAAACCCGGCGGGCAGTGGTTGTCGGACGTTCGCATCAAAAACACTCTAATGAAGATATAAATCCTTCGTACGTATCACCCTCCAAAACCCATTTGTTTACATTGTTGTATTTGTAATTTTGACATTATGTCCATGAATAAATGTGAAATCCAACAACAACTCACCACGCACCGGACCTCATTAATTGTGTCTAAGTGTGCGTGTTTTCACGCACACTAAGAAATACTTTATGAGGTCCGTTTCCGGTTTAGCTTGTAGGCAAACCAATATAGCTACCGAGGATTTATATCTTTACTATAGTGTTTTTGGTTCGCATCGTTTACTTCGTGTATTAGGTCCCCTCCATTCCTGACAACATAACATGCACACAGGAATGGTTTAGAGTTGTAAGTCACTAGGCCCTAATTCTCGATGGACTGTTACGTTACCTAATTGATTGACTGTTAAGGGTTTAACATTTTACTAATTAGCAATTTGCTAAATATTTAAAATATTTAGCAATTTAATAAAGGAGTTTTCAAACTAGTAAATGGATTATTTCCTTTTATTAAAAAGCGAGCATTATCAAAAATCATATTAGCTGATTCCACCCCAGGTTTAACATTTCCTACTCTCTAGACAAATATTTCCATACAACTTTTGATAGTTCGGTTAATTAAATGTATCTGATTTAGCCGATTTAGGGGCCAGTTATACATACCTATTAATTGTTAAAATCAATCCTGAAAAGTTTTTGACTGCGTTTCTCTTTGATTAGAAATGAAAATTATAAACTGATCGGAAATTACACAAAAAATTGTTTTGAGAAAAAAAGAGCTCAAATTCACGCACGGAAATTCATTTCCCCAAACAGCTGATACTTTTATGTTCAAATGTGAAATAAATCGTTCTACTGATTTGTGTTCCAATTTCACACAATTCCAATGACAGATTTCTGTCAGTAAAAATTTGTCGGTGGATATGAACCAGGAAATTTCTTTCAATGACAGACATTTTTAATGATCGCTATACGCGACCTGTCAAACAAATTCCAATGATTGGTTTCAATGACGAAAACCAATGATAGCTATTACTGGCTTATTTAGATTTCCCGCCATGACATAAAATTATCATGTTTAACTAAAGGCATATTTACAAACGATCTATTAATAATTTTAACACGTTGGCTGATGCGTTCAATCTCAGACAGATAGGGTACCTGGATACCTTTTTGTTAGTGTTTTACGTGTAAAATAATAGCTGATCAAAAACAGCTGAGATGTCAAAAAAGGAATCCAAAGGTATCTAAGAATTTCTGGGGTGTGTAGGTATCTGACAGAACAGCTGATTCAACACATGGTTGAATTTCAAGAAAATTGAAAATTGATTTCAGCTTTTTGTATTTATTGGTAAACAAAAAGATACAAAATGTTAGTTGAAGTTGTATTTGAGGATGTTCTGTACATAATAGACGATAAATCGTTTTAAAACGGACATTTCGCAAGTAAATTATTAATCGTATAGAATTCCAATTGAGATAAGAGGAAATTTAACATATATTACAGATTAAGGTTATCTCTTATTTATTAAATTGTTACGCACCTATCAATTATTCATCGTCCGACGAATCAGTTGAATTATCCATTAAATGTTTTATCTTACAACAATTTTGACTTCAAAGCTTAATTGTTTCTCTGCTTTTTGTGAACAGCTGAAAGTTGTTTTTATTTTTTGACAACTATCTCAATACAGCTATCCAACTCGTTCAGCAAGGTATCTAAAAATCCACCTATCCAAGATACCCTATCCAACACGAGATTGAACGCAGCCATTATCGCACCGATTATTGTAAAATGGGAAGGGGTATCAAATGTCAGTTTTGACATTTATATTATTAAAAATATCAACAGTACGAATCCATTGGAAAATTATTAATCGATTTCTGTAATCGACATTAAATTCTATTCTCTTTTTAATTTTGCATAAGGTTATTTCAATAGTGGATATCAAAATATTTCACATTCATCGTTTAATTCGAAATTTGTCTTCACTTACCAAGAAGCTTCAAATGTCATTAGAAAATAAAAAAGCTCGTCAAATTCACAAAGCTCTTTAAATAATAAAAATGGTCGTTTAAAATTTAATTTAAAAAATATTTATTTTGACGACTTCTTTCCTTGTAGCGAAATCTATTTTGTTTTCTTTACAATTACACACCATTTGTTTTACATTTTTGTATTTTCAATTTATATTATTTTAAACCATTTCTACGTGTAATCTGTTATTATATTATTATAATATTTTTAATATTTTTTTCTATAGTAATATTTAATAGTTTTTGTTTTGTTTTGTTTTGTTTTAATTTTTAGCGTTGTAAAAATACATTATTCCTATAGGTAAACATTCATTTTTTGTTTGTTATATATAAATTTACATAGTTTATGAATACATCAATAAATTGCTTATTTATGACTAATGCTTATTATTAATGTGGAACTTATACAATTTGTTTGTTGTTTTGTTTATTATTTGTTTTATTAAATATAAAAATATATGTTTTGTGTATATGCATTTGAATTTACGTTTTTGTTTTATATGAGTGTTTGAACATAAATTTTGTTTTTGTTTAGTTTTTATTTTCGTGCATTTTTTAATTGCATAAAGTATATTTTATTTGAAAATATTATATAAAAATAAAAATTACTCTACATAATTAATTAATAAATAATTTATAAACAATTGCTTTTCATATTAAAAATTGATTTTATTTTGTTGTTCTGTTTTTTTTTTCCTTAGGTATTTTATCACATATTAAATAAAATAACAGTTTTAAAGCAATTTATAAGATTAATAAGAAAAGATAAAAGAATTAAGGAAATAAGGTTAATTCATAACCATGGCCTTCCTTGTTCTAGAAAATACGCAATTTTGAATCTGAAAGGTGAATATGCGGCAGCGACAGTTTTATAGACTAAATTTTACGTTAGAAGTGGGACCGGACATGACTTTGACTTTTACAGTGACGGAAGACAGACGGTAGAAATGATTTTTAATCAAAAGGCGAAATGGGCTAAATGAGCTTAAAAAAACGATACGTGTATACTTCACTATCTTTGTTGAATGTGGCTTCATAAACAGCTAGTTCGTGTGCAACTGCTGTTGAAAAGTTTCTTCCATGACTTGTAATTGCTATCTAGGAAAAAGGAAGGTGCTCACATGAAGATATCTTTTTTTAAGGTGTTGTTAACATTGGAGTATTTTGATTTAAAATATTTTGACATTTTATTAAGAAAGTGAGGCAGACAGTTTTAGTTATGTAATGTCACATTGACAGATTAGCGGTTAAATCATTTAAAAATGGCAGAATGTGCTTCATTTGCTTAATATTAAAAGCAAATAAAAACTATTTATAATGTGAAGTGATGAAGGACTTAGGTTATTTTGTCATATGTCATCGAAAATCTTTAAAAATTAACAAAACGTTAATTGTTTTAGGCTAAAATATGTACTTTTTTTGTATCTCTTATTCTATTATGTACTAATCAACAAAATTCCTGGAGGCATTTAGGATTCTACTTACATCGATTATAGAGGCAAGGGTGGCATCAGGTTGAAGACCGCTTTGCCTCTCGCACCCTCAGTTCATCATTTGATTTTGTTGTGGCTGCTGTTGATGTTGCTGTGTAACATTTGGTTGTGTTTGGCCTAGATGTTGCTGCATTTGTTGTTGCTGATGCATTTGATGTTGCTGTTGTTGCACAACTTGCTGTTGATTGGTTTGTTGTTGGGCTTGTTGCTGTTGTTGTTGTTGTTGTTGTTGCTGCTGTTGCTGCTGTTGTTGCTGTTGTTGTTGTTGTTGTTGTTGCTGCTGTTGATGTTGCTGCATTGCCGCTTGTGCTTGTTGCTGTATTGTTACATTTGGTTGCAACATACTAGTTCCGCCATTTTGATTTTGCATACTCAGCTCAGCCTTAACGCGCCGTGCTATGTGCGATCTAGTGTGCTTCCGCAGGTGATCCTTGCGATAGAAACCCTTACCGCATTCGATGCATATGTGACGTTTCTCTCCCGAGTGGATGACAAAATGCAGACTCAGCTGTTCCTTTCTCTTAAAAGCCTTCAGACAAACGGTGCAAATGAAAGGTCTTTCAGGATTATGCGACTGTTTATGACGCGTTAGATGATCTTTCCGCTTCAGAGCGGCATTACAAATATCGCAGATATAACGTCTCTCAAGATTATGTCCCACGAGATGCAGTTCCAGGAGATCCTGTTCCGGATAGGCTACTTGACACTCGGGACACATGTAGAGTGTACTGCCATCAAGGGCTGTAGTTAGACGGATTTCACCTGGACGCAATTTGGGTTTTCGTTCCTTGGGGTGTTTCTTACGTTTTTTCTTCTTGGTCGTTGTCCCCGTAGTTGTTGCCGTTGAAGTCGATGCATTTACTGAGGTGACTTGCTGAGGATGCTGTTGCGTTGTAAGTTGTTGTTGTTGTTGTTGTTGTTGTTGTTGCTGTTGTTGTTGTCCCTGCTGCTGATGCGGCACAAGCTGGTTTGCTGTAGCTTGGTGCTGAGGTATGGTTATTGTGCTTAGTCCAATTGGTGGTGCTGTTTGTACCTAACATCGATAAGAAGTTTATGTTAAAACTTGAATTTATATTTAAGCTCTGTATGCACTTACTACATTTTGATTTTCTTTCTTAATTGTTTCGGCTGAGTATTTTAAAAAATGATGAAGGGACAGTGGAAGGGTACTCGCAGGCAGATGTGATAAATAGTCCGCCACTGTTGTTCCCGGAGTCAGACTCTGCCACGTTGTATTCTGCAACACTGAAATTAAAGTAAAATTTCAATTTATGATTTCTTTTGACATTTGTTGAATATAATTACGATTTTACCTCCTCGCTTTGTATCCACACTTTGCTGTTGCAGTATTGCATTACAAAGATCTTGTGTTAGTTCCTGTGGCGCCTGTTGGATATGTCCACCTGTAACTCCAGAAACAGTCGTAGAAGTTAGAGCGTTCTGAGCATAGGAAATTGTTGGCACAGCTAGACGCTTATCACTGTCCGTCTGCTGGCTATAGGGATTTGTTGTTGTATATTGCTGCTGCGTCAATCCTGTTGTCACCAGATGACCATTGTTGTACTTGTCTACATTTGTGGCATCTTCTGTGCGGAACTTTGCCGTAGGAATTGTACTTGTTGTCGTTTGGAGGGGTTGATTGAAATGTGTCATATTGACAGCTGCTGTTGAATTGTGATAACGATTACTGGATGTATCCTGATTTGTGGTTACAGTTGTAACCAGTGGCGCTGATGTTGATGTGAATTGTGGTATTCCAGGTATGGTTCCGGGAAAAGGACCCCCAAATGGTGTGAAGTTCATAGCGAAGAACAATAATTAAAAAGTGCCACAAGGAAAATCTATAAGAAAACAAACGAATCAGTAAAAATTTAATAAATCTATTTAGGATAAAATAATTTCTAGATATCTATTGATTAGGGGCATATGACAGAAGTGTTGTTATTGTTAACACTTTATCCAGAATGTCAAACGAGCAAGTTGTTTTGCTTTACATCATACAAATTATTTGGAATTATTATTTTTTAATAATACAACTTCAAATCTAAGAAAATAGTTGATATTTTAATTTTTTGACGTTAAAGTGTTCCCATGTGAACGATTAATTCTTTTATTTTAATTAATATTTCGTTATCTCTTCTTTTCAGATCAAAAACTGACAGGATGTGTTAAAGATACGCTTGAATTATATTTGGATCCATTTGGACGATCAACCGTAATCGTCTTCCAAGAATTTGACAGATGTCAGCCATGATAGGTCTTTTTCTGTAGTTAACCGTTTATGAATTAGTTTTAATTCAAAATCTTATTTTTGTAGTGAAATTGAAAAGGTAAAATGCATGTCTTGCAGAAATAAAATCAACACTTTTCCCAAAAAAATGTATTTTCAATTTGCATAATCTTTACTAGACGTTTATGTGAATGACGCATTTTATAAAAGATGAAGCTACAATTAACAACGTTTATGTGAGTCAGCGCGACTTTTCACATTAGTTTTCTATTTTTAACAATCAATAAAGTTGAACATGCACTACCGAGCCAGTAGTGTAGCCAACTTTAAAAATAAACAAAATGGCTAAAACGCATTTTAAAATAAGTGTTTCAGCTTTACACCTAATGGAAAGTAACCTCGACAATCGAGATGCCGAAATCGACAACTCCTTAAGCAGCCCATAGACGCCACACTTGTGTTCACATTTGTTTCGGTGTGCAGAAACCGACTGGGTGCTGTCGCTGTGTGTGGGATTGAGCAGACACCGATTTTCGGTCTCAGACACGGAGCAAGTAAAATCAAAAGTTTTTGATTTTTCTGTGCATGCCGGTGTCTCGGTTGGTGTGATGTGTATGGGTATGCGTGCGCACATTTACTATCTATCCAGTTGCATCTGAATCTTTGTTGAGTGCGGTGCGTGGCAAGTTGTTTCAATAAAAGCTTCAAGCTCCAACGTCACTCTTACTGATCTTTCATCTTTGAGATCTCCTTCACAATTTATGTGTCTACGATTTGGTGTGTCGGAATGCTCCACCGGGTGTCAGTACACCCGTATGCAAACAAGTGTGGTTTTTATGAGTCGCTTTACATAACGTAAATAAAATGTACCAGAATCTTCAAAACTTTAATTTTCCAATAAAAATTATACCATCTGTCAACTTAATTATAATTTTAATGTTAACTTGACCAAATATAAAAACTGGCAGTTCCAAAGAGAAGTCTGATAAAACTGAGTTATAACACGCTCAAGATAAATTGTCAACTCGTTGACTCAAAATGTGTGGCAACGTGAGTGTCAATACACATGTTAACTCAATGACAGCATTTTTCATTGATGGTTGCACGATGTGACACCTTTAGAACTAATTTTGACACCAAAAAGTCAAGGCGTTATTTATTAAACAGTAGTGTAACAGTAGCTTATACCATGAATTTTTAAAAATTTCACACTTTAAGCTCCACTTACATTATTTCTAAAATATATTTTACAACAGAAGACCACGTGTTCTCTGAAGTAAGAACTTCCAAATTTAAAAATACTGAATACAAATTCCCGAAGTCAAATCAGTAATTGGCTCCCAAAATGTGCGCTTTTAACAACAAAACTTGTTTTGAAAATATCATATTTTTTGTTAGATTTAAAAAAAAATGTCTTCCATATTTCACTTTTGCAGTTCATGTTGTAAACGCACTTTTTTCACCAAAAACTTTAAAAATCCATACATTTATCAACATTATGGTTTTAGTATAGCAATTATGACACTTCCAAATTCTTTGCAGTCACTCTTATTCGTTCTTCTGGGAAATCAATCAAAATATTTACCATCTTAAAAAAAATTAATTGAATGCGAAAAGCGAAAAGCTAGAACAACGCAACAGGCATTTTTTATTTCGGGACACAATCTTCACAACAACAACACAAAGTTGTTTCTTCTGTCAAAGTTGGAGTGTCAACAGGAAAACAAAAAACAACCATATTCTAAGATTATATACAACCCCAGCCTGGATTATATTCACTACCTGGTCTTGATGTTTTATACTCGTGTTCGTATATAATCAAAACAGTTGCCATAAATAAGGACATGCGCTTTAGAAGAGTTGTCAAGAGTTGTTTTCAAAACCTACTCGTATAGAGATAGACTCCTATTCCACACAAAAAAATGTATGCACATGAAGACAAAACCGATACAAACGTCAAAGTAAAATATCCTCGAAATGAATTTGATTTATTTAACTTAATTTGTTGTTTGTATTTTTTTACAATTTAACAATTTATCATATGAAAATTAATATAAATTCAATCTGAATTTCAATATTTTTATATAACAGTTAACACACACCTTTCCTTTGGTCCTGTGAGTATAATTCATCGTATCCATGTTTTATTTTTTTTTTTTATCGAAAAAGGAACACAATTTTAATATATTTATTTAATTAAATACGAGTATCCGAGTTGTGTGCGACGACAACGCAGTAAACAATAAGTGAATGTAAAGCCAACAAATCAATTGAAAAAAGGACCTCTCTTTATGTTTTCTTTTTAAAGAAGAGTGGTTGGGTGTTAAATTTTATTTTTAAGTAGTCCGACAACGACAACGACAAGAACGATGCAACTTGAATGCAGTGAAAACAAAAAATAAAACCCACTATTTCTTCCTTTGCCTGTAACACTCACGAAAAGACTCGCCACTACCGTTAATGCAGTACCTGCATTACCGTCCCCGGACGGAAAGGACTGAGTTAACTCCTGAGCCGGGTAAAAGTATCGCATAAAAAGGGGACTGGTTCCCCCTTTTTTCTGTGTAGTGATGTGAGGTGAAGAAAGGGTGGTAAAAAGACAACCACCTCGCCTGACGCATCGAGGTTTGAGGGCCTCAGAAGAGGAGGCGTTGTTGGTATTGTCGCCACCGCCGCCGCCGCCGTATCGTATCGTATTGTAACGTATGTGTATAATTGTGCGAGAGTTGGGGCCCTTGAAAAGTGGGTGGACGAAAAAAGAACTTCGAAAAAATTTAACGTATGGATTGGGTGATTTTTATTTTTCGTCTGTTTTTCGCAAGGATAAGGATAAAAATTGCTAAAGAACGAGAAAAAACTACATGTGGAGAGTGAAAATTGTACAGTTTGGGGGACTATTTGTCTGTCAGAAAGTAGGCTGCAGAAGCTGCAGAGCTATAGCAGAAGTTGAAGAAGGGGTGGGGCTGACAGACAGTGTGGCAGAGTAGTATGTATATCCTTGATGTGGATGTATCTATACGAGTATGTGTTTATGTGAGTGAATGTGAGTTTTGGAACAAGATGGCTGTGCCATGGCTAGCGCACACCTGCTCCTGCATCCTCATTCTCCAAACTGTGTTTGATCCTTTCACTTGACGATATCCTTTTGGCGGTGCGGTGGTGACTGGTGATGTGCGGTGGCATAGGTTGGGAGATGCGATGGCAGCTCAGCGGTGCGGCAATGGCACAAAACGGCAAAACGGCACAACGGATGGATATGATGATGCACCATCGCACGACAACGACGACACAACTGTGTGTTGCTTCCCGAAAAACGGGCAAATCGATTTCACTTTCACACGGGGATCCTAGGCTTGTAGACTTGTAGTACACATCCTGATACCGATAGGTGCTTTTATGCTTTGTTGGATGATGGTGTTTTGTGAACGAACAAGGGGAAAAGAGAGAGAGAGAGTGAGAACGGCGAGGAAGGTGAAGGTGACCAACGAAACGAAACGACGATGACTATGACGATGACGACGCACGCCTTCCGGGTACTGCGATGGGGATTAAGCAAGTCTGATTTCGTGGTCCTGGGTCCTCCTGACTCGCATATAGGATGTTGGTACGCAGGAAACACATGTATACAATGGGTAATAATATGGTCCACCATGGTGGCTTGCATTCGCATTCGCATTTTAAGCGAAAGTTCCGCGTAACGTAGGTAGGTATAATCTCTACGCTAGATTGTATGCTATGCAGCTATGAATATCTACATCAGAGAACGCACTGCAGGATATTGATTTATACCCACTTCTTTGCAAAGAGAGTTGTATGTACTCGTACGTACGAGTATTTGTCGTTTTCACTCGACCTGTCGCCCGTTCGTCGCCGTCCCTATAGGTACATATTCATATATTTCGTATCGTAGGTACTTACCACCAAAAATGTTCAAAGGAATTTCACGTCGTTTTGTTTATTCCTCGTGATGTTGATGGTGATGCTTCTGTGCTTCTCGTATCCCACTTCCACTCCACGTAGCCGTTTATCCTTATTCAACTCCCATTTACAGCTGATGTCCTTTGTACTAATAAAATGGTGGGTCGTCGTAGTAGTCGTAGTCGTCCTCGTCCACCACCCACTTTCGAAACCAGAGAAAAAAAAATTTTTGCCGTCGTGCGACACTTTCCCGAAAACCCGAAGACAGAATAATACGTTCGTACAGCACACAATCCTTGCAAAAAAAAAAAAACAAACAAAAATTCATCCAGGACGAAACCCAACAACACGACGACTGTAGGTATCTCTGTGTGCTAGGGGTTTTTCTTTTTGATTAATTTTTTTGAACTATTTTCTTCTTTTATTTTCGTACCACTCGCGGCGGGCGTGTAAATATGGGCAAAAAGCAGCGGAAGACGTCAAAGTGAGGTGGAGTAGAGTAGAAAGGACGAAGGATGAAAAAAGATCTCCCCGAATGTAGTTGGCCGTGGTCGAAAACAAAAAATAAAGGATTTCAAAGAACCGGCAAAGAGAGTATAGAGTCGAGTCGAGTCGAGGTGTAGGAGTTTCTCGTTTTTTTCCCAATAAATTTTTTCGTCCTTTCGTCCTGAATTTTGGAGAGTGCTGTGGTGGCGTTTTTATATTTCTACTCGTCGTCGTCGTTGTTTCTCGGGAAAAAAGGATACGGTGATTTTTTTTCGCCTCCCCTTTTTCTTTTAAGCACAGCAAAGGAAAAAATGTATACGTAGCGTGTATATTTTTATACAGAGCGAGATGTGTGTTCCACAAAAAGAAGGTAGAAGGTGGCTGGCTATGGCTTTGGCTTTAGCTTTGGCGTTGGCTTTGGCTGTACACTCGCAACGAAACACAGCACTGAGAGATCCTTTTTGGTTGTTGAAAAGGAAGAAAATTTATTGTTTGTTTGCTGTACGATATTCGGTATTCGGTATACGGAGCCACACTCCACACTCCAGTCAATCCCGAATTGGACTGGTTTCTGTGGGGGGCTGTTGTTAGGGATGTCGATTGTGCTGTGCGATGTTGAGGGGTGGCAGGGCGGCTGCTGTATGTGTGTCTGTGTGTTGGGGTTCGAGTTCGATTTGTGTGTTTTTTGCTTCGGTTTTTTATTTGTGTATTTGATGATGGGGAGTCCTTTTTTGCTGTATGACGAGGGTTTTTATTCCTTCCCTATTTTTCTACGCTAACTACAAACCATATACAATCAATTTTTTGTTATGTGTTTGGTCTATACGGCGCGGCGTGGTGCGGCACGGTGGTGGAACGATTAGAGAGACGGTGCAATGGGGGGGGGATGCGATGTGCAGTGTTCCGTTTTTTGCAAGGACTCGTATTTGGTATCATTTAGAGCTATTTGGTCCTTTATAGTGCTGTTTCAGCTGGCTGTTTTTATTTATTTTTGTTATTGCAAAACAATTGAGAGCGAGACAAAAATATTAAATTACAGGATATGACGGCAATAGGATGTTGTGAAGGTGAGGGGGGGGGGAAGGTATGCGAAGGACTATAGCCATAAGGGAGATACATTTTTGTATACGGAATTTTTGTACGGTGGAATTTTGTGTTTTTTTACGAGGGTTTTTAGTATTTTTAGGAAATATCTCGTTCGGCTTTAGATAGCATTGGAGGGTATTGGAACTTGGGCTTTTTGAGAATCGAGTCAAAGTTTTTGTATTTTTGTTTTGTATGCTTGTGTCTGTGTTTTGGGGCGAGAATCTTTGTGCCTTGGGTTGAAAGTTGAAAGCAGGCGCATGCACCAGCGATGATGGTGGTATGGATCCCTATTGGCATTTGTCACAATTGTATATGTATGTATGGGGGGGTTTTATGCATTTTGATACATTTTTATTTATATATGTATGTATGTATTTTTGTATACCGTTATCTTCAAATATATATACAATTTATAGAGAGAGATAGTTAATTTTTGTTTCATTTTTCTATGTATGTACATAGGTATAGGTATAGGTGTAGTTTTGTGTATCGTGTTGCAATATTATGCATTTTGATGCAATTCTTAGTCCTCTTGTCTCGTATAGAGTTTTGTTTGAAAGGAGGTTGAGGATGGGGATTGGAAAATAAAGTTTTTTCTTTTGAATCAAAACGACTTTCGTTAGAATTGGAAGGAATGTAGGATGGGACAATTTGAGACACTCTGAGTGTATGATAAGTGTTGCCGTGTGAATGTGGGATGAATTCGAAGAAAAAGAAGGCTTGAAATACTGAGTATTGTGGGCCCGCGAAAGGAATTACTTCGGTGGTAGGTAATTGGGTGAAAAACAAAATCTTAAGGTTACAATGTCAAGTGAAATAGGGAGTTTTTATTCTTTGATGGTATAGGGGTTAATCAGAAAAGTGGACTTTAAGCAAAATACGTTTCTGAATTTTTATCATACCTCTCAAGAATTTCAACAGTTAATAACCATGCAGACAAACTATTAAAGTTTTACAAAATAAATGGCATTCAAGAAATGTTGTCCAAATTTTTAGCGGCACCGAACTTTGAAATGGAATAAAACTGATTTTTTAAATTGACATGAAACTTACTTTTTTTGAAAGATAATTTTCTAGCCTCAAAATTTAAAAATGTCTACCATTGCTGCTGTCTCGGACGTATTCTAATCTGGAGTTCGAATTAACGATGATCTTTTTAAACATTTCTGGTCATATACCTACAATAACGTTGCGAATGTTTTCCTTCAAGGCTCTATTGCGTCCACTATTGACGTTCTGGTGAGTATAGTTTTTAAAGAAATACGAACCAATTATTGCACCAAACCTTAAAGCACACCCGAAAATCATTTCTTGTGTATGTAACAATGTCTTAACACACACTTAAGGATTACCATCACTCTTCTTTCCAAGGTCATGAAAACTCTGATCAGCTAAAGAAATATCTCGAATAACGAAAGCTTCTTAATAACCGGCAGTATGGCTTTCGTAGCATAGTAGAACAAATATTAACATCGTTTTGGAGAGGGAGAGTAAGATTATTGCACTTGATACTTCAAAGGCGTTAGATAGGGTTTGGCATTAAGCTCTCTTATCAAAAATGCGTGCTTTTGGTATTGATGAATCTCTTCTTCTTTAGATTAGAAACTATTTTTCATACCGTTCAATACAAGTTGTATTGGATAGTTTCAAATCTGAAACTCATAAAATAAATGCTGGTGTTCCCCAAGGCTCCGTTTTGTCTCCGACTCTCTTCCTCATATTCATAAACGATCTCTTGTCTGATACTTTTAATTCATTAAACTGTTTCGCTGATGGAAGTACCCTCAGCTTCTTATATTCGTTTCTAGAATAACATCCTTGTCCTTCGGACGGTGGGACTTCAACGGCAGCGTATAATAAGCTCATTAAATTCTGATCTCGACAGCATTGTCCAATGGTTAGTTAAGAATTGTGTAGAATTTAATGCTTCAAAAACTCAATGCTATCTCCTGTCGTTAAAGCGTAACCCAACCCGATGCCGCTATCCATGAGCGGCATTTGCATCCAGGAAACTAATCAACTTTCAGTAGGTTCTCGGTATGTGTATCACAGATCACCTCTTTTGGAATGATCATAATTCGACATTGCTAAAAGTGCTGCTAGGATGCTTAGGATTTGGTGCAAGAAATGTTTCACCCCTTCTGATCTGGCTGTAATTTACAAAGCCTTGATTCATACAAAACTTTGAAATTGATAGGCGATAGAACTATAACTGAAACAATTACGTCACCCGAACACCGCCGCAATGTTTCATATTTTTCGTTGTTCTAAAGGTATTTCTGCAAACACTGTTCTGTCGAACTATACTCTGTTCAACAAGAATAGTCAATACAGGGAAGATAGGAAGTTTTCCTCTCACTCTCATTGCATTTGTTTGCATAAGCGATTCATTTTTAAAGCTCTGACAGGGTTTTGTTTTCAAAATATTCAAACACTAAAAGCTTTATAAAATCCTTTGAATAAGTTCTTTGATTGCAATTTAGAGTGATAATGGTAACTCTCTTGAAATGTAAAAAGAAAGCGTATTGACAGTATCCCATTAGCAGTGGGTACACATTTTTGTGAAGAATTGCAACAATAATTCTTTAAGGAATGTTAGTAAGGGTACATCAGGCACCACTGCTTTGCAAAAAGCTCGCCCATAGGGCCTGTACTGACTATTTTTGTTGAACAGAGTATAGTCAGTTGTGTTCCCCCACTCAAACAATTCACCCGTAATACTCGCCCTTCTAGGAATGCTCATCAGTTTAACCTTGAGCTCAATTTCGGACGTACTGTCAAGTATAGAGATTCTTTTTTAACCGCACATCGAGAATGGCGTATGCCTTACCCGACTCTGTTTTTCCCTATCATTTTGATAATCAAAACTTTAAAACCAATGTGCACCGGTATCTCCTCTTAAATAATTCCCTATTTTCCTTATACTTGCACTGTGTTTAAACATAAACATGTTAAGGGTATTAATAACCCCTTGAGTTCCTGTACATTATAAAAAAAAAGTTTCTCCAAAATAATTTCACCCATTCACCCAAAACCAAATAAAGTTTTTGGCATTTAGGAAAAATGTTAGAAAATTTAATTGACCGTTTTTCTTAAGAAAAAATAGAAACTCAAATGAAATATTACTTAAAATTTTAAGAATTGATTTTTCCGAATCCAATGTCATCACATCAAATCAAAACATTGAATTTATTTATTTCATACGAAATTTTGTTGTTAATATTTGTTAAAATTTGTAGATTTTTTTTGTTTTTTAAATAAAAACCTTAAAAAATACTGCTGAAAATTTGTAAAAATGAATCTTAACTCGAATATATTACAAAAATTGTAAATGCATTTAAAACTGATTTCACTTTATGCAAAATATTGTTATTAACTTTAACAAAATTTGAGTGATACCTAGTTGTTTTAAACAAAACAAAAAAATCCTCAAAAAATAGAAC
Organism: Eupeodes latifasciatus; assembly: GCA_920104205.1. Classification (NCBI taxonomy): domain Eukaryota; kingdom Metazoa; phylum Arthropoda; class Insecta; order Diptera; family Syrphidae; genus Eupeodes; species Eupeodes latifasciatus. The sequence continues at coordinate 14,661,503 of OV049924.1, read as the reverse complement.
ACTTAATTATTTCAAAAATGGGAAATTATAAGTGAAAGTGGGTGGCACCCCTCCCTCTTTTTAATAAGGATTGAAATTCGCATAAATAATTTTGACTTGATTTTCGAAGGCGTTGTTTTATCAGATCAAATAGAAACTTTCATTTTTATTGGTGTCTATTTGGCTCCCACCAACGATTAAAAGTGTTAGGAGAAAGGCCTTGAAATATTGCTTATAATGATTCTATTGAAATAATGATATATTGAAAAAAGCCATATGTACATATATATTTTAGGCAATAGTTGAAAAAAAAAAATAGAAAATATAGTCTCGTAATAATATTGACTTTGAATCTTAAATACTTAGTTAAATTTTAAGCTACACAATTCCCAAAACTTGACGAAAATTCCCTTACATCAGCATCACTTTCTTATTAAATAAGTATTAGAAAAGTCATAATTTAAAATAAAGATGTATATAGGTATGTAGGTAGATATAGAATATTTGAAAATGTGTATATATAGGTAAAGGTACCTACCCCGCAACCTATTCCAACAAAATTTTACTCAATCGAACAGCACCACCATATACGATATCCTTGGGCTTTTATACACAACACTAGATTTTCTCTTTCCACCATCAGTAGGTTAGGTTAGGTATACCTCCTTTAAGCTTATGCTTACTAAAAAACTGAAAACTAAAACTATGCTCTTACTCGTCCTTCTCGTATAAAACGTACACTCAAACTCAAACTCAACCACAGGCACAGAGGCATAGAACTAGAATCTCACAGTCACCGTCACCACCACCATCACTATCACCGCTCCGCTCATCCTCTCTTTTCACCACTTCTTTCTCAACTACTACGTAGGTATAGACGACGCTCCCCAAAAGAAATATCCTTGAAATCGTTCAACAACTATAACAGAAGAGCATAGAGCTATAATATAGTAGTTTCGATTCGAGGATTGGAACAAAAGCTTCCACTTTCCTAATATTGTTAGGGACGGACGGAATGAGTGAGAGGACTATATATGGATGATGGTGGATGCAAGCAAGGCAAACGCAAAAGGCGCACACAAAATGGTTAGGGTTCTGTCTGCCTGCGCGTTGTGCAAGGATGCACTAAAGTGGTGACTCACCCTTGGGGTAAGTTTGGAGTATTTAGAGACTATGTGCTTTCATATACATCTATTATAGATACATATTTTTGTGATCAGAGTGGGGGGATGGTGCGTGGCATAGGTTCGGGGAGCACCCCACCATCACGACCAGGACCAGAGGGGTGAGAGATTCAGAATCAGTATAGTTTAGTATGGTAGCTATAGAGACATCAATAAGGGTATTTAGCTACGTGTATTTTCTAGCTGATATATGTAAATCTCGCCATTAGTGTAGAAAACTTTGAAAACGGGGTTGATTCTAAATTGTATCACGGTGTACGGTGTATAGCGATTTGTTTCTAGTTCGGCATTTTGGACTATAGTTAAAAGCATAATATGTATTGGAATTCAGATGTTGTTGTTGTTGTTATGGGAGCTTAAAAGTGGATATATAGATTTTCACTTTTCTTTGAAATTCACTTGTTAGACTTAACTACAATTTAGAACAAAACAGCGTATTCAATTTAGACATATTCATTTTTGAAAATCATTGTAAACATTTTGGAAAATGTCATATGTATTTTTTTGTACTAAGCGTATGAAGAAGTACTCTAAATTAATTTTATTTGACAGCTGTCAGATATGTAAGTTCATGTAGCAAGAAAATTAAACTTTTTACTTTTTTAGTCTGAGAAGTAGAATATCTTCAGAGAGCCATTCATATCCATATAATGTACACTTTATTTTTCTGTCAAATTTATCCCAGTTCTTATACATATGTACATATGTATGTACATACATAAATATGACAGTTGAATTTACCTCATGTTATGAAGATCGACCATTCAATATTAATATTTTTGAACGCTTCATAATTGTAATTTTTTTTTTTTCGAGATATAGACGGTCACCATGTTTGACTTCAGATTCTTTTATTAAGACTTAAAGGTATGGTTACATGATTAATCTTATTGAAAATACGAATGTACTTTTTATGTTTTTAGCGTTCTGAATGATTTCAGATTATTTTATAGGAGGCTATAATGTATGGCTCTCACTTATGATAGAAATAATGAAAATGTCAACATGACACTAATAGATTAATATAAGAAAAATATTATAAAAGTAGCTCTTGCTCATGGAGCTGTGTTACAATAACTTTTGATGCGTAATCATGTTTGACTTGCAAAGTCATTTTTTGACAGCTTGCCAATTAGAGCCTCTCCGAAATTAGAAATCTAAATCCGTATGTTTAACGCATGAATATTCCATTCCTGAAATAAAGTTGAAGTTAAATGACATAAATCAAAACTTTTTTATTTATTTTAAAATATGTAGGTTATTAATGTTATAAAATGAAATCTTAAGTTATAGAAATAATTTAGTTCAAGTACATACATACATATGTATGTACATATGTATGTAAATTTCTCAAGGTATTGTTTTTATAACTAAAAAAATCTAGGCTTCACATGAGTTCAATAAAAAAAAAAATGTTGACTCATGTCACTTCTCTTTTAAAAAACAACAGGCACATTCAGATTTCTGAATTTAAGGAGTCGCTAATTGTCCAACTGTCAAAATAAATCTCTTTTATTGACATTTAGTTTTCAGATGACAGCTATTGCATATTATAAAGTCTGGAGTGTCTTTACATATTTGAGAATAATTTTTGATTTGCTTTCAATGAATAAGTTCAGATAATATAAAAGACATCACTTGCAATCTTTTAACATTAATTTTGATCAAGGCAATAAGTTTATTTATCAGATGTCAATAATTTCAAATTTGGAGTTTTACATTATTAACCTCTACCTTTAGTTGATGAAAGCGAAATCCTGCTTTATGCTTGGATCTATTTTTGTGATCCAAAAAATAGTTTTTCTATTTCACTACAGGTGGTATTTTTAATCTTTTAAAGTTTGGTATCACTTCAACTATTTCAATAAAAACAGGGTTTCCACATCATCATATTCAATTACATGAAAATGAAATATTTTTTTAAAATAATGGAAATGTTTAACATAGCTAATAAAGTGCAACGATTGGATCATTGTGGTAATAAAAAGCTGCTATTGTCCACAAAAAAGCTACAATTCCATCATAAGTTGTATTTTGTGTTGTTAAAATATATTACTCATTCTTTTTTCATTTTACAATGAACTTTTTTAAACAAAAAATCAAATAGAATTGTGTAGAAAAAATGAAACCCAGAGTAATAAAGTTCAGCTTTATGAAAAAACATGATCAGCTGTTAGGCTGATTTTTTTTACTTATGTACATACATTCCAGTCAACTTTCCAATAAAGTTGCCTCATTTGGAAGGCAATTGATATCAGATGTCAGAAACTTGCTTTGCCTAAATAACTGAAAAGTCAATACTTCATCTTGAATTTTGATCTATAAAACACAAGGATTGGGCAAGTTCAGACAACATAATAAACTTTATTTGTAGTCAACTGCATTCTTTGAACGTAAATTTTGACCAAGGCAACTAGTTAACTTCCCATAGGAAGTTATTGTAATGGGTCCGATTTGTCAAATTAAAAATTTTGACATTTCTCGACGTTTCAAGGTCCTAGAGTCGAAATAAACGATTTTTAGAAAGATGTCTGTGCGTGCGTGTGTACGTACGTCCGTACGTCCGTACGTTCGCGACGTTTTTTTCGTCGTCCATAGCTCAAGAACCAGAAGAGATATCGACTTCAAATAAATTTTGCTATACAGATAATAATGCAAAAAGATGCAGAAAGGGTTCTCAAGAAAATTGCGTTGGTTGTTTTTTTACCATAGCAGTTTAAAAAAAAGGTGAAAATTTTGGTTAACCCTAAGTATCTTACGAACCAAAAACGCTTGAGATTTGAATTAAATTTTATATAATATATTGTAACGTGATACCAAACAAGTATATTTTTGGAAAAAAATTCAATTAACGGTTTTTTTTATAATTCAAAACAACTGAAAAAAAATGTTGTCACCTCGAAAATTTTACGAAAACAAAATGATTTTATCATCAAAACAATTTTGTGCAAAGAAAAATAACGTTTTCAACATCTGGTAAAATTTTGAGAAAAATGGAATTGACAGTTCTTTTTATAAAAAATTAAAACCTGAAAAAACATTACTCAAAGTTGGTAAAAAATTAATTTCGACTCAAATATCCTTTTGAAAACTTTGAGATTATGGCTTCCAACTTATTTTAACTTATAACAAATATTATTTTTAACATTCTGAAAAATGTTGAGAAAAATCGAATTGACAGTTTTTTTTACAAAAAAATAAAAACTTAAACAAAAAAACTAATAAAAGTTGGTAAAAATTGATTTTCGAATCAAATATCTTTTCAAAACTTTGAGATATTGGCTTTAAACTACTTTTATCTTTTAAAAAATATTGTTGTAAACATTCAATAAAATTTTGAGAAAAATGTAATTGACAGGTTTTTTACAAAAAACAAAAACCTAACAAAAAACCAATACTAAAACTTGGTAAAAATTTACTTACGACTCAAATAGCTTTTCAAAAATTAAAAATATTGTCTTCTTTTTTTTATAAAAATCCAACAGTCCGTTTTTTCATAAAAAAATAAAATCTACAAAAAAAAGTACGCAATTTTGGTAAAAATTGATGTTTGGTTCTTGATATCTATCAAATTAATTTCATCCATCCAATTTGTAAAAATTTAAGAAGAAAGAAATTTAAATTGGTAAAAATTTGTTTTCCAATACAAATCTATTTAATAAATCTAGATTTTCAAAATAAACTATTTCCTTATATGAAAAATTATTGTTGGTAATTTAAAAATGTTTAAGAATAATTCAACTGACAACTTTTTTAACAAAACACGAAAACCCACAAACCTATTAAGCAAGACAAATCGACAGACGGGATGGGAAGTTATCAGTGTGGGTCGCATCCCAGCCTCTTTTTTCTTTTCCAATTTGATAAGGAACCCTTTTACACAAAACATCAAATGGAATTGTGCATAAAATAAATAAATCATAGAGTAATAAAGTTCAGCTTTCAGTTAAATGAAAAAAAACATGATCAATTGTCATTTTGACATAAGTTGACTTGACTTGATATTTAGGGAGATTTTTCCTGTCTAACTTTCTAGTCAACTTTCCAATAAAGTTGCCTTAATTTGAAGGCAATTTTTAGACAGCTGGGCAATCAGATACTAGAAATTTGCCTAACTTTCAATTCCCGTGTGTCACCTGAACATGTCCATTGACTTATGACATCTGTCCGTCTGACTGTCTAACTAATAAACTTGGGATCAATTTTTTTATTAAACAGTTCCCCTCTTCACAAAATATCAAAAACTAAAGAACCACAATTTATTTACACTCATATCTATACCCACTTTCCTTTTTTAAGTTTAAAAGAAACTATAAATAAAATCCACAAACCAATATTTTCCCTCGTCTAGACCCAAAAAAAAATCCTTGAAGAAACCTTTATTATTGTTCCATAAAAGCAAAGTTCATCGAATCCTTAAATCGTCCAAAAATTCAAACCACCCAAAATTTGAATTTCCTTAATTCCACACTTTACGAGTAAATATCCAACCCAAAATGGAATACAACAGCGGAAAACAGAACAGAGAACCCCACGTCGAAAACGACGAACGACGACGAAGATACGGATAATAATACCGACAACGAGAACGACGGTAGTGAACTATAAAACAAAATATGTACACCCTTCAACCATTTATCCATCCCTTTTGCTTTTCATTCACCAATTTAGCTTGAAGCCGTCTCGTCGTCGTTGTCGTTGTTGTCGTCGTAGTCGTCGCCACTACCACCGCTACTTATGCTGCTAAGCTGAACTGAACTCATCGACAATCTGTCCCGGCCGCCGCCGGCCGGTCGGTGGTGGTGGTGGCGATGATGGCGGTGTGGTATATCTCCTCGATGCAATGCACAACGATATTCTGTATCTTCTTCACCTGAACTTCAACATTCCAGCCCCCTCAAAAACACCTCTCTTAATACAACCCCAATTGAATATACCACCTCCAGATACGACCATCATTTGACGAGCCCTACATATGGCCTACCTGATGATGTCTACCTGGCAGTTTCTGGGTTTCTGGAGCACAGCCGCTAAGTGCAATCACACTGCTGTGCCATGCCATTCCATGCCCTGCCGCATTGGCATTGGCATCACAGAGACTAGGACGCACTTTTGTTTTGGGGTAGAGTATTCTGTTGCTCCAGCTCCCTCGCATTTTCCATATATATATGTAGCATCCGCACCGCACCGCACAAAACCTACTACCTACCTCTTCTCATCGCATCGCCCAGACGCCCGCCGCGCCCACTGCCATTCTGCTGCTTCTACTGCTGCTGGTGCTGGTGCTGCTGTTGCTCGCCATTAACAGGGATGAGAATTCTTTCCATACTTTGGGGTTATTTCCTACTATGATGACGATGACGATGGCAATGGTGATGGGTTTTTGCTATTGCTTCTGCTATACCATCAGTTGGTTTGGTGCTGTTCTGGAGCATGAGGGTGGTCCTCGCGTTGAGGAAAGGATAAAGGCAGACAGGCTGTGAAAATAAAAATACGTTTGGAGATTTTTTTTCATTATTTCTTTCTCATTCTTCCACTTATGTGTGCTCCGGCTTTTCTCTCCCTTCGCCCTTCTCTTTGTTCGCCCTTCTTTTTCTTGGTCCCTCTGCTCCCTGGAATGTTTGGTACGAAGGGCTAGGGCTATAACCAGGACAGGAGGTCCTTATAGCTGTATTATTGTGGTGGATTTTCTGTTGTGGTTTGGTTTGGTGTTGATGGAGGTATGAAAATAAAAAAAATACACAAAAGAACAACGACTACGAATACGAATACGACGACGACGACGACGACGGCTATGAGGATGATGATGACGATGAGAATGACGACGACCTCGACGATGAGGACGATGTCAATGACATTGACATTAAACTAGGTCGAGGACAAGGACACACACGGCGAAGCAAAGCAAAGCAAAGCAAAGCGAAGCGAATGCCATGCCGTATACGGAATATACCGGTTCTCTGGCTGGCTGCAATCACACCCTCGAAAAAGGACGAACACTTGAAAAACAGGCGAACTCAAGAGTGGGTGATGTTGGGTTGGAAAGTATGGGACTACTATAGGTATAACTCTGACTGAGAACTGAGCGTGCGAGAGCAATTGGAACTCTTGGTCTGGTTCGGTTTCGGGTTCTGGTTCTGGTGGCTGGCTGATGGTGATGGTTTTGTGCCGCTTCTGTTCCTGCTCCTGCTACACATAATTTCGGCAATGGGCCTGGGCCATTTAAGGGGTGTGTGATGTGTTGTGTATTTATGGTGATGGTGGATGGCGAAGCGCAGCGGTGCGGTGGGCTTTGGGCGATATGAATGGCAGTGGGGTTGGTTTCCTTTTTTTTGATTTCTCGGAAAATCGTTGGTCGACCTTGTCGTCTCTGGCAAACATAGACTGTTGATAGCTGGAAATCGGGTGGAATCCGTCGTGTTGTGTGGAAGTTTGGTTTCGGGGTCTTTCGGATTCAACACCGGGCATCAGAGCAATGTTTATATCGTTATATCGTCCTCACTTCGTATATACATAAACATAGATTTATCGCAGGTATCCTACATATGTGTATCTACCTGCCTATGTTCCCTAAAGTGAGCAATGCGTATATAATGGGTAGGTAGGTAGGTACATAAGGTTCAAAGGACTTAAATGCAACGAGTGTATAATTGACGTAAGTGAATTAAATGGAATTGGAGTTGAATGCGGCCGATGTGGCGTATGAGTAATATAAATATATGATATGAGATACGAGAGTATTATTTAAGGATTTTTGGTGATGATAATCATGAGCTGAATTTCATTATGTCAATAAAATTTACAACAATGAGTGATGGTTGATTTATTTATTTATTCATACATATATTCAATTTATTTATATTTATGTGCATTCAACAGTTCATATTAAATTACGAAATATCAAATTGTCGTATTTAAAATTGGGTTGTTTTTCTTTTATAAAAAAATGAGGATGCTTAATTATTTAATAATTGGTCTATATTTTTAGTGTATTTATAATGTTTAGTGTTCAAGGTTGTAATAAATTGGTGTCAAATGAATTATATATTTTACTGAAAACAAAACTATGATAGAGAGCTGCCATCTTTAAAGAAGATGTCAAATATGTGATAAAAAAATACACAAAACACACAATATCTATAACTATTTTGTTTTTAGTACTGTAATTTTTCCTTGCCCCATATAGGAACTATGTATGTGGCAAGCATTGCATTCGTAAATAATTTAGAACTCGAGATTTTAATCAATCATTACATTACATTATTCCGTAATTCTAAAAATAATGAAACTTACTTACTTACTTAAGATGGCGCTACAGTCCTGTGTGAACTAGGGCCTCACCCAACAAACTTCTCCATCTAGCTCGGTCCCTAGCTAGATGTCTCCAGTTTCGCGCTCCGAGTTGGGTGAGGTCACTTTCCACTTGTGCGCGCCACCTAATTCGCGGTCTTCCTCTACTGCGCTGTCCTATGGGTGTGGATTCGAAGACTTTCCGGGCCGGAGCATTGGTTTCCATGCGCTCTACGTGACCCAGCCATCTTAGTCGTTGGACTTTTACCCTTCTGGCTAAGTCTACGTCGCTGTACAGCCCGTACAGCTCGTCGTTCCATCTTCTCCTCCACTCCCCTTCGATGCATACGGGACCGTAGATCATACGAAGAATCTTTCCCTCGAAACGACCCAAGGTGCTTTAATCCGCTTTTGTCATAGTCCATATGCTTCTGCACCGTATAGCAGGACGGGGATAATAAGGGTCTTATATAGCGACACTTTGGTCCTTCGAGAGAGGATTTTTCCATTCAATTGCTTTCTTAACCCAAAGAAACAGCGGTTAGCAAGAGTTATTCTTCGTTTGATCTCAGCGCTGGTGTTGTTTTCTGCGTTTACAGCGGAGCCTAGGTAGACGAAGTCCTTGACTACCTCAAAGTTACGTCTGTCGATGGTGACGTTTTGACCAAGACGTCGGTGTTGTAGGTCCTTTCTTGATGACAGCATGTACTTTGTTTTGCCCTCATTAACCGTTAAACCCATTTTTGCCGCCTCTGCCTCAATACTCACCATTGACATCACGTTGAGTTCTTCCGATTATGTCAATGTCATCAGCATATGCTAGTAATTGGACAGACTTTTGAAAGATAGTGCCTCTGGTGTTGACGTGTGAGCTTTGCACTATTCTTTCAATTATGATGTTAAAAAAATCACATGACAGCGCACACCTTGTCTAAAACCTTTTTTGACATCGAAAGGTTCAGTTAAGTTGTTTCCAACCTTTATGGAGCAGCGTGAATTCTCCATGGTCATCCTGCACAAACGGACGAGTTTGGTAGGGATGCCAAAACTAGACATGGCTCTATACAGTTCGTCCCTGTAGATACTGTCATATGCGGCCTTGAAATCGATGAAAAGATGGTGGGTGTCAATTTGGTGTTCTTGGGTTTTTTACAGGATCTGCCGTTATGTGAATATTTGATCGACTGTGGACTTTCCTGGTCTAAAACCACACTTATAAGGACCTATCAGGTTGTTGACGATGGGCTTTAGACGTTCACATATTACGGCAGAGAAGATTTTATAAGCGATGTTAAGTAGACTGATTCCTCTATAATTGGTGCAGTTTAGAGGGTCTCCGTTTTTCAGGATCGGGCAAACAATACTGAGGTTCCATTCATCGGGCATGCTTTCTTCCGACCATATCTTACAGATAAGTTGGTGCATGCTCCTAACCAACTTATCTCCAGCTGCTTTAAAGAGCTCGGCATTCAAGCCATCCGCTCCAGCGGCTTTGTTAGACTTCAGCTTAGATATAGCAATCTTTACTTCGTCTAAGTCGGGAGGACGGGATTGTTGGCTTTCGTCGTCTATGTTGAATGGATCATCCTGCCTGACAGCGGAATTCGGTTCGTCGTTGCCGTTATACAGTCTGCAGAAGTGATCCTTCCATATCCTCAGCATTGACTGCGGTTCCACTATGATGTTTCCACTTTCGTCTTTGCAGCCTTTAGTTCAAGGTTTATGTACCTGTGAATTTCGTTTCACCTGTTCATAAAACATTCGAACTTCATTCCTGCTTTTAAACCTCTCAACATCTTCGACCGCACGCTTCTCATGCCCTCTCTTTTTCCTTCTTGGAAGTCGGTGTTCCTCTCGCCTCCTCTGCTCATAGAGCTCATGAGCAGCTCTCGTCCTTGTATGCAGCGCCGCCGCCTTGCGTGCCTGTTTTTTGGCTGCATTTGCCTGCCGACATTCCTCATCAAACCAGGGGTTCCTTGTTGGTGGTCGCTTGAAACCCAGCACGTCAGAGGCGGCTTCTCTGAGTGCGTCTTGGCAATGTTGCCACTGGTTTTCTATGTTCGTTTGCATTGGTTGTCAGCAGTAAATCCGTCCGTATCCGAGGCTTGTTGGTGCTTCGCAACTATAAGATTTTTAAGTGGTCAGGAAGTCACCCTGACGGCACAACCCCCAACCTGGAGGGCCAGATCCTCAGTATAACTCCAAGGACGGGGAGCCGGATAAACCGCTCCTTATAGGCCTGGGCTCCAAATAAGTCGTAGAAACATAAGGTGTTCACTAAGTAGTTCAGCCTTACTGGAACTGTAGACGCCACCGTTGATTCCATCTCGGGAATTCCTCCGCTGTCGTCTGGATAAGGAGAGGTGCCTTAGTGGACGCACCTCTCCCCCCCTCTCTCGTTTGCTGCCCCCCAACAACTTTCCACTGGGGTTGGAACCCAATCTCCAGTTGAGGTACTAGGCACCCGATGTTCACCACGGGGAGGTGAGAGTAGGAGTTGATAGACAGAGGTTGGTTTTGAGAAAAACCTGTGGACGCTTGTGTCCTCTTGAATGCACATGTCTACCATTTGAACACCAAAATAATGAAACACCGTATCAAAAATATTGCTGTCTTCAAAAGCAGTTCGATTATCTTATTAAATTCCTGTATAAGCATTATACATTTTTAAAGTTGAAACAAGCCTTAAAAGCAATTCCAATTATTTTTGGTGTTTTATAAACAACAAGAAAAAGTGTACAGGTATTCCTAATACAATGCAGTATCTAGACGTTACATCATCTGATCTTTCAACCGTATGCAATTTGTTTGCCAAATATTTTCAATCCGTATATGTGGTTTCAAATCAAGACACAACATCTTTTCATAATCCATATACTTCCATACTAATATTATAAAAGCGAAAGTAACTCTGTCTGTCTGTCTGTTACTCAATCACGCCTAAGCTACTGAACCAATTTGCATGAAATTTGGTAGGGAGATATTTTGATACCCGATAAAATTAGTATTACGGGAAAACAACGCATTCCCAACCGTTATAAAAAAAGAGGCTGGGATGCGACCCACACTGACAACTTCCCATCCCGTCTGTCGATTTGTCTTACTTAAAAGTTTGTAGGTTTTCGTGTTGGGTTAAAAAAGTTGTTAGTTGAATTATTCTTAAAAATTTTAAAACTACCAACAATATTTTTCATATAAAGAAATAGTTTAGTTTGAAAATCTAGTTTTATTAAATAGATTTTTAGTCGAAACCAATTTTTTACCAATTTAAGTAGCATTTCTTAATTTTTTACAAATTGGATGAATGAAATTTATTTGTGAGATATCAAGAACCGAACATCAATGTTTACCAAATTTGCGTACTATTTTTTGTAGATTTTATTTTTTTATGAAAAAACGGACTGTTGGATTTTTATAAAAAAACTACTGAATATCGAAAACAATATTTTCTGGGAAATAAAAAGAGTTTGAAGACAATATTTTTAATTTTTGAAAAGCTATTTGAGTCGTAAGTAAATTTCTACCAAGTTTTAGTATTTTTTTTTGTGAGGTTTTTATTTTTTTTAAAAAACCTGTCAATTAGATTTTTCTCAAAATTTTACTGAATATTGACAACAATATTTTTAAAAAGATAAAAGTAGTTTAAAGCCAATATCTCAAAGTTTTGAAAAGATATTTGAGTCGAAAATCAATTTTTACCAACTTTTGTTAAATTTTCTTTTAAGTTTTTATTTTATTGTAAAAAAACTGTCAATTCGATTTTTCTCAAAATTTTACTGAATGTTGACAACAATATCTTTTAAAAGATAAAAGTAGTTTAAAGCCAATATCTCAAAGTTTTGAAAAGATATTTGAGTCGAAAATCAATTTTTACCAACTTTTGTTAAATTTTCTTTTAAGTTTTTTATTTTTTGTAAAAAAATTGTCAAATTGATTTTTCTCAAAATTTTACTGAATGTTGACAACAATATTTTTTAAAAGATAAAAGTAGTTTAAAGCCAATATCTCAAAGTTTTGAAAAGATATTTGAGTCGAAAATCAATTTTTACCAACTTTTATTAATTTGTTTGTTTAGGTTTTTATTTTTTGTAAAAAAAACTGTTAATTCGATTTTTCTCAAAATTTTTCAGAATGTTGAAAACAATATTTCTTATAAGTTAAAATAAGTTGGAAGCCATAATCTCAAATTTTTGAAAAGATATTTGAGTCGAAAATCAATTTTTACCAACTTTGAGTAATTTTTTTTTTAAGGTTTTTATTTTTTATAAAAAAATCGTCACTTTGATTTTTCTCAAAATTTTACCAGATGTTAAAAACGTTATTTTTCTTTGCACAAAATTATTTTGGTGATAAAATCATTTTGTATTCGTAAAATTTTCCAGGTGACAAATTTTTTTTCAGTTTTTTTAATTTATAAAAAAAACTGTTAATTGGATTTAAAAGACAAAAAACTTGTTTGGTATCACGTTACAATATATTATATAAAATTTAATTCAAGTCTCTAGCGTTATTGGTTCGTAAGATATTTAGGGTTAACTAACATTTGCACCTTTTTTTTAAACTGCTATGGTAAAAAAACCACCCACGCAATCTTGAGAGCTCTTTATGCATCTTTTTGCCTTATTATCTGTATAGCAAAATTTATTTGAAGTCGATATCTCTTCTGGTTCTTGAGCTATGGACGACGAAAAAACGTCGCGAACGTACGGACGTACGGACGTACGTACACACGCACGCACAGACATCTTTCTAAAAATCTTTTATTTCGACTCTAGGGACCTTGAAACGTCGAGAAATGTCAAAATTTTCAATTTGACAAATCGGACCCATTACAATAACTTCCTATGGAAAGTTAATAAGTTGTCGAACATGTTAAACTTATCATACACGTATATTAACGCGGGCTTCGCGCACCACGTGCCTCAAGCCCTCAACGTTAGACGCAAACTGTGGCTCCCACCAAGTTCCACAAATAATAATTTTAAACCTAAACTTTGTTGTGCTCAACTTTTCATCGCCAAACACGAGCCATGTAGGTACAACAAATAATTCACTGGGCCTGTCTTCTACTTCTGATAATTATGTTTCGGTTGTGGCGCGGGCGAGTGCGCGGGCGGGGATCGCACGCGGTTATTACAAAAGCTATAATTATGACTGGAATAGCAAAAGGAAAAAATGTTTTGATTCCCCGCATTCCGATAATTCCAACCGATTTGCCGTTTCAGTTTAAAAGAGTGCAGTTTCCTCTGAAAGCAGCATTTGCAATAACAATAAATAAAGCTCAGGGTTAAACGCTGAAAGTTGCAGGTGTAAATTTGGAAAAAACTGTTTTTCCCATGGACAATTATATGTAGTGTGCTTACGAGTCTCAAAACCACAAAATCTTTACGTTCTGGGTCAAGGAAAGAAAAACAAAAAAACGTCGTATATAAAAATGTATTGCAGTAACCTATCTTCTTCTTAAAATGTATTAACCTAACCTAACCTAACCTAACCTATGACAATCACACTTAGTATGGCCTCATCCCATCTCGGCACAACTCAAACATACGTACAAAAAAGTACAGCTCAGGTTTTTTCATACTACTATCCAAAAAAAAACTTTCTAATGCGGACGAAGTCGCGGGTAAAAGCTAGTAATTCTATAAATTCATTAAATTTTGAAAATTTTAATATCTCGGTAAACGAAGTTATAGAAGAGTTAAGCAGGATTTGATGGTTTCCTACCAATACTTTTTACAGGCAATTGTTTTGCTACTTAGCATTATATTAAACCTATTCTATTCTATTAAGTCAGGCATATTTCTTAAAAGTTGGAAAAGTTCTTTTATATTTCCTATTTACAAAGCAGGTTTAAAAAATTATGTCCAAAACTATCGTCCAATTTGTAAAATATCAGCTGTCCCAAAACTATTCGAAAAGTTGATTTATAAGAAACTTATACTTTTATTAAAAGAAGTTATCTCTCAAATGCAACACGGTTTTGTAAGTGGTAGATCTACTAACACAAATCTTATAATTTTTTCAGTGCGATGCGATCTATACTGATTTTACCAAAGCATTCGGTAGAGTATTGATCATCTTGCTTCGAAAGCTTCAAGGGTATGGTTTCTATTGAAATGGGTTGAGTCGTATCTGAGTGATCGAACCCAATTCGTTCGTATTGGCAATAGGCTTTCTGATGCTATTATGGTTACATCCGGTGTTCCCCAAGGAAGTCACCTGGGCCCTTTGTTGTTTCTTCTACTTGTCAATGATATTCCAGATGTTCTTGTTCATTCACAATGTCTTATGTTTGCTGAAAATTTGAAAATGTACTGCATCGTAAAAAATGTAATGTACAAGACTTATTCAATTTTTTTTTGGTGTGTAAACAATAAGCTATTTTTAAATGTATCTAAGTGTCAGAGTCTTACATTCTGTCGTCGTTCATCACCTTTATGTTTTGAATATTCTTTAGGAAATACGATTCTTGATAAAATTAAAGAAAAGAAGGATCTAGGTGTAATATTTGACACTAAGTTCAAATAGACTAGAAAGAATTCAAAAATGCCTTTCTAGATATGTACATGTTTTTTCTATTACGTTGGAATATTCCTCGACCTTCATATGATGCCCGATATTTGCTTTTTGGACTACAAAGTCTTGAAATTCGACTAAAATATTTTGATGCAATGTTTATTAGAGACATAATAAATTCTAAAATTGATTGTCCAGTTTTGCTAAGTAAGGTTTGTTTTAATTGTCCGGGATGTACTTTAAGAGTTTTTGTTACCTTCATCAACACAGAGTAAATTATGGCTTAAATTGGCCAATTTCCCGTTGTTAAAGACAGGCAAATTCAGTGTGTAAAAATGAAAATGTAGATTTTTTCCAATGTTGTAGTAGACATATCTTTAAGTCATATTTAATGTTTTTTTTGAGCTATGGAGTTTAATAATTTTTATTGTTATTGTTTATTATTATTAATTGTAATTTTGTAATAAGTAGTCTATAAGGATGTCTACTCTTATTGATGAAATATATGTAAATAAATAGATTTATTTCTAAGAAATTAACTAAAAACTATTTACAATATTTTGGATATACCTATTAAAATAAATTTGATTTTAATAACTATTTTTGTTCCAAAGAATTTTAGTGGAAAACAAAATTTCACCAATTTTATTAACATTTTTTAAAGTTTATAACATTATATAGGATTATCCATTTTGCGGTTTCAAAAGTAAACGTACATATATAAAACACGCTTCGAATTGACTGTTACAGTCGTTCCATCGTCGTTTTCGAAGAAGTAAGGTCCAATCACACCTCCGGACCAAATTTGTGTGAGCTGAACTTTATATAGATGTAGGTGTAGATCCAAATGCAAAATACGCCATAATGTACCGTAAAACAGTCATATTTCCTGAGAACGACGAGGAATCGACAAATTATAGTCTTCGGCAACAATTTCGCTTACAGCAGCGACATTTTCAGTGGTACGAGCGAAACGATGATGCACCGGGCTTACAATTATCTGTAACCAATCCAGTCTCTTCAAATTTCTTCACAATTTTGCCAACTACTAGCGTAGTTGGACGATTATGTAAACCATAATCTCCTCTTAAAGCACGATATATGGCTGTGGCAGAACCACCATTTTTGTAACAGGTTTTAAGAATTTGTATGCGTTGTGCGATCCATTTTCGTAAATGTCACCTAAAAAAAAAATAGTTTTAACAACTTAGAATAACCGATGTCGAATTCCAGCCCTATACTTTTGAAACCGCAAAACGAATAACCCGTTATAATGGGAAGTTAAAAACATGTTTTTGTATTGCTCCAGGGGGTAACCCCCATAAAAAGGTTATATTGTTTTTAAATTTTCTCAGAAACTAATTAACCAATTTAGAAAAGAGGCTGGGGTGCGACCCACACTGATAACTCCCGTTTTTTTATTTGTCTTGCTTAAAAGTTTGTAGGTTTTCGTGTTGTGTTAAAAAAGTTGTCAGTTGAATTATTCTTAAAAATTTCAAAATTACCAACAATATTTTTTATATACGCTCCCTCCAAAAATGGGAGCGTATCGGAATCCCGCTTTTTAAAATCCCGTTTTTAAAAAATCCCGAAAATAAAGTTTTATAATCCCGTCTTCTAAAATACCGATTTTTTGAAATCCCGTCTTTTAAAATCCCGCTTATTCAAAATCCCGATCAATTAAAATCCCGCTTTTTAAAATCCCGTCAAATCCCGACAATCCCGTTTTTTTTTTACAAAATACGTGCATCAAACTAAATACCAATAGGAGTCAAAGGTTTTTATGTTAAATTACTTGACTAAAATATTATAATATCGTAATTTGTAATTTGTTTTTACTGTACATAAACATTCATTTTTGTTTACAATATTAACTCTTGCACAAAAAATATGCATCCTGATCCTACAGCAAATCTACCTCTCGATAACGGTTTTACTGCTATCGTTGACTTTGTTAATTGATTTGAGTTTGTTTTAAAAGAATACTATTTTACTTTATATTTCTTATTTTTTGATATGTTGTATTTGTCAAAGGTTACAATAAAATGAATCTAGAAAAATATCTCATTTTTTAATTTGTTTTAATTTTTTTCTAATTTCGATTTTGCAACTAAAACTAGTTGTTTAATTTTAAAAAATCGCGCGATTTTTTAAAATTAAACAACTAGTTTTCATTGCAAAATCGGGATGATAAAAAAACGGGATTATAAAAAACGGGATTATAAGAAACGGGATTACAAAAAGCGGGATTATAAAAAATCGGGATTATAAAAAGCAGGATTATAAAAAACGGGATTTTAAAATCGGGATTTTAAGAAACGGGAATATAAAAACCGGGATATCGAACCCAACCCTCCAAAAATATACGGGTCAAAGGTTACAATAAAATGAATCTAGAAAAATATCTCATTTTTTAATTTGTTTTAATTTTTTTCTAATTTCGATTTTGCAACTAAAACTAGTTGTTTAATTTTAAAAAATCGCGCGATTTTTTAAAATTAAACAACTAGTTTTCATTGCAAAATCGGGATAATAAAAAAACGGGATTATAAAAAACGGGATTATAAGAAACGGGATTACAAAAAGCGGGATTATAAAAAATCGGGATTATAAAAAGCAGGATTATAAAAAACGGGATTTTAAAATCGGGATTTTAAGAAACGGGAATATAAAAACCGGGATATCGAACCCAACCCTCCAAAAATATACGGGTTAGGTTCGATATCCCGATTTTTATATTCCCGTTTCTTAAAATCCCGCTTTTAAAATCCCGTTTTTTATAATCCTGCTTTTTATAATTCCTATTTTTTTAATCCCGTTTCTTACTATCCCGATTTTGTAATAAAAACTAGTTGTTAATATAAAAAACCGCGTGATTTTTTAAAATTAAACAACTAGTTTTTATTGCAAAATCAAAATTATAAAAAAATGAAAACAAATTAAAAAATGAGATCTTTTTCTAGAATCATTTCATTTTAACCTTTAACAAAAATAAAATATCAAAAAATAAAAACATAAAGTAAAGTAGTATTATTTTGAAACAAAGCAAAAAAACCTATATCAAATCAACTAACAAAGTCAACGATAGCGACAAAACCGTAAACGAGAGGTAGATTTGTTGTAGGATGCATGTTGTTTATGCAAGAGTTAATATTGTAAACAAAAATTAATGTTTATGTACAGTTAAAACAAGACAAATTACGATATTACTATATTCTCGCCAAGTAACTTAACATTCAAACCTTTGACTCCCATTGTTATTTAGTTTAATGCACGTATTTTGTAAAAAAAAAAGAGGGATTTGACGGGATTTTAAAAAGCGGGATTGCAATTTATCGGGATTTTGAATAAGCGGGATTTTAAAAGACGGGATTTCAAAAAATCGGTATTTTAGAAGACGGGGTTATAAAACTTTTTTGGGATTTTTTATAAACGGGATTTTAAAAAGCAGTATTCCGATACGCTCCCAAATATAATTGTTTGGTATCACGTTACAATATATAATATAAAATTTAATTCAATTGTCTAGCGTTATTTGTTCGTGAGATATTTAGGGTTAACTAAAATTTGCACCTTTTTTTAAACTGCTATGGTAGAAAAACCACGCACCATGCACTATTATCTGTATAACAAAATTTATTTGAAGTCGATATCTCTCCTAGTTCTTGAGCTATGGACGACGAAAAAAACGTCGCGAACGTACACACGCGCGCACAGACATCTATCTAAAAATCTTTTATTTCGGCTCTAGGGACCTTGAAACGTCGAGAAATGTCGAAATTTTCAATTCGACTAATCGGGCCCATTACAATAACTTCCCATGGGAAGTTAATAACAAGTTCTTATATTGCCTAATAATATTTATTAATCGAAAACGTCTAGAAATCGTTTTTTAGATTTCTTAAAAATATTTAAGATTTTTTAAATTTAATATCTAAAAAACGTATCAACATTTTTTTATAGAAATTCAAATGTGAAACGTATGTATATTTATAAATACTAAATAACTGCATACTAAAAAAAATGTATATAGAAACAAAAAAATGCACCGTCTATAAATAAAATTATTGTACATAAATCAAAGACAATCCTCAAGCCTCAATTTCATATTTCTTTTTACTAGAGCAGTCTTAACGTCGTACTGAAACTCACCATTTATTTGATACCAATTTTATTATTGAACACACTTGGCCCAGGTTCCATAGAAAACTGGTCCATTTCCTTTGCACAATTTAGAAGAAAACCTTACTGAACAGAAATTTCAACAAAGGTTGACATCAAAACTTCTAATTCAACTAAAAAAACACCCTATACCTATTATGAAGTTGATAAATAGATCAGCATTTTTGAAAATAATGACTTTTTAATTTAAGCCAGAACGAATCCGTTAGTCGTTTTCATTATATGAGGTGCTGTACAAGTGTACACTTATACTTAAGCTTGAATTTGCAGGGTCAAGTTAAGAGTAATGTTAAGGCAATTACTTTGAAATTGCGGTTCAAATTTAATCTGTGTTTTGTCTGTAAAAGTCAATGGCGGATCCAGGTGGGTCGTAGGGGTCGTACAAATTTCCTTGAAATCAAAACCTATCATATTGCGTTAATGGATATGACCCCTCTTATTTTTTTTAATTATTTATTTGTTTATATAAAAATAAAATTTGTATTTTACTGCTTTAAATTTTGTTGCTTAAAGTGCCTCAAGAACCTAATATGGATCGGAAATCCAGACCTATTCCAATTTAACAATATTCACCGACTTTAGTAATGTTTTAAATTATTTTCGTAAGATCTTTTCTGAGACTGAGAGAAAGAGCAAATATTTAGGTTCTTAAGAAGAAACCTTGAATAAGAGATCGGCAATTTGATACCAATTTGCCTTTAAATTCATGAAACTTATCTTCAATTTTATCCTATTTTTTTTGACGCACATAAATAGTGCACGGCTTTCTTAAAGTTTCTTTGTCTTTCAAAATTGATTTTCTGTTATATACAAAACTTTTAAGATCTTAAAAAATTAAAGAAATTGAATTTGGTTTGTATGCTCTAGAACTAAGATATAAACACGAATTTCAAGCAAAATAGACAATTACGTTAAACTAATGGCTGATGGAAAAAAATATTAAACGTTTTATGTCTATTTAATAAAAAAGCTTTGAATCTCTCGAAAATTGAAAAGGAGGGAGTCTGCCACGTGTAATTTGTGAAAGCCATCACACTATATATTCTTCCAAACTTATTTGTTTGCCTTAATTTCTTTTTATTTAATTTTTAGAGAAGTTATGTACTATATATATGTATATTAAAATTTAATTTGTTAAATATTTAATATGAATTTTAAATTACATTTAAAAAATATATTCTTGAATATATTTTTAAATGTAATTTAAAATTCTTTAATGTTATTTATTTAACTATTTTTTTTTAGAATTTTTTATTATGCACATATTTTCTTAAATTCAAAAACCATACATTTTTTTCTCTCCAATTTTTAATTTTTTTGGTTCCTTTTTTGATCAAAATATTTGTACGGTAAAACAGTAATTTTTGAGAATTTGTCTTCTAGCATCAGCTCCAATCTAAGAGTAAGCAGATTGAAAAAAGGATATAAAATTCTTCATATCATAATATTTTCTGGCAAACTTTCTCATTTTCTGGGTTCTTGCATCAACAGTATGTTATATATTTTTGCAAAAAAGCTCCGTTTTAACACAATTTCCAACATTTCTCCGTGAAATGCAACATAATCCCTCAAAACGATTGTATTTTAGCTCTTAAATATGGCATATTTAGAAAATTGGTGGATTTTGGAATGCTTTCATATGTAGGAAGTCGTCCAAATTAAATAGTTAGGCCATATCTTGCTGGACAACGGTGTTCTAAAATAATCTTATACTTAAAGTTGCCCTTGAAATATGCAAATGCAAAGTTGAGATACACATTATTTTATCTAAATTTTGTCAGGCTCATTTACAGAACATTAAAGAAAATTTGTAAGCGGTTTTCAAAAACTCATCTTTATGTTAAGTGTGTAACAATGATAAAAAATCTGGATCTGGTAAAAGTTTATATCAAAAAAAATGGTTGCCTGTAAAGTCGGTTTTACGGGCGAAGATTTTACGTGACAACGTTAAAATTCTTGCTCAATACAGTTTAAATCAAGTTTTCTTATATCTGCCACTTTTTCTTAATATTTGTAATTTTAAAGAATCAATTCGAAAATCAAAACATTTATTCAGATCGAAGGTTCAAATTTTTGCTAAATAAATTTGAAATTAATGAAAATTTGTAAAATAATAATTAATTAATTTTAAACTAATAATTTACTTAACACTATCAACATTTATCAATAGTATGACATAACCTATAAACTCAGTTTCTCAACTTTTGTGTCAATCTAACAATTAATCAATCAATCATAGTTTACGATAATGAAATATCAGTGTACAATTATTTACCTTTATTGTTGTAGTTGTTGTAAATGACGAATCTAAGCACTCCACATTTTCACTACAGACACAGCTGACGATACTTTAACCACACGTGTGAACTTGTATTATGACGCTTTCTTGTTTTTCCAACGCCAAGAACGTTCGAGAAAGACAAAGACAGAGACACAAGCATGCGCCGATTCAATGCGCCTAATTCTCTAGTGCTGCGCGCGCGGCAGACCGATCATAGTTGAGTGGGAGAGAGACGCAAGGCATTCGGCGGGCCTCTCTCTCGTTCGGTGACTCATCGTTACGTTACCGGGCGTTACACTTTTTCATAAGTGACTCCCTAACAACCTAATTTAAGACGTTGTCACGTCAAAAACTTCATCGCAACATTTGGTCTGGTCGAACGTGCTTCATATTCTTCAACAGGAATCAGTAAAGTTCAGAACCTCTTTTGTTCTAACTTAGTCATTGACAAGTCTGAAATCTGTAATCTCGAAATTTAGGGCTTTAAAGCTGAAAACTGACATTTGTATTTTTATTAACTTCCCATAGGAAGTTATTGTAATGGGTCCGATTTGTCAAATTGAAAATTTTGACATTTCTCGACGTTTCAAGGTCCGTAGAGTCAAAATAAAAGATTTTTAGAAAGATGTCTGTGCGTGCGTGTGTACGTACGTTCGTACGTCCGTACGTTCGCGACGTTTTTTTCGTCGTCCATAGCTCAAGAACCAGAAGAGATATCGAAACAAATCAATTTTGTTATACAGATAATAAGGCAGAAAGATGCAGAAAGGGCTCTCAAGAAAATTGCGTGGGTGGTTTTTTTACCATAGCAGTTTAAAAAAAAGGTGAAAATTTTGGTTAACCCTAAATATCTCATGAACCAATGACGCTAGAGACTTGAATTAAATTTTATATTATATATTGTAACGTGATACAAAACAATTATATTTTTGGAAAAAAATCCAATTAACGGTGTTTTTATAAATCAAAAAAACTGAAAGAAAAATTTGTCACCTCGAAAATTTTACGACTAAAATATGATTTCATCTCCAAAACAATTTTGTGCAACGAAGAATAATGTTTTTGACATCTTATAAAATTTTGAGAAAAATCTAATCGACAGTTTTTTTTATAAAAAATAAAATTCTAAAAAAAACATTACTCATAGTTGGTAAAAATTGATTTTCGACTCAAATATCTTTTCAAAAATTTGAGATTATGGTTTCCAACTAATTTTAACTTATGAGAAATATTGTTTTCAACAGTAGGACAAATTTTGAAAAAAATCGAATTGACAGTTTTTTACAAAAAATTAAAAACCTAAAAAAAAACAATACTAAAACTTGGTAAAAATTTACTTTCGACTCAAATAGCTTTTCAAAAATTTAAAACATTGGCTTCAAACTTATTTTATTTCATAGAAAATATCGTTTTCGATATTCAATGAAATAAAATCTACAAAAAATAGTACGCAAATTTGGTAAAAATTGGTACATATACACAAACTTTTAAGCAAGACAAATCGACAGACGAGATGGGAAGTTATCAGTGTGGGTCGCATCCCAGCCTCTTTTTTTCAAGATATTTTCAACACATACTTAAGCCTGCAAGAATGCAGTTACATATATGCTAGTTATAAATAGTAAAATGATAATTCACATAATCCGAAAAATATGATCATTCTTCAAAGATATCGAACTATGCAAGAAACTGACCCTGAAAAAATGCTCTGATTTTAAACAACATTCCTTCCTCTAAAAATAACAGAATTTCCGTATGTACCTATGTGTTATTTGAGGTTATTTTTGAAAACTCGGTGTTTTCTCGCTATGTTTGAATTAATAAATTCAATATGAAAGAACTTTTTGTCCCAGAAAGTTGGCAGTTTCAAACAACTACGCATATTATTTTAATCCTAAATTCTAAAAATACCTTGAAAATGCAAATAAGGCTATCCTCTCTCTCCATGTTGCTGTATAGCCAAATACCAACATGTTTGAATACTCTTTCAATGCTCAAGTCAAGTGCAATATGCGAACATCCACATATAGTCAGTATCTATCTTGAAATTCTACTTAGCCGTCATCATAACAACAAAAACAAATAACAAAACCTTAAAGAAAACGTCTTTAAGAGAAACACCTGTCTGATGATGCCTCAACCCCAAAACTATACCTATACAAACCTCAACCTATCTTACCTACAAATCACGGCTTAAAGTCTCTTATTACACTACGACCCAATCCCATCTTTTCAATACCTGTATACCTGTTTGCTTCATTCTGTCTCTGCGCTGCTGGAGTGCTGGTGGATGGCTGTGGGAAGAAATGAAAGTAACACATCATAACAGTTCTTCGTGGTTTGTACTTACTTACACACTTTTTAGTCTCCATCTCCATCTCCAGAGGTTTTGTTTACAAAAATCTTCTTCGACACTAAACCAGGTGAGTTTAAAGTGAAAAAAAAGAAAGAAAGAAAATGAAATAACAAAACAGAAGTCAAGAGAAAATAAGAAAAGAAAAACCACTCAACAAAGCAAAAGAGTACAAAATTATAAGAGATACTTTTTATTTTAAAGAAAGATACATTACAAGAAATGATAAAAATCAGGTTATTAGTGTTATAGATACATATAGATACTTGTGAGATGAGAATACACAATACCATATAAAGAGCTACGCGTTACTGTTATAAGTTGCATAGTTACCTTGCCTTTTTATTATTCTTGATAATAGAAACACAAAAAATACCTAACATAAATAAGGTAAATTATGCAAAATTATAAACTATCCCAATTCAGTTTTGTTGGTTTTTCCAAAGAATGTACAGTTCTATAAATTGTTACAATTTTTGTGATTTATTCATACATTCCAAAAATTTAAAACAATGAAAACTTTAGAAATCAATCATTTATTGAATTAATTCTGAAAAGTGTGATTTAAGTTTTACAGTCACCATTCATTTGATTCCATTCGTTTCAAAGCAATCGTTTGAGAATTTACGCATTCTTTTTATTGGATTCAATTATTTTCAGTCATTGGATAGGGTTTTCCAATAATGTCTTTAGTTTTAAATAGTCTGTGATTTTGGCAGCTGTCATTTTTGAAGCTATCACCAATGAAATTTGATAGAAAAAACTACGCCATTCCTAAAACGATGTCGTTTTCAATAACTCATTAAAATAAAATAAATAAATACAAATGAAAGGCTCCTTTATCCAAAGAGCCTGTTTAAAAATAGCACCTCTGTTTTAGAATTTTAAAATATAAATATAACTCGTATAAGAAAGCCATAAGAGTAATTTTTTGTATTTAAATTAATTTTGTATAAATAATTTATTAATTTTTTTTTAGAGAATTTTGGGAATGCGCTCAAAATGTTAAGGCTCTTAAATTGACTTAAGTGGTTTTTGCACAAACAATTTTTCTTTTTTACCCCTGTTGATATATCTTTTAAAACAAGAAAGTTATGATCTTTAGTAAAATAGCTTAAGTTTAATTCGTAATGTTTTGCAAAATGTAAAACAACTTAAGTAAAGAATGTTTCGTGTCTTATGTATCAACTTATTTTATTTATCAGATAATAGGTAAAATTGATTTTGGTAAAATATCTTAAGTTGTTGTTGTAAGGAAAATTCGCTTATGTTAACTTATATATTTTACTTTTCTTATATTGACTCAAGATGTTTTATCATATTAAGTAAATTCAAAAAAAAAAAAATAGAAATGAAAACACATAATAACAGTTAAACCGGCCTAGGAACATCTTATGATACGTAGTAAATGTAAAACTGTAAAAGTTGTTTTGGTAAAAGCACTTAAGTCAAAAAACATTAATAACAGTATTAAATACTCGACTTATCAAAATTTAGTTTAACTATTTAAAAAATTGTATATATAAAGGCAACATTACTGAAAACTGTATCTTCATATCCTTATTATTTTTTTCAAACAAAGACCGCTTTCTGAAAAACAATAAAAATAGACTTAAGAGCTCTTACCTTTCGAACACAATACTCAGAAAACAAAATTGATAGAAAATTTCATAAAAATCTATGGGAAGTTTTTAGTAATATTCCTGTTAATTTTGGTCTTTAAAAAATTATCAAAAAAACGCCTGACTCGAGTCTACTTAAAACCTCCACAATCAATCCTAGAACTTTAAGATGGAATTCGTGACGCTACATAAGACATAGCATGAAAATTTTCATGGAAAGGATATAGTGCTTCAAACTTTGGCTGGTATCGTTTTCCATTGAAAAACACATCTGTTGATTTCTTTTAAAAAAGTACTCTTTTTTAAGAGGGTCGTCGTCTACCTTCGCGCTCAAATTTCGGGCCTATTATTCAACGAAGGATTGCAAAAAAACCACACATGATATTTGAACAAGTTTGTTTTTTATTTGATTAGTCAATTCTTGAACTTTAATGAAAAACAAAAAAAGGATGATTTTTTAAATAAAATTTGCCCTTGTACTACTATCGGTGCGACAGAGTAGAACGGCTGGCACGATATCTCAGCTTCAGAACCTTGAAACAACAAAAAGAAAACTTTAAACTTAATTTTTAGAACGTTAATTAGGTCTAGATACAAGCCTTTTACAAATTTAGGATATCTTCTATAGTTTCGTCAAAATCGTGCCAACAGTTTTGAAAAACAGTACTTTTGGGAAAACGCTTATAAAGATAAATAATAAACACGATTAGCGGGCCCGGGTTTGAGGCTCGATATCTCGTAAACCAGCATGCATTCGATCAAATCCTTCACAGAGCATATTTTAAGTTATGTCTACATTATAAATATGCACGAAAAAAAAATCGTTTTTTTTTGTCAAACCGCGAAGGTAGACGCGGTACCTTAATAATCAAAATGAAATCTCTTATTGATAATCCCTGTATTCATTTGTTTTAATTTAATTATCTTTTAAACGTTATGCATGGAATGCAAATTAATAAAAATAACTGCAAAGGATTGAATCGAAAGAATGAGCATGAATTCTCAAATGATTGCATTCAGTTGACTTACTTTAAACAAATACAATAGGTAGTTTGAATGATAAAATATGTATGTAGGTACATAATTTCTTCTGCAGAATGTTAAGTTGCCATACAAATTCAACCTCACATACATTTTCACATTTTCCATTAATGTTCTTTCAATCTCTTTAATTTCAAGGGTCTAGTTAAAGCTATCATTGGTTTTCATCATTTTAAATATTGTTTTGAGATCAAGAATGTTAGATTTCTATACACACCAACCTTAAGGAAGATTTTTTTAAATGAAAGGCATTTTCAGTGATCACCAAAACTAACCTGTCAAAAAAATCCCTAATTGGTGTCAATAATGAAAACCAATAAAAGTACCTAAATTTCGCTAGACTAAAACTAAACAACCTCTGTTGATACTATTTATCGTTTTTTTCTTTTAAGACCCATAAAATAAAACGTACCCTACACGGAAATAATACAAAAAAGCCAAAAACAAAAGCCTCATTCACGGATCGAACCTTTAACTGGACATCAACTACAAATTATAAAGATCTACCTATTTAGGTTCCCAGCACCACAGGCTATACCAATAAAATATAATATGAGTCTTTTTTTATAGATACTTTTGTATCTAACTCAAAGAGACTTCTTAAAGAGAGTATGATACAAATTATGTAGCCACTCGCTCTAACGTCTTTCTCCCCTCTATAGCCTTTAGTATAGCTGTGATTTCTTGTTATTCCCGCAACTTCGCATATTTTCTTATAACTATTGGTTCAAAATATTTTTATATCATTTCAGACTCTTTTGAGACTTTTTCTTCGACTTCAAGTAGACAACTTCTTTAGTCAGAGTCTGGTGTTACGTGGCGACGGTAACGGAATTCGAAAAAAGACACACAAATTCGATATAAAGTTCGCCTTAAGCTTTCATTCAAAAAATTTAAAAAGAAGACGAAAAACAAGACTAAATTGTTGTTCTCAAGACAAGAGAAAGTGCCAAAAACGTGGGTGCTCGCAATTTAAAGAGAAGAAAAAGTGCTAATTTGAAAACAAAAGATGCCTATCAGGAAATTGAAGGCAATAGGAAGTGTTGTAAGTTTGTATATTTAAGTGAGAACGAACACAAAAATAAATTATACATCATCATCATTATTCCAAAACAATGGCCACCTTAACGAGTACTACGGTTTTAAAACGACGTACCACCACCTCAACAACAGCAACAACAACAAATTCATCATCATCAGTTAAAAAATCGAATAATAAACTTAACCACGTAGAAAATTCTTCTACGCTAACGTCAAGCTCGATTGCTGCTGCCGCTGCAGCAGGAAACGAAAGACTCCATCAGCGTAGTCGTAAAGGAGGTGGCAGTGGCTCTGGCTCTGTCTCTATCTCTGTCTCTGGGTCTGCGTCTAATTCTGGTTCAAGTAGTGAAAAATTTGAGAAATTTTCCACCACAGATCGTTCGCCCTCCGTCTCAACAAATGCTTCATCATATCATGAATTGTGTTGCAGTGAAATATTGGCCAATTTTCAAAATACCACCGATACTGAAAAACTATCGCGAACAAGTGTTGCACGAGCATCATCATCAGCTTCAGCGTTTGCAAGCGATCGTGATGGTGATGCCGCCTGTACGTGTTGCTGTTGCTCCGATGGAGCAAATTATTCCATCATCCTCAATTCACAGCACCAGCAGCAGCAGCGACAACTCCAGCTTCAGCAGCAACAAAAACAACAACAACAGCAGCACCAGCAGCGGAAATACGAGGAGCGTGCGAACTTTATGATAAGTCTGAAGTTTGATTTGGTAGCTTTGTTGTTATTTGTGGTGGCGTTTTGTACGCGTTTCTATAAGCTTTCCACGCCGAACAATGTAGTGTGAGTATGAAATTCTTTATTTTCATTTTATTTGCATAACAGTTAAAGTGTTTTCATCTTCGAAATACCTCTGAAAGAAATCAAAAACTCAATCATTTATAAGCGAAATTGAAAGAAGGTGCAGGTCTCTGGGACATTATAGAGACTCATACGCTCGAGTTGAATGTCTCCTTAAGAGATGTGGCCTACTTTTATGTACATATAGATATTTCTTGGTTTCTTGGCTAACTTTTATAAGAGAGACATACTTGTAGACTGGTTGTGCTAAGAACAACTATGTAGCTGCTGAAGCCTAAATCACCTATTGCCTGTTTCCAGCTCGGAGTGAGTCCGAGTTGAGCTGCATGGGTTCTGTCTGTTGGGCTGTTAACACTAAGGTGCTCAATTAAGTAAGTTAAGTAGGTATGTTGGGCTGGCTGGTTTGTTTAGCTTTCGTTCCCGTTTTGAATCACTTGTGATCAGCCGGGCGGCGGGCGGTGACGGTACGGCTGTAGTGATGTCGATAGTGATATGGCGGGAATTTTTGTATGTGCTAATTTGTTTGTATACGAACTTTCTGACAACTATCATAAAGTGGTTTTGGGGAATGCCATTGAAATACATAAGTCAAGTCAAGCTTGAGCTGAAAACCACTTCTCAAAAGACACATTTTTGTTTTGACATAAAAAGAGGTCTTCAAATATGATACCTTTAGGCTAAACTATCATAATATGTATCATGAACTTGCTTCATTCTTGTTTTGGTTTTTAATAAGATTTAATTACTAAAAGGTATCGCTACCTTGTATACTTGGTGTCTTATAAGGGAAGGCGTGTCGGAATGATAGTTTGTATCGTTTCGTTTACACGCTTTTATGTGGCATTTAACGACTTAATGACAACATTCTTGTTTTAATGACAGGTTTAAGTACACGTAAGAGTATGGTGACTTTTTTCAAAAAAGAGCAAAATGTCTGTTCTTGTTATGGTCAGAGTAATACTTGGAAGCTTGGTTAGGGAACCTTTTTATAAAATGGAAAGAGGTACTTTTTTTTGTGTGATAATCTAGAGATTTTATAAAAATGACGCAAAGTTTAACATTTCAAAATGTTCTGATCATCGGATAAAGGAGTCATGGCTGAATCACAAACACGGTTCAGCTTTGGCTTCGTCTGCGTTACGGTGGGCCTGCTTCGAGGTTGCTTTGAATGACATTTCTATTATTTCATCCCTCCAAAGAGCAAATATTTTGTTTGTTGACATTTTTTTACAGCTGTTGAGCTGTCAGACAAAGCAAATGTTCAGATAATTGAACACATTACGTAACATTACGTTATTTCCTTACGATTGCCAAATGAAACGTGAGGTACTGAGGTCGAAGCTTCATTGTGATAGCATGCATTGAATGCATATGGCTGAACTCGTAAACGTCAGGCGAAGCCGAAGCTGAAGCGTGTTTGTGTTTCAGCCATATAAAAGCGTTTTAACCGTTTTTTAAATAGGTCTCTTTTAAGTGTTAACTTTCAAAAACTAACATGAATTTTGGTTATGTTCAATACAAATTCGTTTTATGTTTTGTACATTGAACTTATCTTTTTTTTGAATAAGTTTAGTATAAACAGTTCGATAAACCAATTTAAAATGTTTAATGAAAAAAAGTTTTTAAAAAATCACTAGGAATTGTGTTTTCATAAGAAAACTATTTCCTAAGTCAAAGTATGAAAAAATAATATCAGTTTTTTTGGTAAAATTGTATTTTGTAGTTTCAAAATAAAAATAATTTTCTAAGTGACCAAAGGTCAACACTGAAAACTTTTTAAATTTATAACTAAAAACAATTTGGATCAAAAAGAAATCAAAAATGAATGTTTTAAATTCAAGGCATAATTTCTTCTAAAATTTGAAAATTAAGGTGAACAAAAGTTTTACGATTTACGCAAGAACGGTGTTTTTTAAGGCTAAAGTAATAGAGATAGAAAAGACCAAAAGTGTTTGCCTTCTAGACACAATTTAATTCATTTTAGCATTTCACTTAGTTTCTAGAAAATCTCATTAGTTATGAGTTTTCATTTGACTTGATGTGCGGTTTCGTTTTGAAATAAAATTTTTAAGTGTTGATTTTGAAATCGAACTTCGATTTTAACTATACTTACTTATTTAAGGTGGCGCTACAGTCCGGGGCGGACCTGGGCCTCAACCAACATGCTACTCCAGCCAGCTCGGTCCCTAGCTAGCTGTCTCCAGTTTCGCACGCCAAGTTGGTTAAGGTCTTCACCCACCTGCGTGCGCCACCTGAATCGCAGTCTTCCTCTACTGCGCCGCGCCGTCCCTCGGGATTGGATTCCAAGACCTTCCGGGCTGGAGCGTTGATGTCCATTCGTTCTACATGACCTATCCATCTAAGCCGTTGGACTTTAATTCTGTTAACTAGGTCAGTGTCGCTGTAAAGCCCGTAATAGATGCTGTCATACGCGGCTTTAACATCGATAAAGAGATGGTGGGTATCGATTTGAAGTTCCTAGGTTTTTTCCAAGATCTTCCGTAGTGTGAATATTTGGTCGATAGTGGACTTTCCTGGTCTTAAGCCACACTGATAAGGACCTATCAGGTTGTTGACGAACGGCTTTAGACGTTTACAAATACGGAAGAGAGGATCTTATATGCAATGTTAAGGAGACTGATGCCTCTGTAGTTGGCGCAATTTAGAGGGTCCCCTTTCTTGTATATCGGGCACACTATGCTGAGATTCCACTCATCGGGCATGCTTTCTTCCGACTATATATTTTGCAGATGAATACTTGCATGCTACCTACCAAGTTATCGCCTGCTGCTTTGTCAACAGTGAATCCGTCCTTGTTTGTGCTTCGCAACTAAGGTATTTTTTACGTGGACGGGGAGCCGGATAAACCGCTCCTTATAGGCCTGGGCTCCGAATATGTCGTAGAAGCCCTATAAGGTGTTCACTATAAGTAGTTAAACCTTACTGGAACTGTAGACGCCACCGTTGATTCCATCTCTGGAATTCCTCCGCTGCCGTCTGGATAAGGAGAGGTGCCTTAGTGGAAACACCTCTCCCCCCTCTCTCGTTTGCTACCCACAACAACTTTCCGCTGGGGTTAGAACCCAATCTCCAGTTTTGGTACTTGGCACCCGATATTCACCGCGGGGAGGTGAGAGTAGGAGTTGATAGACAGAGGTGGGTTTTGAGAAAAACCTGTGGACGCTTGTGTCCTCTTGAATGCACATGTCTATCATTTGAACGATTTTAGCTATATCTGCTCAAATTTTAAAAGTACCCATTTTTAACAGTATTTTTACATAAATATATTTTTTCGTATATTTCAAAAACTTAATGTTTTTTTTCGTTATAAAAACAAAATTTTGTTTCAAAAGTGAAATTTTATTATAAAACAATAAATATTAATAAATATTAATAAATATTAATAAATATTAATAAAAGAAATGAATGATTTCTAAAACAATCACGAATCTTAGTGAAAAAAACTACTTGATGAATTAAAAAAAAAAACTTTTAAATATTTTATCTAATTCCAAAAGTACCTACTATTTCAAAAACCTGACGTGATAAAGTGATTTTTGATCTGAAATAACGCCATCAAAGCCCATCGGAAAATTGTAATTTTATTGTCTGGAACAAAAACCTTGTCGACAAAGTGATACCTGTTATTATTGTAGTGATACTTGGTAAGGGAATCTTTTTATAAAACAAAAAGTTTTGTCTCTGAAAATCTAAAGACTCAAAGTTTTGGGTTTCAAAGCCTTATTTTAGTCATCAGATAAATGAGTCATGAATTTGTTTTTGTCTACTAAAAAGTATACTGGATCATATGAAAGTAGTCCTTTGTTCCAAAAGATTCATAACAAACAAAAATAAAGTGCATTAAACAAAATAAATGACAAAGTCACTTTTCTGCCATTCACCACTCCGCCACGCCACTAACCCTGACAACAACGCGCCATATTGTCGACTAGACTTACCTTTTACAACTTGGTCTACTGAATTACTATTCACAAATTGAACCTTTTGGCGAATATGCCAACAACAAAATCAACGCAACGTCACAAAAGCCGGCTTTTAAAATGTTGAGTCACTTTAATTTCTTTCAAATCTACCGTTAAGGGCAATGTTTACAGTTCAATTTATGTACGAGTATGATAATTAATTATTAATTTAACTTTTAACAAGTTATGCATAGGTAGGTTGACGAACACGTGTAACTGGTTATAAATAAAACTTTATATGAAAATAAGCAAACCTAACTCAGGAAATAATTATTAATAGTTTTGGTTGCAATTTGTGTGTTTTGTTGTTGTTGTTCAAGGAGAAAGTGTTAATTAAATTGTTGGTTTTATTTAAAGAGAAACGATTCGTTGAATTATATAAAAAAATATTTCTGAATTAATGTTGACATTTCAGTGACAATATACTTTTATCTGTATACGTGTATCTTTTATTAGTTTTCAATAGAAAAGGTTAATAATCTCTGTTTATAAATTCAAGTTTTATGAAAGCCGAACAAAATGAAACGAAATTAAAGTTATAACTCGATAAGATAGCTGCAGTAATAAACATTTCCGCTTATGAAATTAGCAATAATATATATTTTGGTCTACTTTAAGTCTTAAGTCAATTTCTCTGCCCACAACTTGGCTAGATCATAAAATATACATAATTAAATAGAAAGCTATTCAAACTAATAGGAAAAGCAACAAATTAACTTATTTTTAAATATTTAAGAAAATTATATGGCCAAATAGTAACATTTAATACTTTTTTTAAATATAGCGCGCAATTTCCGTTAATATGCCGAATTATCTCGTCCTTCAGCTCTTGAATTTTTGCTGGCTTATCGACGTACACCTTTTCTTTTAAAAAGTCCAACCGTGTTAAATCACATGATCTTCTCACGATAGCGAACACCATTCACAGTAACTGCCTGTCTGGCCTCATATTAGAAAATACGGTCCGATAATGCCACCAGCCCATAAACTGCATTAAACAGTCACTCTTTGTGGGTGAATTGGTTTTTCGACAATCAATCTTGGTTTATATTTCGCCAAATACGGCAATTCTGCTTATTGACTAATCCATTGAGGTGAAAATGTGCCTCATCGGCCATCGCTGAAGATGATTTTCTTCGAAAATTGGTCATCCACTGTTGCCATTTCTTGCCACCATTTTGACCATTGACGACTTTTAAAATAGTCAAGACGCTTTAGTTCTTGAGTTAATTGCACCTTTTAGACGTGTAAATGCAAGTCTTTATGTATAATGTTCATCAACGACGAGCGTGAGAGATGTAATTGTTGGGGACGAACGGCGAGTTGAGGTGAACGGCTCTTTATCCATACAATCGCTAACAGCAGCAATATTTTGTGCAGTACGAGCAGCCCCGTCGAGAGGGGGGAAAGGGGGGGAAACCCCCGGGCCCGGGATTTTCTAGGGGCCCGTAAAATTGAAAGCAATGAGAATATACTCTATATTTATCATCAACATACCTATTTCCACTTATTTTTAGAGGCCCGAAAATTTAAAATCATTCATGCTTTCGCAATCGGGCCCCTGTTTGCATGTTATCTGCCAATCTATCAGTCACAAGCTTGCCGATCTGGGCCCCTGATTATTATTGGCGTACATTTTTGTTAATATATAATGGAAAATTGGGCAACTCTGAACTATTGAAAGAAAGTTATAATAAATTGTTTCGCTTTTCTTATTTAATTTAACGTAAATTTCAAATTTATTTTATTTTGAAAATTTTTAAAGTCAAAATAAGGGGCCCTGCAAATTAAAACAAAACACAAATATTTATTTCGGTTTCTGTTTTTATAAAGCTTTTTTTCTTCTATTTTTGTTTCTGCTGTAAACGAAATTTTTGATTCGGTTTCGGGGGACCGGAAAATCCCACCAGGGGACTAGGAATACGAGGCGATGGCAATCTTATTGGAGAGCCAAATAATGGTAATTTTTTGGGCATTTTGGAATTAATTAGTCATTATGACCCCTTACTTCAGGAGCACTTGGAAAAAGTAAGAATTTCACAACAAGAACACAAACGTTTGCAAGTCCACTACCTTTCCGTTGAGATTCACAATGAGTTCATTAAAATTTGTGCCCAACATGTGAATTCAGCTATTTTGAAGGAGATTGAAAACGCCAAATACTTTGCTATAATTGTCGATGCAACACCCGATTCAAGTCATGTGGAACAAAACACATTTATTTTGCGATATCTGCGCTTGGAAGAAAATGTCTTCACCATCCAAGAACGGTTTTTGGAATTTGTCGATTGCAACAAAAAAAAACTGGCACCGCAATAGCTGATTTGATCGGCGAAACATTGGCAAAGAACGGAATCCCTTTAGAAGACTGTTGTGCACAAGGCTGTGACAATGGAAGCAATATGAAAGGACAGTATAATGGTGCACAAAGTCATATTTTAAACCAAACTCCGAATGTCGTGTATTCACCATGTGCAGCTCACTTGCGTGTAGTCGATTAAGCGGGATGTTGTACTGCGGCAATCACATTTTTTGGTGTTGTTCAAAAGTGTTTCAACTTGTTTAGCAGCAGTGCTCAACGTTGGGAAATTCTTAAGAAAAATGTGCCCGGATCCCTTCACAAACTTTCCGATACAAGATGGTCAGCTAGAATTGAGGCAGTAAAAGCATTTGCAAATCATCTGAAAAACCTTAGAACATCATTAGAAACCTTAAGTAATATTAATTTAACTGCTGAAGCTCGAAGAGATTAAATGGCGTATATGCACAAATTTGAATGCGTCCTGATGTCTTCAAATTGGTGCAAGGTTCTTAGCGCTATAAATGAAAGAAGTTTCCTTCTTCGAGCCAGAAACAGTAGGTACTATTGACGTCGAAATTCGAGATCTCGACAACTTGATCTTCGATTTGAACATTATTCAAAACGGATGAGATCAATTTTTATCTGAATGCAAAGCAGTTGCTACTGGATTGGGGTTCGTTCCCATCGAACCGAAAAAAGGCAATTAAAGAGACATTTTGAAGAAAACCGAGGAGCTGGAAAGCAAATTGAAACAGACGAAGAAATAAATTTCAAGAGAAACACCTTTTACGTCCTAGTTGATTCAATTATATGTGGAATTTCTCGTCGGTTCGATACGATGAAAAATTTGAATAAAGTTTTCAACAATGGACCAACGTGAGATTAAAAACTCCGCTACAAGGTTCATCCAAAAGTCTAACTCGCATGTGTCCTAAGAGTTGAAACAAGAAATAATTCATCTGAAACACTATTATGAAGCCAATTTTAAAGCAGAACTTCCGCCATTGAGTTTGCTCAATGCTATTTATTCCCAGAACTTGGAGACGATTTTCCCCTAAATTTGTGTAGCTCTCCGTGTGTTTTCCACCATACCTGTAACCGTAGCTAGTGCCGAACGTTCATTTAGCGTCCTTGCCAGAACAAAGAATTTTCATCGTTCGTGCTCATCACAAGATCGTGTTTCTGGACTTGCTACACTATGTATCAAAGCACCTTTGGCAATGAAATTGAATTTCGATGTAATTATAAGTTGTTTTGCTGCTCAGAAAGATAGGAGAGCTCGTTTGCAAAAAGAAATATTTCATTGAATGCAAACTAACTCTAATGAAAACATTGTGATAATATTTTAATAAAAGAGGCTGGGATGCGACCCACACTGATAACTTCCCATCCCGTCTATCGATTTGTCTTGCTTAAAAGTTTGTCTAAGGCCGCGGCCACGCAGTAAGCGGCTGAGCGGCTGAGCGGAAAAAAAATATAAAACATATGAAATCACAAAGAAGCGGCCACGCAGTGAGCGAGCGGCGAAACAAAATTCTGAGCGGCTAAGCGGCGCCGCTCAGCAACCAAACCTGTTTTAATTTTCTGAGCGGCAAGAAGTAAAGATGGCCAAAGTAAACATTGAGTTGTTAATTTCGTGTGTGCAATCTCGACTTTAACTACTAATCGCTCAAAAGCAGTCGCTCAGTGCCTGGCCATACGTCGCTTAGAGTTGCCTCTCAGCCGCTTGCCGCTCAGCCGCTCAGCCGCTCAGCCGCTTACTGCGTGGCCGAGGCCTAAATATATCAATTCTTACCAATTTTGCGTTCTATTTTTTGTAGATTTTATTTTTTTTTATGAAAAAACGGACTGTTGGATTTTTATAAAAAAAATTACTGAATATAAAAAACAATATTTTCTGTGAAATAAAATAAGTTTGAAGCCAATATTTTAAATTTTTGAAAAGCTATTTGAGCCGAAAATCAATTTTTACCAACTTTTATTAATTTTTTTGTTTAGGTTTTTATTTTTTGTAAAAAAACTGTCAATTCGATTTTTCTCAAAATTTTTTCTAATGTTGAAAACAATATTTTTTATAAGTTAAAATTAGTTAGAAGCCATAATCTTAAATTTTTGAAAAGATATTTAAGTCGAAAATCAATTTTTACCAACTTTTGTTAAATTTTTTTTCGGTTTTTAAATTTTTGTAAAAAAACTGTCGATTCTATTTTTTTTCAAAATTTTACTGAATGTTGACAACAATATTTTTTGAAAGATAAAAGTAGTTTAAAGCCAATATCTCAAAGTCTTGAAAAGATATTTGAGTCAAAACTCAATTTTTACCAACTTTTTTTTTTATTTTTCTTAGGTTATTATTTTTTGTAAAAAAAACTGTTAAATTCGATTTTTCTCAAAATTTTATCAGATGTCAAAAACATTATTCTTCGTTGCACAAAATTGTTTTGGAGATGAAATCATATTTTAGTCGTAAAATTTTCGAAGTGACAAATTTTTTTTTTCAGTTTTTTTGATTTATAAAAAATCCGTTAATTTTTTTCCAAAAATATAATTGTTTTGTATCACGTTACAATATATAATATAAAATTTAATTCAAGTCTCTAGCGTCATTGGTTCATGAGATATTTAGGGTTAACCAAAATTTTCACCTTTTTTTTTAAACTGCTATGGTAAAAAAACCACCCACGCAATTTTCTTGAGAGCCCTTTCTGCATCTTTCTGCCTTATTATCGGTATAACACAATTTATTTGAAGTCGATATCTCTTCTAGTTCTTGAGCTATGGACGACGAAAAAAACGTCGCGAACGTACGGACGTACGGACGTACGTACACACGCACGCACAGACATCTTTCTAAAAATCTTTTATTTCGACTCTAGGGACCTTGAAACGTCGAGAAATGTCAAAATTTTCAATTTGACAAATCGGACCCATTACAATAACTTCCTATGGGAAGTTAATAAAGAAAAACAATAAAGAGTATTTAATGTAAACCTTTTAAAATACATAGTTTTTTTTAAAGACAAATTTCAAATACTTTACATTACATTACATTACAAATGTACAGAGTAGAGAACACAGCACCTTGAGCGACTAGACTATATAAGGTGATAACAACACAAGACATTAATACAAGACAGAAGAGAAAGAACAACAGAAAGAAAGAACACATGACAACAGCACGCGGTAGGTTTCGAGACGGTCCCCCATCTGAGTACTAACCATTACTTCGCTCTATTTTATTTTCATAGTAGGTAATAGATCTTCATGCTAATTTTTTTTTAAATAGTTAATCAATTGATTATGATTCTGTTCGGAATCTGATCTACTCGCATGTAGAATTATTTTCTATCCATCTTCCATTTCAACTAAACTGGACTATACCCGTGAGATTGATTTGATGATTAACACTTTTTTTCGGTTCATTTTGCAAATGAAAAATTATTATTTCGGTTAATTCCAACCAATTTCATGTTATTCGTAATTGAAATTAGAACGTACCATATCAAAAGGCATGAACTTTGAAAAAAAATGGTAAATAAGGGGGGGCCCGAGATTTTTCCGTCCCGGGCCCGGAATTCCTCTCGACGGCCCTGAGTACGAGCTGTACGAACATGCACTTGTATTTTCACATCTCCCACAGACCGGGTTTGCTCAAATTTTTGCACCATTTTTTCGATTTTTCGCTCATTTGGACGATTAAATTGACCGAAAAAATCACGAAGTGTACGATCTGAGTTTTGATTTGAGTGTCCATTTTTATAATAAGCCTGAATAACTTTAACGCTTTGCTCGATTGTGTATCTTTCCATGGTCTTAATTGATTTAGTCTGAAATTGAGAAATGTCAAATGAAATGCACATTAAATTTAACCACCTTTTTCTTACAATTTTAAATAGGTACTTCTCCAAATGCGTTGGAAATATTCAAAATAATATGGAATTAACATTCCTCAGTGTGTGTTTTTGGCAGTTTCTTACGGAATGGTGTTCCATTGTATTTCAAGCCAAACTTGGTGTTTATTGTTGAAAACCATGGCAGCTAAAGAGTTTTTCAGATCTGTTCACAAATTCTTAATCGGGTGGAAATCGGGATAGACTGAGATGATGAGATGACCAGGGTGATCGCGAAGACAATGAGCCAAGAACTCACCAATTCTACAGAATGCTTCGAATCGTTAGCTTGCTAAAAATAAGAGCCAACTCATATACGGAAGCATTTACCTTTTTCAAAATGTTTCTTTGTTCATGATTATCATGAATTAGGAAGATCAGTCCAATACTAAACCAAGAAAAGCAACCTCACACCATGATGCTCCTGGAAGTGAAACTCCTTTCCTGTTATTTTGAACAGCTGTTTATAATTTATGCCTTCATCCAGGAATTTCTGATGATCTCACTTTGGTTTGGATGTTTGTCTTTATTTAGTATAGATTTTGCAACTGCAGACAAAAAAATTCATTTTTCTCATATAGGGTTTTTGAATTGGCGTGTGTAAATTTTGGCGCTCCATTTAGGCCATTTTGTTTTGGTGACATCTGTCAAATCATTTGTTTATTATTTAGTTATTTATGTTAAATCATCATGGCAAGTTACACGATTGAACAGTTGAAATAATAAAACTTTATTATTAAAATGAGTGTTCGTTAACGAAAACGTTGCGCGCATTGCGCTCATTTTACGGTAGACATTGTGGCCCTTCACAGTCGACTCTTCAACGTTTGGTGGCCAAATTTGAGACGACACCGGTTGAGTAAACGATCAGCCAACACCCGTACGTTCACGAAACGCAAAATCGGCCGAGAACATCACCGCGGTCCGTGAAAGTGTACATCAGAACCCGAGGCAGTCTATTCCCCGCCGCCGCGCCGTGCACAAGAACTTGGCCTTTCGCAGACTTCAACTTGGCGAATTTTGCGTCAAGCTGACCTGACTATCGTTGTTTGGCCATAAAACTTTTTTCTAGTGAATATTTTGGTACTAATTAAGAATAACCTATTATTTCAGCATTAGGTGTGAGGTCATTTATTTTTTAATTTTTTTAAAAGTATAAGGCTAGATAAGACACACACAGCGCGGTGTGAGAATCATAAAAATTGGTCATTAATTAACAATATCATTTAAATAGCTACCTGTTGAAGATTTGTAGCAATAATTTATCGCATTTTGGGCGTTATCTCTATTTGAGAAATTTGGAAGCGTTTTGAAATTGGGCATTATTCGCTTAGCCTCACAGAAAAAATGTAACGGAATCAAATCGATTGATCTCGGTGACTTACTGACTTCGTGAAAACGTGAAATTACGAAACCAAACAACTTTTCACGTTATAAAATTATAATTAGTTTTTTTGTGTGCCTTTTTCATATCTTCCTTTAAGTCATTGTAACAATTTTTAATAATTCTAAAGAGTTATTCGATTCCTAACCGATCCATTGTCGTAAACATTCAACACTTTAAATGACAGCTGAGTTTAACGGTTGTCAAATGTCATCGCTACCAACTTGAAACCACAAAACGAATAATAACGAAGCTGATCCATTTTAATTTAATAAAAAAGATAAATCAAAACGCTGGTATAGTACCCATCCCTAAGCTATATTTCATTATTCTACACTACACCAGTGTCACAAAACAGTTTTCATTTTGCTTATTTACAAACAAATAATATCCTGCAAAGTAAAAGTGCAATTTAATTTTTCAATTTATTAGACTTTATTTGAAAACTAAAAGTGTGGCACCAATTTAAAATATGTACAATTTTGAAATTAATTCGAATTTAAAAAGTTGTAAAGTAAGTCATTGATTTTGTTTTTACAGTTGTAGGTATGTATGTATCTAATTAGCGTAAATAATGCAAAATGATTCGATAAGACAAAAATAATAAATATAAGTTGTACAAAATAAAAAGGTAATTCATCAATTCGAGACTCGATTAACTACTTAACAGACAGTTTCTTTGCTTATTATGTACATATATGCAACACCGTGATATTGGGTCCATTCCCAATCCAATGTAGTGTACGCAAAAGTTGTTGCAAGGGACTTAAACACAAATCCCTTACTTATACTTACATACGTACAGCTCGTCGTACCATCTTCGCCTCCACTCCCCATCGATGCATACGGGACCGTAGATCACACGAAGAACTTTTCTCTCGAAACGATCCAAGGTGCTTTTATCCGCTTTTGTCATAGTCCATGCTTCTACACCGTATAGCAGGACGGGGATAATGAGGGTCTTATATAGCGACACTTTGGTCGCTCGAGAGAGGGCTTTGCTACTCAATTGCTTTCTTAGCCCAAAGAAACAGCGGTTACAAGAGTTATTCTTCGGTTAATCTCAGCGCTAGTGTTGTTTTCTGCGTTTATAGAGCCTAGGTAGACGAAGTCCTTGACTACCTCAAAGTTACGTCTGTCGGTGGTGACGTTTTGACCGAGACGTCGGTGTTGTAGGTCCTTTCTTGACGACAGCATGTACTTTGTTTTGCCCTTATTAACCGTTAAAACCATTTTTGCCACATCTGCCTCAAGACCCACAAAATCCCCATTGACATCACACTGAGTTCTTCCGATTATGTCAATGTCATCAGCATATGCTAGTAATTGCACATACTACTTTTGAAAGATAGTGCCTCTAGTGTTGACGTGTGAGCTCTGCACTATTCTTTTAAGTACGATGTTAAAAAATCGCATGACAGCGCATCACCTTGTCTAAAGCCTTCTTTGAAATCGAAAGGTTCTGTTAAGTTGTTTCCAACCTATATGGCGCAGCGTGAATTCTCCATGGTCATCCCGCACAAACGAACGAGTTTGGCAGGGATGCCAAAACTAGACATGGCTCTATAAAGCTCGTCCCTGTAGATGCTGTCATATGCGGCCTTGAAATCGATGAAAAGATGGTGGGTGTCGATTTGGTGTTCTTGCAGTTTTTCCAGGATCTGCCGTAATGTGAATATTTGATCGACTGTGGACTTTCCTGGTCTAAAACCACACTCATAAGGACCTATCAGGTTGTGTACGATGGGCTTTAGACGTTCACATTTACGGCAGAGAAGATTTTGTAAGCGATGTTAAGTAGAATTATTCCTCTATAGTTGGTGCAGTTTAAAGGGTCTCCTTTTTTCAGGATCGGGCAAACACAAATTCCATTGGCTATTAAATTGTAGTTTATTTTCAATTTTAGACAACACAAATTTTATGGTACCTACATTTTTCGTTAATTGAAAAGTCTCTTTTTTTTAGAAAAATCATTTCCAATATCGAAGTTTATTCTTAGGTTTACTATACTCTTTGGTCATTATCAACTAACCTTTTCGTATTCAAAATATTCTTTAAAACGATCAATTTTATTATAAATTTTATTTTACAACAGTGTTAGAATCGGCTATTGGATTTTTGATTTATGACAATCAAAATGAACGAATTTGATCTATTTAAAGTGATAGTCAGATTAAAAGTTAAAACGCTGTTACACCAAAAATGTGATAGTCATTTTTCCAACAAATTTGCTGCTCCTAAATAGAGCTACCACACGCTTATACAAACGATGGGAACATTTTTTCAGTTACCTTTTTTTCGTTAAAAAAACGACAAAGCTTACGACATTCGAAAATTAAACAAGAAAATTACAATTTTACTCAAATACAACCAATTTGATACTTTTATTTATAGGAACCACTTTAAAATTTCACCATGGTAACAATGAACTTTGACAAATATTGTAATCTGAAATTGTTCTATAGAATTGAATTAAGTTGAATTATTTTATACTGAGGGAAAGCTCAGTGATAGTTAATTTTGGCTATCAAATATGTAAGTGATATCATCTTATAGCCGATTCAACCCCAGCTTTTCAAAAGTAACTATGTTTTACTTTAAACTGTCAACTTCCATTGATATCGATGGATTAAAAAACCTCTACAAAATCAGTTATTTTTGAAATGGATATGATTCAACGCGTTAACCCTAAAATTCAAAATTCATGTTCTTTGGTAAATTCGTCAAAATTGAAATAAAACTATCCTATGTCCATTGTCTTGTTAACTATTAGGTCCGTTCGCGTACCCTCCTAAAACAGTCCAATTTTACTAAAAAAACGAAATTTAACCAAATCCTGTTCGCGTATTCAAAAATTTCGTAGTTTTTCGTAAAAGAGAGCGCTCACGAGAGAGTAAAATATTTCCCCAGCCTACGAATTTTAGCCCAAGAAATTTCTTTGGGCTGATTTGTGAAAATTTCAAATTTGATAGAAATTCAAATAAATTAAATAAATTGCTCACTTTTGCTGTCAGTTATAAAATTTAAAAACAAATTTTCAAAGAACAGCAACAAGACAGTAATATTGTGTGAAAAATGTGTTGTTTTCCCGTTCGCTTACTTTTTTGTAGTTTTTTTTTTGGTGAGAGAATTTTACCCCCAATCTTTAAAATATTTCTTTTTACGAATTTTAGTGCAGAAAGTACGCGAACGGACCTAATATGTACTTCTTCATTTTTGAAACGGTTCATGTATTTTGTATTAGTTTTCGACAAATTTTCAAAACAAACTGTTATTTGCAAAATTCTCTTTGCATATTACTGAAAAGCTTTTCAAAATTCAAAATATAATTTGCAAAGTGTTTTGTTTGGTTAAACAAAATAACAAATCTTTTCGCTCCTTAGAAAAGACTTAGTACTTTTCAAATTTGTATTTTTGCAAAGAGAAAAACTTTTCAATTTAATATTTTCCTGTTTGGTAATTTG
The DNA here is from genome assembly GCA_920104205.1 of Eupeodes latifasciatus. Taxonomy (NCBI): domain Eukaryota; kingdom Metazoa; phylum Arthropoda; class Insecta; order Diptera; family Syrphidae; genus Eupeodes; species Eupeodes latifasciatus. The sequence goes on along the minus strand of OV049924.1, from coordinate 14,618,174 downwards.
CATTTGTTAAAACGTATTTTGCAAAGTAAAAGTGTAAAGTTGAAAAGTGTTTGGTGAAATAAAACTTCATTCGTCGTAAATTTGATGAATCGGAAAAATTACAATTCAAAATTCATAATATTGCCTAGCACAGACTTCCACTTAAAAAACACCATAAAATTATTCAGTTTTTGTATTCATTCCAAAAAATTTAACTAACACATTATTTTTCTTAATACTGTTGAAATTTTAAAATTGATCAGAAAATAAGAAGTATCATTATTTTCAAGGCCTAAAAAACTTTAAAAAACCATAAAATTACCAAAAAAGTCATAGCTACCAACATCTGTTAGATCACTCCAAAACTAAATCTTCGCTGGACCATAAAGAAATAGAAAATAGGTACGAGACATGCAGGATTGTAACAATCTACAGAATTGATTTTAATTATCTTCAGCAGAAACTTTTCCAAGTGGAAGCGGGACAGGAAGTTATCCTTTAGAGAGCCTTAGAATAAACTTCGAACTTTTAAAGAAACTAAGTGAAATAACACGCTCTTTATTCAAAACCAGATGAGGGAAAACTATACAATAAACAGAACATAAAACAGACACATTTATTACATTACTTAATCACAAATTTAAATTCTAACTACACCACCCCTTGATCATCCCTCCATGGGGAATATTTATAAAGGGCGATTTTTTAAAAGCTATAGGAAAGTTTTTCAAAAAAAACACATAAAATTAAAAAAAAAAAAATGCGTGAAATCTTTATTTGAATCGATAGCACGGTCTATATAATTTAAAGTTTAAAGATTATTTTATGCAAATGTTGACCTTGATGCGCCTCTAATGGTCCATCCGCTTAGTCCAATTTTGGCATACTCTTTCCAAGATGTATCTCACGAATAAATGCTTCAATGTTGTCCCCCAATGCGTCAATTGAAGCGGACTTGTCTGGATAGACATGATCTTTAACATAGCCCAACAAAAAATAGTCTAAAGGCTTTAAATCGCACGATCCAGGCGGCCAATTGACCGATCCCTGTGGCATGTGGCACCGTCTTGTTAAAACCACATGTCATATGCAAGTCAAGTTCTTGCATTTTGGCCAAAAAAAGTTGGATATCATCTCAAGGTACCGCTCACCATTCACAGTTACGTTACGATTCGCTTCATCTTTGAAGAAGTACGGTCCAATGATGCCACCAGCCCATGAACTACACCAAACTGTGGCTTTTTCTGGATGCATTGGTAGCTCTTGCACTGCTTCTGGCTGATATTTACTCCAAAATCGACAATTCTGCTTATTTACGTACTCATTGAGCCAAAAATGAGCTTCGTCACTCGCTGGAAGAAGCGCGCGATGAACTTTCTTAACAGCGCACGCATTTTGATAATAAAATTCAATAATTTGCAAGCCTTGTTCGTTTTTAAGACGATTCATGGTTAAATTATACACCAAACTGAAGATGTTTGACAGTAAAACAAAACACGAAACGTGCGTCAGCTGTTTAAACCAGTGCAGTGTTGCCAAAAAGATAAAAGCTAAAAAATCACCCTTTATTTATTAAATTTTTATTCCGTCACAAATCGAATTCAAGCTAACGCGAACATTTAATTACACAAAACTCAAATTCACCTATCACTATATAGTCCCGTTCTTTCATAAAATAATTATAAATTATATTAAATTTGTGTTAAAATTACTTTAAAAATCAAAACAATTACTGAAATGCAATCCTCAATTTTATCAAGTTCGTGCATCAGCTCTTTTGTTTTACACAACGTTATCTTGTTTTTTCTAAAATAATAATTACTAACTCTTTTTCTTATTCCTTTCCAGTTTCGATGAACTTCATTATGGCAAATACATATCACTGTACATAAGAAATGTTTTCTTCTTCGACCAGCATCCACCTCTGGGCAAACAGCTTATTGCAGCTGTTTCCAGCTTTGCTGGTTACGATGGTAATTACACATTTCCAAGGATCGGTTCGACCTACACAAATACCGTACCAGTTTTTTGGCTGAGATTCTTGCCAGCACTGTGTGGTAGTGTTCTTTCACCAGTTGCTTACAAACTTCTCCTTGAAATTCCACTTAATCGTTGGACAGCTTTATTAGGTGGTCTTTTGATTATTTTTGGTAAGAAAAACTTTTAACTGTTTTTTAAAAGATAAGCTTCAAATTAAAACAATCTACTTTTAGATAATTCTCTGCTGACACAGTCAAGATTCGTGTTGATGGAATCGATGTTATTGCTTTTTGCAACGTTGGGTCTTTTGCATTTGTTACGTTTTCAAAAAAGCAGTTTTGCCAGTCCTCGATGGATCATCTCTGGATTATCTTCGGCTTCGTTCTTTGCATTTGCATTGAGTGTTAAATATGTTGGTTTTTATTCAGGATGTCTGGCGTTCTATTTGATGTGTCGTTATCTATGGAATATGCTTTATGATGCATCTGTTACAGGTTAGTTAACTTATACAAACCTCCGTTTTCAAAAACTAATTAATTTTGACATATTTTCAAGACTTCCAGATAATTCTTCAAACACTAAGTCGAATTATTATATTTAGCATAATTCCCATTGGAATATACATTGGCGTATTTTATGTTCACTTGAATACCCTCACCAAAGCTGGACCACATGACAACGCCATGACGAGTGCCTTTCAAGCGTCTCTGGAAGGTGGACTGGCGTCGATAACAAAAGGACAACCCTTAAAAATTGTCCATGGTTCGCAAATTACCCTGAGGCACACTCATGGGCGAGCGTGCTGGCTTCATTCACACGCTCACGTCTACCCTGTGAAATATCCCGACAAACGAGGTTCTTCCCATCAGCAGCAGGTCACTTGTTACAGCTTCAAGGACGTCAACAATTGGTGGATTGTAAAGAGGCCGAACAAAGAGCAATTGGTTGTTGGTGATGAGATGGATACGATCAAAGATGGAGACATTATTCAGTTGGTTCATGGGATAACTAGCCGGGGGCTTAATAGCCACGATGTGGCGGCACCAATGACTCCATCGTGTCAGGAAGTCACGTGTTATATTGATTATGAGATAAACATGGCCGGGCAACTCTTGTGGAGGGTGGAGATTTTAAATAAGGACACAGTAAGTACATATATAGAATTCAGAATGATACGCAGTTTTTTGATCAACAATAATTTGTCTGTTTCTTAATAGGAAGGAGTCGTTTGGCATGCGATAAGATCTCAAGTCCGACTTATTCATGTAACCACAGGTGTAGCTTTGCGCTTTAGTGGGAAACAACTGCCGGAGTGGGCTTTCAATCAGCATGAAGTGGTCGGTGACAGGATTGTGAACAACAAAGATGCTATTTGGAACGTTGAAGAGCATCGATACACCAAAAGTAAACCTTCTTGAAGCAGCTCCAAATGTCAATATCTCTTGATTTGTCTGTTTTTTCCCCAGCCCAAGATCAACGTGAACGCGAACGTCAACTCCTCAATGCCGAAATGATTCCAACAAAAAGAACTAAGCTCTCCTTTTGGGATAAATTCTTTGAACTGCAATCAAAAATGCTTTGGAGTACCAAGAGTGATGTTTCGTCACACATGTACAGCTCGGAGCCACTGGAATGGCCTCTTCTCGACAAAGGAATCGCCTATTGGGTGGATAAGAAATCCAATGGCCAAATTCATCTGCTTGGAAACATTCTAATTTGGTACACGGGGACGGCCGGGATATTCCTGTACATTGGACTTCTGGCATTCTACTTGATTCGACGACAACGTTTGGCTTTCGATTTGCCACCAAGTGAATGGCAGAGATTCATTGAAATCGGTGATATCTTCCTTGGAGGATATCTAATTCACTTTCTGCCTTATTTCTTTGTGGAACGGACGTTATTTTTACACAACTATATGCCATCGCTGTTATTTAAGCTCCTGCTACTTTGTTATATGTTCGAGCATGTTGATTTTTTGTTAAGACGATTCACAAGAAATTCCTGGTATGTGCGAGTCTATCGGATGGCAGTGATTTGTTGGTTTATGGGAGTGATCCATGTGTATAGGAAATTATTGCCGTTGAGTTATGGAATTGAGAAGTTAACAGGCCATCAAATTTCACAACTGAGATGGAAGGACACTTGGGACTTGATTGTTCACAGAGAATTATCAGGAAAATAATAATAATAAAATTTAAAGTCTAGGATCAATAAGTAGATATGTAATATGTAAAATTTGCAATTAATTGAAATTATTATAAAGAACGTTCGTTATACGAGACGGTACATAAACAACTCTCAATTTCTGTTATTTTGTTTGCTATTGTTTCCAATGTCAGCAAAAATCAAATGTACAGAAATTTGGACCTAAAATTATCAAAAAATCACAGGAATTCAGACTAAAAGTAAGGACTTAATGGCAATTTTGCAAATAGATTAGAGATTTTTACTCTACGAAGTAGGTGCTCCATGTAGAATTCTTTATTTGGCCTAACACGAGCGTTCTTTGAAATCTTTCAGATTCTCAACAATTATTGTTTAGAAACAGAAATTGAAAACAACTCCAAATGACTCGATAGAGCCCTATCTTTGGCTAGATCTTGTTTGGCCAAAAAATAAGAACATTTTCAAAGCACTTATTTATAAGTTTAATAAAAGTACGTACTCAACAGAAGAGTTTCAAAGATTTAAGGAAATTTACATTTAAGAAAATTGTCTTATTTTTCGTGAGATTATGATTGAGGTTGTTTTTTTTAAGAATAAATTATGTTATTAAATTAAATTGTTATATTTGTTTTTATTTTTTTAATAATAGTGTACTTCATGGTGGTGTGTTTGTAAAAGGTTTTATTTGAAATTCAATTCAAATCTGACTCCAAAATCACACTGTCTATTTTCCAACTAGTATTTTAATAATTAAAATGAAGTAGTTTTTCTCAAATATTTATGTTCATATGTATGTATGTATTTCATAAAATATTTGAAAAATCTTTATAAATTTAAGTGCGTTTTTTCGTATTTCATACATAGTACAGTGAGAAATTGCCAAAAAAACGATCCGCAGTAGTCCGATTTTAATATTTGAAGGTTGATACAACTGAATATTTGCCAGAATAATTTATCAAAAAATTCCCAAAAAAAATAGCGAAATTCAGATGAAATTCAGGGGTGAAAACGTGTAAGCTGATTATTGACAGTTGACTATCAAAATCAATAAAATACGTCTGTGTAATGTGAAAGTCGATATCAAAGTTTTAACCAAACAATTTGATATAAAATAAAAACTTCAAGAAGGGGGTTTGTTCGTAGACTACTACATTAACATGTGGTGTTGAAGCGAGCTTAAAGCTCGCCTAAATTCTTTATATACCTGAATCGAGTTGAAATGAGCTTGATTCGCCTCGATTCCGGTCGGGGATTGGAGTCGAGTCAAAATGTGTGAAGAAAAACCTGCGTGGAGGAGTTGGTTTTACAGATAATGTTTTATGGTCTGTTTATTTGCATGTTTGTGTACAAAAAATATAGTTTTGTTTTATTCAAATTAAAAAGAAAATTGCACATGGAGCAGGTGGCATATTCTTATATGGTGCTGAACTATTCAGTTGTTCATTGTTTAACACGAATCAAATTATCTCACTGGGCACTTCATAAGAAACATCGAAACACCATTTGCATTTTAGAAAGTGCTGTCAAACTTAATCATTTTTAAATCTTCTTGTGCGGTGGAAACACCAAAAAGATTTATCTAATCTAAACTGAGATAAACCTTTGGTGGAAACATAGCAAAACTAAATTATCTTTTCTATTGTTTTCTCTTGCAAAATAAGCCCAGTTAGTCCATTTTCACTAACAAAACTAAAAAATATCAACAGTAATAGATTGGTTTTTTCCCCAATGGAAAACACACATGATTCAAAATGCACAACTACTCAACGAACACAGCCATCGAGATACAAATGCAATATCAATCGTACCAACATTTGAGAACGAAATCACATAAGATCCATTCGAGACTCGTATAAATGTCAAAATCCCATCCATGGTAAGATTCTACTCTAACTTTTATCGGTGTTATTCATACTATGGATATTGTTTTTGTTATTCGTGTAAAATCCTACTATACTATGGATAGATTTTCCAACAAAACACGGGTATTGTTAGATTTAACCTTTCTTACATAAATCTGGTCACTATGCTTCCTCGATAGTGAAGTGGATTCCAGCACAGATATGATTCCAAATTTAATTCTTTGTGGAAATTTTATTCCGAATAGGGTAAAATCTATCAAACCTAAGTAAAACTCATGGTTCCATTCGAACTGTAAAGAGGTTATTAGGATAAAAGATGTAAGTTTCCGGATGTATAAAGCCAACCCAACTGAGGAAAACCGGAATAAGTTCAAACAATCTAGAAAGACCTGCAACGGTCATATTCGACGAACTAAATTTTTGCATGAATAGAAATAAAGGCAACAAATATTACAATGTCCCAAAGGTAGTAAAAATGTCTGGTCATTTGTAAAAAACGTATGAAACACGACGTCATCCTCAGTTCCAACGCTCGTCCACAATGACATTCCCTATGTTAGCTCGATTGATAATGCTAATTTGCTTGAAGCACAGTTTGCTGTTAATCTACCAGAGAGTGTCCAAAGTCCTCCTGTTCTTGAGAGCGTAAACGATTATATGGGATCAATCTTCTATGTGGTGCAACAGTCCAATGAGAATTAGGACCTAGAAACATAAAACTCTGAAAGCACTACAACTATTATTTGTATTATTTGCTGCGTTTAATTTTCGCTCAGACCGTTGAAAGATGCAAACAAAATTAAATTTGTTTCAATTTTCAGAGTTTATCGACTTAATTTTGTCGATGCGAGAGTTGCTGGAACATTGAAAACGAGAGTTACGGAATGTAAACATGGAACATTGAAAACATTTTTATATACTCATCTCTTTTTTCCATTCCTATTTTATTTGTGTGTACTCGTTGTTTATTTTCTTTACATTACTCACGACATTTCCAAAATGCTGAAAATAAGTGAATTAAGTAGACACTAAATAAAAAGACCATCAACTTGTTACTTCTGTTGCCAATTTTCATTCCATAAGATTTGTGAATAGGTGATAAGCTATTCTTACTGCTTTCCCCTAAGGTAGTGTGTTGCTTTTAAAGGCTTAACTACATAAGCCGAAAAGTACTTTTGTACAAAAGTTAAAATATTTATATTCGCGCTAGGTCAGTGGTTTTGTGAAAAGAATATACAAATTTGTTCTTCAACAAAAATTTAAGTCTTATGCATCATTTTTATAAGTTTTCAGGTTCTAACTATATTTATATATTATCTTTCAGTTATATAGTGACAAGGAAAAATCTGTGAGGAAAAGTTCTAACTACAGTTTTTCTTAAAGTGCATTGTGGCTTATTCATAGATGTTTGCTAAACTTTTTAGGATATACATAAATAAATGCAAATGAAAGTTAGGGGCTAAACCTGAAGAACTATGAACATAGAAAATGCTGTGTTCAAGTAATTACTATCGCATCCAAATTTCATCATTGATTTTTTTGGTGTAAAAAAAGCTAAAAAAGTGATTCATGACATCTCAAGGTACCGCTCACCATTCACAGTTACGTTACGATTCGCTTCATCTTTGAAGAAGTACGGTCCAATGATGCCACCAGCCCATGAACTACACCAAACTGTGGCTTTTTCTGGATGCATTGGTAGCTCTTGCACTGCTTCTGGCTGATATTTACTCCAAAATCGACAATTCTGCTTATTTACGTACTCATTGAGCCAAAAATGAGCTTCGTCACTCGCTGGAAGAAGCGCGCGATGAACTTTCTTAACAGCGCACGCATTTTGATAATAAAATTCAATAATTTGCAAGCCTTGTTCGTTTTTAAGACGATTCATGGTTAAATTATACACCAAACTGAAGATGTTTGACAGTAAAACAAAACACGAAACGTGCGTCAGCTGTTTAAACCAGTGCAGTGTTGCCAAAAAGATAAAAGCTAAAAAATCACCCTTTATTTATTAAATTTTTATTCCGTCACAAATCGAATTCAAGCTAACGCGAACATTTAATTACACAAAACTCAAATTCACCTATCACTATATAGTCCCGTTCTTTCATAAAATAATTATAAATTATATTAAATTTGTGTTAAAATTACTTTAAAAATCAAAACAATTACTGAAATGCAATCCTCAATTTTATCAAGTTCGTGCATCAGCTCTTTTGTTTTACACAACGTTATCTTGTTTTTTCTAAAATAATAATTACTAACTCTTTTTCTTATTCCTTTCCAGTTTCGATGAACTTCATTATGGCAAATACATATCACTGTACATAAGAAATGTTTTCTTCTTCGACCAGCATCCACCTCTGGGCAAACAGCTTATTGCAGCTGTTTCCAGCTTTGCTGGTTACGATGGTAATTACACATTTCCAAGGATCGGTTCGACCTACACAAATACCGTACCAGTTTTTTGGCTGAGATTCTTGCCAGCACTGTGTGGTAGTGTTCTTTCACCAGTTGCTTACAAACTTCTCCTTGAAATTCCACTTAATCGTTGGACAGCTTTATTAGGTGGTCTTTTGATTATTTTTGGTAAGAAAAACTTTTAACTGTTTTTTAAAAGATAAGCTTCAAATTAAAACAATCTACTTTTAGATAATTCTCTGCTGACACAGTCAAGATTCGTGTTGATGGAATCGATGTTATTGCTTTTTGCAACGTTGGGTCTTTTGCATTTGTTACGTTTTCAAAAAAGCAGTTTTGCCAGTCCTCGATGGATCATCTCTGGATTATCTTCGGCTTCGTTCTTTGCATTTGCATTGAGTGTTAAATATGTTGGTTTTTATTCAGGATGTCTGGCGTTCTATTTGATGTGTCGTTATCTATGGAATATGCTTTATGATGCATCTGTTACAGGTTAGTTAACTTATACAAACCTCCGTTTTCAAAAACTAATTAATTTTGACATATTTTCAAGACTTCCAGATAATTCTTCAAACACTAAGTCGAATTATTATATTTAGCATAATTCCCATTGGAATATACATTGGCGTATTTTATGTTCACTTGAATACCCTCACCAAAGCTGGACCACATGACAACGCCATGACGAGTGCCTTTCAAGCGTCTCTGGAAGGTGGACTGGCGTCGATAACAAAAGGACAACCCTTAAAAATTGTCCATGGTTCGCAAATTACCCTGAGGCACACTCATGGGCGAGCGTGCTGGCTTCATTCACACGCTCACGTCTACCCTGTGAAATATCCCGACAAACGAGGTTCTTCCCATCAGCAGCAGGTCACTTGTTACAGCTTCAAGGACGTCAACAATTGGTGGATTGTAAAGAGGCCGAACAAAGAGCAATTGGTTGTTGGTGATGAGATGGATACGATCAAAGATGGAGACATTATTCAGTTGGTTCATGGGATAACTAGCCGGGGGCTTAATAGCCACGATGTGGCGGCACCAATGACTCCATCGTGTCAGGAAGTCACGTGTTATATTGATTATGAGATAAACATGGCCGGGCAACTCTTGTGGAGGGTGGAGATTTTAAATAAGGACACAGTAAGTACATATATAGAATTCAGAATGATACGCAGTTTTTTGATCAACAATAATTTGTCTGTTTCTTAATAGGAAGGAGTCGTTTGGCATGCGATAAGATCTCAAGTCCGACTTATTCATGTAACCACAGGTGTAGCTTTGCGCTTTAGTGGGAAACAACTGCCGGAGTGGGCTTTCAATCAGCATGAAGTGGTCGGTGACAGGATTGTGAACAACAAAGATGCTATTTGGAACGTTGAAGAGCATCGATACACCAAAAGTAAACCTTCTTGAAGCAGCTCCAAATGTCAATATCTCTTGATTTGTCTGTTTTTTCCCCAGCCCAAGATCAACGTGAACGCGAACGTCAACTCCTCAATGCCGAAATGATTCCAACAAAAAGAACTAAGCTCTCCTTTTGGGATAAATTCTTTGAACTGCAATCAAAAATGCTTTGGAGTACCAAGAGTGATGTTTCGTCACACATGTACAGCTCGGAGCCACTGGAATGGCCTCTTCTCGACAAAGGAATCGCCTATTGGGTGGATAAGAAATCCAATGGCCAAATTCATCTGCTTGGAAACATTCTAATTTGGTACACGGGGACGGCCGCGATATTCCTGTACATTGGACTTCTGGCATTCTACTTGATTCGACGACAACGTTTGGCTTTCGATTTGCCACCAAGTGAATGGCAGAGATTCATTGAAATCGGTGATATCTTCCTTGGAGGATATCTAATTCACTTTCTGCCTTATTTCTTTGTGGAACGGACGTTATTTTTACACAACTATATGCCATCGCTGTTATTTAAGCTCCTGCTACTTTGTTATATGTTCGAGCATGTTGATTTTTTGTTAAGACGATTCACAAGAAATTCCTGGTATGTGCGAGTCTATCGGATGGCAGTGATTTGTTGGTTTATGGGAGTGATCCATGTGTATAGGAAATTATTGCCGTTGAGTTATGGAATTGAGAAGTTAACAGGCCATCAAATTTCACAACTGAGATGGAAGGACACTTGGGACTTGATTGTTCACAGAGAATTATCAGGAAAATAATAATAATAAAATTTAAAGTCTAGGATCAATAAGTAGATATGTAATATGTAAAATTTGCAATTAATTGAAATTATTATAAAGAACGTTCGTTATACGAGACGGTACATAAACAACTCTCAATTTCTGTTATTTTGTTTGCTATTGTTTCCAATGTCAGCAAAAATCAAATGTACAGAAATTTGGACCTAAAATTATCAAAAAATCACAGGAATTCAGACTAAAAGTAAGGACTTAATGGCAATTTTGCAAATAGATTAGAGATTTTTACTCTACGAAGTAGGTGCTCCATGTAGAATTCTTTATTTGGCCTAACACGAGCGTTCTTTGAAATCTTTCAGATTCTCAACAATTATTGTTTAGAAACAGAAATTGAAAACAACTCCAAATGACTCGATAGAGCCCTATCTTTGGCTAGATCTTGTTTGGCCAAAAAATAAGAACATTTTCAAAGCACTTATTTATAAGTTTAATAAAAGTACGTACTCAACAGAAGAGTTTCAAAGATTTAAGGAAATTTACATTTAAGAAAATTGTCTTATTTTTCGTGAGATTATGATTGAGGTTGTTTTTTTTAAGAATAAATTATGTTATTAAATTAAATTGTTATATTTGTTTTTATTTTTTTAATAATAGTGTACTTCATGGTGGTGTGTTTGTAAAAGGTTTTATTTGAAATTCAATTCAAATCTGACTCCAAAATCACACTGTCTATTTTCCAACTAGTATTTTAATAATTAAAATGAAGTAGTTTTTCTCAAATATTTATGTTCATATGTATGTATGTATTTCATAAAATATTTGAAAAATCTTTATAAATTTAAGTGCGTTTTTTCGTATTTCATACATAGTACAGTGAGAAATTGCCAAAAAAACGATCCGCAGTAGTCCGATTTTAATATTTGAAGGTTGATACAACTGAATATTTGCCAGAATAATTTATCAAAAAATTCCCAAAAAAAATAGCGAAATTCAGATGAAATTCAGGGGTGAAAACGTGTAAGCTGATTATTGACAGTTGACTATCAAAATCAATAAAATACGTCTGTGTAATGTGAAAGTCGATATCAAAGTTTTAACCAAACAATTTGATATAAAATAAAAACTTCAAGAAGGGGGTTTGTTCGTAGACTACTACATTAACATGTGGTGTTGAAGCGAGCTTAAAGCTCGCCTAAATTCTTTATATACCTGAATCGAGTTGAAATGAGCTTGATTCGCCTCGATTCCGGTCGGGGATTGGAGTCGAGTCAAAATGTGTGAAGAAAAACCTGCGTGGAGGAGTTGGTTTTACAGATAATGTTTTATGGTCTGTTTATTTGCATGTTTGTGTACAAAAAATATAGTTTTGTTTTATTCAAATTAAAAAGAAAATTGCACATGGAGCAGGTGGCATATTCTTATATGGTGCTGAACTATTCAGTTGTTCATTGTTTAACACGAATCAAATTATCTCACTTGCACTTCATAAGAAACATCGAAACACCATTTGCATTTTAGAAAGTGCTGTCAAACTTAATCATTTTTAAATCTTCTTGTGCGGTGGAAACACCAAAAAGATTTATCTAATCTAAACTGAGATAAACCTTTGGTGGAAACATAGCAAAACTAAATTATCTTTTCTATTGTTTTCTCTTGCAAAATAAGCCCAGTTAGTCCATTTTCACTAACAAAACTAAAAAATATCAACAGTAATAGATTGGTTTTTTCCCCAATGGAAAACACACATGATTCAAAATGCACAACTACTCAACGAACACAGCCATCGAGATACAAATGCAATATCAATCGTACCAACATTTGAGAACGAAATCACATAAGATCCATTCGAGACTCGTATAAATGTCAAAATCCCATCCATGGTAAGATTCTACTCTAACTTTTATCGGTGTTATTCATACTATGGATATTGTTTTTGTTATTCGTGTAAAATCCTACTATACTATGGATAGATTTTCCAACAAAACACGGGTATTGTTAGATTTAACCTTTCTTACATAAATCTGGTCACTATGCTTCCTCGATAGTGAAGTGGATTCCAGCACAGATATGATTCCAAATTTAATTCTTTGTGGAAATTTTATTCCGAATAGGGTAAAATCTATCAAACCTAAGTAAAACTCATGGTTCCATTCGAACTGTAAAGAGGTTATTAGGATAAAAGATGTAAGTTTCCGGATGTATAAAGCCAACCCAACTGAGGAAAACCGGAATAAGTTCAAACAATCTAGAAAGACCTGCAACGGTCATATTCGACGAACTAAATTTTTGCATGAATAGAAATAAAGGCAACAAATATTACAATGTCCCAAAGGTAGTAAAAATGTCTGGTCATTTGTAAAAAACGTATGAAACACGACGTCATCCTCAGTTCCAACGCTCGTCCACAATGACATTCCCTATGTTAGCTCGATTGATAATGCTAATTTGCTTGAAGCACAGTTTGCTGTTAATCTACCAGAGAGTGTCCAAAGTCCTCCTGTTCTTGAGAGCGTAAACGATTATATGGGATCAATCTTCTATGTGGTGCAACAGTCCAATGAGAATTAGGACCTAGAAACATAAAACTCTGAAAGCACTACAACTATTATTTGTATTATTTGCTGCGTTTAATTTTCGCTCAGACCGTTGAAAGATACAAACAAAATTAAATTTGTTTCAATTTTCAGAGTTTATCGACTTAATTTTGTCGATGCGAGAGTTGCTGGAACATTGAAAACGAGAGTTACGGAATGTAAACATGGAACATTGAAAACATTTTTATATACTCATCTCTTTTTTCCATTCCTATTTTATTTGTGTGTACTCGTTGTTTATTTTCTTTACATTACTCACGACATTTCCAAAATGCTGAAAATAAGTGAATTAAGTAGACACTAAATAAAAAGACCATCAACTTGTTACTTCTGTTGCCAATTTTCATTCCATAAGATTTGTGAATAGGTGATAAGCTATTCTTACTGCTTTCCCCTAAGGTAGTGTGTTGCTTTTAAAGGCTTAACTACATAAGCCGAAAAGTACTTTTGTACAAAAGTTAAAATATTTATATTCGCGCTAGGTCAGTGGTTTTGTGAAAAGAATATACAAATTTGTTCTTCAACAAAAATTTAAGTCTTATGCATCATTTTTATAAGTTTTCAGGTTCTAACTATATTTATATATTATCTTTCAGTTATATAGTGACAAGGAAAAATCTGTGAGGAAAAGTTCTAACTACAGTTTTTCTTAAAGTGCATTGTGGCTTATTCATAGATGTTTGCTAAACTTTTTAGGATATACATAAATAAATGCAAATGAAAGTTAGGGGCTAAACCTGAAGAACTATGAACATAGAAAATGCTGTGTTCAAGTAATTACTATCGCATCCAAATTTCATCATTGATTTTTTTGGTGTAAAAAAAGCTAAAAAAGTGATTCATGACAAATAAATGCTACGTTAACACTAAGTTCCAGAAAATATCGATTGATACCCCAATTGCAGAAGATATGCATATTTTATATAAATATTCCCGGTAAACTATAGAACTTTATTATTTCCGCCTTTTATAATTCAATGTAAAATAATTCAATGCAGTATATTTTAGATAATACAGTAGTTAAGTTAATAGTTAAGGTATTACTATTGAAATAAACATAACATTCATTTATAAAAACATGTTTATATATACAAATAAAGTCTAATCTAAAAAGCCTTAACCTTGTTAAACACTTTCTGCACACATCCTTTCTTGTTTTGGTTATTCCTGCCATCTATCTGTAACTTAGGCAAAAAGAAGAGAAAAACAAATTCACCACGAACTACCGGTATAACTTCTTCCGTTATTTATTGACAAACAAAAATGTTTTGCTAGAATTAATTTGAATTATAGGAGTATTTTTGTAGATATAAAAACGACAAGATGTTAGCAAAATTAAAAAAAAAAATTCATGAGAATTACAAATATTATAATGAGACTTTAAAAAACATAGCCTTCTTGGCTATCAATAAACAAAAATGAAAAATGTCGCATTTCCCGGAAATGATGTTTTTTTGTGTACTCTTCTCCGAGGTGAAAACATGTAGTGTCAAGGGGGGTAATTGTGAACAGGGGTAAATGTAAACATACTTAATTTTCTTAAAACCGTTTATAATTTGAAGCATGCCATGAAATTATTTGAAAAGACATTATATTTAAATCATATTGACGCGTGGAAGGCCTTATCTGTCAAAGGGTTATTTATGTTTTGTTCGTTTCCATGAGTCTTTCGTTTTTCTGCGTTTTTAAGTTTTTCAGTGCTAATTAAAATTGTTGCAGAACAAACAAAGGCGATCGAAGTAAGTTAAATTTTATCTTTAAGAAAGTGAAATATGAGTATAAATGCATGCTATATGTTTTTGTTTGTCTGTATAACAAAATTTAAAAGTTATTGGCTGTTTACAATTACCCCATTATGTTCCTATCATGGGTAAATGTAAACACCGAAATGGGGTAAAAGTGAACAATTTGGGGTAACTGTAAACATTCATTTTCAATGGCTTTGGTGTTGATCTAACAATATTTTATATCAAAAAGATGCCACGTACATATCAACCAAAAACCACAGCTCCATCATACACGTCAGTGGATCGGTGAAGGGAAAAATCCTACTGTCATAATATCTAGAGGCAGAAAACCAGCATTTTCGTCAGACGTGGAGGACACTATATCAAGGTGCCTTATTTCAGATCTCGTGCTGGTTACCCTTGCGATAAAGATGATCTCCTTGGTCTAGTAGGTACCTACATATATAAGGGCAGAGAACTTGGTTACCCCTTTCCACAATGGTAGGACGACTGGTACCGTTTTCATTTACCCCATTTTTCTCGTTTACTTAAAAAACTAGGGGGGTAAATGTAAACATCAAATTTTATGAAAACTAATAAACAAACGCCATTAAGATTACTACTCTTTGATAGATAATACAATCCAAACTTAAGTAGCATAAACAAAAATGTTCGACATTGCATGGTTAAGCTGTTACAAGCATTACAAGTGAACAAAAATAAAAAAATGCAAAATCGTTTACAATTACCCCCTTTGACCCTATACACCGATACGAATTCAACACGCTATAAAAAATGAGAGTAAGAGGCTTCGAAGAGACGAGGAAATTTGGTTCTCTCATTTAGTTTTTTCTCTCTGCCGCTGGCAAAACCACTGCGTAAATTTTTCCATCTTTCCTTCTCTACAGGTCTCTTTCCGAGCGGATGGAAAACAGCATTTGTACAGCCTGTCCCTAAAAAAGGCGAATCCTCCTCCCCCTCTTACTATCGTCCAATAGCACTCACGTCCCTTCTTTCCAAGGTCATGGAAACGCTGATTAATTATCAGCTAAAGAAATATCTCGAGGAACGGAAGATTCTTAATGACCAGCAGTATGGATTTCGTAGCAATAGGCCCACTTGTGATCTCATGGTTTATCTCACCGAACAGTGGAACAAATCTTTACATCGTTTTGGAGAAAGTAAGATTATTGCACTTGATATTTCAAAGGCATTTGATAGAGTTTGGCACCAAGCTCTCTTATCGAAAATGCGTGCATTTGGTATTGATGAATCCCTTCTTCGTTGGGTTAGAAATTACATTTCGGACCGTTCAATTCAAGTAGTATTGGACGGGTTCAAATCTGATATTCACAAATAAACGCCCCAGGGCTCCGTTTTGTCTCCGACGCTCTTCCTTATTTTTATAAATGATCTTTTGTCTGAAACTTCTAACCCACTAAATTGTTTCGCGGATGACAGTACCCTCAGCTTTTCATATTCGTTTTTAGATTCTCATCCTTATCCTTCGGATGTGGAACTTCAACGGCAGCGTATGATAAGCTCATTCAATTCTGATCTCGACAGCATTGTACAATGGGGAATCAAAAACCGTGTAGAATTAAATTGCTTCGAAAACTCAATGCTGTCTCCTGTCGTTAAAGCGTAACCCACCCCCGATGCCGCTAGCCATGAGCGGCACTTGCATCCACGAAACTTATCAACTTTCAGTACTCGGTATTTGTATCACAGATCACCTCTTATGGAATGATCACATATTCGATATTGCCAAAAATGCTGCTAGGTGCTTAGGATTCCTCCGACGGTGCAAGAAATTGTTCACCCCTTCTGATCTGGCTGTAATTTACAAAGCCTTCATTCGTCCAAAACTTGAATATAACTCGCATATTTGAGCAGGTGCCCCTAAAGCAAGTTTAAGTATTTTGGACAGGATCCAAAAAAGAGCTTTGAAAATGATAGGCGATAGAACTATGTATAACCGAAACAATTACGTCACTTGAACACCGCCGCAATGTTTCATGCCTTTCACTGTTTTACAGATATTTTTAGAAGCAATGTTCTGTCGAGCTAGCCAGTTGCATTCCTCCCTTCAAACAATTCAGCCATAATACTCGTACTTCTAGGAATGCACATCAATTTAACCTTAAGCTCAATTTCGGACGTACTGTCAACTATAGAGATTCTTTTTTTAACCGCACATCGAGAATGTGGAATGCTTTACCCAGCTCTGTTTTTCCCTATCATTTTGATATTCAAAACTTTAAGACCAATGTGCATCGGTATCTCCTCTTTAACCCTTCCCTATTTTCCTAAAACTCGCACTGTGTTTAAACTTTATTAGGGTATTAATAACCCCTTGTGTGCACATTCATTATAAAAAAAAAAACCATGAATGCAATAGATTCAAAATTTCTCAAATCTTCATATAGAGTCAAATGAAGACTTATATCTCTAATGAGATTTTACAGAAACTTAGTAAGATATTAAAATGATTTAGACTTTTACCTTAGCCTCAAAAGCACCGTTTTTGGTTGTCTTTAATATTTTTTGAAAAGGAAATCGGATTTGATACGTTATCCGAATTCAGGAACACTGAATCCTTTGAAAAATTATTATTTTCGAGAGAGATATAAAATATACTTAACTTTGCCGACGGTGGAATTTTTGGCAGTCTATATCAAAATTATTCACGTTCCTTATTCTCGAATAAATTAAATGTGTTTTCCTTAAAAAAAATTCGCGAATGAATCTAAAGAAGAAACTTGTAGCAATTACTCATTTTGGGAGAAAAGGTTGAGTTTGCTGGTTTGCAAATGAAGCTATGTATGTATATAAGGTTTTACGCAACTAACTCAGAGATTTGATATTTTTAAGTATAAAAAGGTTTATTTTGGTCTATGGAAAAAACAAAATATATTCATCTAACATCTTTTATGTCAGAAGAAACTATTTTTTAACAATTTTTAGCTTACAACTGTACAATTTAAAAACAGACACAAAATAATTTGAAAATAAAATTGGAAAAAAAACTATTTTAGAAAACCTTCAATTAAAAAACGTGTTCTATGAGAATGAAGAGTTTGAATTGGGTCTCTTTCATTCCCTAAAGACTTGCACAATAGATGTAAGATAATACATTTTGAAATTGATGTACAGTGGGTGGCATTAATATTCGGTTTTTATTTAAATCTTAAGTACTTCAATAACAGGTTCAAGAATTAAATTTCTGTAACTTACTTCTTTTCATAAAGTCCTACCAATAATCAAATTTAGAGTGGGCTTTAAAATTTGGGTAAAATTACCAAATGTATTGTAAGGATTACAAATAAGAAACCGTAACTGTTAAGTCCAAGTTTTTTTATCTCAAACCATAAATGGTTTATTGTTAAGTGTTAAGAGCCGATTTTAATATTAAGGTCATAGCTTAGTAAGAGTCAATAGCGTATAGGTCAATTTTACACAATTTTAACCTCAAAACTAAATTTGAGTATTAATAAGGCTCATTAGCGTATTCCTTGCCAAAGACACTCAATATGCTTTGTCTTTGCAATTTTTCAAATGTGCAGTGACGTTTTAACATATCGTAGGCTTATTTTATCTTGTTAAATAAAGGGTGATTTTTTAAAAGCTATAGGAAAGTTTTTCAAACAAAAAAAAAAGACATACAATTCAGAAAAATGCATGAAATCTTTATTTGAATTGATAGTACGGTCCATATTATTTAATGTTTGAAGATTATTTTATGCAAATGTTGACCTTGACTGCTCCTCAAATGGTCCATCCGCTTAGTCCAATTTTGGCATACTCTTTCCAAGATGTATCTCACGAATAAATGCTTCAATGTTGTCTCCCAATGCGTCAATTGAAGCGGACTTGTCTGTATAGATATGAGCTTTAACATAGCCCAACAAAAAATAGTCTAAAGGCGTTAAATCGCACGATCTAGGCGGCTAGGCCTATTGACCGATCCCAAACGTGTAATAAAATGTTCACCGAACTTGCCTCTCAATAAGTCCATTGTTGCGCGTGCTGTGTGGCATGTGGCACCGTCTTGTTCAAACCATATGTCATGCAAGTCAAGCTCTTGCATTTTGGGCAAAAAAAGTTTGATATCATCTCACGGTAGCGCTTATCATTCACAGTTACGTTACGATTCACATCATCTTTGAAGAATATCGGTCCGATGATGCCACAAGCCCATAAACCGCACCAAACTGTGACTTTTTTTGGATGCTTTCGTAGAACTTGCAATGCTTTTGGCTGATATTCACTCCAAAATCGACAATTCTGCTTATTTACGTTCCCTGACCATATTAACGTAACTGACCATAAAATGGAAGAAGCGCGCGATGAACTTTCTTAACAGAGCACGCATTTTGATAATAAAATTCAATAATCTGCAAGGGTTCTTCGTTTGTAAAACGATTAATGGTTAAATTATAGACCAAACTGAACATGTTTAACAGTGAAACAAAATCACGAAACGTGCGTCAACTGTTTAAACCAGTGTTGCCAAAAAAATAATAGCTAAAAAATCACCCTTTATTATCAGCACACACATCAGCATGTGTTTTTCATGTTTAGGATCAGATTGAATTGATTAGCTTTTATTTTGCTTTTTTTCGGGAACAATAGCTATGCCAAAGAAGATCCAAATAATATTCGTTCTGATTTTCATTTAATTAGATGTAAAATTTAAAACCACTCTAAAATTATGTTTCATATGCTTATTTGGTACCAAAACAAATATTAAAAAAAGAGGCTGGGATGCGACCCACACTGATAACTTCCCATCCCGTCTATCGATTTGTCTTGCTTAAAAGTTTGTCTAAATGTATCAATTCTTACCAAATTTGCGTTCTATTTTTTGTAGATTTTATTTTTTTATGAAAAAACGGACTGTTGGATTTTTATAAAAAAATGATTGAATATAAAAAACAATATTTTCTGTGAAATAAAATAAGTTTGAAGCCAATATTTTTAATTTTTGAAAAGCTATTTGAGCCGAAAATCAATTTTTACCAACTTTTATTAATTTTTTTTAGGTTTTTATTTTTTGTAAAAAAACTGTCAATTCGATTTTTCTCAAAATTTTTCCTAATGTTGAAAACAATATTTCTTATAAGTTAAAATTAGTTAGAAGCCATAATCTCAAATTTTTGAAAAGATATTTGAGTCGAAAATCAATATTTACCAACTTTTGTTAAATTTTTTTTCGGTTTTTAATTTTTTGCAAAAAAACTGTCAATTCTATTTTTTCAAAATTTTACTGAATGTTGACAACAATATTTTTTGAAAGATTAAAGTAGATTAAAGCCAATATCTCAAAGTTTTGATTGGGTTTTTATTTTTTGTAAACTCGGCACGAGTACGATAACTTTGGCGCCAAGATATAATAACGGTTTTTGGTAGAGGGTCTTAATACAAGCATTTTTAACTATGGGAGGGGGGTCTATCTCCCCCCGTTTAGGTGGGAGGGGCAATTTAAAAAAGTTATTATTTAAAATGGAAAAAAAATAATTACAAAATAACGATGATACTTACAATTAAGTTGTATACATTTTTTTAAAGCCAACATTCTGTTCTATTAGCCAGTTTTTAAATCAAGTCAAAACTATGCGTAGTTTTTGAAAAATTTAATTTTAAACTCAAAATTTGAGTAAAAAAAGTTAAAAAAAAGGTTTAAATTGTAATTTTTCAATACTTCAAGATTATATACCATTGTTTTTATTTCAGAATTTATTGCTCTTATTTGTTTTTGATCAAAACTGAAAACTAGATGATTTTATGTCTTTTAATTTTTAAGAAAATTGAAAATAACCACAACTACTATTTTAATTTAATTCTTTTTTTTTTGCTTGAGTGGTCATATTTTGATAGTAACAATGGTAGGTGCGAGTTTGGGTGTATGCAACAGTAATGTGTGTGCGAATTTGGGTGTATGCAACAGTGGGATCTGTAAGGGGGGCATGCTGCCCCCCTGCAACCCCCCAGCTTGGGAACACTATAGGATTTGGGGTGGGTGCAAGGTGGGGAGGGTGAGAGGTGCGGTGGGTTCAAGATGGGGTGCATGCAAAGTTTCTTTTGCATTTAAATAAGCTGGATTTAAGAAAAATTCATTTACCCTAGGTATATCTTAATCCATATTTGATTATTACTATCAAAATAAGACTACGTTAATACTTAAGCAAGGAAAAAGTAATTTAATTAAAATATTTTGTTTTGGTAATTTTCAATTTTCTCAAGAACTAGAAGACATCAAGTCATCTAGTTTTCAGTTTTTGATCAAAAACAAATAAGAGCAATGAATTATAAAAAAAAATAGTAGATAATCTGAAAGTTTTGAAAATTACACTTTAAACCTTTTTTTAACTTTTTTTATTACAAATTTTGACTTTAAAACAATTTTTTTGAAAAACTATGCATAGTTTTAACTTGATTTAAAAACAAGCTAATAGACAAAAGTGCTGGCTTTAAAAAAAGGTATAATACTTAATTATAAGTATTACCGTTTTTTTTTTAATTATTTTTTTCCATTTAATGTACATATTTTTTTAAACTGCCCCTACCGCTTAAACGGGGGGAGATAGACACCCCCCTCCCATAGTAAAAAAAATGCTTGTATTTAACTGTTCTATACAAATCCGTTATTAAACTTTGTCGCCAAAGTTATCGTACTCTCCCCAAAAACTCAATTCGATTTTTCTCAACATTTTTCAGAATGTTGAAAACAATGGGCAGGTTCAGACAACATAAGGGACTTCATTTGCAGTCAACTTCATTCTTTGAACGTAAATTTTGACCAAGGCAACTAGTTAGTTTTTCAAGTGTCATGAATTTATAATTCAGAACTTTACTTCACAAACCTCTACTCCAAGTTCATAGTACAAAAATTACCAAAATCATTATTTTCTACAAAACACTCCTCAGGCAAGCTACAAGTCCATCATGATTTGTATTTTGTATTTTAAAGAAATATTACTTATTTCTTTTCCGAATTTACAAGAAACCTTTTTACAGAAAGCATAAAATGAAGTTGTGCATAAAATAAATAAATCATTGAGTAATAAAGTTCAGCTTTTAGTTGAATTAAAAAATATGATCAATTTATTGTCATTTTGACATTAGTTGACTTGACTTGATAGTAAGGGAGATTTTTCTTGCCTAACTTTCCAGTCAACTTTCCAATAAAGTTGCCTTAATTGGAAGGCAATTTTTTGGCAGCTGGCCAATCAGATGCAAGAAACTTGCCTTACTTTCAAGTCCCTTATGTCGGCTGAACCTGGCCAATATTTCTTATATTTCTTATAAGATAAAAAAAGAGTAATTTTTTTTAGGTTTTTATTTTTTATAAAAAAAACTGTCAATTAGATTTTTCTCAAAATTTTATCAGATGTCAAAAACATTATTTTTCGTTGCACAAAATTGTTTTGGAGATGAAATCATATTTTGGTCGTAAAATTTTCGAGGTGACCATTTTTTTTCAGTTTTTTTTTATTTATAAAAAAACCGTTAATTGGATTTTTTTCCAAAAGTATAATTGTTTTGTATCACGTTACAATATATTATATAAAATTTAATTCAAGTCTCTAGCGTCATTGGTTCATGAGATATTTAGGGTTAACCAAAATTTTCACCTTTTTTTTAAACTGCTATGGTAAAAAAAAA
The DNA here is from genome assembly GCA_920104205.1 of Eupeodes latifasciatus. Classification (NCBI taxonomy): domain Eukaryota; kingdom Metazoa; phylum Arthropoda; class Insecta; order Diptera; family Syrphidae; genus Eupeodes; species Eupeodes latifasciatus. Next base: position 14,595,609 of record OV049924.1, on the reverse strand, counting down.
CCACCCACGCAATTTTCTTGATAGCCCTTTCTGCATCTTTCTGCCTTATTATCTGTATAACAAAATTTATTTGAAGTCGTTATCTCTTCTGGTTCTTGAGCTATGGACGACGAAAAAAACGTCGACAAATCGGACCCATTACAATAACTTCCTATGGGAAGTTAATTTGATTATACTTGGAGTTCCCCTTACTCTCACCATTTTTAAATGGACAATTTTTAAATTTGGACAAAAAGACATATTGGTAGAATTTTGGTGATATGAATTCTCTACTCAGGGTTAACCGCATACAAAATTTAAGAATTAAAAATGATTTGGACCTTAAACCCTATCGTTCCCAGCTTAAAAATTATATTCAGGTATTTATACCAATTTATCCCTTTTTCCTACGGAGTCCCAAATGAAGTATGTGTTTAGAATTGACTTTAATTTTTTGCCACTTAAGCCTACATTATCTGCCAAAAAAGAACTTAGTTCACTTCACAAGTAACCTAATAATTCGTTTTTCGTGTAGAGTTTTATATATGAAAAAGTACTTTGAAATACCTATCTCAAATATTTTTGCACCAAAGGAACAAACATTAAAAATGCTAGACAAGTTTTCTCTTTTCTCATTAAGTTTGTCAGAGATTACGCTTTGGAGCCTAAAATTCCCCAAGGAAGTTTTCTCACCGACGAAATTTTGAAAAGCTTAAAATACTCTTCTTCTAGGAAGCAAGAAATCTTAGAACTTTAAGAGGCCTCGTTCGGTCACTTTTCTGTTAAGTATCACCTGAACCAAATGTCGCTTCAACTCAAGCTAAAGCAAAGTACCTACATACATATGTATGTATACAAGATTGGAAGATCTTCCAATATTGGTAGATTTTTCGAGAAAGATTTTAACAAATTTTCTTTAAACCATAAACATTCCATTTTATCTGTGAAAAGTGACAGGAAAAAAATTGGCAGTCAATTGTGGGCAAATTTTCTATCAATAAATTAGCCGACTTCTTGCAATGGGCAGGTTCAGGCAACAAAAGGGACTTCATTTGCAGTCAACTTCATTCTTTGAACGTAAATTTTGACCAAGGCAACTACATAGTTAGTTTTTTAAATGTCATGAATTTCAAATTCAGGGGCCTGATTATGGGATTCGCGGTGAATTGTTTTACTAGCGATTTTGCCATTTTTCAATTATTGTTTTCGCTTTCGCCTTCTTTGTTTTAAATTCGACCATATAAACTTACTATAATGCTTACATGCGTTCTATCAACGCACATTATGACCCCAGGAAAACCACTATTTTCATAGAATGCTGATTTTGTTTCTAGCTTTTCCTGTTCATTCATTTTAAAATTTATCATTTTTGGGCACAACTTTCTCTCAAGAATTTTAAGAGTTTCAGACAAAACGTTTAAGACTTTTGGTTGTGCCATTCCAAGAAGTACGTCTTGTCCAACTCCTTTTTGGTACGATACCTCAGCAGGAAATCTCAGAGTAGCGGCAAGCTTTAAAATTGAAGGAATGATGTTGCTGTTCAATCCTTGAATTCCTCATTGATCTCTTGAAAAATGAAGAAAAAAGCTTCCTTCGAAAGTCGAAATAGTTTGATAAACCTAATTAGACAAAGTGTGTAGATTAATTGATCAAATTGATTTAAACTAAAAGAAAAAAAAAGCTTAAAATCTTGAGGATTCCTGGAATTCCTCCCTTTCAGAAAAAATATACACCATAATTGATTCCATTTTTTTAAATTTACTATTGTTTATTGAATAAATCACCGCAAATTTCACAAATTCAATCAAAACAAAACAAAATTTGTGAAAAGCTGTCAAACCAAAAGTGTCAAATTACTGGAATATAGGAAGAAAAAGTCAAAACAAAAGTGTCAAATCACTGGAATATAGGAAGAACTATTTTCGCTTCGCCGCGAATTCGTTAATAAGGAAATACGACGCGAGTCGAATTGAAAACGACCCGCCGCGAACCTCATAATCAGGCCCTAGAACTTTAATTCGCAAACCTCTACTTTAAGTTCATAGTACAAAAAGTAGCAACAAAATTATTGTCTACAAAACACTCCTCAGGCAAGCTACAAGTCCTCCACGATTTGTATCTTGTATTGTAAAGAAATATTAGTTATTTCTCTTCCAAATTGACAAGGAACCTTTTTACAGAAAGCATTAAATGAAGTTGTGCAGAAAATAAAGTTCAGCTTTCAGTTGAGTCTTGAGTGAAAAAACATGATCAACTGTCATTTTGATAGAAGTAGACTTGACTTAATAGTTAGGAAGATTTTTCTCGACTAACTTTCCAGTCAACTTTCCATTAAAGTTGCCTTAATTGGAAGGTCATTTTTTGGCAGCTGGCCAATCAGATACAAGAAACTTGCCTAACTTTCAAGTCCCTTATGTCGTCTGACCCTGCCCAATGTCTCCAAAATACTTGGCCATTGAATTGGTCGGAAAATTCAAACTACTTCCATTCTCCATTCCAGAAAAACATGATTTAAGAATTAAAAAAAGGGTCGACAATACCATTTTACTCCCATTCATTGAATTAAATTTTATAATCATTTTACAACAGAAATGTTTTTTTTATTAAACTCCTTAAACCAACTTCTCCTTATTCTTCCATTGGAACTGGCAAAACTTCTTCAGTCACTTCGAATTTATGGATTTTTGTGTTCAGCACAGCAGTGGTTCCCAATTTGAAATCATAATTCAACTGAAAAGCAAACAAACCATCAGAAAATAAATTTCTAGCCATCATCCAACTGTTTTCCTTACCTTCCTCTCGCCCTTCTGGTTGGACAGCTCATAATTTCTCAAATAGTCGCACGAGTCCTTTCGGATGACACACAAATCGACGTTCGATCCGGAACCCAGATCGTTGAAGATACCAGCGCGGATAGCATCACGCACCAGCAACTTGCCTTCCTCTTCTTCCATGTCGGGCTTCCAGCGCGACTCAAAAACTGACATAGCAGCCAAGCTTCCAGAGCCCATAGTGGCGTAGGGCAGCTTGTCAGAGGATCCGTGGGGATGGATGCAATAGATGTACGAGCCAGTTTTGTCCACCCCACCGAGGACGAGAGCGGCACTTATGTGTCCCTGGTAGCGGAACAACATCTGCTTAAGCAGAGTGTTGGCCGCAACAACTGGAACCTGACGTCCGGTGTTCAAACGATGCAATTCCAATTGAGAAGCGATTGAGTCAGTGGTCATTTCGGTATCAGCAGCGGTACCAGCTCCACAGCAGCTAAAAAAAAAAACAAATTAAATCATTAACAGAGTTCATTATGACGGCTATGATGCTCGGATACTTACTACATATTCTTGGCCAAGAAGTGAATTTTGGAGCAATTCTTGTCCGAGACAATTGGTCCTTCAGTGGCTCGCGTATCGGCGCCCAAAATCACACCATCCTTAAAAATGATTCCAACAATGGTGGTACCAGTTTTGACAACCTTTGGAGGCTTGAATCCATTTTGCATGAGTTGGGCATTCCTGAGACACCGAGAAAACAAAGAAATTTAGAGAACAAAATTATAAATTCATAGGTTATGTGGCCGGAGAATGACCGAGCAGATTGGAAATAACAAACCCACCTCTTGCAATTATCAAAGTTAAATCCAGCTTTGGGAATATCTCTTGCGATATCTACAGACATGATTCGATTGAAATTAGTTTGAATTTATGTAGAAATTAAAGGAAAATTGAGAAATTTGCGGAATGATGAATGACAAGCTTTCTTCGATGCCGCAGTGACAAAACACAAATTTGCGAACTGTCAAACAGACAGCAATGGCCGAGGTTGGTTTCAGTTCGATGGTGGATTGAATATACTTCTCACCACAGTGCTTCTAAAACTTTTGGGGAGCTGAAGGTTAGATTATAATTTTGTGTTTTAAGTGCAGGCGGAACTTAGGAGTGTAGAAATTCTTTTTCTAATCAAAAATGATATTTTCTTGGACTTGTGATATTATTTGAATCATTAAAATTAAATCAATAGTTAAGGGAAGTTAAATACCGGTCCAAAAAAATAAAACACTACATTGGAAGCCACAGAATTAGCCTTTTCTTTCTTTTTATCGGATTTGGGAAGACATTTTGGAAAACATAACATATGGCGTTTTTCACTCTTGGTTCTGAGGAAGTCTCTTTAAAACACATTTCGGTGGAATTGTCATTTTGGTTTAATTCACTAAAAATGATAATCTCGATTAAATTTGTCGGTCAATTTATCCTAAGCAAATTGATCAAGCTCTGAAAAAGCGCAACTGTAAAAATTAAATGCTAAAATAATTTTGAGCTCAAAAAACACAAATCTTTTTGACAGTACCGTTGTCAGTAATTGGTGTTTTCAAAATATCAATTTGAAGCAATTCGAACGAAGCTAAATTTGGTCTTATTTTTGACCAAACGTCAACAATTAACTGTGCTAGAAAATTCAACCAACATTTAAATATAATCTACACACGACCTAAGAATGATTTCATGGAAATGTCAACATTTATTGTTTGGCTGTATTGAAATAAATGCTCAAATTGTTTTCCACCGTTATTGAAACTTCAATATTCGGTTTAGTGCAAACAGAGTACAGATTCCGTTTTGACACGAATATGATACGTCAAAATGTCAAACTGAACATTATAAAGACCATTACGGGGTTTACGTCACTCACACATTCGAAAAAATCGACTTTTATTTATGGTCTCTTAAAACTTAAAAATTATTGTTCCAAATGATTATGCCTGAGAAAAACCTTTATGGCTGAATCACATACACGCTTCAGCTTCGGCTTCGTCTGCATTACGTTGGGCATGCTTCGAGGTTGCTTTGAATGACATTTCTATTATTTCATCCGTCCAAAGAGCAAATATTTTGTTTGTTGACATTTTTTTACAGATGTTGAGCTGTCAGACAAAGCAAATGTTCAGATAATTGAACTAGAGCTTCCGTTTGGAGTCACATTACGTTACATTACGTTCTTTTCCTTACGATTGTCAAACGAAACGTGAAGTCGAAGCTCCATTGTGATAGCATGCATTGAATTCCTTTGGCTGAACTCGTAAACGTCAGGCGAAGCCGAAGCTAAAGCGTGTATGTGATTCAGCCATTAAGTACTCTGTTTTTAAATTTCAGTATTTGTGGTTACGTCATGGACCATGAAAAAAAGATATAGATATTATCGCAAAAACGTTATGCCACCATTTTGACATTAATCACTTTAAATAAATTTTTAAATGCATAGACAAAATCTGTTTTTGAATTCTAGGTGTCATATTCCCTTAAGAAAAGAACATCAGAAACATGAACACGCTTCACCATTATATGATTTATTCACCACATAAAACTGGCAAGATATACTGGCATCACTGTATTACCCCATGTCACAAACTGTCAAAAGTGACAAAACGAACCAAACCTAAACTAGCTGAATTAAAAAGTGCAATAATTTTCTTCGGTTTCTCTCTTGAAAATTATTAAATAACATCGTAAAAATAATTTAATTCAACACAAAACAAATTAAATATGACTCTGGCAACCAAACTCTTCAAACAACAATGGAAAACTTTGCAGGTTCTCTCAAAATACACATCTTTTCGTGAGTTTTCTTTCCAACAAAATTAAATTCTCAACTCTTGAGAGCCTTATCACATAACCTGATTATTTGTTTCTTGAATCTAGGATCTATGTCAACGACAGAATCAATAGCCAAAAGAAATAAACTATTCGATGCGGAGACAAAGCGTCAACAAGAAACCATTGGTCGTATTGAGAAAATCGAAGTTCGCTACTTGGGACTGCCGGAAGATGTGACCCTTGTCATGAACCGCGGAATTTCAACACCTTTCAATTGCGCCCAGCATCTGACCGAGGGTCATTGTAAACGATCGGTTTTAGGTTTGGTCGATGGCAATGTCCCGTGGGATATGTTTAGACCGTTGCAGGAATCATGCACTCTCCAGTTGTTGAATTTTACAGTCGCTGATCCGCATTTAGTTAATAAGTAAGCCCAGATGTCCTCCTTAATATAGTCTTACTAATATCTGTGATTTGTAGGGCATTCTGGAGAAGTTGTTCATTCATGCTAGGAGCTGCTCTTCAAGAAAGCTTCAAAGATGAAGCCGGTCTCCAACTTCACAGCTTTCCCGGACCCAATAGTGAGTTTTTTCGTTCTATTTTTTCTCAGTTCTTCTCAAAAATGTTCTTGTAGTCAAATCTGGTAGCTTCGTTCATGACATCTACCTCTCTGCCCAAGGCTGGTCGCCATCCAGTCGAGAACTGCGAGCGATTTCCGCCGAAATGGTCAAACTCGCTGCCCGGGATCTCAAAATCGAACGACTCGAGGTGAACAGCGAAGTAGCCATCGAAATGTTCAACGACAATCGCTACAAAAAGGAACAACTTCCAAGCATTCTTTCTCAAAATCAAGGACGAGTCACTCTCTATCGAGTTGGTAAACACATTGACATCTCCCGTGGTCCAATGATTGCCTCGACGAGGTTTTTGGGCAAATGCACAATCGCTGCTGTACACGAACTGTCCAAAGAAGGCAAAGACGGAAGCATTTATCGAGTTCAAGGTGTTGCACTGCCAGCCGGTATCATAATCAATCATTTTGCCTATGGAATTCTTGAAAAGAGAGCGAAGAAGAATGTGAGTTGCTGAAAGACAGACAAAGGAAAAAGAGTTTTAGTTAATTGAATAATTTTGGTTTTATTTCAGAATCCTGCTCGATTACCGACAGAACCTTTTGAAGAGCAAGTAGCGGAACAATTGATTGCATAGAATTAGATTTTGTGGTTATGTTTTGTAAATTTTAAGAAATAAATCAGAAATAGTTCAAGAAAAAAAAACTATATTAAGTCAATTTTCATTTTTAGTTTTTAATTTCTTTACTTCCTATAGGAAGTTATTGAATTCGGTCTTACATATTTTTCGAATTGATAATGTTGACTTTTCATGACGTTATAAGGTCCCTCTTATCTGTACCATCTCTTGTCTGACATCTCGTTAAATTTTGGCACATTCAGAAACTATTGGTGGGGCATCAGCCCAGAAACGAGAGTTATACTCAAATTTTGCGAGGATATAAATAATAAAATAAATTAGGTGGCGCAACAATCTTTTGAACACTAGGGCCTAGTGACTTACAACTCTCAACCATTCCTGTGTGTAAGTACTGTTGTAAGGGGTGGAGGGGACCTACAGTTTTAAGACGAATTTGAACGTCTAATTTGAGGAAGCATCATGAAAGTCATGACAAGAATAATTACTCTTGGATGATTTGTCATTTCCTCGCAAGAGGCAGTACCCGTGAAAAAAATCTTTGGATGACACAAGCAGGATTGAACCCAAGACCTCCGGCATGACATGACATCATGCCAAGGGTACAGCATTTTTGGCTACACCGTATATGTTGTTGGTGGTGCACATACCGAGGATATATAGCAATGGGGTATATTTCGCTTTAATGATACAAGACAGCTTTGGATTTTCGAAGCAATGAATTCCACTCGGTTTCTTATTCCTCATTGTACAACGCTGTGCTTACCGGATTAAATGAGCTTATTATATTTTGTCGTTGCACATCTGAAGAGGAGGGATTGGAATTTGGAAAGGAATATGAAAAGTTAAGAGCAATATAGTCAACGAAATATTTAATTGGAACAGAAGTTGCAGACAGTAGATCATTAAACAAATTACGAAAGAATGTTGGATACAAAAAAAAGAGTCCTGTGGCACACCAGCATTTATATTGGGGGTTTTAGACTTAAATCTATCTAAAACAACGTGTATTTAACGGTTTGAAAAAAGGTGTAATCAAACGAAGAACGGATTCGTCGCTACCGAAAACACAATTTTTTGATAAGAGACGACGCGATTTTGTCGCAATGTTCTCTTCACATGAACCGTAAGATAAGTGAACCTATTTCTTCAGAATCCATAATGCCAGGCATTCATAACCTTTCGTTCCTCAAGATATTTCTTAAACTGATATTGAATAAGCCTTTCCATGACCTTGGAGAGATGGGAAGTTAGTGCAATCGATCGATAATTTGAGGAAGAAGAAAATTCGCCTTTTTCAGGATTGGCTGAACAAATGGTTTTTTCCCACCATTAGATAGATTAAAAAGCTTTCGCAGGGGTTAAGATGACGTGGAAGAACACCTCTTCAGAATAGTAGCAGTTAAAGGAACGAAAAGAGAATTATCCCATAGAGTGACGCGCTCAAGAACTAATTTAATTTCAGGGATGAAGGGGCCAACAGTTATTATGCCGAATTCGAATGGCTGATTTGAGAAAGCAGTTTTAAAGATTTTAATTATTCTTGGAGGATTTTACAATTCATCGCAAGAAGCAGTACCCATGAAAAAAACGGGGCGACTTTCGATTACCGCAGCACGAATTTCGTTCTGATTTTTTTTGTACAGTTAGGTAGGGGTCTCAATAGAACATGTTTTAAATTTTAAGGCGAGGAAACACCGTTAAGCCATAAAAAAAAATATTTTCTTTTTCGGACTTAACCCTACTTTTTTGTATTGCGTTTTTTGAGCCTAAAACAAGTTTTTTTTAATTGATACTACAGTATACTAAGAGCTAGGTATGTAAGGGGGGCATGCTGCCCCCCTGCAACCCCCCTGCTTGGAATCACTATAGGATTTGGGGTGGGTGCGAGTTTGGGTATTGCAAAGTACTTTTCGCATTTAAGCACTAAAAACAAAGAAATCCCCAACGAAAAAAAACAAGTATGGCAACACTGAACAAAAAACAGGGAAGAAATGTCAAAATCAACCATTTTTGCGTGTTTTGTATGTAAAAAAGTGAACTTTGAAAATTAATTTAAAATAGAAATAAATGTTTCCTCGCTCTAAAATTGCTATAATTATTATTTATTTGTGCATATCTATCAAATAAAAAAAACCGCGTGTCGAAATTCGTGCTGCGGTAATGGAAAGTTGAGCCCTCTACTTTAAGTTCACAATACACAAATTACCAAAAACATTATTGTCTACAAAATACTACTCAGGCAAGCTTCAAGTCCATCACGATTTGTATTTTGTATTGTTATGAAATATTACTTATTAACATCCCATAGGAAGTTATTGTAATGGGTCCGATTTGTCAAATTGAAAATTTTGACATTTCTCGACGTTTTAAGGTCCCTAGAGTCGAAATAAACGATTTTTAGAAAGAAGTCTGTGCGTGCGTGTGTACGTACATACGTTCGTACGTCCGTATGTCCGTACGTTCGCGACGTTTTTTCGTCGTCCATAGCTCATGCCCGTGGCATGATGGTTAGTGCGTTGGACTGTCATGCGAGAGGTCTTGGGTTCAATCCCTGTGCCTGTGCCACCTTAATTAAAAAAAAGAGTTTTCACGGGTACTGCCTCTTGCGAGGAATTGACAAATTCTCCAAGAGTAATTCTTGTCATGAAAAAGTGCATTCTCAAATTAGCCGTTCGGATTCGGCATATAAATTGTAGGTCCCCTCCATCCCTGACAACATTACTCGCACACAGGAATGGTTGAGAGTTGTAAGTCACTAGGCCCTGGTTCTCTACGGACTGTTGCGCCACCTAATTTATTTTTTATTTTTATTTATAGCTCAAGAACCAGAAGAGATATCCAGAAAGGGCTCTCAAGACAATTGCGTGGGCGGTTTTACTTGCGACATATAGGAACTATATGGCAAGTTTTGCATTCGTGCAAAATTTCGAACTCGAGATTTTAATCAAACATGATATTACGATGGTAGAGAAGTCGAAAAAAGTGGGTCCCGCGATTCCGTCCGGTCTGTTTTGTCTGTCTGTCCACGCTCCTACAGCCTAAACCATTGGGTCGATTGAGTTCAAACTTGGAAGTTAAGGTTTTCAGCAGATTCGCGTTAGGCGTTTTTTTCATTTTTTTTTTAAGACCAAAACTAACAGTGGCCCCCATACAATTTTTTTGGTCAAAAAACGAAAATTCGAATTTTCTCAAAAACAAACCGATAGATTTTTTTTAAATTTTCTCTAAAATTTTATTTTTAAACTTGGCTTCTTTTCATAAGAAAAACATATTTTTGTATTGCTCAGGAAAGGTACCGCTCATAGAACCGTTATTTTGTTTCTTAATTTTCTCAGCAACTTATCAACCGATTTCAATAATTTTTTTTCTGAATAAGCTCTTATATTGCCTTAACAATATTTTATTATCAAAAGTGAAATTTTTTATTGTTTGGATTTTTAAAAAAATATTGAATTTTTTTTTTTCAAAATTCTATATCTCAAAAACGGGTCAACATTTTTTTACGAAATTCAAATTTAGAGCGTATATTTACAATCACTAAACAACTGCATACCAAAAATATTTTTAGAACAAAATTTAAAAATTTTATATATAAAAAATTAATTTAAAAAAAAACCGCTCTAACGATTTTCAAAAAAATTTTTGGAAAAATCAAGGGTTTTTTGATTTATAAAATGGCATCTAAATTTTTGAAGACAAACTTATTTTTCAGGTAAAGTTTTGAATCTTAAAATAGTTTTTTTTTTTAAATTATTTTAACTGCATTAAATGTAATCCCCTCCCATCTCACCAGATCAAATCCTGTACGTGAGCCCGAAAGAGCGCATTACATTGACAAAACTTTTATTATATTCAGCCCTATCATGAATTCCATCGTAATCGGAAATTTTTACGAATCCCGAAAAACTGTATCATGAAATCCGTTCGTAGTGGAAAATCTCATACAATTTTGCATTACGAACGGATTTCATGATACAGTTTTTCGGGATTCGTAAAAATTCCGACTACGATGGAATTCATGATAGGGCTGATTACTATCGTTTATCCAAATCAGATAATGCATTTGGTACATATGTATGTATTGTTTATAACTATAACTATTGTAAATACCAATTCATTTCCGGGATGAGTTGTCCTAGGATGAGTTGTGTCTTGGGATGAATCGCGCGGTTTTTTTGACAAATCGAATAGCATTTAAATCTTTGAAGACAAACTTGTTTTAAAGGTATAATTTTAAATCTTATATAGGTGCTTTTTTAAACAGACTCTTTGCATACAGGAGCAAGTTCGTGCGACCCAGTCGTGCATTTTATTTTTTTACCATAGCAGTTTAAAAAAAGGTGAACATTTTGGTTAAACCTAAATATCTCATAAACCAATGACGCTAGAGACTTGAATTAAATTTTATATAATATATTGTAACGTGATACCAAACAAGTATATTTTTTGAAAAAATCCAATCAACGGTTTTTTATAAATCAAAAAAACTGAAACAAAAATTTGTGACCTCGAAAATTTTACGAATACAAAATAATTTTATCTCCAAAACAATTTTGTGCAACGAAATATAACGTTTTCAACATCTGGTAAGATTTTAAGAAAAATCGAATCGACAGTTTTTTTATAAAAAATAAAAACCTAAAAAAAACATTACTCAAAGTTGGGAAAAATTGAATTCCGACTCAAATATCTTTTCAAAAATTTGAGATTATGGCTTTTAACTACTTTTATCTTTTTAAAAATCTTGTTTTCAACATTTGGAAAAATTTTGAGAAAAATCAAATTGACAGTTTTTTACAAAAATTAAAAGCTTAAAAGAAAATTTAACAAAAGTTGGTAAAAATTGATCTTCGACTCATATATCTTTTCAAAAATTTGAGATTATGGCTTCCAACTAATTTTAACTTACATATAAGAAATATTGTTTTCAACATTCTGAAAAATTTTGAGAAAAATCGAATTGACAGTTTTTTTTTACAAAAAATAAAAACCTAACAAAAAAAACAATACTAAAACTTGGTAAAAATTTAAAAACTTTTTATATTTCACAGAAAATATTATTTTCGATATTCAGTAGTTTTTTTTATAAAAATCAAACAGTCCGTTTTTTCATAAAAAAAATAAAATCTACAAGAAATAGGACGCAAATTTGGTAAAAATTGATGTTCGGTTCTCAATATCTCGTGAATAATAGAAAACATTGGCTTCACATTAATTTCATTCATCCAACTTGTAAAAATTTAAGAAATGCTACTTAAATTGGTAAAAATTTGTTTTTGACTAAAAATCTATTTAACAAAACTAGATTTTCAAACTAAACTATTTCTTTATATGAAAAATATTGTTGGTAATTTTGAAATTTTTAAGAATAATTCAACTAACAACTTTTTTAACCCAACACGAAAACCTACAAACTTTTAAGTAAGACAAATCGACAGACGGGATGAGAAGTTATCAGTGTGGGTCGCATCCCAGTCTCTTTTTTCTTTTAAAAATTGACAACGAACCCTTCTACAGAAAGCATTGAGTAAATGAACCACAGAGTAATAAAGTTCAGCTTTCACTTGAATAAAAAAAACTTTATCAACTGTCATTTTGACAGAAGTAGACTTGACTTGATAGTAAGGGAGATTTTTCTTGACTAACTTCCCAGTCAACTTTCCATTAAAGTTGGTCATTTTTTGGCAGCTGGCCAATCAGATAATAGAAACTTCCCTAACTATTAAGTCCCTTAAGTCGGATGAACCTGCCCGTTCTAAAAAATTGACAAGTTTTTCAGCAGCAGGGTCAACAAATATCTAAAATAATTACCTTAAATTAATTTGTAAACTAATCAAAAATAAAAGGAACCAAAAGTGTTCATTTTTAAAGAGATCTAAAGTATGAAACTTAATGCTACTAGCTTGACGGTTAGAACGAGGGGCCGTTTAAACAAATTTTGTGTTCTATATCTGTCTGAAAGTATATTTTTCCAAGCACTGCCTCTAGCAAAAAACTGATAATCTATGTATGTATGTATGTATGTATGTTTTGTCAAGAAAAAGCCTTTTTAAATAAACTATCTGGCGAAAAGTAGTACCCGTGGCATGATGGTTAGTGCGTTGGACTGTCATGCCAGAGGTCTTGGGTTCGATCCCTGCCATCTTAAGTTTTACGGGTACTGCCTCCTGCGAGGAATTGACAAATTCTCCAAGAGTAATTCTTGTCATAAAAAGTGCTTTCTCAAAATTTGCCGTTCGGATTCGGCATATAAACTGTAGGTCCCCTCCATCCCTGACAACTGTACTCGCACCCAGGAATAGTTGAGAGTTGTAAGTCACTAGGCCCTAGTTCCCAACGGACTGTTGCTCCACCCAATTTATTTTGCTTATCTGGCGAAAAATTGTAAGTCCCCTCCAATTTTGTCAATACCTTTACACAGTTCCAAGTTATTACCACCCGATTTTTTGCGAACTGTTTTGCCCGTAAATTTTTGTTTTATAAAGGCTGTGTTCAATCTCGTGTTGAATGGGCTATTTTGAGATGTCTTATTGAACGAGTAAATATAAATAATAATAATAATAATAATAAATAAATAATAATAATAAAAGTTTTAGCTGTTCGCAAGAAGAAGGCAAATACTTAGATTTCGAGATCCAAAACTATTGTAAAACAAAATTTTCAACGCATAATTTAAATAATACAAATTTGAAATCAATTTTCTAGTTCCTTCAAATAATTTACATATGTACGTTGAATCAACTGTTTTATGAAATACCCACATACATACATATGTACATATACCAGAAATTGGGCAGGTTCAGCAAGTTTCTTGTATCTGATTGGCCAGCTGCCAAAAAATTGCCTTCCAATTAAGGCAACTTTATTGGAAAGCTGACTGGATAGCTAGTCAGGAAAAATCTCAATTCAAGTCAACTTATGTCAAAATGACAATTGATCATGATTTTTCATTAACTGAAAGCTGAACTTTATTTCTCTATGATTTATTTATTTTCTTTACAATTTCATTTAATCTTTTGTGTAGAAGGGTTCCTTGCTAAATTGGAAAAGGGATAAGTAATATTTATTTGAAATACAAAATACAAGTCGAGATGGACTTGTAGCTTGCCTGAGGAGATTTTTGAAGACATATATGTTTTTGGTAGTTTTAATGAAAGTAGAGGTTAGTAAAGTAACGTTCAGAGTTTTAAGTTTATGACACTTGACCAACTAACTAATTGGTCGCATTCACAAAGCTAGTGGCTACGTAGTCAAAATTCAACTAGCTTTGTGAATGCAAACCTACACTACAAAGCTAATCAATCTGGAACTGTCATATTATTGACAAATGCAGATATATAAAATAAGAAACATTTTTGATTTAATAACTTTAACTTATTTTTTGTGTTTTTAAATTTAATAAAATCAAACTTAAGACACAATTTGAATGATTTATATTTGTATTTAAATATTGAACGATTTACTTCATTTTGAATTCGTGTTACTTTACCGAGCAGCTGATTGTGAAACGTCAAAATCATTCTCCACTAACTTTGTAGCCGAATTTTTTACACTACGTCGGAGGGGAAATTTCAACTACTTTTGTGGTTAGATTTAGCCAATCAGAATCCCTTGACTACGTAGCCACTAGCTTTGTGAATGCGACCATTGCCTTGTTCAAAATTTACGTTCAAAGAATGCAGTTGACTGCAAATGAAGTCCCTTATGTTGCCTGAACCTGCCCATTCTTAGATACTTTTGGATTCCTTTTTTTGCATCCCAGCTATTTTGTATCAGCTGTTCTTTTACACGTAAAACACTAACAAAGTGTGAGGCATTCAGATTCAATTAGTAGCATTCACCCTTCGTTAAAAAACGATTAAAGGTCAAAAAGTATACTCGTAACAACCTTAAAACCTTTTTGTTTATTTTCGTATATTAAAAAAATGACTTGTACATTTTTAAACCTATCTAAGCTTTGGCACATCATCGGTCATTCCCATCGCTGATCTTATGCTATTTCTACATAAGTGGGTGTAGTCATAACTCCACAATTATTGTCCTTAGCTGACATCAGAACATATCCATCATTACCCCAATAGGTAGACCATGAATTCTTAACCAACCAATAATCTTCACCATTGATTTTTCCATAACCAACAGCCAAAACTGCATGATCAAGACCGTCAATGTCATTCTTACATTCCGGTTCATAGAACACTCCATGTGAATAGAAACTGAAGCTTTTGTGTGCTGCATCAATGGCCACCGACAACGGGCCATTGTTGATTAGAGCAATTTTAAAGGCATTAGGATCGTTCGAGGTGACATTGACGAATCCTGTGATCTTGGCAACTTTTGGAACACTATCGGCATGGCACAAACCATCTTGACCCAAGTAGCTGCCGTAGTCTTCTTCAGTGGGAATGCCTCCGTTCTTCATCATCCATTGGTAGGCACGGAAGTCTTCACCACCATCGCAGCCATTGTTGCCGTATTCCCAGGAGCAATCGATCAGAGCCTGTTGGGAGAGTCGTACCAAGTTTCCTCCGTTCTTGAGGAAAAACGCGCCTTCAATTGCACCAACTGTTCCGAAGGACCAACATGAACCGCAAACCGATTGATCTAGGGAAGAACAAATTTGTCTGTGATACGAAACTAGTGACAATTTGGAAACTTACCCTTGACAGGAGTTACAGCTCCAAGTAGTCTCCAATCGAATTGCTCAGGAAGGTTGTCCTTCAATTTCTGGGTGCTGTAGGGGAATGGTTTGCCTGTGTTGTAAACTCCCGATGATCTAAATCCACGTCGAGCTTTTAATTCATCCTCGGTCTTATCGGCCAAATGGTTAACAGCCAAGGAAAAGCCCAACTTAGCACGGTTCTTGGAGTGGATGTAACGAAGATTCTGACGGAAGATATTCTTACGGAATTCATGTTCTGTGGCATTCGTGTACCGAACTCCATGCTTGCTCTTGAACCTTTTGAATTCCATTTCAACATGGTGATCACTTGTGGGATGAACGAACTCTTGCATGGGATTAAATGTGGCATAATGCCCAACTCCAGGGCCTGGGAAACTGACACATGGCATATCTAAACGATGGTTAAAGTGAATTTGATGAGTTTTTCTAAATGGATGAAAAAACATACCTGGACTGATTTCGAAAACCTCATTGGGAATAGTGTCAATTGTGTAGGTCTCATAATCCAAATAGTAATGATCATAATGGGATCCCAAAAGTGAATTATAGCCCTTCATCTCATATCGCACTGGAATCGGCTGACGAGATGCTGGGAATTTCGGAGATTTCTTGTAACGCACCCACAGAGTATAGATGTTCTTCTTCGAGCCAATCACTTCTTCCAAACGGAATTTATCACAAACCAAACCAAGAAGTGTTTCGGTACCGATGAGGGTAAAACTCTTGGCATCGGGCAAGATTGATTGAATATCAATAACATTCTCAGCTGTGCCATTTACAAGCAGGCATGTTTCCTTATTCAATTCAGAGGATGTGGTGACGGGTGCAATTTTCAATGAAGTTCCATATTTATCCTCGTTGGCAAGCTGATAGGTCTTGACCATGTCACCGTAGTAATCAATACGTGAACGATTGGTATTTTTGTCATACCATGCGTAAAAGGGTTCACTGATTTCGGCATATGGAATATTCAAGGTTCCACTGACGGTGTAAGTCGCGTCCCATCTTGGAGGCTTAGTTGCTGAAACTTGATAAAGAAACAAGATTGAAAAAATATAAATTTTTAGGTAAAAGATTTTGGATTTGTTTTAGTTAAATTATTGCTCATTTATTAATCTTCTCTTATTAGTCCCTGAGTAACAGAACTTTATATTCTTCTGGTCAAATTGAAAATTTTTCTTATTTGTTGAGATTTTGGGGATAAAAGCTCTTGAAGAATCAGGGCCTAGTGACTTACAACTCTCAACTATTCCTGTGGATTTTAAAAACGTTCAATGCAAATTCATTTCAAGAGAACTTTTCACTACGCACTAGACTCATCAGCTTTACAATAAGTTCGGGGCTCGGACAACCAATTTGTGTGCCTCAGTTAAAAAGTCTTTATGTTGTACTAAGCAAAAAGTTTAAATATATGTACATATATCTGTTGAGTTTTTGATGTTAAACTTCTGCAACTGCAGATTTGAGCTACCTTCGGTTTTCAATTTCAAAAGGTTTAAATGAGCTGAAAATAGCTTAAACGATATTTTTATCAGTGGCAAAATGTTAAAGTAGAATACTTCTAAAAGGACAAAATATTTTTTTTGTCCAAAACTATATTTTTTCTAAAGGATTAAGTTGTCCTGAATTCGAAACGTCTCTTCCCTATCAGGTTTTTAAAATATGCTTCTGAACAAATTTAAAGACAACCAAAAATAGTTTTTTTAAAAGCTTTGGTAAATCAGGAATTACTTACAAAATACAAATCTTTTTCTTCCAGATATCTTCAGTTGAAATCATTTTAATATCTTAATAAGTTTCTTAAAATTCTCATAAGTTAAAGTTGAGAAAACTTTGAAGTAATGCTTTCATAGTTTTGAAAATACATTTTGAAGTTTGTTTTAAGTGCTTGTTTCGAATCCAAACTTTCAATTTAACAATCTGCTCAAATTTAAATACCCGTTCTCAACATCATACGGATTGTTAAAGTATTTTCAAACCGTTTTGACACTTTCTACAGCAAACCCGTTTAGCATAAATGCTTCTTTGAGATTTATAAAAGACAGGAGAAATCCAACATCTTATGGAGATTGTTCGAAAGCTTTATAAAATACTATACTAACTTAAACTGAATGTTATAGATTTGGAAAACCATCTACAATTTTATTGGAAAAACTACTTCATGATTTTTCGAATTATAAAAATTAATACCTCAAAAACGTGACGTGATAAAGTCCGGTTTGAATTAAGGCTATCAAAACCCATCGGAGTTTTAAAAAAACCTTGTCGACCGGAGTTATTAATATCTAATATCATTACTTTTCTACTCTGTTTTGATCAGAGCTTAAGCAAGCAGACACAAATCTAAAAAAAAATAGTTTATTGGTTAAAGCTCTTCTTCTTGATACCTTAACGCGGCTGAAAACTGCATTCTTTGAACGTAAGACGTAAGACTTAACTTTTTGGTTTCAGATAACAACTTGAAGCTTTACTTCACTAACCTCTACCTTTACAAGATAGTGCAAAAAGTACCAAAAATATTTACATATTACCTAAAAAGCTTACCATCTTGTATTGTAAAATTTTACCAATTCCTTCTCCAATTTGACAAGGAACCTTTACACAAAACATTGGGCAGGTTCAAGCAAAATAAGGGATTTCATTTAAAGTTAAACTAGTTAGTTCGAACTCGGAACTTTACTTCACTAACCTCTACTCTCAGTTGATCGTGCAAAAATTACCAAACATATACATACATACACAAAACATTCCTCATTCCTATTCCTTTTCCAATTTAAAAAGGAACCCTTTTACATGAAACATCAAATGGAATTGAGCAGAAAATAAATATGTAAATCACAGAGTAATAAAGTTCAGTTTTCAGGTGAATGAACAATTATTATTAGCCTACATTTTTACATAAATAGAACTGACTTGATAGTTAGGGAGATTTATCTTGACTAACTTTTCAGTCAACTTTCCAACAAAGTTGCTTTAAATGGTAGGCAGTCTTATGGCAGCTAGCCAGTCATATACTAAAAACTTGCCTTACTTTCAAGTCAGTTATGTCGTCTGAACCTGTCCATTAAATCGAATTGTGCATAAAATAAATAAATCACGCAGTAATTAAGTTTAGCTTTCAGTTTAATAAAAAAAAACATAATTAGCTGTCATTTTGAAATAAGTAGGTTTGACTTGGTAGTAAGGGAGATTCATCTTGACTAAAGCTTAGTTTACACGATTGGAAGATTTTTCACTATTGGCAGATTTTTCGCAAAACATGTTAATCAATTTGTCAATTGTCACCTAATTGGATGCTATTGTAAGCCTTTTGACAATTCGCTCAATATTGGAAGATATTCCAATCGTGTATACTTAGCTTACGGAAGATTTTTCTTGGCTCGATTTTCAGTCAATTTTCCAATAATCTTGCCTTAATTGGAAATCATTTTTTTCGCAACTGTCCAGTCAAATATTAGAAACTTGCCTTGTCTATTATGTCATCTGAACCTGTCCAATATCTTATAAAATGGCGTTGTTATGAAAAAGTTAGTTTTATTGCCTTTAAAATGGCCAAAACAAATTTCCTTCAAATTAAGGTAATTTTATTGGAAAGTTGACTGGAAAGTTAGTCAAGAAAAATCTCCCTAACTATTAAGTCAAGTCAACTTATGTTATAATGACAATTGATTATGTTTTTTCATTCAGCTGAAATCTGAACTTTATTACTCTATGATTTATTTGTTTTCTACAAAATTCCATTTAATGTTTTGTGTTAAAGGATTCCTTGTCAAATTGGAAAAGAAATAAGTAATATTTCTTTAAAATACAAAATGAAAATCGTGAAGGACTTGTAACTTACCTGAGGAGTGTTTGATTTCTTGACTTGATAATAAGAAAGTTATTTCTTGATCTTGACTAACTTTCCAATAATATTGCCCTAATTGGTTGGAGGGCAATTATTTGGCAGCTGGTCAATCAGATACTAGAAACTTATCTTGCCTTCAAGTACCTTATATGTAATCTGAACCTATCCAATGGCTGTGTTCACACACACACACGAATACCTTTTTGTTGGGGTTTAACGTGTAAAGGAACAGCTGATCCAAAACAGCTGAGATGTCAAAAAAGGAATTCAAGTGTAATCGAGAATTTCTTATACATAGATATCTGACAGAACAGGTGATTCAACAAATGGCTTAATTTAAACGAACCTTAAAATTGATTTCAAAATTTTACGTTTTTTGGTAAACAGGTCATAAATTATTAAACTTATGTATCCATTGAAAACTTTGTTTTACAATAATTATGTACCTCGAGACCTAAATGTTTGCCTGCTTTTTGTGAACAGCTGTGAGTTGTTTTTATTTTTTGCCAGCTATCTATATACCTATCTATATATTTGGTAACTAACTCGTTCACTAAGAGATGTAAAAATTCACCTATCCAGGATACCAAAAACACTCTAATAAAGATATAAATCCTCGGTAGCCATCTTAGTTTGCCTACAAACTAAACCGGAAATCGGACTCATAAACTCTCATGTCAAATTGTCAATTTTCAATCAATCAAAAATATCGTACACCGTCTAAATATATAAATTGGGTGGTGAAACAGTTTATAGAAAACTACGGCCTTGTGACTTACAACTCTCAACCATTCCTGTGTGCGAGCCATTTCAGGAATGGAAGGGACTTTAGTTTTATGCCGAATCCGAACAAATAATTTGAGAAAGCACTTTTCCTGACAAGAATTGCTCTTGGAGGATTTGTCAATTCCTCGTTAGTGGTAGTACATTTGAAAAAAGCTTTAGGTAGCACAGGCAGGGATTGAACCCAAGAACTCTAGCATGACAGTCCTGGCGCAATAACCATCATGCAACCGGCACTACATCTTGCATCGTCTAAGACTAATAATATTTAAGACCAATTATTTCAAATTACGAACATATGGTATTTTTGCTCTTTTAGTAACAATGCGTTCAATCTTGTGTTGCATGGGCTATCCTGGATATGTCAATTTCTTGATACCTAAATTGAGATAGCTGTCAAAAAATTAAAAAAAACCTTCATCTGTTCACAAACAACGGACATATGTACATTTGGAAACACCAATTTTAATGGGAAATTTTAATAATTCACCGGATTTGTCATTGTTATATAATTTTTGAATTCAAGATAACTTTAAATTTAACCAAATGTTAAGAAAAAAGAGCTTAAAGACCCAAACAGGGCATTTTATACCTAATATTGGTGTCTTTTTAGAATACTGTCATATGGAGAGTATTAAATACATACATATGTATATTCGGATTCGATTTTCTCTTTGCCTAGATGATCTCACTACATTTTTACCTGTTGGAATTAGTTTTTCCGGTGCCACAATTAAAGCATTGTTATATGCAGATGATGTTGTCATATTTGCAGAGACTCCAAATATGTTGCAAATAATGATAAACAAACTCCAATCATATTGTAACCTATGGAATCTGACTGTTAATACCAATAAATCGAAGGTAATGATATTTCGCAACGGAACAGGATGATATGCAAGAGAAGAAAAATGGAAATGGGAAAATGTAGATCTTGAGGTGGTGAGGGAGTATAAATATTTAGGGGTATAATCATAACGCCATCACTATCTCTACAAAAACATTTAAAGGCAAGGCTAATCGAAGCAAAAAAAGCTATCAACTGCAACTGGAAAGGAGTCTTAAGTAAGAAGCATATTGCCCCAAGCACAAAGTTTAAACTATTTGAGGCCGTAATGCGATCGATATTATGCTATGCTGGCCAGGTATGGGGATTTCAGGTAGAAAAACTTTTAAGATATGTTATTAAAAAAATGTTCTGGCTCCCAGAAAATACACCTACCTATATGTTGCACCTAGAAACAGGAGTGGCACCACTCTATATCTTCACATTGAAGATGCATCTGCAATATATATTTGAAGTTATAGAGCAACCAAACCATCGGCTACCTAACATAATCGTTAGACATCTGCTTTCTAGGAAATCCCAGTTCTTTGAAGAGTGAACTCGACTTGGTCTTGAACATGACATCCAGTTGCTAGAATCAGGTATAGAGGATTGGAAAACTTTATGCCCACTATTGCTTGGAAAAAATTGAAGCATCATTTTTTGCAAAATTTGGAGAGTCGGCTCAACAAAGTGAGTCCCGAATCCTATATGGACAATTAAATTACGACATGGGTGTGAACAATTATTTCGACGATCGATATCCTATCAGTACAATAGCCTTAATTTTCAAAACCAGAGGGGAATTGTTGCGTTGAAATTACCAACCACACGGCTCAAACGACAACACTCGGTGCACATTATGTAATCTCCAAGAAACCGAAAATGTAACGCATTTCCTAGGAAGATGCCCTATCCTTCAGACAATCCGACGCGCTTTCTGGGGAAAAAACGTCCTCAACAATGATGATATCATTTTAATTCTCAATGGTGAAAACTGGACAGCATTGTCCAGTTTCGTTCAC
Organism: Eupeodes latifasciatus; assembly: GCA_920104205.1. Taxonomy (NCBI): domain Eukaryota; kingdom Metazoa; phylum Arthropoda; class Insecta; order Diptera; family Syrphidae; genus Eupeodes; species Eupeodes latifasciatus. Next base: position 14,573,663 of record OV049924.1, on the reverse strand, counting down.
ACGGGCGGCGCTGAACTATTGAAAACAAATTATCAACCAAGCTTTTTAAAAATGATCGAATACCTCATTCAATTTTCTTTTTGACATTAAAACTATAATTATAATAATTAATATACTATAATTATAATATATTTATGTCTTTGTATATAAATTTAAACTCCTTTTTTCTGGCGGACGGCAAAAGCCAATGCTATACTTTGTGAATTTTTAAAACAAATATGTAAATCAATTTTCTGCTTAATAAAATCATACATTTTACTACTACTACTATACGGATTCGAAATTTTCATAGAATATTTTTGAAAATATACATAAATGTTCAAAAACAACCCATCCTTTAAGTTAGGTATTTAACGAATATTGAACACAAAAACTCATCTTCTGATTCAGCTTTAAGAATTTGAAATTGAGTAACAACTTTTTCCAACTTGAGTTCGTGTAGAGAATATCCAATAAGGTCTCTTATTTATTTTCTCTTTATTTCAAAATAGATTTTGTTAAAATAATTTAATATTAAAAATTGTTTTCTATGGTTTGAGTTTTAGAAATACCTTTTTTAATTGTATTTCATAAAATCAAAAAAGCATACCGATTTTTGAACACTATTATGAAATTACTAAGAAATCGTAAGGATTTAAAGTCATTGTTTATACTATTGAACTCTATAAACTTCATAGTTTGAACACTCCCCTTCTCCCTTGAATCCGACGTTGCATGAATAATATACATACATATTTAGGGAATAAAGTGGACTTTAAATAAATAGAATTTCCATAATCCAAACAATCAACAATTAAAATAATTTATTGAAATTGTGAAATCGTATAATTAATCATGTCCGGAGTTGATTGAACCGTTATCCTCTTAAAATATTTTAACATCTCTTAAGTAAATATGAACTGTATTAAATTACTGTATTATCACGACGCGGGTATATAATCCGTTTTTTTTTTTTCTTATACTCGTATGTATATATGAACCTAAATGAAAGATTTAAAAATATATTATTTCCCTTTCTCAAAGTATTTATTATTATCTATCAAAAATAAAAAAATGTTTATTTGCATTGTATAAATAAAATCAGATCACGACGACAAAAGGCCCAAGACGGAGTAGGTACCTAATAGTATTGACCGCAAATTATATTATATTTAGAAAAACAACAAACAAAATATTCGTATCAAGTGATAATTCTTTTATATTGATATTCTTATCAATTTTCTTATTGTGTCTGGACATTGAGATGAAAGATGAACTAATCAATTAATTAATGTCAAATATTTGCACTAAGCGTTGTACTTAGATTAACCGCTAAGCAAACAACTTCAATCATTCATAGAACAAAACATAATTCAGTTAATTTGATAAATAGATTTAAAAATTTTAAAATAATTACCTGAAGTAACCAGCGCCAAAGTAACAGCAAACACACAAAGCGACCTCATTGCAAAAAAGAGGATTTGATAGTAAAATTATTAAGTTGAATAGTTTTTTTTTAAACAACTATAATTTTTTTTTATTTGCTTAGAATATTATTAAAAACAATTTAAAATAAAATATTTAAATCTTAAGTCTTCTTCAAACGAGAGCTAGACAGCAACTGAATTTTTAGAGAATTAAATGCGGTCTTATTCCACAACAATTCAGATTCAGAGTTCACTTCTATCGCAAATCAAAATCACAATTCTCAAACCTCAGCTCAACTGATCTTTTACTTTTATAGAGCAGAGTGCAGAGAATTTGCGGGATCATTTATAGGAGTACAAAAATTAATTGATTGCAAGTCCCAGCCGTGGATTGAGTTAAGGGAGACTAGGGCAAATTGAGCATATTTTGTTTATAGGACAAAAAGTAAGCATTCACCTTTGGAACTTCTGGAATGTATTTTTCCTTAAAAGTAATATTTTTAGATAAACGACATTTAAATTTGTGCAAACAAAAAATGAATTTATGCACTGAACCTTTAGTTCCGAGTTGGGAATCCTTCTTCCCATTCGGATACAATATTTAGTTCCTATTTTAAATAAATTTAACATATTTATATTGGCAGATCAAGGATCCAAATCTCTCGTCTAAAGCACTTTTCACATGAGCACGACCAACGACCAACGAATGAACGAATATTCATCGATTTTGACATTTCTTTCACATGAGAGTTTTTAATTCGTCGCACAGCCAAACACCATTCACCACCGAAACCAAAACAAGAATGATTTTTTTAGGTTTAGTACGCGTGATTATTTTATTAGTTGCGAGTGTGGATAATGTGGAACGCCAATAAAGTTTGACAGTTCGTGTCAACTACAATTTTTTTCGCGACGAATAAATTTGTTTTCTTCAATTTATTAATATATGATATTGAAAAGTAAAAGTATGCATCATAAATCAAATAGAAACTATATTGCTATCGTTTTGTTAAGAATTTGTGTGGAAATATGTCTTCAAACGTATATAAACTCACATTTTGTAATTCATTCGTCGTTCGTTGGTCCCGCTCATATGTGAATGCTGTTAAATCAGCATATTTCATCTAAACAAAAACAAACTGCTATCTGCTGTTGACTCTCTTAACGCAATTCTGGCTATTAAAAACAACAAAAACCAGTTGCCAATCATTCAAGCTCTTAGAGCCCATCTCTGCTCAGAATGTCCACGTATTTATTAACTTCCCATAGGAAGTTATTGTAATGGGTCCGATTTGTCAAATTGAAAATTTTGACATTTCTCGACGTTTCAAGGTCCCTAGAGTCGAAATAAAAGATTTTTAGAAAGATGTCTGTGCGTGCGTGTGTACGTACGTCCGTACGTCCGTACGTTCGCGACGTTTTTTCGTCGTCCATAGCTCAAGAACCAGAAGAGATATCGACTTCAAATAAATTTTGTTATACAGATAATAAGGCAGAAAGATGCAGAAAGGGCTCTCAAGAAAATTGCGTGGGTGGTTTTTTTACCATAGCAGTTTAAAAAAAAGGTGAAAATTTTGGTTAACCCTAAATATCTCATGAACCAATGACGCTAGAGACTTGAATTAAATTGTATTTTATATATTGTAATGTGATACAAAACAATTATATTTTTGGAAAAAAAATCAATTAACGGTTTTTTTATAAATCAAAAAAACTGAAAAAAAAAAAATTGTCACTTCGAAAATTTTACGACTAAAATATGATTTCATCTCCAAAACAATTTTGTGCAACGAAGAATAATGTTTTTGACATCTGATAAAATTTTGAGAAAAATCGAATTGACAGTTTTTTTACAAAAAATAATAACCTAAAAAAAAAATAAAAAAAAAGTTGGTAAAAATTGAGTTTTGACTCAAATATCTTTTCAAGACTTTGAGATATTGGCTTTAAACTACTTTTATCTTTCAAAAAATATTATTTTCAACATTCAGTCAAATTTTGAAAAAAATAGAATTGACAGTTTTTTTACAAAAAATTAAAAACCGAAAAAAAAAATTAACAAAAGTTGGTAAAAATTAATTTTCGACTTAAATATCTTTTCAAAAATTTGAGATTATGGCTTCTAACTAATTTTAACTTATAAGAAATAGTGTTTTCAACATTAGGAAAAATTTTGAGAAAAATCGAATTGACAGTTTTTTTACAAAAAATAAAAACCTAAACAAAAGAATTAATAAAAGTTGGTAAAAATTGATTTTCGGCTCAAATAGCTTTTCAAAAATTAAATATATTGGCTTCAAACTTATTTTATTTCACAGAAAATATTGTTTTTTATATTCAGTAATTTTTTTATAAAAATCCAACGGTCCGTTTTTTCATAAAAAAAATAAAATCTACAAAAAATAGAACGTAAATTTGGTAAGAATTGATACATTTAGACAAACTTTTAAGCAAGACAAATCGATAGACGGGATGGGAAGTTATCAGTGTGGGTCGCATCCCAGCCTCTTTTTTAATATGGTCACCAGGACATGAAGGAATTCCAGGGAATGAAAAAGCAGACGCTGGTGCACGCCAAGCAACTATAATGCCTCTAGAATACAAAATACCACCATATGGATTCATTCTTTCAAGCTTATTCAAGAGGAATCAGAGAATCGTTGGAATCAATCAAAATCATTTCTGAGAACACATAAGCCAAATTTATCACCTAAAACCTATAACAAAGACTTAAACCGATCTCAAGCAGTACAGATTTCTCGATTGAGACTAGGCCACACAATGTTTAACAAATCGCAACTCTTTAAAAAAGAAGGCCCACCATTATGCAACTTTTGCAGAGAACAACTAACAGCTAAACATATTTTGCAATGCTGCAGAATAACAAAGGAACATTTCAGGGGAAACGTTCCCAGCATCAAAGAATAATTAGATCCTTCAGTACATCGCAGTACTTCAAAATTGTTTCCGTTATTAGCAAAGCATAAAGTTCAAATTTAAAATATATGTAATATCATTATCTTTACACACTCTACTAATGTAACAACTACTCATGTAATAAATTAATAAATTCATTATATTTAATATTAAAAATTGTTAATAAAAAATAATAATTAATGTATATATTTAACTTATATAGATAAAAATATATGTATTTGAAATATTAATATATAAACCTTAAGAAAAATGTATTATCAGTAACCGCCATATGGGCATAGTATAACCCGGCGTTATAACCCGGAGAATGTAAATTTATTTATATTGAATCCTTTGAAAATAAAATAAAAATAATTTAAAACCCAATGATATGAAAATAAAAGAGAAAACTGACATATTCAAATGAAAAAGTGATTGATTTTCCTTTTTTAATCATCTTAAATTTTGTACGATATCGTATTCAACAATATCGTATTTGTCTTTCGCTTTCCACTCAGAAAATGATAAAATAAAAGTTTGCTTTTAGGAGAAACAAATATATGTACGAAAAATATTTGTGGACAGAAAAAAGAGACTATTGTTAGGGAACAGAATTTCAAAATACCTAAAAGTAGGCTTAATAGAATTTCAATTGAACTTGTTACACTGGTCAACAAGGTTTTGTTCTACTTGTCTTACTTTATCTTTAAAAACACCATTTTTAACACATGTATTTCGAGAGAACATAATATTAATAGAATGAAGTATTGCTTTTGGGTAAGAAAATGAACGTAAATTTAATGAAGAAACCAATTATAAATTTATTTTGGTTTTAAAAGAGAAAGTGAGTAAAACAATTGGGGTTTTTCTTAAAAAAAAATTAATTTCTTTTTGATTTAGGAACAAGTAAAAGCTATCACTGATTTTTATAACTGAAACAGTTTAGTGAAAATTTGGTGGCAGGATTGTTATGTCGGTAATTTGGCTAGTTTGTATTTTTCATGATTTCTGAGAATATTTTTAGTCTAGGCTTGACAGTGGTTTTTATGCATTCTTTCTTTAGGGTTTTCTCGCAAGCATAAGACTGAAAAGAAAACGTATTGGAAATCTTTTGATATTTAAGTATACGTATATGATTCTTTTGGTTATGGTTAACAGGAAAAAAGTTATTAAGGAATTAATTTGCAAAATTCTGTTAAAAAGTGTTAAAATGCGTCTGGCAAGGGGAAGGCTGAAAGCAAAACGTCTTGCACACACATTTTTAGAATCAGGGGAATTTGTCTGATATTTTGGTATATGATTCTTTTGGTTATGGTTAATAGGAAAAAAGTTATTAAATGATTTAAGTCGAAAAATTCTGTTAAAAAGTGTTAAAATGCGTCTGGCAAGGGGAAGGCTGAAAGCAAAACGTCTTGGACACACATTTTTAGAATCAGGGGAATTTGTCTGATATTTTGGTATATGATTCTTTTGGTTATGGTTAATAGGAAAAAAGTTATTAAGGGATTTAAGTTGAAAAATTCTATTAAAAAGTGTTAAAATGCGTCTGGCAAGGGGAAGGCTGAAAGAAAACCGTCTTGGAAACACATTTTTACAATCAGGAGAATTTTTCTGATTTTTTGATGTATCATTCATGTGGTTATCACTTCGACCCAAAAAGTTGATTTTCGCGCATTTTGGCGGCCGTCTGGCAAGGGGAAGGCTGAAAGCAAAACGTCTTGGACACACTTTTTTGACATCAGGGCACCATCCCCTTTTGTTTATATATCACTTCGACCCACGGCTGAAAAAAAAAACTGCCAGACGGTTGAATTTGGCATAATGTTGCGTATACACATACATGTATATATATTTTGGTTATCACTCCACTCCCAAAATTTGCTGCCGGCTCTTAGACTATTATATTCTATTCTCAGAATTCTGACAAGACACTTTTATGAAAAAATTGGTTTATAACAGGGTATTCATTTTGCGGTTTCAAAAGTATATGGCTGGAATTCGACATCTGTCAAAATAAGGTGTAAAACCAGTTTTTTTTTTTAGTTGAAAGTCTGAAATTTACGAAAATGGATCGCTTAACTATCGCAAACGGCATACAAATTTTTAGAACCTACTACAAAAATAGAAAAGACTGGATAACAGATCTTGTAAGGCCTATGCATCAACGTTTCCCTCGTACCACTGAAAATATCGCTGATGTAAGTGAAAGTGTTGCTGAAGACCCGAATGTGTCGATTCCTTGTCGTTCTCAGGAATTAGGACTGTCTTAAGGCACATTATGGCGTATTTTGCATTTGAATCTACACCTAAGTCCATATAAAGTCGAGCTCACACAACACTTGATATTTCAAAAGCATTTGATAGAGTTTGGCATCAAGCTCTCTTATCGAAAATGCGTGCATTTGGTATTGATGAATCCCTTCTTCGTTGGGTTAGAAATTACCTTTCAGACCGTTCAATTCAAGTAGTATTGGACGGGTTCAAATCTGATATTCACAAAATAAACGCTGGTGTGACCCAGGGCTCCGTTTTGTCTCCGACGATGTTCCTTATTTTTATAAATGATCTTTTGTCTGAAACTTCTAACCCACTAAATTGTTTCGCGGATGACAGTACCCTCAGCTTTTCATATTCGTTTTTAGATTCTCATCCTTGTCCTTCGGATGTGGAACTTCAACGGCAGCGTATGATAAGCTCATTAAATTCTGATCTCGACAGCATTGTACAATGGGGAATCAAAAACCGTTTAGAATTTAATGCTTCGAAAACTCAATGCTGTCTACTGTCACAAAAGCGTAACCCTCCCCCAATGCCACTATCCATGAGTGGTACTTGCATTGAGGAGACTGAACAGCTATCAGTCTTAGGTATGTGCATTACAAACCACTTATTGTGGAGTGATCACATATTTGACATCGCCAAAAATGCTGCTAAGTGTTTAGGTTTTCTCCGACGATGCAAGAAGTTTTTTACCCCTTCTGATCTGGCTATAATTTATAAAGCCTATATTCGTCCAAAACTTGAGTACAATTCCCATATTTGGGCAGGTGCTCCTATAACCCACTTGAGTCTCTTGGACAGAATTCAAAAGAGAGCTCAAAAAATGATAGGTGACCGTTGTCTAATTGAAACTTTTGCATCTCTCGAGCACCGTCGCAAGGTTTCATGTCTCTCATTATTTTATCGCTACTTCCATAAGCAATGCTCTAATGAAATAGCCAGCTGCATTCCTCCCCTCAAACGATTCAACCGTAATACTCGTTCTTTTAGGAATGCCCATCAGTTTACCCTTGAGCCCAATTTCGGACGTACTATTAAGTACAGAGATTCTTTTTTTAGTCGCACTACACGAATGTGGAATGCTTTACCAGACTCAATATTTCCCACTCATTACAATGTACAGGCATTCAAAACCAATGTGCATCGGTATCTCCTTTCAAATCCTATCCTTCCTTCCTAATTACTCGCACTGTGTATAATCATTATAAGGGTATTCATATCCCCTTGAGTGCGCGTACAATATAAAAAAAAAAAAAAACTGAAGCCAGCTGACCATCCACAAGATCGTAGATACGTCGAATGGGTGCTTGAACAACAGGCAATATCGTATTTGGGGTTTTGAGAATCCTCAAGTAATTGAAGAGAAGACATTATATCCACAAAAAATCACTGTTTGGAGCACTTTTTGGTCCGGAGGTGTGATAAGACCTTACTTATTCGAAAACGACGATGGAACGACTGTCACCGTCAATTCGGAGTAATTCCTCGTCGTGGCGATATCAACTGGCCACCAAGATCATGCGATTTCACACCGCTGGACTTTTTTTTTTTTGTGGGGCTTGAGCACTTAAAAACCAACATTCGTCAAGTTATGGCTGAGATATTGCCCAATATGTGCCAAAAAGTGGTTGAAAATTACCTCAAAAGAATCGATGCTTGCAACAATTCGCATGGTGGTCATTTAAGTGATGTAGTTTTTAACACATAATTTCAAGGTACAAACTTTATAATAAAAAGAATTATAATGACAACAAATATTTTAGATGTTTTTTTCATTAACGTTTATCTTTGAAACCGCAAAATGGATAACCCTGTAGCATTTATTTTATTTTGACAGATGTAAATGAAGTGAACAGTAATGAAGCAGGATCTGACAAAAAAAAGTCTGCGTTTCTTTTAAGCTCTGACATATCTTGTATTTTTTATTTTCGCACCCTAAACTAACTTCAAATCTGCTCAGTGAGCTCAGAACAAAAAGAAACAGCAAACGAAGTAAAACAATGAGGTTTAATTAATTCGAATTTTAAAATGTAAACGCCCCATAAAACGAATTGTCAAATATTTATGTATATATTTTGAGGTTATTAATTTTTTCCTTGGACTTGGCAAGTACAAAATTATTGAAATTTCTTCATCTTTCTAAATTTCATTGATATTTCGAGCTATTTCTTATCGGTCTAAATTTAAATCTAAAGTGATTTTTGACAGCATATTTGACGAATGTGAACGCTTATTATTTCGATCCATCACATTATATCCAAATCCATATCCAAAGCAACTTCAGTGATTTTTTCTTTCGTTTGATTTTGACAGTTCTTGGTTGAGTTTATAAGCACAACTAGTTATGAATAGAAAAAGTGCTATACCACAGTTCTACGCTGACATATACTTAGAAATTATAACTTTTAGTGACGTGAATTTTGGAATACATTTTCAATTATTTTATTCACATATCTTGTTCAGTTATTTTCCCGCTTTCTTCCCCGTTTGATCACATTTTATATGTCAGATATTGGCGTTTGTGGTTTTTGAGAGCTGAACATTTTAACGAAAATTTTATTTTAATCGGAACAACTTTTGTAATTAGTTGTTTTTTCATTAACAAATATGTAAGTTATTGAAGTACATATTCACTTATTTATCACAAAATTCAAACGTTTTGTTTAAAATGGTCTGAACACTCGGAAACCATTTCCTGAACGAAAAAACTAATACAACTTTGAAGCTTGGAACACACTGAACAGAAAAAGAAACACTGTTTTTAGTTTGACAGTTTAGGGTATGTTCAGATACAAAAAAAAGAAAAATTTCTATTCACAAAGCAAATCAAGTGAAAATTTGACAGTTTGTTCAGGTACAAGAAAAACAAATTCCAAATTGAAATATTCCTCGCTTGTATTTTTTTTAATTCAAAATTTGTAGGTAATTGCATAGTTCACGACCTTTCTTAAACATTCCGGATGTGGAATCGACTTGAATAATGTTTATCTAGTGTCATAAAAAGCTAGTTATATGTAGCTACTAGCTTTTATTGAAATCAATCCAGGAAAATGTTTCAATGTAAATTTTACTGCTTTCACTTTTGATTAGATAATCAAACTTAAATGTACTGATTATTTAAAAATCCCTTAAAATTTTTGTTGAGAATATAGCACTTTTTTAATTATTTTCGTTAAAAATGTATTTTCTATACTCATCAGGGGAATTCGTTTTCCAGAACAGCTGATTATAATCATTCTACTAATTTGTTCTTCAATGATAGTCGTAACTGGCATCTGAGCTAAGAACGCACTGGAAAAACTTACATAATTGTATCTCTCCACACAAATTTTCGAAATTTCAGCTAATCGTTTGTGAACCTGTCAAAATACTCCAAACATTATTTTTCCGGTAAAATAATGTGGACACCTTTGTCTGACTGTTGACAACTTGCCTGAAACTGAAACAAAAACTTAAACCAAAATCTGTCCAGGGAAAAAATTTTAAGTGTGAAAAAAAGTTTTTTCCTAACTTAATTCAAAAGTAATACAAACTACGTCACACATAAGGAAAAATTAAATCCAATTATTTTAAGAAAAAGTTTATTTTTTTTTATTAAACTTAAATATTCAGATATGTAAAATTTTATATTTACAGACTAGATAATAACTAATATTCTTTTTACAAAAAAAGTAATATAAACTTGAGTATTATTTGTTTCTTTATTTTAATATTTTACAAATTACAAATTTTCTAAAAAAATAATAATATCAAAACTTTGGTAACGAAAAAATTAATATTTCCTATTTCCGTAATTAGGAAATTTATATCTACATTTTGTTTAATCTTTCATATTTACAATATTTAAATTTACGCTAATATCACAATAATTTAATGTTTATTTTAAAATAATTGTGCATTATACAATAAATACACAATAAATCTTCATATTCGCAACACTAAAATTTTAAACAAAAGAAAATGAAACTACAACAAAAATGTATTGGCACCTTGAATTCACATGATCATCATACTCTAAAGAAATAAACAAAATAAATTAAATAAACTTATTCGCTAAACTTTAAACTAAAAACGTTTTCTGTCTAAAACTTAATATAATCCACATAATAACAATATACTTTGACAATACATTCCACACAATGGCGGCACTTTCCACAGTTGGCTGAACCATATTGGCAACTGTCAATGCACTAAGTGCCAAATTCGTTGTGACTCGATGGCTCTGGGATTGAATGAGAGTTGCAATTTTCTGAGCCTCTCTGGAGCAGGCTTCAATTTGAATTTCAGTGGGATGGGCTTTTCGTGGAACTATGGCTACGAAAATGTCAACTTCCATTGTGAGGAAGCCTGTCAATTGGCACTCGGATATTTGGATTAATTCATCTAAGGCTCTGAGTATACTTCGCAAGGTTAGAAGTTCCATGTTTTTCCCCTTGAGGGCGTACAAAGCCCGATCGACTTGCTTGCGGGAGTAGATTACTCGGAATGCACCGGAACATATGGGACAGCAGGCTCCAGGTGGAATTATATTTCGACAATGAGGAGATGGCTGTGGTGGACACTTGAATAACTTACAACGACGTCCCATATCGGAGGCTAGAATGCCTACTTCTCTACATGGTCCTTTATAGTCTACCAGGATATAGTCCGCCCATGCTTCACACTCATTCCTATAGGTGGCGCCATTGATGCCGCATACGGGGCCCTTCCATGAACATGTCTCGAAACACGATCCAAAGTGAGCTAGTTGGCTTTTCGCACTCAACAAATGACAGGCCGAGGGGTACGTCACGCGCCTTGTATCACAAACTGGCCGGCCGGAATTCAGGCAGTCAGAAGTTAAATTTACTGTAAAATAAAAAATTGAATTAACGTTGGCCAAATGAATTGTTTTGTTTAACTTACCACAACGATATTGTAAGCAAGGCCTATGCATTACTGAGAGACAAATTTTCCGATCTTCCACACACTTTGATCCCATGGGGCACGTATAAGCGCCTTCCTTGCATGGGTTCCATGAGGTACAAGCTCCAAACTCGATATCACTGTCCTGAAGGCCAAGACACTTCGCAACACAGGCTGAATGATATGTATTTCCGTTCTTCCCACAAACGGGCACATAATGAGTGGCGCAGTTGCATGGCAGACTGGTGAAAGATTGATCAGAAATTCCTGGAATGCGGCACTGCTTTTTTGTGCATGTTATTTCTCCCGCGAAGCAACTACAGATGTTGCACTCTAAATACACTGACACTCCGTGCTCTATCCCTCGCCCTCCTAAGCTACAAGAGTCATAAGAAAAGTTTGGCAGCGGTTGACAGTGTTCAATTCTCCCGTTGGAGCCACATCGGCAGACTTTGAAGCTTCCTCGTTGATTGGGAGAAACTGGAATTCGCACGTAGGCTCCGAATGGAACGATGTAAGCGGAGGCTTCACCCAAAGCACATCCGGGAATACACTGGTACTTTGTGCTCTCGTTTCTATTCGGAAGACAAGCCTCGGTGGAGTTGCAGGGATGCCCCTTGCAGGGCTCGGTAATTCCATGGTGTCCCCCTGTTTCAAGTGGAGCATCACTGGGCTCGAGGTAAGGCTTGAGGGAAACACACGGACCTTCTTCCCCTTCAGGGTGTAGTTGAGAGCATATGGCATCAACGTTGATTCCCGTACTAACCCTGGACCAGTCCATGCACTCGCTCAGAATCTCATAACAGTCTTCTCGGCAGATGTGATTGTAGTGCTTGACGCGGGTGCAAGGTTTGATTTGTAGAGTGCAGGCAATTGCCCTCCATTTTTCGGGAGAGCATTTCGAAATATTTCTGATTGGGAGATTGGTTCCAGGGAGACTGACATATCCTCGAAGAGTCCACATAGCAACATCAGATCGAGCAGCCATGTCGGCGTGGGAGTGGCAGCTCCGGAAAAGCTCTGTAGGTCGATTGTTAAAGTTCGTGCAAAAGGACAGTCCATCGCAACCGAGCTCACAAGGCTCATCGACCTCGTCGATGCACTGACGAAGTTCCAGTTCGTTGGGTTGCATAAGACAATCTACATCAAATGACCCCCTGGTAGTCGTCCAGTCGTTGGAGAAAGTCTGCACACAGAGGCGTCGGCATTTGGGCGCTATCGCCTTGTGACAACAGTGCAACTTCGCTGAATCGATTCCTATCTGATTGATCTGGGAGACTTCGTTTGACGTTGATGTTGGAATGTAAACTTTCTTTCCAGCTGACAGAAAGCACTGCCACAATGGATCGTGTGGCAGGGGTGGCCCACAGCCACCAGCTTCCAATTCGTCAATGATAACATCGGTACTTTCGCCATTCTTCAAAGCTTGACGACATGTCGTGCGGCATTTCTCCTCCGTTGAAAACTCACAACATGGAAGATCTTAAACGGAAATTGGCAGTTATAGGACGGTTCATTTTAAACGCAATGTGATGAATATATTAACTTACATATCTGTGAATCTGTAATCGGCGTCATGTCGGTAAAATTCTTCACACACTTCAATACGTCTAAATTCTTCTCGCCGCATGTTTGATTCAAAAGCCTTCGGTTGGCTTTCTTTTGCGGTGAATGTGGTTCGAATATCTCTCGGCAGGCCTGAAATATCAAAAGAAAAGAAAAAAAACATTGAAGTCAGAAATGTCACCTTAGCTTCAGCCTACAGCCTCAAACAAATTTATTATACCTGAAGGCACTCCGAAGTCCTAGAGTTGCCACAACATCGATCTCCCGCTTCTTGGCGTTCGAAACACGAAAACATATGCTGTTCGTCGCTTTGGCGGCATGCATAAATCAATTCCTCAGTAGATGATGATGTTGCACAAGCGTTCCGGCATCTTGGTGACATACCCAGGGAGCAGCACCGTCGCCCCGACCACTGTGATCCACGTTGGACGGCTGATTATGGTGCACATACAAAGAGAAGCAAAATAAATGCGTGTGTTAAATACTTAAGCTCTCTATATGAGTCTAAAGTCTATGTTAAGCGAATGAGGCAAGGCATGGCAAGGAAAGGCGAGGGTAGATTGATCTCTATAACGATCGATAGTGTCACATTGAAGCGTGAGGAGATTATATAGCATGCGCCAATATGTCTAATGCACAAATGTCAGATTAATCGGGTGGAATTTAATTGATTGTCCATATGGTCAATTTGTTGGCATATATAGCGCCGCGCCGCACCGCCACCGCCAATCGCGTCGTTGCTTTTAACTAACTCAAAGCAGCCTATTCGTAGTTGAACTATTAGGTTTTTATCTTCTTCTTTGATGGAAGAAGATGCAAGCACAAGCAGAGGGCTTTCAAATTGGATATCGTCCAACGTCCAACCAAATGTGAAACAGAGGCATCGATTAAGGGAATATAGTTTTACATATCAAAAGTTCATTGCATATCGGATTTTTGCTTTGATCTTTTGCAGAAATCTATTTTTGATAAAGGAACTTTTGAAGTGGAATTAATTGTTTTTAACTATGGCGTTGCGCGGTGGTGCGGTATCTTTCTTAAAGGTATAATGAGTGATGTTAAGGAATGCAGAACACATTTTCTATGCAAGACTAAAGAATTAGCAAAGTGACTCAGTATATGTATACTTGAGGCTATGCTCTAAAGGTCTTGAGATTAAATATTTGGTGCATCAGAATTTTAAAATACTTTAATGAAAGAAGAACATACGTTTCATTACTCACTGTGTGAGTTGAAAAGCTTTTTGTGTTTAAGCGTCTAAACGCAGTTGTGATTTTTGTTATTGCATTTTACACATATAGAGGTCATTAATGAGTTCACATAAAGAATGCAGCTGCAGTGAAAGTTTTTTTCTGACGCTTTCTGTTTTCGAAGACAAAATTGAAAATTGATATTTTGCAGCTTTTTTTTAGATTCATTGGTTCGTAACAGTGTTGTTTCAAAAACACAATTACGTTGCTTGTAATTACCTCGCATTTAGATATTAAAAAAAAGACTAAATGACTTTCAGGCGAAATTCAAGAAATTAGTAATTTTAAGTTTGCGAAAGATATCTTGGAAAAAAGAAAATTGCAAAATATTTTGCGATGCAAAAAGTATTTTACCTTCTAAAAGAAGCCAGCTGACCATTCCCAACTTCGTAGATACGCCGAATGGGTGCTTGAACCACAGGGGTGGATGGCGATTTCTAACTCGGTGGCATTTCTAACTCGGTGGATATGTTAAAAAACAAAATTATCGTATTGGGGGTTCTGAGAATCCTCAAGTAATTGAAGAGAGGCCATTACTTGTACATCCACAAAATGTCACTGTTTGGAGCGCTCTTTGGTCCGCAGGTGTGATTGGACCTTACTTCTTTGAAAACGACGATGGAACGACTGTCACCGTCAATTCGGGCCGTTATGGTCACATGATAACCGACTTTTTTTTGCCTGCTATTAAAGAATAAGACTTGGAGAATATGTGGTTTCAACGAGACGGTGCCATATGCCACACAACTCCAGCGTATATGGAATTATTGCAAGAGACATTTCCTGGCCGCGTAATTTCTCGTCGTGGCGATATCAACTGTTCACCAAGATCATTGCATCGGCCACATAATCAAAAGAGTAGCTTGCGGGGAAATCAAATGTCAATTTTGACATTTATTTCTTTAGGTGGCGCAACAGTCCGTTGAGAACTAGGGCCTAGTGATTTACGACTCTCAACCATTCCTATGTGCGAGTAATGTTGTCAGGAATGGAGGGGACCTACAGTTTTAAGCCGATTCCGAACGGCTAATTTGAGAAAGCACTTTTCATGACAAGAATTACTCTTGGAGAATTTGTCAATTCCTCGCAAGAGGCAGTACCCGTGAAAAAAAACTAGATGGCACAGACAGATATCGAACCCAACACCTCTAGCATGAAAGTCCAACGCACTAATCATCATTCCACGGGCACTACATTTCTACTGCAGTAGAATTGTCAAAAAAACTATTCTAAATTAACTCGCAACTCATTCAACGCATTCTGTAATAATAAATGTTTATGGTTGCAAAACAGAAATCATTTAGTAAACCCCCACAAGCATTTTGTTGTTGTACGGTTTGGGCAATATTGCCAACCCATTGGACGTTAAAACTTTTTTGGGTCTTATGAAATTCCAAATAAAAAGAAACTTTCATTCTTATTGTCACATAAAATATCGCCCAAAAACTTTTTCAGGGGAAAATGCCACAAAGCCAAAATCACTGTCATATTGCTCAAATCAATTTTTAAATATCATAACGTCCAAATTACTAATTGACATATCACCCTAAAGATGTCATATTATTTCAACATTTTGGGCATTACGACACTTTATTAAATTGTATCGCCTTAATACAAAAATTAAACGAACAAAAATGTCAGATCGCCCAAAAACTGGAAAAGTCAACAAAGCGTAAGAAATATGTTTGGCTTTATTTTACTTTCAGAGAGCGAAATAAGACCATTTTGCAAAATGAAAAAGGGAAACGCTAATACATAAGAAACGATAGAATTCATAACTTTCGTAATGTCCAAAATAAATGATGCAAAGCCCAGGGGCGGATCTAGGGGGGGGGTCACAAACCTTAAGTGTCAACAAAGCTTAAAAATTGTAAAGAGAGAAATGTTTGGTTCTTAAATTTAAGGAAATAGGTGCATTTAAGTAGGTATGTACATCATTTTTCTAAAAATTAAATAAAAACAAACAAATTACACGTTTCAGAATCTCTATTCACTTCAGTTCTCAAGAGATTAAAAGCTTTTTTACTAATAGATATGAAATTTTCATTGTGTTATCAATTAGCCATTATTTTAACAATCTGTCAATTTAGCTGTTTTTGGGACATTTATATTCTTGAAATTCGTATTTAATTCTCAGTTCTAGAACATCTAAAGCAAATTCACTTCAAAAAGTAGATTTCTTTAATTTAAGTTTTTGTATTCAACAGAAAATCAAAAAGAAATGAAATGCACGACTGGGTCGCTAGAACTTGCTTATTTCTTCCAAAAAGTCTGTTTAAAAATATTTTCAATATTTTAAGATTTAAAAATATACCTGCAAAATAAGTTTTTCTCAAAAATGTAAATTTCATTTTATTTCTCAAAAAACCTATATTAACTTAATTTTTTTTTCAAAATCATTTTAATTTTAAAATTTTGTCTTAAATATATTTTTGCTAAGCACTAAATAAAGTGCTTATATATACATTGTACATTTAAATTTCATTAAAAAATGTTCACCCTATCGAAAATGCAAAAAAAAATTATATTTTTTTAAAAATCAAAAAAAAAAATAATGACATTTTTGATCATCAAAAATAATCATCATCAATTTGAGTATTTGATCATCGACAAGAGCTTGCACAGAAAGAGAAGATTATTGAAATCGGTCCATTAGTTTTTGAGAAAACTTAAAAAACAAAATAACGGTTTTATGAACGGCACCTTTCTAGGGCAATACAAAAATATGTTTGTTCTTGTAGAAAGAAGCCAAATTAAGAATACAAAATTTAGAGAAAGTTTTAAAAATATCTATCGGTTCATTTTTGAAAAAAATCGAATTTTCAAATTTGTATGACTGCTGTTATTTTTCGTATTAAAAAAATGAAAAAACGCCTTACGCTAATCGATTGAAAACCTTAATTTCAATCGACACAATGGTTTGGGCTGTAGGGGCCAGGAGAGACAGACAGGCGGACGGAATCGACGGACCCACTTTTTTCTAGCATCGTAATGTCAAGTTTGAATAAAAGCTCGAGTTCGAAATTTTAAATCACTTCAATGTTCACTATTTATGTGTGTCATGATCCCTATGACCCCCCCCCCTTTGATCCACCATTGAAAAGCCCAACCCTTACGCCATAAATCCCAAATTCAAGTTTAAAAATTTATTTTTGGAAAAATGACAATTAAAAACTTGGGCAATCTTTTATTTAAAATTTATTTGGGCGTTACGACGATCGCTTTCAGTTTTTGGGTGACCTTTCAGTGTTGTGGTTTTGGAAGAAAAGGCCAAACGCTACAGTTTTTATAAAACGGAGAAAATAAAATATCTTACTATTATTTTGAGGTTCAAGCTACAAGAGTTCAATTATTGTTCGAATGTTTTGAATTTTTTAAGTGAAGAAACACCAAATGGAAGGTAGCTTAATAAAGAGGAACAAAATTACAAGTTTGTAACTTTAGAACCATGTCAGCATTTAAGATTCTGTTAGTTAGGTTTACATTGTTATTGAACACTCCCATAACATTTTCTAACAGAAGAATTTCGAATTGTCAAAAGACTTTCATTTCATTGCATTTCATTTATTTGACAATAATGGTACGTACAGTAAGATTACATCTTTTATAGTACTTACATATAATATGTTTACAAATTTACATTTAATTAAATACAATTTAAGAGAACGAGATATTATTACTGTTAAAAACAATTCTTTGTTATTGAAGGGAAAAGGGAGAGGATTATGGTTAAATTGGGAGAGATGAAAAGTGAAGAAATATTGCAGTTTTAAATCTTGTATAGTTAACAATTTATTTAATTGGAGATGGGAGCGAGTTCCAGAGTTTAACAGCACGTATGAAAAATAAACAGGACGAGTTCAGATAATTGCCGAGTTGAGGGGTAATATTGATACTGAGAGTTTGGTAAACAGATAAGACGGAGCCTTAATATGAATTAATTTATGTACAAATAAACAGTTTCTTGGGTTTATGTTTTGCTGCAGTGTGCAACCCAATATATTTTTAGAAAATTCCGAAACATGGTCATATCTACTTACAACTTACAGTTTTTGTTTGGATAGTGAATCAAGATCACTGTACACTATTTCAGCATATGATATGAGGGAAACTATTAAAGCAATTATTAGTTTACGTCGAGTTTCAACAGGGGTAAAGTATGCTGAAGGCCAAAGTTTACGTAAGCATCCATAAATGCGACCAATGACATAATTAGTGTGTCTATAGCCTGACAGATGACGGTCAATAGTATATCCAAGGCTGGTGCAATGATCCACTACTTTAATTAAACGATTACTTAGTCAAATATTAAGTAAAGTAGAGAGATCAAACTTTTTCTTCGAAATTGGAATGACTAGGGTCTTGGAAGGATTTAAGAATAGGCCATTTGCAATGGGCCACGCATTAATTTGGTTAAGATCCTCGTTAAAGGAGAGGTGAACCGAAGAGTGCGAACAACACGCAGGCAGATCATTGATGAACATACAAAAGAGTATTGGACCAAGAATCGAACCCTGAAGGACTCCTTGCGTAACAGATCTGAGAGCTGAGCATTTCCCCCCAGAAAAAACCCTTTGTGATCTGTCAAATAGGTAGTCACCAATTAGCGAGCATGCCCGCTCACTGAAGCCGAAGAAGTTTACGAGTTTCCACTTTAGAATACTGTGATTCACTTTGTCAAAGGCCTTTGTAAAATCGAGTAAGCAGAGGAGATTTATTTGACCCTTATCATAGTCCACCCTAACATCTTCAAGAAGATTAACCATTGCAGTAGAGCAGCTATGATTTGCACTGAAATCCGATTGTTTTTCAAAAAGCAAATTGTTAAGTGAAATATGACTTAAGATCTGCTGCTCAATTATCTTCTCAAAGACCTTAGAGTGGCAAGGTAGGATGCTTATCGGTCTAAAATCAGTTGGAGAATTAGAGTCACGCTTCTTAACCGTTGGAAGAACTGTTGCAATTTTCCAAGAACGAGGGAAAGTAGAAGTGACAATGCACCAGTTTATAATATGAACTAGCTGGGTAATAATTAGTGGAAGTATGAGTTTAACGAAACGAATAGGCACTCCATCATCACCAACAGAGTCAGACTTCATAGCCATCACACATTTTAGAATATCATCTTCACTAACAACATCAAAATCCTCCAGCCTAGGCACATTGTTCAAGGAGTTAAATGTAGTATTCGCTTCAAAATCAGCAACAGAAACCGACTCTCCAAGGAAATAATCATTGAGCTCATCCGGGTCCAGAGAACATTGAGCTCCTATATCTTTGCAGACACCAATCTTACTTAGGTTGCTCCATAGCTTTTTAGGTGGTAAAGAGGTATTGAGTTTGGATGCATAATAGTTGATTTTGGATGATCGGATTATAGTTGTCGCTTGATTACGGGCTACAATAAATGCTCTCCAGTTAACAGGTGTTGGTCTACGCTTCCATCTACTATGTAGTTTGTTTCTATTTTTAATGCTGGTTATATTGTACGTACAGAACAGAAGATCATGATCTGAAATATCAAATGAAAGCTGATCATACAGATGTACCAACGAAGAATCAGAGACTATGACTAGATCAAGAAGACTTGGAGAGCAATAAGAAGCAAAACGTGTTGGGTAAGACTTGATGCGAGAATATGTTTGGGTTTTGCATGATTTTGATAACACTGCTTTCTTATATACTTATAGTCCTCCGCATATGTCAGCTTAAGATTCCCATCTTCATTAATTCAGAATTTTTAATGATGACTTTGTTGTTCCAAACGAACCGAATCATCTCAAGAAATAGACATGTATATTTTCCACCTCATTCATGGAACTAAACACTTTTGGACTTAATTTTGTAGTATAACGTCAAACCAGCAACGACTGATTATTTATAAGCTATTATTGAACGCAGTTTTGACGAAATGAGACCGACTTTCATAAGACGCAGTCACGTCGCATTAATTTTTATACTTAAATTGACATCTTATGTGTGCGCTAACGAAGTTAACATTTTATCAAATTCATTGACCGTGTTGGATTTTATTTAAAAAAAAGCTCTATGCCACTCGATATAAAAACACACGACTAATCTACTCAATCTACCCTCAGCCTGCTTCAATTTCAAACCCATCTTTTATACACTTTACTCACCTTGAAGCGTCCTATTCAAGCAGTTCCAAAATTCTACCTGTCAATATAAAATATAAATTTGCATGTATGTATGTATAAGAGGAGTCCAAGAAAACATAAAAAGAATAGAATTATAATTATGCAAAATTATTGTTTGGTTTCTATTCAACCAAATCAACACCCACCTGAATTGGTAAACAGAATTTCTTGAGTTCCCCAACACGATATCCACGTCCATTCAAATCGGAAGCAGCAAGTTGAACCAAAGACAACTGAAAAGAGATACAAAAACAAAAAACACGTTAAACTTTTAGGATAAAAAGGATGACATCTTTTTACATACAAATGAAAATGATTAATGTTACATTTCTTACACACCCATGATGCAAATTCTCTAAAGCTATAAGCTAACCATAATTCAGGAGTAAGCAATTAATTCTTCACCTTATAAGCCCCACATCATTTTCGAATGAGATTCAAGGAGCCTTTGTCCCTTAATCGATTGTCATCCCCACACACCGAGCCCATCCGACGAGATGGGAATGCAAAGGAACTAAGAATTTTCTTATTCAATTCAAAAACATGTACCTAACCCATGACGCGACTTATGAAGGCTGAGCGCAACAAGTTCATAAATCATTTTCCAAAGTTAGATTATCGCGAATCGCACGCTCTTAAAAAACCCCTCGAGCATTTGAGTACAACAAGTAATCTCCCACCAGATAAATGGATGATGATGAAATGCCCCAAAGAGATGGCTTATCCTGTGCGCGAGATGGAGCCACAGTAGCCTTTTTTCGTCTTGGTAATGTGGTGTGCAGTGCATTGTGTCTTGTATTTTGTGTAGTGGAGTAAGGCAGTGTTGAATTTATGTAACACTGCTGAATAGCTGACAATTTGGGTGGGGGTACTACATGATATTTATATGTCAAATTATTTTGTGTCATAACTTCGACAGTTTTTGAAAAATTGCACTGTCGTTTATATAAATTCAGTTGAAATGGGATGGGCCCACAGTTTTATGCCAAAAATAAGCTTCATGGCAAAGAGTAGGAACTCTTTCACTGAAAAAGAAACTAGCCCAAAAAATATTGTAATAACTGTCAAATAAGTTAGATTGAAAGTTAGTCAAAGTCAAGAGTCAAAATTGTCTTTTATAGCTGAGTTATGATTAAATTGTCCCACTGTTTCTTTATTAGTCTTCTATTTGCCCGAGGACGTCAGGAATAACAAATTAACAACAAGGAGCTCTATGCATATTTAGCTTAATTCATCATCAGCTATATACAAGAACCCTATATGAAGACAACGGGAAAGAAAAGAAAAGACGAACAGAACAGAACATTCAAGGAATTTTCCTTCGTCTTGATGAATATTCAGCAAAAATGAACATTCAAAAGAAACTGGTGGCCACACACGAAACTAGATTGTCCACAACATGCTAGGTACTATAGGAACCTATAAAATCAAAGGGAAGGAGAAAATCCTTTTCAAAAATTCACGGCTGATCTATCCCAACTCCAACCTGACTTGCGTCATCCTAAAGGCGACAAGTCTCGCGAGAATGGTAAAAGAATTACATATGCAATTTTATTCCGGCGAAATCTGTCAAGACTGGAGTAGCCAATTGTAGGTACGACAAAGAGAACGATGTTGTCGTTGTTCGTGCGACGCGACTCTGCCACGGAAGGAGTTGCTATAAAATAAGGCTGACGGTGACGGAACATTTTTATGAGCGTGATCTTGTTTGAACAGCTATAGCGTCGGCGTTGTATTTTTATTGTAAGGCTTAGTCTTGTCGCCTGATGATGGCTTTTCTCTACGATGCCAGTTTGAAAACTCTGCCTCCAATGGTTTTTCTCCACTTGATTAGTTATTCTAACCTGAGCGCGAAGGATTTTAATAAATTACCTTGGCCCCAGAGCTGGCTGAACCAACGAATGGCGAAAAATGCAATCAGACTTGGTCTAGGAGGCATATAGAATGAAGTATTATGTGGATTTTGCTAGAGGGACTAAAATACAACAAGACAACAGGAGATTAAGCTAATTCGTCGTCTACTTCTTTTGCTACTCTTGAAAAAAAAAAAAATAACTTCTTGTTGATTGAATGTAAAGTCAAATTGAATCTGATTTGTGTCAATTTGAAGTTTAGTCCCACGCAGTGTGTCTTGTAGGAAAAGGAGATTTATTCATTCGTTTTTGTTTTGGGGTTAGACATTTTGGAGACAGCAACAATGTTGAAGGGAAGTTCATTTTGGGAAATAGACATCTTTGAAAAATAATTATAACTTCTGTTTTGGTTGAAATTGAAAAAAATGCATGTTTCTTTTATCTGTCATTTTCAAAACAAGGAATTTTTTGACAGAAAGTCATAATTCAGCAAGTGTCAAAATGACAGTTTCAGAATAGAGAATTTCATATTAGGTCCGTTCGCGTATTTTCTGCACCAAAATTCGTAAAACAAAATATTTTAAAGAGTGGGGGTAAAATTCTCTCACAAAAAAAAAAAACTACAAAAAAGTAAGCGAACGGGAAAACAACAAATTTTTCACAAAATATTACTGTCTTGTTGCTGTTCTTTGAAAATTTGTTTTTAAATTTTATAACTGACAGCAAAAGCGAGCAATTTATTTAATTTATTTGAATTTCTATCAAATTTGAAACTTTCACAAATCAGCCCAAAGAAATTTCTTGGGCTAAAATTCGTAGGTTGGGGAAATATTTTACTCTCTCGTGAGCGCTCTCTTTTACGAAAAACTACGACATTTTTGAGTACAGGATTTGGTTAAATTTCGTATTTTTTAGTAAAACTTGACTGTTTGAGGAGGGTACGCGAACGGACCTATTATCTTTTCATGATATGACAATTTATGAGTTTAAGTAAGATTATTTTTTCTTTTTTAATTGTGATTTAAAAATGGTGCACTTAAGATAGAAGTCAAATCTATTATTGTGAAAAAGCAGAAGTTGTCAGAAATCTGCATTCATATTTGTACAAAAAACTTCATTATCTTTAAACGAAAGCTTCTGACAGTATTCAGAAAATAAGACTAACAGATAAAATGTGATCAAATTTAAAATCGTTTTAGTTTTGTTGCCGCTTTGCAGGAAAATAACTGAACAAAATATGTGAATAAAATAATTAAAAATGTTATAAATATTTTGAAAATTTCACGTCACTAAAAGTTTTAATTCAAAGTTTGTATATGTCATTTTTTTTATTTGAAAACTGCTTTACTTTTATTTGCATTTATGAACACTTTTTGACAGTGGTATACTTATAACACTTTTTCTATTCAAAACAAGTTGTGCTTATTAACTTAACCAAGAACTGTCAAAATCAAACGAAAGAAAAAATCACTGAAGTTGATTAGGAGGACTTACATTTTCAAATATGTTTCTAAAAATATAATTTGATGCATATTTGTTGGATTTAAATCATTAGCGTTCACATTAGCCAAACAAGCTGTCAAAAAAACACTTTGTATTTGAATTTTGACTAATAAAAACCTGTTCGGAATATTAGAAAGATGAAGAAATTTCAATAATTTTGATTTGCCAAGTCTAGAGAAAAAATAAATAATCTCAAAGCTTGAAGTCAAATTTCGCTTTGCCAATAATAAATATTTGATAATTCGTTGTATGGAGCGTTTACATTTTTAAATTCGAGTAAATTAAATCTCATCGTTTTACTTCGTTTGCTCTTTTTTTTCTGAGCTCACTGTGCAGGCTTTAAATTAGTTTGGGTGCAAAAAATAAATACAAGTTATTTCCTTTGATGTGTCAGAACTTAAAAAAAGGCAAATTTTACTTGACAGAGCCTTGGCCCACTTCATTACTATTCACTCCAATCACCACCTATATCAAAATCGAATAAATGCACTTCAATTGTCAATAAATGTTTGACGTGTGTGCAATATTGATAATGGGATCATTTGAGTAGCCATTTTTAATTCTTGACATTTTCAACAAATGTCAGACCAGATTCTGATTTGCCATTAAAATATATCAAAACGGTAAAGTTCTTTCAAATGTCAACTCGTGCCAAACAAATGCTCGAAAAGATTTTAATTTTCCACAAAAATGTATCATCAGAAATTGAGATAATTTGCTGTTAATTATTTTAATCTTCAATACCTCTTCTTTTGACAGGCATCAATCTGTCAAATGGTGAATGAGATTTGCACACTCCTATATTCATATGCATAATATTACAAGGTATTTAAGTAACTTATTATTTTTGCCATTATGATCTTCATAATTTCTGCCTTTTGGCCTGCTCTAAATCCTGTCTCATTTATTTCTAAAGTTGCCTTTTCAATCGACACACGGAGACCTCCCGTTCAACTTATGCAAATGAAACATAGTGCAGTTTGAACTGTACCATGCACTCTCGATTTATCTTTCCTGACAGTGACATTTAAATACATACATACATATATCTGCTCATTCCTGCCTATATTCAAAACCATGTCCTCCTTACAGGTTTTTTGTATTTTCTCATTTTTACTTTTTTGCATTTTTTATCTTTTTAATGTTTGACTTTAATTTAAATTTAATTTATCCTCTTTTACTTTGCTTACGATACGATACGATACTGCTAAGGCTATGGCTACATCTTCTCTTGTACATTCCGCATACTTAAAGCTGGCATAAAGTGTCGTGCAATAAAGTTCATGGAACTTGTTTCCATCGTTTTATCTTTCTTGATTTTCATTCAGTCTTGTGGACGGATCGGATCTCAGATGGACGGCCAGCAGCCAGCAAAAGCAACCAAGTTCCTCTTGTGTAGTTGTTTTTTAGTCGTATTTATTTTGACAGTGAAAAAGGAGCTATTTTCGGTTTCCCACCAAGATCGTGTGCGATCGCGATTGTCGTCACGGCTGACAAATAAAAAAGCGATACCAGCGGGCGAATGATTCCCCTGAAGAAAAAATAAAACTTTTTACAAGCGATCAACCATCAGCGCTCGTTGCTCGCACCCAGCGCGTTTATAGTGTGATTCTCTTAATTACGCATCGTGTTGCGGTTTGATGAGCCTCAGCACTGATTGCAATCAAGCCCAAAAGTGGATGTGTCATTTTGGGAAGAATTGCGTCTCGTTTAAGATTTTTTCTTTCTCTATATAAAATGTTGTATGTTGATATGGCACAAAAGGTCACCCAATCGAAAAAATGTGTTAATTGAACTAATTAAGCTAACGAGCAGATATTTTCATGATCGAAAAAAACATGGGACATAAGCTCCATCATTGATTAAAAAACAAAACCAAACCAAATTTTTAGCTGCGGTTGACATATTATCCCACACAATTCAACTTAAGTGGTCTCTATTTTAAGGAACAATGACATTTATGTGCGGGAACGCAAACACAGTGAACCAATAAATTTTTATTGATCCCCAAAATAGATTTTATTGCTTTTAAGTAAGTATATCGTATAAACATAGTTTCTGAAATCACTTTTGTTTCTTTCAAGACATTTTATTAGCATGAGGAATAATTTTTTAAACTATGGAATATCGGAACCATGAACATTTTTAGAACAGGTGGATTTTAAGATTTCAGTTGAATTTATATTGGGGAAAAATCCTGATACATTCTAAATTTTGTAAAATTAAACGTCTTCAATGATTTTACGAGCTACTGTCTGTTCTTGTTAAATGTTAAAAAGGTAGACGTCTGCAGCAAGGAGAATACATACATTTCAAAATTTGGTTTAAAAATACACAGTTTGGGAGATTTTTAACCTCATAACATATAAAGTTTAATCGGTGGAGTCTGTAGTTTCAGTTAACCTTACCGTTTGAGGTTGAACTTTGAAGGATTAACCAGATGTGATACTTCATATGTACGTACTTGAGCAGCCATTTTTTATTTTTGACATTTTAGCATTTTAATAACCTGTCTCTTGCTTTGTTGCCGTGGCATGACAGCACTACCTTGTAGAAGATCTAGGTTCAATGCCTGCCTTTTTCACACCTTTTTTCACGGGCACTGCCTCTTGCGAGCAATTGACAGATCCTTAAAAAGTATTTCTTGTCATAAAAAGTGCTTTCTTAAATTATATTCGAATTGACATAAAAACTGTAAGTCCGTTCCATTCCACACATTATTAGCGCACAGGATCGATTGGGAGTTTTATAAGTCAGCATTTTTTAAAAAATAATCTTCAACTTTACTCAACTCTGGAATTCATTTAGACAAGTTGAAAAAGAGTGAAGAAAATGGCTTTTAAGCAACTTGTCACTGGAAATTCTAAGCACCTTCCATATTCATTACGTACTTTGTTTTGTGATCGCATATACATACATGAGCAGCCATTTTTAATTTCTCACATTTTCTTGACAGCCTGTCATCTGTTCACAGTGAAATTGCTGCACTGCCAATAAAATGTTTCATGGGTCAAAAGTAGTTATATATTTGACATGTTTTGCCCAAAAAGACAAATTCCATACCTGGAAAAGATGGAATACAAAAAGCACATGAGAAGTTAATCAAATCTATATCCGTTTTATCAATTATGTAGTTCTCCTCTTGGGCTAGTTTAATAATTTCAACTGAAAGAGAGTTCTGCTAAATAGCCTAATTATGTCACGCATAAGAGATTAGAAATTCAACTTAGTTTCGATTTCATAACTCATTTAACTTAACGAACCTAAAAACACTAATTAAGATATAGGCCCAACCTAACTTTTAATATTTCAATAATTTATGTGTTCCAAATATAAAAAAGTAATAAAATCATTGTTTCATTATATGCAGCTGCTGTCATCCAAATGGCTTTGAACATTAATTTTATTATAATTAAAATGGTTATCTCTTACATTTTATACATAAATATAATATGAGCACGATAAGCAATCGATAGTCACTTTGTGGTGATTTATTGGAATCAATTTTGATAGTACCTATCATATTAAAAATTCATATCACACAATTTTAATGATTTCCTGGCAAAATAATTTAATCAGAATTCACTGTGGCTCATTAACATGTTACGTCGTGCGTTGTCGTAATAAGAATTCATAAATGGAATAACTAATTAATTTGTTTGATACTTTAGCATGATACACTTTAAAAGTTTTCCATCTTTTATATGTCATGATTTGAACACTTTCCAGTAATGTCAAATTGACGTAAATTGTGTTTTGCTTTGTTTGTAAGTTATTTGTCATAGGACACAAATATGGCAGAGTACATTACTCAAATGTATTAAAAAACTCTACCAAAAATATGCATGTATCACGAAGCTGTCATTTAAATAATAAATAAAAAATACACCATAAGTCTTTTCCAACTTTCGCGATACAAGTTAAGAGAACTTGAATAGGTACTTTTTAAGTTGTTAAATGCCTACGCTTTAACTTCTAATCATATTCACATGTACAGCGTCTGGGTGCTCTAAACAATTAATTTTCCAAAGCCTTACACGATGTCTTGGAATCTTCAATTCTACAAAACCACAGCAAGTTACCAAATGAAACCAAACCACACCATACCACCATCAACTGTGCAAAGCAATTAACGTGATTAACTGACTGCTGTTTACCATTGACATTGACATTCACCACGGGAGGTGTGTTGTATGGGCGCTGGCCCTTAACAAACCTTCTATATAAATGTTGGTATGAATTGGCAAATATGATCTTTTCTCCTTGAAGATGGTTGAGGTTGATTTTATTCCTCTAAACCTCTGAACATCTGAGCAAACGAAAACATCACGAGGGGGCATATGGGGAGAACGAAGAACCATCAATTGTGAAGAGAGAACAAAATGCAAATTATCCTTGATGCGTCTTTTAATTTGTTTCGCGCATCCACGCAGTGTTCGGGATAAACCAACACGCACATCACATCGTAGCGTGTCACATGGCGTTTAAGAGAACAACAACGCAACGCCTTGTTTTAGAGAAGTTTGTCCGGTGCGGTTAGACTTTGCATCAGACAATTGCAATCGAAAGACATGAAACAGATTTTTTAACCTTCCACCGCTTGAAGTAGGGCTACGCACCTTGAATGTTTTCTACGGACCGGATAATTTGAGGAGGTATGAAGGACCGTCAACCCCTTGACGGAGATTCAGAAAAAAGATGGGTGTTTTGTTTCATATGACACTTTCAACAACAAATATCGGTCACCTGTCAATTTTGTTTCCAGTTTAAAAACAAACAACTTTTTCACTGTTGGAATGCTTAAGACAGGAAAAAGAATATATCGATTTAAGTCGTTGGAGGTAAGAAGAATCTAGATTTTAGCCGCTGACTATTAGGAAGAGTATTGAGACTTGATATAGGGTCGTTTTGACAGAACCGGTGAAGAAGACAATTTTTTTTCTGATTGTGAGGTGTTAATTATGTGAAACTGTCTTCTATTAACTGTCAAAATGACATCGAAAGTCATAGCTGTGCTCCAGACCTAGTTTCAAACAGTTTCAGACTGAAAATTTTAGTTATTTTTAGTCCGAAGTCATTCCACACTTCAAAAGTTGTGCGAATTCTTTCAAAAGAGAGCGCGCGCAAGAGAGTAAAACATTTCCCCTTTTTGCCAGATTTAGTCCGAGGAATTTCTTCTGGCGATTTATGGACTGGCTGTCAAAATCGATTTGACGTTCACGGCAAGTAATGACAGACGACAAAAAACTATTGACTAAGGGTTGCCTAATTAATTCTTTTATTTATATTACAGTTTTGGCAAATGTGAATATTGTTCATATTTTCTACTGTAAATATTTATTAAAAATTAAAAATATTTATGAAAAATTTAAGGAATAATTTTAATTTTATTTAAAATAAATATAAGTTTACTTTTGTTGATATTATTTTTATTGGATTCTTATTCATGATTAAGTTGATTAAAATTTATCAATGATTTTCGGTAACTCTGCTCGAGTACCTATATTTTTTGACGTTAAAAAAGTAGTCCAAACTCGTGCAAATTGGTGCGAAATCAGTTCCAGGCATTTATACAGTTTGCTTTCTCTCTGAGAGAATTTCATCCTAACTCCTCAAATTTGACATTTGACCAACTTTTAGTGCGAGAAATGTCTGGAACACAGCTTTAGGGCCTTGCACATGAGAGCGAACATTGAATGAACGAATGGACGAACAAACGTGATTTTACACATTTCAAAAAGTTAATTCCAAACAAAAACACATTTAAATTATAAGAAACCAATTGACACTAATGTTAGGATAATAAAATTTGCATTTTGTTCTCTAAAACAAGAAAATTTTGTAAAAATAGTTTGGTAGTAACGAATTGCAGTGTGGTTGCTACGAACTGTCAAACTCTATTCGCGTTCCACATACCATCCACACTGCAACGAATAAATTGTTCGCGCTCAACTTAACCTCAAAATTATAAAACTCTTGTTTTGTTTTTGTGTGAAAGATCATGGCTGAGGAAAATATGTAGAAAAGGGTTATTATAAATTTACAATTCGTAGCTGTCTGCGAATAGAAATAAAGCTCATGTGAAAGAAAAGTCAAAATATGCGAACAAGATGCTCATCAAAAGCCTGAAATTTAAATAGAGTTTTACATGAGCATTTATTAAGTTCAGAACTTACATACTAAATTCCCCCCTACCCCTCCTTTAATATCCACACCTGCTATCTTCCAGAAAGGTGCCTCATCTAGAGTTTCTTTTTGTATGCCCAGCATGTGACAAGTATAGACAACACACACAAAACACTTTCCTTGATGTGTTTTACTACGAAGTATTAAATATCCAAACATTTATATTTTGTTTTTCTTTTAATTCAAAAAAAAGACAAAACAAACATAAATATTTTGTCGAAAATTTATTGTCATCCATTGGAACGTGAGTGGAACAACGACCTACGAGAATGGACACCACAAAATAATAACATAGATGATGTGCTTTGGGTTTAAACAAACGCAAACGGGAAGAAGGAAAAATGATAGGACGGTATTATAGATTGTTATCTAGCAAAACAAGGAACAGCAGCAGCATCAGTCTTGTACGTACATAAGGCTATATGTATATGGGATACCTACAAGTTATTCCTTTCAATTTACACGTATTTCAATGCATGTTTTAGAGATAAAACCGAAACGATGAGGGATGTTATAAATATATGTATCCCGGGAGTCCCATGTGTGCTAGCGATGCTCTGTTGATGAGGTTATCGCTGATGGGACGCTGGCTGGCTGTGGCTGGACAGAGGATTCAAGTTACAAATTGTGGGGCAGGTATTGATTAGAATTGAGTTGAGATAAAACTTGTTGAGACTGTCAAGTGAGAGAATTATGGTTTATATGGAATGGAATGGTAATGTTGTTGTTGTTGCTGGATGTTATTTATCAGTAATTTTTCAAACTGTATAATAGATAATACTTAATTTGATATTTCATACACGAGTTAATTACGAATATGCCTTTGATTAATTACAATTTGATTTTATTCGATTAACTTTAAATGGCGCCCAACGCCACGCCGGCCGCCGGCTGGGTTGTGTTTATGTAAATCTACCTCTAAGGTGTTTGTTAAAACGATCAACTTTAGTGACACTGATTGATTGAGATACCTTTTTACTTGTTCCACAAATTAATTAATTCAATCCTAATACCAACAGCTTAGATGTCTAACTTAAAACCGCAATTGCAACAATAAATACAAATAAAGTTCACCAGCAGCAAAGTCAACTAAACGAACGAACAAACAAATGAACACCTGCTATTAAATATGCCCCTCAAGGCATTTTGAATGCAATATTATAATGTTCAATAGCAGCAGCCAACATTTTAAACAAATCACAACTACTTAATACGCGAAATATAAGTTTGCAATAGGTTTTGTTATATTCCACTTCACACTCTCTTGACTAACCAATTTCAATAAACATGTCCAGCTTAATCGGATTCCAATCCAAAAGTAATTATTTAAAGTCATTTGCTATATTGCTATACATTTACCCCTCTACCTGGTGGATATTTCATAATAACTCTATGGTCTTGGTCTTCATCCAGGAGAGCTACAGAGTGACCAGTAGCTCTAACTGGGTAAGGTAGAGTTACAGCTGGACAAAAATAGCTTTGGTTTTAAATTTTATCGCTGCCATAGGTACACGAGTATATCGCATACAAGTCAACACTCGCTGTCCTGTTCAAAAAGTCATTTTGACAAATGTCTATTCAATGAACTCGCTAAATAACACGACCGTTAGTTTCTAGTCCACACCAACTGTCATTGTATACCACAAATAAAAACGAACGAACAAGTCCCGACTTCGACTTTGCTGCGAGTCCATTAAATTGAACAACATCAATCGCTATTAAGCCATTTGCATGTAGTTTGTCATTCGTTGCTTCGGCAATGGTGGTGCGGCGCGGCGGTTGTTGTTTGTTAAAGCATCACCCGTCCTCATAGCAAAGTGAGAAAGAGAGAGAGATAGTAAGGAAAAGACCGGGAGAGGGAGTTGCAATCGCAATAAATTATTTAGAGGAAGAGCCCAGGCGGGCTTTTTTCTGCGCGTTTTGTCTTTGCTCTATATGGAATCTCCCTCACTGCTGGCTGCTTGTAGCTCGCAGCTCGCTATGTGCCTGATGTTTTTTCTGCGTGAGAAGTCAAACACATGTTGCACATGGGTTGCAATTAAAAATTTCGCACGATTGGAAATTGGGAGGACATTTGTGTGTTTTGTGCTGTCTGCGACAAACAGTCCCATGTTTATACGAACGAACATCACATGAAGTTTTTAATACACATTTCTCTACAGTCTACAGAATGGGGCAGTTCATTAAGTAAAGTGTAGTCCGGTTGGTATAGCGCGGCAAGGCCGGCGGCCGGTGTGGTGCAGCGGTGGCAGCAGCAGCGGTGATGATGGCGATGCACTGCTCTGTATGTTGCTGACAATCAAGAGGATGTTGGTGTATAACGCAGATGGGGAAGATAAATAATGGAGAGATTCAATCAATGAAAAAGTATAGCAGCAACAAAAAGAAAAACAGAGCAATTTTATTTTTTATTGATTTTCAATCAAGGCGAGTGATTAATAGAGTGATAAGATTTAATAGGTGCTATCTCATTGAGGATGGGCGTTCTTTTTATTTTTCAATTTTATCCAAAAGGATGCTGTATAGATTGGTATGGTCAATCAATGGATTGAGAGGATGAAGATGAGCTAGTATATGTATATAGCCATTAAATAGTTAAAGACCAAGCAAAATATCAATTTTCATAAAAGTTGTTCTTGAAAGAGCGAAAATGTCATGAAATCTGCTGGTTCTGTCAATTGCAACTACCATATGCTTTTAAAAATACAAGATATTTGCAAACTCAGGAATGGATGTCCTTTAAAATTATTAACAAACACTACATCTGTCACTCGCATCTGACAGCTGGATCAAAAATTATGATTTGATTATGATTTGACATCTGTCACTTGCAATTGACAGCTTGGTCAAACAAATTTACAAACTCAGACTTGGATTTGCTTTCAACATTAGTGTTAAACTTTAATTATGATTTGATATCTGTCACTTGTAAGTACAACTGCCAATTTGATCAAAAATAAATCGACTTAAGGGAAAAATAAGGTAAGTGTCTCGAATCTGAGTGGCTAGATGCCAAAAAATGACCTTCTACGAGTAATTAAGACAACTTTACTGGAAAGTCGACTTTAAAGTTAATGAAGAAAAATCTCCCTTCCTTTCAAGTCCAGTGCACTTGTGTCAAAATATCAGCTGGTCACATATTTTCATTTAACTAAAAGCTGAACTTTATTCATTCGTGATTTATTAATTTATTGTATTCTTCCATTTTATTTCTTATAATACGTACATAATATTCCTTGTCAAATTAGAAAAGAGATAAGTTTTAATTTATTACCATGCAAAATAGTAATGGATTTGTAGCTTTAAGTTGAAACTAAAGCCGCCTGAAAAACGGACTTGTTGCATTGATGTAAATTTACGTTCCAATAACACAGTTGACTGCAAATGAAGTCTCTTAATTTTTTAACTTAAATAATTATTTGACACACCACATCTGTCACTTTCAAACAGAAATCAAATTTCAACTCTCGGTTTCATTTCATTATTTTGATTACTCTTACAATCAATACCGGCTATCAACTTGTAATCCCAAATCCGGTAGTTCAAACAAAATACAATTCAACAAAAAAGAACGAACTTGACAACAATCTTTATACCTGCTTACACCCAAATAATTACTTCAAAGTGTCAAACTTATCGTTAAATCGACATCCGCGCCAAAGTGAACCACTACACCAAAGTAGAACAATCAACAATCGTATCGCAACCGAATACTCACTTCACTCAACATGAATACAAACCTCATCAATAGAGGATTAGGTCTCAATCGAATCGTTTAGAGAACAACAACAATAAAAGTAAAAACTATATAAAAGAATCGTTTCTATATAGACAGAAGACGTGGGAAGTAAATTCCAATCGAAAACCTACTCTGTGCCTCTTAAAGGTAAAAGGTAGGTAAGGTACCTAACCTACTCCTGGTGTAGTGCGATGTGATGATGATTTAATCCGCCTTTTCAATTGTGATCTGAACGCGCCTACTTCAGCTTTAGATGAAAAATGCATTCATCTCAATACAGAATCGATGAATTGAATGGGAATCACCTCATTTTATCCATCCAGAAAGCAGGCATCCGGATTACAAAAACAAAATTAAATCCTTGTTGACAAAACACTTGCGAAAAGGTGCAAAAAGTCTTCACCAGTAAGGACAGTAATTATTTTGTGGTCGCGATTATCTACATTCCGGATCAATGGTCATAAATCTGTCACATGCAGCGCGTCCTGTCAGAGGTGGCTGGCAATGGCAACAACACAATGCTGAACTGATGGTAACCTGTGAAGGTTGAAGATAAACTCTGATGGTTTACAAAGTGTAGGTGGTGCTTAATGTCAGAACAACAGAACAGTTCTTATGCATTTTATTATAGGAATTGTGAAAAGGTGGCCAGGCCATCACCAGCACAACGATATAGCATCGTCGTCGTAGTCTGGCAACCTTTATGCCATGATGGTATCAGATTAAGCATTGTTGTTGCTGCATCCAACCAATAAATGGCTCCTTTTCATTTCCTTCTTCCAATATTTATTGTGAAGTATCCAATTTCCGATTAAGTCTTTGATTTCTTGTTCTTTTCTTTCCCAAAAAAAGAGTCTTTTTTGTGTTCGTTCCTTTTTGTTGGAACCAACATGCAATTGGATACTCTGCCATCGTGTGTTCGTTCACAGAGAAATTAAATTTGTCAAAATACTTGAACATAATGGTCATGTAAAGTATGGAGAGATATAGTCAAATACAAACCACAATTTATGCATATGACACTTCACTTTCTCGATATCCACTAATCGGAGTGATCCTAATCTCTTGACACCAATATACATAATTCCATTGGGTACTGTTGACAGTTTTAGGAGAAACATTTTTGTTTGTATGTTTCACAACATCAAAGAGTGCCAATGACATTTAAAAAAATTATTCACATGACATATAAGTGACAGTTGACAGACATGCATAAAATCCTATTTTAAATATGTGTACATAAATTTAAGTAGGTATAATTCCTTCTTTTTTATAAAAATTGATTGAGTAAAAAATAGAAAAAGAAAAATCATTCGTAAATATGCAAAACGTCATTTAATTTTACGTCCCACACACAATCCACATTCACATCCACACACTATAGAGTTTATCATTGGAGATACAACAATTCAAAAATTCCTTCCAGACATCGTCCATTAAATCTATTAATGGACTTTGAGTTCTTATTTTTTCATTTTAGTTTCATAGCAAAATATGAGAGGCGCTAATAAGACAGCAGCTCTGATAGGATATCGGGCTTGATGGTGGACTGGACGTGCGATAAAGATAAGAAAATCAATTAAATGCGTGGTACTAAGTTAAGATGCTGATGCTGATGATGATGATGCTGATGCAGAGTGCCATTGTAAAGGCGAGGAATGACATTAAGTGTGTGGTTTGAGGCGTTTAACATCTTTAGAAGAAACAAACCTCCTGACAATGACATTCAGTGTGTAGTTTTGTTTTATTCTTTACCACTTACTATGAACTGACTAATAGACTTGTTAGATTGCTAACGAGGAAGAAGCGTAAAGTCAAATACATCTTTGTTGCAAATTCAATGATTCAAAGAATGTTGCATTTATACATACATATATGCAAGATGGTGTCTATAAAGTTATTGACTTTTATAAGACGATTAAAAATATGCTTTGCGTAGATGGAAAGATATTATGCGTTGCGTTTAATTTTATTGAAGGACGTCGACATTGATTACCAGTTTGTCAGTTTCTATATGTCAAATTAATATTTTTCTAGGTTTAATTTGATGTGATCTACGCAATGATTGGATGTAAGATGGAAAAATATAAGATGATAAAGTTTTCAATAACTTTGTGATAAATTAAAAGATACTTGCTTATAATTTTAAGGTAATTTAAAGAAAATTGTAACTGACGGATCTCAGTCTAGTTCATAATGAACCTGAAAATGGCGCACAACATTGGTTGTAAAGGGTGTCCCAAAATTAACGCAAGATTTGAATTAAATAGAAAACGCCGTTTTTAGTCTTTGATAGTTATATTTTTATTGACTCGTAAAGTACATAGGATAGGGTTATGTATGGAATAACACATCGGACAAATGGCCTCCACGGCTTTGCATGCACATGCGCACTCTTTTATTGAAATTTTCCATGACCATTCTGCATAAATGTGGCTGAATTTCGTTGATGCAGCGTTGAATCTCCTCCTTTAATGCACTGGTGGTTGTGGGCTTGTTGACATAGACTTGTGATTTCAAATAACCCCATAAAAAGAAGTCTAATGGTGTTAAATCACACGATCTAGGAGGCCAATTTTGATCACCGAAACGAGAGAGTACACGACCTGGAAATGTCTCATGCAGTAATTGAATTGTTTCACGGGCTGTATGACATGTGGCACCGTCTTGTTGAAACCACATATTGGACACATCAATATCATCCAATTTTGGCAGAAAGAACTGTGTAATCATGTCGCGATATCGAGCACCAGTAACAGTCACTGCTTGACCAGCATCATTTTCAAAAAAATATGGCCCAATTATGCCTCCAGCCCAAAATCCACACCATACAGTCACGCGTTGTGGATGCATTTGTTTTTCGACAATCACATGTGGGTTCTCCGAACCCCAAATGCGGCAATTTTGGCGATTGACAAAGCCATCAAGATGAAAATGTGCTTCATCGCTTAGGATGATTTTGCTCGAAAAATCAGGGTCCATTTGTTGATGTTCAATAATCCATTCAACGAACTCTCTTCTCTGTCCATGGTCATTAGGCTTCAATTGTTGTGTTAATTGAATTTTGTAAGCATGAAGACACAGATCTTTGGTGAGTATACGCTGTAGAGAGGTTCTTGAAATTTGCAATTCTTGTCCACGACGTCGAATTGAGGTTCCTGGATTGTCAGCAACACTCTCACGCACTGCTTCGACATTCACACTAATCCGACCATATTTTGTATGAAATTTTCGAACTGCAGCCGCCAAGCTTTCACTATTTTTGAAATATTCTTTAATAATGAAGACACGTTGTTCTCGCGTGTAACGCTCCATTTTTAATAACCCTATACTGTTAGCTGTCAAATTGCTTTTTTTTCAGGGTTGCCAACACTTCACTGCACAAATGGCGGCAAATTCAAATCTTGCGTTAATTTTGGGACACCCTTTAGTAGGTTAGGTTAGGTTAGGTTAGGTTAATGTGGCTGCGGATACAAAAACCACACACTTAGGTTGTAGTAGATTTTAATAAATATTTAACTGATGGCATTGTGATATATTCAAAACTTTTTGCCTAAAATTTCTAAGTATTTTAAAATAAAATTGAACTCAGGAATTCTCAGTTTAGATTTGAATAAATTTAAAAATAGCACCCAACGTTATTTTATTTGAATTTAATAAATATTTAACCAACAGCTTTGTTATAAATGCAAAGCATTTTGTCTGCAGTTTCTTAGTAATTCAAGTAAATTTGAACATTTTAAACTCTCCATCTAGATTTGAATCAACTTTAAAATGGCGCCCAACGTGAGCTATACTTGTATTAATAAATATTTAAATAATTTGGTTCTTCGTACTAAGAAGACTTTCATTCAAAAGATTTGATTTCAATCCCTTTATGATTCTCCATAGCTACAAAAGTACCTTAATTTTTTTTTTGTAAATTGGCGCCCAACGCGAGTCTTTCGAAGGCATTTAAAGGAGTTAATCTTTTCGTATTTTACTTCCAAATATTCTCAGTTTTAACCTAAGGTTTTTGATGTTATATTTTATTGCACTACGAATAGAAATACTTGAGGTTAAGTTTAATTATAGCACAACATGGGGCTCGATTAGAAATTGTACACTTTGTTTGCTTGTTTAATTTAAATGACAAGTTCGTATAAATGTTGTTATATGTTTTTCTCTATTATTTTCCAATAATACTAGAAAAAATTCGTTGACATAAATGGCGCTATTGTCAATAGCCTCATGGTTTATTTTCTTTCCCCTACAATACTTCTTTTTCGATTCAAAATATCAAAACAATTTCAATCCTTTAACGAGCGACGACGGACAATTCGCTGTCATACTTATGTTGATTTTCTCGGAACTAATCAATATTCTAGCAAACATTTCGCCGATTATAAATAAAAACTATATATCGATTGTGAATACTAAATTCAATTCAATCGATTCTAACAACAAAGACAAAAATTATTTTATAAGTCACACTCTCTCTCGCTCTTGGTGAATTGACAATAAAAATAAATTTAATTTATAATGGCTCCTTCAATAAATCATCCATTATAAGAAAAAAAGAAGAATACTCAAAGGCCTCAGTCAAAATAACAATAATAATAATAATATAAAAAAGACAACAATGTCCCCTAACCTAACCATTTACGAGTATACTATGGATGATGATGATGATACATTAAAATGCAGGCCTGGGCGCTATCGGTTATGACTGGATTCGAGCAATGAACAGTGGCACCTTCCACGCCCTATGAATATTAATTAGTTTATGCAGAGGCATCGTTTATAGTGTGGATAGTGGATACCAGAATTTCATTGCACTCCACATGCCCCTTTCCTGAGGAGATTGGTTTAAATGATATGACACAATGGGTAAATACAATACATTATATTCTATTTGATAGTTGATTGTCCTGAGTGCGATGATGGTGACGGTGAGGAAAGGAAGCAATTCAAAACGATCAATGATCTCAAATATTGATTTCAACGGTCGATACAAACACTTATATGGACAAAAAGAAATAGAAGAGAAGAAGAGGATTATATACATAACACACATGTGAGAAGGTACGTATTTTAAGAACCACAGGAAATTCTTAGAAATTTGATTTAAGATGAGAATTTTTATATTTTTGTTCCCGGAGTGTGTGAGGATGTGTGTCGAGATTATCCCATACACGTTTTTCAGGTGTACCTTCGAGTTTTGAGATGGTTTTGATATTTTATGAATGTGTCCTAATAGTTAAAAAAAATTATTTTGGAAGATTATAGATTGTGGAACGTATCTTTTTCATTTTCTCATTTCTTGTAATACTTTCAATGCTCATGTAGACTTTCTTAAGTAAATCACTCATTTAACATCTGTGAATAAATTGCAACATGTTAGGACAATAATGCTTGAATTTTATTAAAAAAAATGGCGCCCAACGTAACTCCCACATGGGTCATAGGTATTTCAACATATTGGTTTTTGGAGAGTTAAATGAAT
This sequence comes from Eupeodes latifasciatus, assembly GCA_920104205.1. Classification (NCBI taxonomy): domain Eukaryota; kingdom Metazoa; phylum Arthropoda; class Insecta; order Diptera; family Syrphidae; genus Eupeodes; species Eupeodes latifasciatus. The sequence goes on along the minus strand of OV049924.1, from coordinate 14,534,416 downwards.
TAATAAGATGAATACGAATCTTACACATCAAAAACTAACTCTAGCAATAAAGAAGATCTTGAAATTCTTTTAAAATGGCGCCCAACATGAGCTTAGTTCAAGTAAAATTTATTTAATCGAATTGTTTTTTTAAGCTTAGTATCGAAATAGACTTGTTGTAATTCAGTTACATTACTGGCTTCACTTGCCAATCAAACCAACAAGAAAAACTTAAATGGCGCCCAACTTAAGGATCATATAAGTCAAAGGTCATAATAAATTAATTACGAATCGATCACATTTTAAAACATCTTAAGAAACAACAAAAATCCTTAATTTAAATAAATGGCGCCCAACATGAGTATCTCTCAGGTGGTATTAACGTATTTCAACATATTGAACTTTTTTTTTATCAAATACTAGCCAAATACTAATGTATAACATCAGAAAAAAACCCTAACAGTTCAAAATGGCGCCCAACGTGAGTTTCGTTTATGTGCTTCTAGTATAAGTTAAAGGTCATATGATTCGATTATTATAAATACTATTCTGTTACACTACTCACGTCACCAACGAGAAACAAACACGAATTTCATCAAAAATGGCGCCCAACGTAAATTCAGTTTAGTTGATATGAATTCAGTAGTATTTGTTTTTATTTTTCAGAATCACATCACATGCACCAGTTATAAAAATTAATGTATTATGTATGTAAAAGAGTACTCACACTTAAAAATTCTTAAATTGCACTTTTTTCTTAGGCCATGGACAATTTATCTTCTTATTTTTGTACCAGTTTAACATCAAAATAAGCTTAAAAGATTTAAATTAAGTCAACAGTTAACTAAACCAACAAGAAAAAAGATTAAACTTTATTTCAAATGTCCTCAAAATGAGTTTTACTGAGGCCGCATATGGTCTTTTTTTATGTCAGCAAATCATCAAAATAATCCTTAAACGAATCAATAACGTCAAGATGTAATTTAATCAATAAATTCTTAATTTTAATTTGATTCAAAATGGCGCCCAATGTGGGATCACAAATAATTCTATTTAAGCGTCTTCTAGCTTTTTAAGAAAAATTATTATTTTGATGAATCAGAGTCATTTTACAAGCTAAATATTGTAGAGCTCATTATCAATTTCAAATAAATTAAAGACTGTGGAACGTATTCATTCATGCATTTAGTTTCACAAGAGATTATATTTTCAGTCTTTTTGTGGAATCTTCAATACCCACCCATGTTTCCTTATCATAAAGTATTCCAACAAAAATTATACACTTTCACTATGAGAGATGAATATTTGGTTATCTGTAATGTTCCAGTTCTAAAAAAAAAATATTACTTTATATACAAAAATAATCTAAAATACACTTGATTTATAACCCCAATAACCTAAATGTTTATGTTTATTGAATCAATAAAAAACACGCGTCAACCGACCAACATCTTACCCAATAGTAGTAATAATAATCTATCCTATATAACCTAACCTCTACGATGCGATGCAGGGTTATAGAAATGTGTACATATGTTGCCGTTGTTTGTTGTCGTCCAATCTAAAATGTAAATGCAACATTATTTTATGGTCTGCCAAACTTGTTCTCTATCAATAAACTTAAATCCAATCGGCAATCAAAAAGACCTACTTTGGGGAATTGAACCCACAGCCACCACCGATAAAATGAAATTCATAGTAGGCTCTCGCATATGCCCCATAGAAAATAGAATACCTTATCTTTGGCAATTAGTCCACTGCACGCTGCGACTGTAACTGCAAATGCTGTAACGCCTGTCTTAGACGACTTTAACTGCAACCAATTGACTTGGTTCTGTGCGGTTAGGCCATATGCATGTTTAAGCCAAAGTGACTGCGTATAACTTTCAAGCTCCACACAAAATATATCGACTTCATTTGGGAAATTAACAATTTGTGTATTGCATTTTTTTGGCTTTCATTGGTGCGGTTAGTTTTTTATCTCGAAGCTGAGCTGAGCCGCGCAAGTAAACGACTTTATGAGATATGTATATTAAAAGTCACACAGCTCGACAAAATAAGATTGACATGCAAAACGAACTGGAAGGCCGAACAGAAAAATTCCAACTTTTCATTGCACTTGGCCGGGCATCAATCTTTTTAAGACCATTATTGCCCGACCACGACTGCCACGACTGGACTTGGTGAGAAAAAAGGGGCAACACAAAAATAGACAAACAGATTAAAAACTAAAAATCCAGCCATCAGAGGAGGCTTGAGAGTTTTAAGTTGTCTAGAAATAAGAAAACCAATGTTGTGCATAACACAGCTGGCCTATGCCCAAGGAATCGGCCCGGCGCGGCGGCCAGCGGCGGCGGCGGCCTGGCCTGACCAGGCCAACTCGTTTCGAGATTATATTTTATGATAAGGCTAAGACATAATTGCAATATCAAGCGAATAGTTATGGTGACGGTCGAAGCTTGTATCTTTGGTATTTTATTCTTGTTTTATTTTTGTGCATCTACCTAACTGCCGGGATTATCTTATGAATTGATAAAGTTGTTAAGTATCTTAATTTAATAGGAAAGTGTGATGATGGTGTTTGCAAAGGTGGGAGGAAAGTTTAGATTTTTTCATCATGAGCCGTGAATGGGTTTGGAAAGTTAAGAGAGATATTTTTTTAGGAGAAAATTATATGTGTCTATGAATCCTTGATGGGTTTTGCTTTTGACGTTTTATACGATGAGTATTTTGTTGCAGATGGAAAATTCTATAGGTTATGGCGGTAAAATTAAGGCCAGACGACAGACCTGGAGTAGGCGTGAATTTTCAAATTGGAGTGTTATTTTTTAATGGTAGACAAAACCGTAAGAAAAGAGTTTAGTAATGGATAACAAATTATATTCATATATCACAACATAAACCCTTTCGATAGATAAATTAAAGTCTTCTTACCTCCGAAAAATTGTACAAAACAGTCAGCTATTTATAGAAGAATTAAAGTTGGTGTGCCACAAGGGTCAATATTAGGACGCATGTTATTTAATTTATTCTTATTTCAATTCAAAATATGAACATGACCTAAATACTTCAAGTCTCCTTTTTTTTAAAAATGTGTTCTATTAGTTCTAAAAGGTTTCACAAAAAGACTCAAAGAATGACTGTTGTTAAGGTGTATTTAGAAAAAACCTTTTTAGGAGAAGAGATGCAACTGCCTTTTCTACTAGAACATAGACCGTTAAAATAATTGTGAACAAAGGTGATGCAAGAAACCTTACGACAATATTAGAGTGGCGGCGTAATCAAGCATTAAATTCATTGTCCTTGAAGTTTCGCATCCAAATGTCAGTTGGGGACCGAATATGGAAAACTAAGAGTACCGTCAGCGAAACAAGTATTTGCTGTAGAAGTTCCAGATAGGAGATCATCAATAAAAATAAGAAAATAATGTCGTAGACAGAACAGAACCTTGGAGCACATCAGCAGATATTTCATGGTTTTCAGATTTGAGTCCGGCCAAAACAATTTGTATTGAACAATTATATAGAAATGTTTTATTTAGTCAAAAATAGATTCTTCTATACCGAAAGCATGTATTTTTCATAACAGAGCAAAATGACAGACTTTATAAAATACCTTTAAAATACCAAGTACAATCATTTTACTCTTTGCAAAACAATGTAATGATTTGTTTCACTGTCCGGTGAAGCATTTCTTTCGCATTTTTTTGGGGATTGGCTGAACAAGTGCTATTTTCTAACTGTTTGCAACTAGACCAGACAAATAGGATAGATGAAAAAGCTTACGCAAGGGTTTTGTTAGCGTGGAAAAGCAGCTCCTTGGAATAATGGTGGTGATACCATCCAGAGCAGCGGAGTTATGTGTGTTAAGATCTCTTAGGAGCCTTGCCTTAGTATAAGTACGAAAAAAAGATTGGTAGTATAAAATAATAAACGCGCTCAAGAACTGGACGAGCCATGACATTATCAGGAATTTTTAGCGAACTGTATTTCAAAAAATTAGCTTATATAGAGCTAACTTAAGGAGTGTAATCCAAAAAAACACATAGAAGAAGAATTCCTCATGTTTTTTACATATGCCCAAAAATGCTTCTACTGTTTTTGTGATTTACTGTTGCCTTAGTTTTGGTCAAGTAAAAATTTGCCGTTGCAGGCATTTTCTGACTTGCTTAAACCTTTTCCGATTTTCCTTAGATGGGTTGGCTCTAAAATCTTCACCTATTTCTCCTTTATAAAATGTTTGCATCACAAATCAAAACATGACTTAGTTTTGTTTTTTTTTTTTAACCCCGTTCGGGATAAAGATTTTCAGTGCCAACAGAATCATACTAGGTATCATACATATCTGCACTTGAGTCTACGTTCCTAGTGGGAAAGCTTAATGACCAGTTAAAGATTCTGAAAAAAAAAAATATCGAGACCGTTTCAGTTGGCTTTCTCGCAATGCTAAAAGTTTCTGTGAGGAGTTCATTCTCTAACTGGGTTTGTTTGACAAGAGAAATAAGCAGCTATGACAGAAGAGTCAGATGTGTCTTCTTGACGCATTTCATTAGGGTCAGAGGTGAGAAAAAAATCAAGAGTTTTTTCTGCTCGGCTATTTAACAACCTCAGTATGTTGGTTAAACTCAGCAAAATGCATGCAATGTATCTAATACTTCATTTCTAAAAAATGTTCAAGAATTAATTGGAATCCACAAAAACCAAAACGCATTCCACAAACTGGCGGAAGCTTATCCCGCTTAAATTTAATCATAAGTTTGAAACTTGGTTCTTATGGAAGGTCTGTGAAAATATCTAGATATCAGCAACCACATATTTTATCCTTCCTTTTTTTTAAATTGGCCATAAGATGGTTGTGGAACGTATTCACTCTGCTAGAACAGACAATCACTTCAAATTAATTGCAATAAACCTTGCAAAATTTTCTTTAATACTTAATTCATTGTTTTTTTTCCTGTAGGTATATTAAATATCATAAGTAAAAATCAAAAATAAATTGCTCTATTAAACACGAACATAATTATAAGTATTTCCTCAATCTAATAATTCATTTCATAACGCCTTTAATATTTTGCTGTCCCGCCTTTTTAAAATATTTTGTATATATATTTTCTTTGCACACATATGATAGGAGTATGATCCGTGAAAGCAATTTATTTTTCCTGACGGAAAATTGATTTTTCCTAAACTCTTTTGTAGGCTTGCATCACTAAAGCCCACACCTATAGACGACGACTGACTGAGACGACTCGACGCGACGCGACGCGACTTTGCTAACGATCAATGATAGTACATAGTTGATACTTGCTGCAACATTCACCTTCATTAGATTCGTCCCGATCCCGACCAACAGACTAGTTTCGGAAACTCGAAATGGTCTTCAATCTTGGTCATATTTCATAAAGAAATGTTTTTGTCTTGTTTTTTTTTTTTTAATTTTTGTTTTTGGATTGCAAACAAAACTAGTTAAGTCCGAAGATGAAGATGAAGAAGAAGAAGATGATGATTACACTTAAACGGATGCATAAATGCGTGGTCTTGGTAATTATCAGTTTGCTCACAGGGCCTTCTTTTTTAAACTTAGTCGCCATATTTTAACTATGATCGTCTTGCAAGCCTTCGTCTATCCACATATGAAGGCTTGAGAATGTAGGTTCATATATGGAACTGGTATGTGGTCATTATTAACTATGCAAATAAATTCTAGAACACAGATAATTAACCATCAATTTAAGTTATTGTCCTGTTTTTCTTATGATATTATGCCCATATGAAAAAAGGGAACTTAACTAATCGCCCGAATGCTTGTCAACTCATAATGAATTATACAGATTCAGAGTAGGTATATGTATTGTACATGTAGCTCCACCTGCTGGCAGTGAAGCAGAGGAACGTCATGTGCGCTTGCTTTGATTAATTAATACAGAGCAAGAGATTATGGAAATTAATCGCATGCGGATGGGCAATAAATATTGACAAATCCGAAAGGACATTCTTCTGCAGAAAAAGAAAGACACAAGTGATATTTGCGAACAGTGTTGCCAACTTAAGACGTTCTATTTATTACACTGAGTATCTTATGTGAAAACCAAGAGAACTATACATACATCGGTTAACCTTGTAACTGTAACTTCCGTAAAATATCTATCAAATTCAATAATCTATCACAATCCATATAAAGCATTGAAACATGTCAATAGTTTGACAGTTGTAAATTAATCTGATACGTCAAGGATAATGGTCTATAGTCTGACAGTTGCAAATTAATCTAAGTTGTCAATTGAAAAATCAAAGATAGCCCTTCTGGATCCCTTTGTCAAAGTTGTCAATTCTGACAAAATCAAAAATCGTTTTTCATTGGTTGGTTGGTTGGTTTAACTGATTACTTCCCATTGGTGACTTTTATGTTTTGATTATTTTTTGGTATCAGCCAAATTTTCATTTACGGATCTTCGAAAAGTATGCAATCTTTGTCGAGCTATTCCAGACGTTAAACCACAATTATTGACACTTTCGGTAGGATTTTATTGTTTTGTTTTTTATTTTGTTTTGTACCAGCTGTCAAAAGCGTTTATGTTTTTTGTCACATACAATTATTCTAAAGACACTGGCGTCAGACGTACAAAAGAACCAACTTATGCGTGTACGTACGCACAAATAACCATGGATTTGGTTCCTAGGGACCTTGAAATGTCATGAAATGTCAGAATTTTCAATTTGACAAATAAATTTCAATGGGAAGTTTAAAGATTGATTGTTTCGTGATTAAATAAAACACGTTTAAAAATGCAATTTGAAGATTAAATCTTCAATTTCTCGAAAAGTATAGATTTTTTAATTTGATTTTAATTCAAAAACAATGGAAACCATACAAAAATATTAATTACGGAATTTGGACAGATTTAAATACAAAATAATCAATGAAACACTCCAATTATTAAAAAGAAAAAATAATGGATAACTATGGATCTATGTACATACTATACTCGTATAAAATTTGATTGAATAATAATTCATATAATAGAACGCAAACAAAAAATCCGCCATTTTGACAGATTAAAATGAAAAATTCATAGATATACATATACTACCAATGAAAAACGTCATTTATTAAATAAAAAGTCACTAATAGTTTTTTTGTCTTTTATGTGCAGTTAACAAAAATAAACGCTAAAACATCAAATTTTCACCGCTATCATGTTAAAAGCCCATAAGTTGTAAACTCTGACGGATGCTCAAATGTCATTCCAAAAAAAGAAAATATGCTTATGACATAAATTTACTTACATTTTCACATGATGTCCGACATGATCCAAATACTTCCGAGCAACATGTAAAGATATCTGCAAAAGAAAGAGACAAGAACAAAAAATATATAAAAACGTCAATTTTTTGGTGAATATAAAGGCGGATGGTCTTTGAAGAAGAAAGCAACAAAATAAAGGAGATAATCAAGTGATAGCCGCGCATAAGCTCGTGATACGCTTCATCAATATACAAGATGAGCTTTGACATGTGCTGTGCGGCGCGCAAACGATGGTCATCATTATTATTATGTTATGGAGGGTGCCGCCCGTTCTGCGCAGTGCGGGCGGAATCTTTGATCGACTTTGAAATTTTTCCAGGCTTATTCATTTCGATATTGAACTCGACTTTTCGACTTGAACCATAAAGTTAAACATTCTATGGCATTTATGTCTCAACATCTATATGTATAAGCAATAAATGGAAATGACTGATGATAAAATGAAGCTCGAATTTGAGTTGGCGGGAAATTTATAAGCTACTTTCTGAATTATCGTAAAACAAGACATTAATGTCCACCTAAATAGATATGGCTTTATATAGAAATTATTCAAATCGAAAAACACCTTCCTAATACAACACAATAGGGGCATACCAAAACAGTCTAAACAACAAAATAGTTTATTCATAAAAATATAGGTTTAAAATTATTATCTTCTTGATATTTATAAACATTTCACACTTCCTTTGTTGTATCAAATTTTAGATATTATTATTAACGATTCACTTTTTGGAGAATTTGGAATTTTCCCCCAACAAACGAGAAATTAACATAAAATATTTAGTTGTTTCGTTGTTGTTGGTTGAGGCGGGGTTATTCCAGATGTGGTGGACTGACTACTGGAGTTTATTTCAATTTGTTTTGTTTTTTAAATAAAAGACTAATTTTAGAGGGGACCAATTTGTTTAAAATGATTTAAGTATTTTAATATATTCGCTAAAGATGATGATGATGATGGTCGCATATTCAATGGAAAGGAATTTAAAGTATTTGACCTGAAGATAGCATTATAATAGATTTTGGTATTGTTTTGTTGTTGATGCTTATAAATAGTTGATATATAATTTTTATTGGACTGGAAAAAAATGGAATTAATTTAATGGGCATTAAGTTTAATTTGCATTAATTTGACGACAAAATACTTAAGTGTTTTTTTAGAGCAGCTCATATTTCGTTTGGCAGTAAAATTCCTGTGTGGGTTCTTTTGAAATTGAGATCGAGACCAAAAAAGTATTTTGACATACGGTTTTCTGAAAAAGGATAGCAATAGATTGTTAGTTGATATTTATTAGATAAATGTCAAAAACTTAATTTATAGAATTGGTGGATTTTGTTGGGCGTTGCCATATAAAGTTAATGGATAATTTGTTGCCGGTATTTTAATGCAGTTTTTAAGAAGTTATATAGAAGACTCCAGTTTTCTCCGTTGAGGATTTGAAGGATTTCGTCCAACGACAGTGTATTTTTGTCCCAGATTGCTCTTCTTATTGGGCTAAGTATGGGACAGGAACCCACGAGGTGTTGTACATCTTCCCTTACTCTTAAGTTGCACATAGTGCACTCCACATCTGTTTCATTGATGTATGGCAGGTAATTTAAGTATATTAATTCTCCCCTGGTTTTAAAAATGGTAGATATCATATCTAGGTTAAATCTATCATCAAAATAATTCTTCGGACCAAGGTTATGCTGCAATAGTCTGTATGTTGTTCTTGACTGGCTTTGTTCGCTTTGGTTCTTAAATTCAATCGGTTTTCAATATTTGTTTGAAAAGTTGAGAAGTTATTTATAAAAATAAGGGAACTTTACGAATCTATCTTCGTTTACAGCAAAAGTGAAAGAAAAAATGTCCATAATTGACAGATGACACTTGTTGTCAAAATTAAGTAATTTGGTTTCTGCAAATTTGCATAAGTTACGAGTCTCCATTAGGCTCTTTATAAAAATTTTGAAAAACTTTGAATTCAATTCTTTCATTGTTTTTAAAAATACCTACGATTTTTAATTAATTCTAAGCTCTGATTTTGAAACCTAAATTGAAAACATTTTAGCATAAATCGGATTTGAATAAAGGCCATCAAAACCCATTGGAAAAGTTTAATTTGATTGCCGGGAACAAAACCTTGTTGATCAGACTAATACGATATACAAACTACTTATTAATGGCTAAACCACCACCACGAGTTAGGTCGGTCGGGCTTTTGAAATGCTTCTTACCGCCTTTACGATATCATGTTTCATAAAGTGCGACCTAAGAATTTGAAAGTCGGACAAAAATATAAATTAGATCTATTCAGGCGTTGAGCTACAGCTTATGATATTTACGATCTAAAACGAGCATAAAGCTTGAGATAATATTCGTGATTGCTTTAAAAGAGTCCATTATTTCACCTGACCGATTCACACGAATTGTAGTTTGGCTAATACATACATTTTTATTTGCCTATAAAAAATGAATAACAGATCGATAAATGTCACTCTCCCAAGCAACAATTATGACGTTTGACGTTTTTTTGTGGAACGTAATTATGATCTAAAAAATAATTAACAAATTGTCAGTCAGATCACAGCGGCATAAAACTGTAATTTATCAATTTAAGCTTGGGATTCAGCACATCAGACAATCCCTTTGATGTGCCACCTGAGCAACTGAGGTTAAGTTGAATTCCCTTAGCTACCTACGGTGAATATATTTGATAGAGAGATTATTAAAAGATGATAGCATCCGTCTATTCGCTAGCAACCAAAAAATTAATTGATAAATTCTTCAAAACAAATAAATTAAATAACGAAATACCTGCGATAGTTACACTTCCCAAGGAACTGAATTCTTCCAAAGGTACGCAACTTGGTGAAAAAACTTAAAAAACAATTGAAGATCTAGAAATGGTTTTAAAAATTCAATCTCAGGGCATAACAAAGGTACACACATATGAATATATTTAATTTTAATTTGATTTAAATTGCGTAGGCAAACTTGACGTTTAAAAACCTCAAAAATTTAACATTTTGGAGGAATTTATGTTCCACTTAATGGGCAGGTTCAGACAACATAAGGGACTTCATTTGCAGTCAACTGCATTCCTTGAAAGTACATTTTGACCAAGTCAACTAGTTAGTTTTTCAAGTGTCATAAACTTCAAACTCAGAACTTTATTTCCCTAACTTCTACCTTCAGTTTAGCGTACAAAAACTACCAAAAACATTATTGTCTACAAAACAGTCCTCATGCACGTTTCAAGTCCATCACGATTTGTATTTTGCATTGTAAAGAAATATTACTTATTTCTTTTCCAATTTGACGAGAATCTTTTACACAAAATATTAAATGAAATTGTGCGAAAAATAAATAAATCGTAGAGGAATAAAGTTCAACTTTCAGTTAATTAAAAAAAACATGATCGATTGTCATTCTGACATAAGTTGACTTGACTTGATAAGCAGGGAGATTTTTCTTGACTAACTTTCCAGTCAAGTTTCCAATAAAGTTGCCTTAATTGGAAGGCAATTTTTTGGCAGCTGGCCAATCAGATGGTAGAAACTTGCCTTACTTTCAAGTCCCTTATGTCGCCTGAACCTGCTCAATGTAATTTAAGATCTCTGCTTCAAAAATGTTCATATTGTGGACAAAAGAAGCAAAAAGAGGTTAATATAATACTAAACTCTTCTTTTTAGTAAGCTCGAGAAAAATGTGGATCCTGTACATTTCCACTCGAATACGGACAAACGTGCGTTCTGTATCTCTTCCAATAGCCTCCTTGGTGTTAATTGGTACGATTTTTCACATTCATAAATCAACCATTAAACCACTAAGTGCCATACCGTTCTTCAAAAGAAAAATTACTTGTAAATTCTCCTGAATCTGACACATTGAAGTAAAAAGTGTGACAAATTACAACCCCCAATATTTCACAGCTTCAGAGAAATCCTATCAAAATGCATTTATACATATTTTCTCAATCAGAAAAATAAAATTTATAAATGCATCTCCTCTCAACATCCACAAAGAGAAATAATTGAAAGTAAATCTCATATACCGCATCAAAGGAAGCTCTAAATTATGCGAAAAATTGTATATCTGACTCCCAAATCCTCTTCCCAGCTACAGACATGCAGCGCGTCTATATCTATCTGTTCCTTATGGTATCTTGTAGAGTCTTTGAGTTTGAATCTTCTTGGGTGTATCTGTATATTAATTCTGCACAAGGTGCGTGAAATTACATTCTGATTAGCATACGGCACCCAGAATAAGAACTGTGCTTGCTTCAAGTGCACGATGCACGCGACGTCTTCACGCCTTTCTCCTCCTTTCCCTATCACAAATCTATTTGTGTAACCTTCCATCTCTCGCTCTCTTAACCTATAAATAAACACGAATCGCATAAAATATCAAAGACAAACGATCCAAACACACTCGCCCCTAAAACCAAAGAGATACTTAGGATGAAATTAATCATAGCATAGCTATGTACAAATACACTGTACAGCGTATCAGTTAGGTATCCTCCTGAAGTGAAAGGGTGGATTTTTTGAATTACAGAGTGATGTGGAGCCAACTGAACTGTTGGATCCATCCGCTGTCAACCGCACAAAATTCGAAAAACCACACCAAACACGCGTACCATCAGCCATCAGCGAGCGTATGAAGTCATATTAAAATAGCAAGAATCAAATAAAAGATGATGGTCTGATATGACTGCCCTGAGGTACTCCTCTTTAAATTACTTCCCCCTTTGTTTTGTTTTCTTACAGACATCCATAGACTTCACATGATTTAACGGTTTATCAACCGCAACAAGGGGCGACAACAGGTTCAATTCGAAGATGAGGTGAAGTGCAAGTGTCTTCCTTCTTTATTTTGTGACGTTTTATAGGGAGGGTGATATTTATATAATTTTGTGGCTCGTTCTCAATTCTATACCCGACCCGTATATTATTATGAAAGCCATATTGTACTTCTGCTGGTATTCCAATTTCAATCATCTTTGGTTGATTTATTTCTCGGTTTTTGTTTTTGGGCTATGATGAAGACGCGATGATGATGAGCTGTCTGTGCTAGAGCTGTACGAGAATGTACGGTACGCGCCGCCGACGACGACGAGCGACGGACGCGACGGTACGTACATCATGTGTGATGATGACGATTGTGACGTTTTTCCTTTGAAATCGAGATGATTGCATTCTGCCAACTGTTTGTAATTATCTTTCTTCAGTAATATACGCGGCCCGGCCTATGACTTCGGTGGAGGCTGTGGCTGGTGCGTTGTCTGAAGAAAGTCTATGTCTCTGTTTTGTATCTAGGTTCCTTGCCTCTTGTTTTTACTGTGTCGTCTTGTTTTTCTTTTTTTGAATAGATATGGATATTTGGTGTGGAAAGGAAGTTAGATTTTACTTTTGCTCATTGCCACCAGCAGAATAAGAAATAAAGTACTTACTTACAAAAGGAGAAGGAATGTACTTAATTCTATAGATAAATAAATAAGTGGCTTTGAAGTGCGGTAATTATGATAAGGGTTATTTAGATTTAACGTTTGTTGATTGAGATGCTTCTTAGATTGATCTTAATTGCAAATTAAAGATGATTGAACTTCAAGTTTTTAAATAATTATTAATAACTAGGAAACTGAAAGTTCGAAGAATTGAATAAAGTTGCTTATGTATGTCCCCATGCATAGGTGAGACATTAATACCAAAATCTAGTTAAGAACCTGCATACCACCGCCAAAAAATGTTTGGGACATTTGTCCTAATCACCAAACTAAATTTGGAGCATATGTCCCACCTAAGTGGGACTTGGATCCCAAATTAGATTGTGGAATTTATATCTCATCTATATGGGACATATGTACATAAATCCCAAAATATAAAATTGAAACATATGTAGGTCCCTGAGTTGAACAAATCGCTCTTTTCCTTAACTTTGCAGGTTCAAAATTGAAAATATCATTCCAAACCTCCTTTTTCTTAAAAATTGTATTTCATTGCCAAGTTGAATTTACGCCATTAACAATTGCAAACGATGATTTTGCAGTAAATATTAACAATTTCTGTTTTCTGTTGGAGTACGTATTGCCCATGGCGTATAGCTTGCTTTTACTTGCCAAATGTCAAAAATGACAGCTATTCAAATAGCTGTCTTTTTAAGAGGAAAGCTTTTATTTAATTCTTATTTTTTAACCAAATTCCCAGCTTACAGAAAACTTCAAATGAGTTTCAACAATGATTTATTAGAAGTGAAGGGGATGATGTAAACATTGGGTGTTTTCTATTAAGAGGTACAGAACTTTCCAAAGAGATAATTGTCAATTTTTAGTATGCATGTAATGTAAAGTTTTATATCAAAGCAACAATTACAAATCGTGAAAATGTATACCAAAAGTCGCCCTCTATTTGCCAAAATTCTAAACACTTGCAAATCATCTCCAGCTATAAGGCTATAATTTCTGATGTTAGCAGTTGTAAACAAATAAACTTGTTGTCTCCATGTGACTTTTAAGTCAATCTACATCCCGACAAAATATACAGTTTCTTTTAATATATTCTAAAACGGTTAAAACATAAATGCGGATGGCAAACGCTTCTGAAAATAATCCATTTTTGAGCCAAACGTTTTTTGACCGAACCAAATCGTCTTAATAAATAGACCTGTAAAGTGGCCACCCCGTTCGTCTGACTTAACACCTTTGGACAACTTTCTTTGAGGGTCTTTTTTCGAGTGCGATTCTTAAATATTCAAATGTTAAAACCTAGTACAAAACTGGTGATTCTGCCACAGTCACATATAGTGCCTTAAGAGGAGATTATGGTTTAATAATCGTCCAACTACGCAAGCAATTGTCAAAATTGTGAAGAAATTTTAAGAGATTGGATTGGTTATAGATATTGTAAGGCCTGGGCATCATCGTTTTGCTTGTACCACTGAAAATATCACTGCTGTAAGTGAACGTGTTGCCGAAGACACGAACGTGTGGATTCCTCGTTGTTCTCAGGAATTAGGACTGTCTTACGACACATTATGGCTTATTTTGCATTTGGATCTCCACCTACATCCATATAAAGTCCAGCTCACACAACAACTGAAGCTAGCTGACCATTCACAAGGTCGTAGATACGTCGAATACGTGCTGGAACAACAGGCGGTCGGTGAACGGCGATTTTTCAAACAAAATTTTCTTCAGCGACTGGTCTTACTTACTTCTTCAAAAACGACGATGAAACGACTGTCACCGTCAATTCCGAGCGTTATTGTGATATGATAACCGACTTTTTTTTTAATGAAGAATACGACTTGGAGAATATGCTGTTCCAAGATCATGCGATTTAACACAGGTGGAATTTTTTTTATGGGGCTACGCGAAATACCGTGTTTATGCAGATACACATTTAAACTCTTGAGCACCTAAAAACAATCATTCGTCAAGTAATGGCTGAGATACCGCCCAATATCTGTCCGCAAAATGGATAACCCTGTAGTAAAAGCCTCTAAGGTGTAGTATTCGTTTTCGATAGGGCAGGACATTAATGTCTCCTCCTCTTCTTTATACTCGTAAATGCAGCTTCTGCAGAAATCGCTTGCAGGAGCTCCATGTCGTAAAACATGCCATTAAGCAGTGTACTGTAAACTAATGTGCAGTAATCTACCAACCGAAATAAGTTGCTTGAGCGTTAAGCATCAAGCATTGGCCAAATAAGTCTAGGTGACCGACAAGTAGTTGTATTAGACCAGCTTGAAGTATACTGTGTACCTATGTATGTTGGATTTTTTGGAAGGAGATATAAGGAAGGAGAGATTATAAGTCTTAAAAATTAGTTCCACGTTCACACTATCAAAGTATTTTTTCATTTTTTGGCAAAAATATTCATTAGAAGATTCTAATTTGTGCAAATGACTGCAAATGTCACTTTAAGTTTGACATTTGTGATTCAAAACAGAATCAAAATACACATCAACAAAAAACCCAAATCGCTTTAAAAACTCCTTAAGATGTTTTGCGATCTTGACACATAGACTGGTTGGTAAAATATAAAAGTTAACTACAAAACTTTAAATTTCTAATGACATTTGATGACATTATCACATCTGTCACAAAAAAGAGTGCAACTACTTTTCTGTTGCATCAATTGCATATATACTTGTCCCATTCATCGTTTCTTAAGGCAATAATCAAGATGTCATTTACATGCCCCAAACAACCGACACGACGCGACGCAATGAGCATCCATCCTATTTTATGAGCTTGTCCTTTAAGTTAAACAAAAAAGAACAAATCAGAGCTACGCAAATCATTAATCCACCTAAATGCTCTCCGATTTAAAGCGTCATCTGTTATTAAAAAAATAATAACCATTCATTTTAATTTTCTCAATAAAACAGGAAAATTGACATAAAACCAATGGAACACAAAAAAGAATAAAGCGAAACACCTGAATCGACGCCATCATAGACGTAAAAGACGTTCTCTCTTTCAAGGCTTCAACAACTCTCTAATATAATTAATTATAATATCTTTTCTTTTTGTTTTTGAAATAAATGTTTCACTTTTTTATTTCGACAAACAAGAATAGGTATGTATGAACAAAAAGAAATACATTTTTAGATCTCAAGCTATTTATCACCGAGTAGGTGTATGGATAGATATTTATTTATAATATTTTTAGATTCTCCAAAGCCAATGATTCAAAAATTGGGAAATAATTTTTTATTTATTTTATTAAAAATAAAAAATAGCTATGAATCCAAAAAATAAAATAAAAATACAAAAATTGGAGTGAAAAGTGGACAATAACAAGTTGATTTATGATGATAATCTTTTCGAAAATATACAAAAATCTGACGGGGGATTATGAGGATTTTATTTTTGAATTTTAATTACCTACTGGATTCTTTCAGATGAGATTGATTTATATCAACAAGTGGATGAAATAATAAAGCACTTGTTGCAAATAAAAAAGGAAGGAAAATTCATCATCATCATCAGCAGCTACACAATAGAATAGAGTTGCATACTAGTACTACGCATTCCACAAGCAATGTGAACGCACCATAAAATGCATAATAATATCTCACGCTTTTCGAGGTTTAAGTGTCATTACACTTTCAGTTAACTTTTTGTGTAATTTAAAATATTCAATGGATTCCTTGGAAAAAATAAATTGAATTGGAAAGTAAAGTAGTTTACTTTGTTGTTAACTTAAATCACGCACTTGGAATAAGTTATCCAGGTTTACGAGTATGTGGGCTTAGGTGGGTTATCAGGGTAATCGGGAGTACTTGTGGTCTAGGTTTTTTTATTTTATTGATTTCCATCAAATAAACTTGCAAAACGAATGATAGATCTGTCAGTACAGACAAATTTCAATAATGTCACATCGTTCCTAAACTCATTGTTGAAGTGTCAATTAGTTACGATTTGTAACATTAAACAACTGAATTCAGTAGATGAGTTGAAATTGTTAAGCGGTCAAAATAAATAGAAGAAAACAATGACGTCGAAAGCATTTCGTCATCTTGTTTTGTTGTTAAAAAAAAAAAAAATATTTAATTCAGGATATTTTTTAAAACATTTATTAATTAAAACATTAATTTGTATTACATTTCTGAACCAATTTTTCGTTCCTGTTATTTTGCGTTTCAATTTTTCTCTTTCTTGATATTGATAGTTTGACAGAACAACAATTTCTAACAATAGTTGTTCCCAAATTATTTAAGAAAATTAAAATAATTCGTTGAAATTACACTTGAATAATTTTTTTAACATAAAAGCAACAGTTAACTATTAAAGGTGATTTTCTTTTTTAGTTCCGAGCAGAGTATGAATTCTCAACTGTCAAGCTTCAAATATGTGTTCTGGACGTGTTTTCAACTTGTTCCGAGCGCGCTCGGTTAACTCAGAATAAGATAAATGAGCAGAGCAAGTTGAATGCTGTAGACATGTATTTGACAGGTGAAATGTTTAATTTAAAGCCTAGTACGCTGCTGATGCGAAACGAAAATTCCCATACAAAAATGACATGACGAAATCATAAACGAAAAATTTCGCTGTGCTTTTCGTTTTTCAGTACGCTGCTGAACGACGAAATGTGTCATTTTAGTGGATAGCTGTACTAGATTTCTTAGTACAATTCTCCACTCTTTTCGTTCTCAATTTAATTGCCCAGAATATTAATTGCTTGCGAAATTTTGACGTTTAATTTTTTTATTGAAAAAAAAAAAATTGTTTACTCGTGACTTTCGGTGTTTTGACTTTGATTTTTATTTGATTTAAAATTTAAAATAAAATGGATTTGTCTAATGTGTTCCAACATTGCATTTCTGAATCGGAAACTCAGGATGTTATTGGTGATGTGCAAGAAGTGATAAAGACAAGCAGTGAAATTCAACTTCCAGAAAGAACTCTCCACAAATATTTTTCCGCTGTGGTTTTCGTTTTCATTTCGCTCTGCACTTGGAGACCGCCGAAAAAATTCGTTTCACTTCAGCTGCGTACTAGGCTTAAGTTGTAAATAAAATTACAAGTGAATTAACAAATGTCAAATAGTGACTTAGTTGTCTTAAGGTGTGTTTAAAAAAAAAATTCAGACTATAATAACATATTAGAATTTCAAATGTGATTGCTCACAACTTCTTTACTGTCATATTTCATACATTTTCGGCGCTAACGTAAAATCAAATAAACTTATTATCTAACATTGAAGTTGTATAAACCATTGGGACTACATTTTTGGATAGGGTGAGCTCATTGGGAGCAAATGTCAGAGTATTGACAGATCTGGCACTATTGTCAAATATTAATGTACACATTCTGAAACTCAAAACTTCAACGACATTTTTGATGTTCTCAGTTTGTAGCTCACGGATTGCTTGGATAAAATTGGCTTGGCAGTGCTTAAATCGGTTCCGAGTTTTTGGCATTACATCGATTCTCCACGGTTCCCCACAAAAAAAAGTTTAAAGGAGTCCAATCGTAGCTACAAAGAAGCCATTTCACGTTGACCAATGACGACTAAGAACACTACGTGGGAATTTCGAAAAGATCTATTTTAGCAAGGGTTGTGTGGTATCAACCAGAGGTCGTCCAAATCCATCGATCTGTAACACCCATCTTTGATCAAAACGTTATGTTGACACTCTCAGTTTCGAACATAGCTCATCCATTGATTCCACTACTCTACAATCCGCCCCAAACAGAAGTGACTCCAGCGAATGCATTGTGGATGCATTGGCTTCCATGCGGGTTTTTCTGTGACAACTTTCTTTGTTAACGTTGACGTCTGAGAAGCGACAATGAAGCGGATGGGCTTTTGCCTTTAATTTCTAAATCAGTTTGGAAGTTCTTAGCGAATAATAAGTTTTCAATATTTTCCAACCTTGTTAATGTTCACTTCGGTCCGCAGAGTTAGACTTTCTATCAAGATTTTGAAACAGCTGTCAGTGTCAAAATAACCAATGATTTAAAAAGTAACCACTAGATGGCCCATCCTGTTGATTTTTGATTTTTTATAAAACGCTGAATTGAATGCTTTCATAGTTTTGAAAAATACGAATCAAAACTTCGATTTTAAAGGTTTGTTCAAATTTTAAAAATATAAAAAAATACTTTTTTTCGAATTTAAAAAAGTAATATCTCAAAAACTGAAATAATAAAGTAATTTCGTAGTCGGATTTAATTTAAGGTCATCAAAATCTAGCGGAAAAATGCAATTAAGTTATCGGGAACAAAACCTTGCCAGTCCTTATTAGACTTCCCCTAACTTAACTTATATAAATGATACGCGCCTGATGTATGAATTTCATACGAACTATGAATATTATCATGTACTTTACAATAAAAATATTATTTACCGCTTCCTTTGTGAATGATAACTGAATTAAAATTAGCGCGCTCGCATCAACTTCACAAGTTGTTTCTTTGAGAAAAAGCGCTCGGCATTGCAATCAAAAATCATGTGCGCGCATTTATACGACAATGACGATTTTCACATTATAATAATAAAATAATTCGACTGTATACGCAAAAATATGCAGATGATGATTTTACGACAAGTATTCATGCTTCACGTACAGATGGCGATGGTTGAGAGGCAAGACGAAAGCCCCCTGTTATATATGCATCTAGAAAGAAAGCTGGATCAGAAAATTTTCAACATTTTGCTTTTCGGTCAAACATCAGATACAACTGAGAAGAAGAAGAAAAAGATGATCATAATCGGTGATTAAAGTGACAGGGCTTAATGGTAAGTGGCAAGAGTCGGCTTATTTGTCAATGTGCATTATTTTTTTTCTTTTATTTTTGTTCTTTGACTTTTGGCTCTGTTTGTTTTTTTTCCGTTGTTATTGTTGTAGTTTGTCTCTTGTCAATTTGATGACTTGTCTTGACAGCGCGGCATTTTAGCATAGGGAACGCTAAAAGCTGAACGCTGCTTTTCCGCTCATCAAATTTGAATTATTCAAATCGTGACCGATGCCGGTAAATATATTCGCATTTGCAATTAAGGGAGTGTAATAATGTGAGGGTAATGATGGAATATTAACTGGATTATAATAGAGTGGTGAATAACTGCTATCTTGTTTCATATATTTAGCTCCTACCATATCATATATGTACATACGTGATAAAGTATAAGTAAAATTAATTGTAGCGATATGAATTTATATTATATACATTATGTATGTATAATTTAATGGAATTTAATTGATGGGGGTGGAGCTTAGACATACTACTGGCGATGTTGTGGAAGGAGAAATTTATAAGAAATTAATTCAATTGGTTTCAGTATGGATATGAGATAATATTTTTACAATATTTAATCTTTAATTTATTTTATAATAAATTCTGTATATAATCATACAATTTATGGATTATTGTGACAAAGGTGTGTTTACAGTGGCGGGCGTAGTTACCGCTATATCAGCTGTATCCATGTAACACGGCCCCCGAGATATAGGGGCCGCCCCCCAAAGATACAGAGCACAAGCCGTGTGTAAAAAAATGCACTTAAATATTTAATAAAGTTTTATTACAAAAAAATGTTCCGATGATCATTTTTTACATGCTTCAAATATTTTTTTACCTGTGTATCTTTTTCTTTTTTTCATGTCCTACAAACCAACAATGCTACAACTTCAACCTGCAAAACTTTTTTATTCGAGCTTTCAAAATATATCGTCCTGCCTGACACAGCCACCAACTCCAACATCACACAGAAATACAAACCAGGGACCAGCGCAGCGCAGCGGTAGATTAAAAAATAAGGTACTTGCATGAACTACATAACAGCTGAAAAATACGAATACTCCATTTCGAACCCTGTATGTATATGCAATCAAAAAAAAGGTCCCGTTAATTGTCTGAGTGAACTAGGCAAAACGAATTTCAACACGTTAACTGAAATGTTTAATCTGTCTGTGCGTGGATATATTAAAAATGTACTCTAAAGTTTTTTGTAATTATTTGTAATTAGATATTTGTGACTATTTGTGCGTTGCTTAAATATTATTTTTATGGAGAAATGAGTGAAAATAAAAGAGAGTGTCTAAGTGGAGCTCTGAAAAGAAAAAATAAAGAAAAAAGAGATATAAGATCAAGAAAAAAAATAAATCAAGGAAAAAAATAACGAAGCGTTTTTTTGATGAGTTGTCAGAAAATCATAGAATTTCTGATCCGGAAATTTACTTCAAAGTCAATATTTACTATTCCTGCTTGGACATTTTGATTGGACAAACTCAACAAAGATTTCAAAGCCTTCATAATCTTAGTAGTATGTTTGAAGTGTTGGAACCGCATAAGCTTTTATCGTTCTCAAATGATGAGATAAATCAAGGATCAAAAAACCTAGTGGAAAAGTACAATATTGACATATCTGGTGATTTCTGCAATCAACTAATTGCTCTAAAAACATGCCTTACATCCGAAATCCTCAAAATTCATTCCATAAAAGAACTTGCTAAATTATTAGTCATCGAATTTATTAGTCTTGCTTCTAGTTTTTCTGAAGTAATAACAGCATGCTTTCTCTTTTTGACTCTTCCGGTAACCTCAGCAACAGCTGAAAGATCTTTTTCCAAGCTGAAAATAATAAAAAATTATCTCAGAACTTCAATGGGAAAGAAGAGGTTGTCAGATTTATCACTTTTATCAATAGAAGCAGCAAAAAAAAATTGGATACAGGGCCCCCAAAGGTCTAGCTACGCCACTGTGTTTAGCTTGTTTATTGTTCGTGTTTTTTACCCTTTTCTCTTTAGATAGTTGAGATTTTTATTTGCGACATAAATTAAGTTCTGTAAAATATTTCTGAATGAGACTAGCTATACTATACAAAAGTTATCTTTTGTAGCTTTCAGCAATCGAAACAAGATCAATTTTGTGCTTGACTGACTTTAAAATAAAAAAGAGGCTGGGATGCTACCCACACTGATAAGATAACAATATTTTGTTTATGATGAAATAGTTTGATTTCAAAATCTATTTTTGTTAACGAGATTTTTAGTCGAAAATCAATTTTTACCAATTTCAATAGCATTTCTTGAAAATTTGTATTTCATATAAACAAATACAGGATTTTTATACAAATTTAACTGAATGTCGAAACACAATATTTTCTATAAGATGAAATTAGTTTGAAGCTAATATTTTAAATTTTTA
Source organism: Eupeodes latifasciatus (assembly GCA_920104205.1). NCBI lineage: Eukaryota > Metazoa > Arthropoda > Insecta > Diptera > Syrphidae > Eupeodes > Eupeodes latifasciatus. The sequence goes on along the minus strand of OV049924.1, from coordinate 14,512,490 downwards.
AAAAGATAGTTGAGTCGAAAATCATTTTTTACTAAGTTTTAGTGATGCTTCTTAAGGTTTTTATTTTTTGTTAAAAAACTGTTAATTCGATTTTTCTCAAAATGTTACCAGATGTCAAAACGTTATTTTTCGTTTCATAAAATTATTTTGGAGATACATTCATTTTTTTTTCGTAAAATATTCAAGGTGACAATTATTTTTTTCAGTTTTTTTGATTTATAAAAAGAAGAGTAATTTGATTTTTGTTTCCAAAAATATACTAGTTTGATATCACGTCACAATAAATAATATACATTTTAATTGAAGTCGCTTGCGTCATTGGTTCGTGAGATATTTTGGGTATACCGAAATTTTCACTATTTTTTAAATTGATAGGGTAAATAAACCACAAACAACTCAATTTTCTTGAGAGTCCTTTCTGAATCTTTCTGCATTATTTTCTGTGTAACAAAATTTATTTGAAGTCGATATCTCCACTGGTTCTTGAGATATAGACGACGAAAAAACCTTCTAAAACGTACGTACACACGCACGCAGATATCTCTCCAAAAATCTTTTATTTAGATTCTAGGGACCTTGAAACGTCGAAAAATTTCAAAATTTTTAATTCGATGAATCTGACCGATTACAATAACTTCCTATGGGAAGTTAAAAAATAAATTAGGTGGCGCAACTGTCCATTGAGAACTATTCCTTTTGGCGAGTCATTTCAGGGATGAATGTGGCCTTCAGGTCTACGCTGAATCCGAACGGCTCATTTGAGAAAGCACTTTTCATGACAAGTATTACTCTTGGAGGATTTTTCAATTCCTCGTTAGAGGCAGTACCCACAAAAAAAAACTTTAGGTGACACAGGTAGGGATTGAACCCAAGACCTCTAGCATGACAGTCTTACGCCAACACGGGTTATGGCACCTTTAAATCCACTAAAACTGACCGTTTGATGTGCTTTAAGGATTGGTGTACTTCTTTCAAATAGATGCTAGCTAGAACGTAAAAGTTATACAGCTCGTTATATACTCGTGCCACAATTGATTGATTAAATGAAATATTAAATAACCGTATACTTAGTTTCACTTTACGAACTCATGAATTGGCCTACAAGATCGTGCGATTTAAAGCCACCTGTGTGTTTTCTGTATCTGTAACCATCATCAATTTATCCTAGAACCCAATTGTATACATGCTGTTAGATACAGAGATTTTTTTCTAAGCCGCACAACACGAATGTGAATGGACTTCTCCAATAGCACTTACCTAATTTCTCGCATTTCCTTAACATTATAAACCTTTGAATTCACGAATAATATAGGCGTCAGCAGATATTTTCAGTGGGCAGAGGGGAATGTTTTAGATACAAAATTGGTTGTCAATTATTATAGAAATTACGTGTAATTGCATCACTCCATTCTTAACTTTTTATGGGCGGACTCAACCAAACCAAAAGCAAAAAAACGCATCGGCTAAAGTTCCAATTTTTGTTTATAGGTCAAAATGTACTCCTATAGAGATTTAAATGCAGAACAATAGAAGATTGATGCAACATTTGCTACTCAGTGATAACAACAACTTGTTTCGATTGAAAAGCTTCTTCAATTTATAAAAGGAATGATTTAGAGTATATAATTTGTTCTTTTAGAGATCTTGATTAATCTAGAGTACGAAATTTTGGTGACTTACAATTTTTTCCTTTTATCATGCTGATTATCTGCTACTTCTGTTCAAGTCGTTTGGAGACATTGGTCTTTAACGTTCTTCTAAAGCTGCATACTAAACATTTCAGAAGCTTATGTTTGTGTAAATAAAACACTTACACAAAAATACAACTGTCACAACAATGCAACGAAGAATCAACACAAAAAAAAAACTGATCTGTAAATGGCGCCCAACGTGGAATCAAAAATCCATTTTTTTGATTAACACAACAAAAATCTGGTTAGGAAAATTTCTTTGGACGCCAATTCACATTTTTAAAGAGTCTTCATAGATTCTTTTCCAACTAAAAAACTTCACATTAGTTATCATCCACTTTTCCTTATTATATTTTACAAAACAACATAAGCCATTATGTTTATTACTTCCTCAATTCTTTTGGCTTCTCAAGATCCTCATAAATCCAAACCAAATTAAACGTATAGATAATTATTATTTTCAAAAAACATTAAAAGCGATAACCTTGCCTTACCCCCCATTAGTAATACAAAGCAATCTACATACAATTTCCAAGTACATACACGGATTAGTATTGTAAGAGTGCTTTGCGGAATAATGCAGTTTCCTTTACTGATGATAAGAAAGATTACATTAATTATTCAAAAAGGTCATTTGATTATCTCCATAACATATGAAAATAAAATTTAATGCAAGAAAATAGAAAACTTACCATGTTGTCCATTATTTGTTGATGCAATAATATCTGGTGGTGATGAATTATCACTGTGATAATCATCTTCGTCTTCTTCAGAAGAATAAACTCCACTTACTCGTAAGCAAAATGCTAATATTAAAATCCAATGCAAAAATGACTTCATGGTTTGAGAAATTATAATCTACACATTTGAGATAAAAAACTATATATAATTCACAATCCACAAGCAATTTTTCGGTCCTACACAGTATTTCGGTTATGTGGAACGTATGTTTATACAAATTCAAATTGATTCAGTTTTATTAAAAAAAAAACATATTTTGTGTTTTCTTTCCCCATAAAAATTGTATCTTTTTTATACAGTCACATTGATTAATTAATTTTTATTACAGTTAATTGTTATGGCACTTAAATCAGCGTTGAAAACAACGAATGATGAGTAGATTTTGTGGCTCGAAATATAACAACGACAAATTGCTCTACACAACCAACGAACAAAACAACGACGGACGACGAGGCGACACTCACTTCAAGCGACTCCACGACAATTGTAATTAATTTCTTTTTTATTTGGATATTATGAACAGAAAATATACGGGAGGGTTTTTGTTTCAATATATTTATGAGTATTTCGAAATTCACAAAACAGTTAATTAAGGGACAAATTCATAAAAGAGTGTGTCATCATCGCATGAACGAATTTTTACACAAAACAGCTTCCACGATATTTTTATTATTGTTTCCTCTTCTTTCACTTAAAACGCTCGATTTATCAATCAAAATCAAACCATCGAGTTTCAATTAAAGTATCTATACACACTGATCATCGAAAGCACTATAAAAATCTCACATCAAAAGAACACCAAACCAAACATCTCGCCGAACACAAATTAACTCTTCGTCTGAATCAATAAATATCGACAGGCTCACCAATTTGTGTGCTGTGTGTCATTATCTTACACTCGCAGGGGGCAGACCATATGGCATGGATCTTTAAATTTAACAATCAAAGAATCGAAATGGATTCAATCCACCTGAGAATCAAAATCAAAACAATCCGAGCGAAAACGCAAATGTTATAGGTGATTTTAACTTACGATCCACAAATGGAATCCACATTGAATATTCACCTTGCACTTCCGGTTATGCACTTTTAAACTCAAGGGAAATCACTTCCTGGTTATTTCTTTACCTAGCCTGTCTGTCAAAAGGATACGGAATCCTTTGCTAAGGGTTTATTTGAACGTTTTTTAATTGGGGCACGTTTACCGGCATTATTTTTTTTCTGTACTCGCTCTGTGTACTCGCTCGTATTCTTTTAAATCGTATCTTTCGTATATTCTATATTATTCCGTTGACGCCGCCGCCGTCGGAAAGTGTGGAAAAAACTTCAAGCAGTGAAGCAAAGCAGTCAGTCAGCGAGCCTAGCACTAGCACACAAGACCAAACGACCACGAGCGCTATCTATTGAAAACTGGGAGGGAGTAGTCTGTCGCATTGGAGAGAGACCTCATCGTTCTCGGTTTGTCGTTGTCGGTTGTCGGCTTGGCGGTAGTCGGTTCGGTAGTCCGTAGTCGGTGTCGTCGTCGTCGCTCGTTGTTGTCGTTGTCGTCAGTCTTTGGGATTGGGATTAATTTTCTGTTTTTTTTGTTGTGTTTTATCTTCGTTTTTGAATTTTTTGTTTTGGTCGCTTTTTTCTTCTCATTTGTGGATGTCACATTCACATCATATGTGTTCTTGGTGTTGATTATGTCTTTTTTCATATATTTCTTTTTTAGTTTTCCACTTTGGTGAAAGATTTGCCTCTTTGGATGATGTGTTTTGTTTGTTTGTTTCTTTTGAGTTTTGCTGGAGTATTTTCTCGCTTTTGATGTTATATTCGTTTTTATTTTGTGTTGTTTGTGACGTCATGACGGGAATCCTTTTTTTTTTTTTGCTAAAGAGAGAAGAGAAGGCATCTTTTCATCCTTTGGCAACACTCACTTTTGCTGAATGGGTGTTTAATTGTAGGGAAAAAGTCAGTGTGACATATTATCATATAGCGCGGTAGGTACCTTCATTCGTGGGCTTGTGCATAATTATGGGGAAAATGAGTTATGGAAGTACGTTTGTATGTACGTATGTACGCCCCAATATGCATATAGGGACCTATAAGAAATAGAAGTTTTCATAGCTATGAAGTGGGTAAATGAAGGGAAAAAATCAGGCTACAAAGAACCTTAGAGCAAATCCACTTGCCTTGTTATAAGGCATCTCTTCTTTTGAGGCACACAAAAAAGGATTTATCTATTGTCTTGTGTTACTTTTCTTTTTTGTGTCATTAGTGTATGATATTTTGACAATAGGATAACCATTCAAGTCATATGACAATCGATGACAGGTTTTATTGTTTTTTTTTTAAACATTTTTCTTTACACAACTTCTTTGAAATTAAAATAAAAAATGAATACGTTCCACAATGTTCCAATTGAGTATACTTTCAACACTAAAGACAGATATTTAATGGACTTAGTAAGTTAAATAGCTGAAGAATTATACAAAATAAAGGGTGTTTTTCTTAGAGGTATTTAACTTTAAAATTTAATGAAACGAAGAAGATTTTGTTTAAATTGACCCTGCCTGACTATACATTACTCGCACACATGAATGGTTGCGAATTGTTATCACTAGTTCTTAACAGACTGTCGTGAGACCTAATCTATTTTTTTTATTATATATTTTAAATTTAGGGTCCGCCATCTAAGGTTTTTTTTATTGTCACATTTGGGGCACAGAAAACCTCTACGCATACATTGAAAAGCCGATACACCCAAAACGAGTCACTGTTTGGTAAGGATTTTGGTCCAGAGGCATAATTGGGCCATTTTTCTTCGAAAATGAGCAAGAAGTTATCGGGCCATGTTCAACGAATTTTTGTTCACAAAAATTTAAGAGGAGGATATTGGCAACATTTGGTTTCAACAGGACGGCGCTACGTGCCACACAGCCAAAGCTACACTCGATTTTCTTATAGTATTTTCAAAAAAAAAGTTACTTGGCGGACCCTTTATAATTCCTGGCATATGGCCCGTACCGCCACGGCTGGCTCTGACGTAGTCTAATCTGGAAGTCCAATTTTGTTTACCTTTTCAAAAATTCATGAAAAGTTCCGTGAAACTATGCGGTTACAAAAAGTTTTCTTTAAATCAATAAATCAATTGCAGCACGTCTTGTTGGTTTAATTTATGAAGGAAAAAGTCAGTTATCAATAAATCACTTGAAAGCTGACAAAAATTTCGGCAAGTTAAATAAGTTTTGCCAGAGTTCTATATCTCTAAAAATCAGCCTAAATACAAATGTATACATTCCACAATGTTCTAATTAAGTTTACTTTAAACAATAAATACTAATTTGTCATAGAATTAGTAAGTTAAAGAGCTAAAGAACATTAAACAATCATTAAATTTCAAAATTAGTAACTTGAAGATTGAAATTGAAGATGTGGAATGTAAGGTATATCAACATGTTTTAATCAACACCTAGGTTTTGAGTACAAGTTGTCTTAAATGTCATTAATAGATTTTTCACTATCCAAATTTTTTAATAAAATTCAAGTTGAAAATGAATACGTTCCACAATTCTCAAATTTAGTTCACTTTCAAATATAAGTACATATTTTTCATGAAATATTAAGTTAAAAAGCTAGAGAATTTATAAAAAGGCAAACATTTGACAGTTACTTAGTTTAGGATTAAAATTAAGGTTGTGGAATGTGTAGTAACAATTTTTGTTTCCATACTTCATTGGTGGTGGAAGTATAGTTTGGAAAAAACTTTTAAATTGCTTTTGTTAAATTTTCATTGCTAAGAAGGTCTTATGGATTCTAATCATGACTTTGTTCAACACTATACCTCCACTTATTGTTTCATACTACCTACTCCAAAAACTCACGCCTTCCACACATCATCATATTTTGTAGTCTTCACACTTCATTGCACTGAGCGACATACTCAATTCTTGCGACAAAGCCATGCAAATTGGAGAATTATTGAAGATGGGTGAGGAAGATTCTTCAGGTCAAGTGTTTCCCTTGGGTTAAATTTCCCATCATAAATAATAAATCGACGATGACGATGACGACGACAGCAGCGACAGAAACGAAAGCGATGATGACGGCGGCGACAATGACTACAAACAACAGCATGTTCGGTGAAGCGCAGCAATTTCACTGCAGCATATATCAAAAGGATGAGGCCTGGAACTTTGCTGATAAGCTCCTTCTCGTATGTCATATTAAAGTCAAAGGACATTAAAGGGTTGCACGGATAATAGGTATGTCTGTATAATGTGATATATTTATACACTTATGTGATGTGTATGCATAATGTGTGTATAACGATGATAGAATATAAGGAAACGCACTGTGTTTATTGAAATTTACATATATACTGCCACAAGAATGTGTAGTGTACTTGAGGAAAAATTAATAAGGAAGAGGAAAATAGTTACTTTGTTTGTTTTGTAATCCTGGATTTAATATGAATTAGGAGCATTGCATGGTGAGGTGAAAGGAGTACTTTTTTCTTACTTTGATTTAAGTGATTTTGTGCGAGTTTAAAGTTCTATCAGTAGTTTTCCTCTTTGAAATTTTGTTTTTAATTTTAAAGTGATTAGGAAAGATAACCTTGTTATGATTCGTATCAAAATGAAGCTTATGACCCGTACCTAAAAAATACTTTTTAATGAACTCAGAACTTTTCTTTTAGTTAGTTTAAAATCTTTATTAATGGTAAAATCGTTTTCAATGAACATCTGATTATTTTTTTTATAATTCGAAACATAATCGTTCCAATTAAGTTGTTCCACTTTTCAAAAAATTCCAAGGATTGAAAATAAGCTTAAATGCTTGATTCTATAATCTGAAAATGATTGATTCAGGAAATATTTAACCAACCTGTCAAAAAACTCCAATGATTGGTTTCAATGATAAGGGGCTAGTTATATATCTGTCATTGGTTTTCATCAATGAAACCAATCGTTGGAATTTTTTTTGACAGGTTGGTTGGTTTCTGTCATTGCACACAAAGTTCCTGATTGGTATCAAGCATTTCGTGATTGGAGTAAAGAAAACTAAATGCTTTTGTTCCAAAATGTGAAATCAATAATCAGCTGTTCATTAGAAACGGTTTCATCATTAAAAAATTAAAAATTAACTAAGAAAAAATGTTCTGGTTTGAAAAACGTAGGTATTTTCTTAAGTAGAAAAAATCTTCAACTCATCAGCTTCATTTCGATTCCAAACATAACAACTTTATTCTCTTACTCGCTTTTGAATCTCGAAACAAAATTTTCAATGATGAAAACCAATAATAGCTATAACTGGAACCCCTCAAAACCAATGTTAGTTATAGCTGGCCCCTAAAGTAAACGAAAGAAAAGAGGCTGGGATGCGACTCACACTGATAACTTCTCATCCGCGTCTGTTGATTTGTCTTGCTTAAATTTGTCTATATGTATCAATTTTTACCAAATTTGCGTACTATTTTTTGTAGATTTTATTTTTTTATGAAAAAACGGACTGTTGGATTTTTATATCGAATGATATATGAATATCGAAAACAATATTTTCTGTGAAATAAAATAAGTTTGAAAACAATATTTGTAATTTTTGAAAAGCTACTCGTATTTGAGTCGAAAGTAAATTTTTACAAGTTTTAGTATTGTTTTTTGTTTAGGTTTTTATTTTTTTGTAAAAAAACTGTCAATTCGATTTTTTTCAAAATTTTAGTGAATGTTGACAACAATATTTTTATAAGATTAAAGTAGTTTAAAGCCAATATTTCAAAGTTTTGAAAAGATATTTGAGTCGAAAATCAATTTTTACCAACTTTTAAAAAAATTTTGTTTGGGTTTTTATTTTTTGTAAAAAAAACTGTCCATTCGATTTTTCTCAACATTTTTCAGAATGTTGAAAACAATTTTTCTTATAAGATAAAATAAGTTTGAAGCCTTAATCTCAAGTTTTTGAAAAGATATTTGAGTCGAAATTCAATTTTTACCAACTTTGAGTAATGTTTTTTTTAGGTTTTTATTTTTTATAAAAAAAACTGTCAATTAGATTTTTCTCAAAATTTTATCAGATGTCAAAAACATTATTCTTCGTTGCACAAAATTGTTTTGGAGATGAAATCATATTTTAGTCGTAAAATTTTCGAGGTGACAAATTTTTTTTTCAGTTTTTTTGATTTATAAAAAAACCGTTCATTGGATTTTTTTCCAAAAATATACTTCTTTTGTATCACGTTATAGTTTATAATATAAAAGTTAATTCAAGTCTCTAGCGTCATTAGTTCATGAGATAGTTAGGTTTAACCAAAATGTTCACCTGTTTTTTAAACTGCTATGGTAAAAGAAACCACCCACGCAATTTTCTTGAGAGCCCTTTCTGCATCTTTCTGCCTTATTATCTGTATAACAAAATTTATTTGAAGTCGATATCTCTTCTGGTTCTTGAGCTATGGACGACGAAAAAAACGTCGCGAACGTACGGACATACGGACATACGGACCGGACGTACGGACGTACGAACGTACACGCACGCACAGACATCTTTCTTAAAATCTTTTATTTCGACTCTAGGGACCTTGAAACGTCGAGAAATGTCAAAATTTTCAATTTGACAAATCGGACGCACTACAATAACTTCCTATGGGAAGTTAAAAAACATGCCACGACAAATTATTGACGAATAATAAATGACATATAGTAAAGGGTGATTTTTTAAAAGCTATAGGAAAGTTTTTCAAAAAAAGCATATAAAATTCAGAAAAATGCATGAAATCTTTAATTGAATCGATAGTACGGTAATTTAATGTTTGAAGATTATTTCATGCAAATGTTGACCTTGACTGCGACTCAAATGGTCCATCCGCTTAGTAAAATTTTTGCATACTCTTTCCAACATTTCGGCCAGTATCTCACGAATAAATGCTTCAATGTTGTGTCCCAGTGCGCCAATTGAAACGGACTTGTCTGTAGACATGAGCTTTAATATAGCCCTACAAAAAATAGTCTAAAGGCGTTAAATCGACCGGTTCCGAACGAGAATTAAAATGTTCAATGAACTCGCCTCTCTATAAGTCCATTTTTGCGCGTGCTGTGTGGCATGTGGCACCGTCTTGTTGAAACCACATGTCATGCAAGTCGAGCTCTCTCACTGTAGCGCTCACCATTCACAGTAACGTTATGATTCGCATCATCTTTGAAGAAGTACGGTCCAATGATGCCACCTGCCCATAAAGCGCACCAAACTGTGACTTTTTCTGGATGCATTTTTAGCTCTAGCAATGCTTCTGGCTGATATTTACTCCAAAATCGACAATTCTGCTTATTTACGTACCCATTGAGACAAAAATGAGCTTCGCCGCTGAACACAATTTTTCGCGCGATGAACTTTCTTAACAGAGCACGCATTTTGATAATAAAATTCAATAATTTGCAAGCGTTGTTTGGTTTGGAAGACTATTCATGGTTAAATTATAGACCAAACTAAAGATGTTTGACAGTGAAACAAAACACAAAACGTGCATCAACTGTTTAAACCAGTGTTGCCAAAAAGATAATAGCTAAAAAATCACCCTTTATATTAAGGGGCAAAAAATCATTTAACAAATAACGGGTATTTTTTTAAGGGTATATTGAACTTCCGATAGGGACAACTGTCATACTATCTGTAATATTTTTGGAGCGTATTTGACTTCTTTTTTAATATATATTTTGGTTTTGTAATTCACAATGCAACGCTTAACACACAAATTAACAAATCTTGAAAAGGTGTTTCCAAAAACTTCGATTGGTTTGCCAAGCTTAGTTAGGTATATATATCACTTTTATCGTCAAATCATCTTATGAAATAGGAATTGCCATTTTTGAAGTGAGCACATTTTTTATGAGACTCTATTACTTCCCGCAAAATTAACTATTTGAGGTTGTCATTGGTCTTTAAATGGTTCCAAGTCCAGACGGCACAACATGAAGTTCGTGTGAATTAGCGCTTTTAGACAACTTTTCGTTGGGGAACGTCAAACTACTCGTTACATTCAATGCTGAAAAACCAGTAACAATTGAACATTTTGAAGCCAACATTCGACACACTTTGGTGCAAATTGGATCAAAAGGTCGCTTAGTATGTAGTTTTAAGTTGGTAGCGCTGACATTTGACACCTGTCATACTCACTTGTATTTTGAAGAGTCATAATATTGGTTTAAAGTTTGCCCTTTACGATAATAAATCTAAAAGTTGTGATTCAAAAAATACACTTTGACCAATCGGTAAAGTTATGAAGAATTTTGAAAAGAGAGTAGAAGCATGTGCTGTGCATAGTCTTAATGAACTCTATGTCAAAAATATTTTCTACTGCAAATTAATTTCTTAGAATTTGCTCGTTTTTTAATAAAAGGCAATTAGCAATTTACTAGCAACCAAAATGAAAAGAAAGGTTTTAAGTTTTGGAGTCGCTTAGCTAAATATTTAGCAAATTTATAACTAGTTAATTGTTAAACCCTTAAAAATAGGTTGTTTACAATTTTCCGCCATTGTTTTTTATTACACGTACATATTAAAACATTTCCAAACTTATAATGACAAACAAAAAATTATTTAACAATAGTTAGTTAAATAAAACACGTCTTAGACGTTTGTATTTCTTTGTGTTTTGCTAATCAATACTAATACATATACAAATACATATGTAGAAGATGAAGAGTTTGTTTGTTTGTTTGAATGCGCTAATCTCAGGAATTGCTGGTCTGATTCGAAAAATTCTTGCAGTGTCTAATAACCCATTTGTTGAAAAAAGCAATATTCTAAATAACATCATGCTTATATCAATACAAAATTTGTTAAAACATTCACGTGTGCAACAGATGGCGCCATCGGCGATATGATGCAATTTTGAAAAATAATAATTAATACTGAAGCTTACGTCTGTTTCTGATGATGTAAAAATATAATAATAATAAAAATAAATACAACAATAAAACTGTATTTTTATTGTTGTAAAACGAAGCTTAGAGAATGCAAAGATCGATTTTATGTGGATCAACGTTAAAAACCGATATGAGAAGTAAGATTTTAAGTTAGTATCTGTATATTAAGAACTTAGCAAGATATTATTTAGGTTTTGTTCTATAAGATTGTTCTCAATAGTTTTGAGACAAGCATTTTGTAGTACTAATAATAAATCGAAAACATGCATATAAAAGATGGCTGATGTTGAATTGGAATAAAACACAAATTATGTAGGAAATTAGTGTCATTTCTTTTTATTATAATAATATTAGTATAGTTCAATTATATATGGAACAAAATATCGGCCAAAATGGCCACCGCGACCTTGACCTCGACGGCACAGCTCCATCCGATGGTCCAAATTTTCGAAGACGCTGGGGCATAATTGAGGTTCTATGCCCTTAATTTGCCGAATTATCTCATCACTTTGCTCTTGAATTGTTGATAGCTTATTGACGAACACCTTTTCTTTCAAATGACCCAAAGAAAGAAGTCCAACGGCTTCCAATCACATGATCTTGGTGGTATAACACGGCCATTTGTTTGTTACCGTACTGTTGAAACCACATATCGTCCACATCAATATCTTCCAATTTGGGTCATACAAAACTCGTTATCGTCTCGCGAGCACCATTCACAGTAACTACCTGACCGGCCTCATTTAGAAAAAAATACGGCCCTATGATGCTGTCAACCCATAAACCGCAGCAAACAGTCACTCTTTGTGGACACATTGATGGTTTTTCGGAAATTCTGCATATTGACGAATCCAATAAGATGAAAATGTGCCTCATCACTGAAGATGATTCTCTTCGAAAATTGATCATCGATCCACTGTTGCCATTTCTTGTCACCATTCTAACCATTGCTTTAGTTCTTGCGTCAGTTGCACCTCGTTATCATGTAAATGCAGGCCTTTATACATAACGACGGTTTGCTCAAATTTTTGCACAATTTTTCCGATGGTACGCACATTTGGACGATTAAATTGACCGAAAAAATCACGAAGTGTATGACATGCATTTGAACGCCCATTTTCATAATAAACCTGAATAACTCTAACACGTTGCTCGATTTTGTATCTTTTCATGGTTCAGATTGAGTTAGTCTGAAATTTAAAATGTCAAATGAAGTGCAGAAAAAAACTTGACGTTTAGGTTTGGTTTACATTCAACATCGACCCTTAAAATTTAACCACCCTTTACAAAAATGATTTTTCAGAAAAACAAACAAGTAATTAAACTATAGCAACAATTTGTTGAAATAAATTAAAATGAATAGGCAACGACCTAGTCACTGATAAAGCTTCGGTTCCCATCGATCACCGAAATCAAGCATCAGTGAGCGTGGTTAGTAGACAGATGGTGGACCGTCTCGAAACCCAAAGCGTGCTGTTGTCATGTTTTCTTTCTGTCTGTTATTCTTTCTCTTCTGTCCTTCTGTCTTGTATTAATGTCTTGTGTTGTTATCACCATTGAATAATTACAAATAGAAGTGGACACCGAACAAGAAATCTGCCAAAAATACTATGTATGTAGGTACCTACCTACTAGGGTGACCAGATATAGAGTCAAGGAAAAGAGGACACGTACCAAAATCTCAAAAAAAAAACAGAAGTTCAATTTTTTTTATAATTTATTTGAATAAAACAAAACAAATTATTTAATTCTAACAAAAAAGTACCAGTTAATAAAAGAAATCATAATATCAGGGCTTATTTTTCATGAAAATGATAAATGTATCGATATAAACATATAAGAATATTATTCAGGTTTTATTAGCACCGTATGTTCATGGAAATAAAAATAGTTAAGAAAAAACATTTCATAATGTTTTTTGTTTTCTTATGATTTATAACTTCAATTTTGGTTGTATTTGTCATTAGACATTATTTTATTCAAAGTTTCGGGACTTTGCAAAATATAATTATAAAACTCAGTACATGACATACGAGTATTTTTAAAATTATGTTTACAAAATAGAATTGCTTTGACGTTTTCTATTTTTAATCTATTGCGTTCCTGAGTCCATTGACTGTTTATTAATGAAAATATGCGCTCAACATTAGCATTATGAGCAGGAATCGCGAATACAAACTGGGCAATCATCAAAAGTTCACTATATATGTAATTCAAGATTGCACATTTTTTCAAAATAATTTACCCATTTCTCGTGAATAGATGCGTTTATAAAATTTATATTTTTTATTTCTTGTTCCAAAAACGTTTTTAAATTGCAAAATTGGTCAAACAATTTATTTTCATTTATGTTAACGCCTTTCTCTCCCAAATAGAGTAAAGAATTTTGGATATCGTTCCATTCCGGAACTTTGTTAAAATTAATCCAAATAAAGCAATTAAATTCATCCAGAGAATCACACCAGCTCTGAAGATATTTTAAGCACCTAGCATAAACCTCAATTAAATTTTATTCAATGTTCAAAACTTCATTTCTATTTCCACCATTCTTTTAAGGCCGTCTTCACACGTAAATTATTTTTTAATATAAATCGAAAAACTAAGAGAAAACCGAAAAAGAGGACAAATCGCTTTTTTAAAAAAAAGTCACCGGACAAAAGTTTTTTAGGTCAAAAAGAGGACATGTCCTCCATAAAGAGGACGCCTGGTCAGCCTACTACCTACTAAAATAGTTGAAAAATCTGATAGGTGGGTACGCCCCCAAATTATGTTATACATATGTGTATATGCTTATGTACATATATGTACCTTCATATTAACCTATACTAACCTCCATTTGTGCATATGAATACCTACATACATATATGTATGTAATTACTAATTACCTACCTAATATTTGCCTAAACAATATACTTACCTATACTTATGTATGTACATATGTGCACTTGCAATTTTATACTTTGTAGTAAAGTGATTCATCCACTATCCCTATTTTCAGAAAAAAAAAGAAATTTAAAAATAAACCTATCCCAACTCCCAACCCATATCAAACTAATAACGAAATTGAAGAAAAATTCACCGAAACTCACAAATCATCATCATGTCGAATTACATGCAAGCACCAACATCATTTTCATTTTATGAATGAGAATGAAATTTAAAAAAAAAAACCTTCAAAATATATTTTCTGCAGCGAACGTGATTTGGCCTTGAATTCCACACTTCAACAGACATACGAGTATGTACCTACACAGTTGTTATTGTTGTTTTTTATTCTAAATAACAATATTCCGTTATCTTTCTCGACCATAACAAATTGTGAGTAAATTTCCCATAAGGACCAAATCAGTAAAATTGGGTGTTGTATTTGATAGACTGATACAATAACTCGCCGTGCGATACTAGCGACTTATGAGCATTTGAAAAATAAGTGTCGCCATCTAGATCAGGATTTGCCCGGTGTCCCTTCTATTTGTAATTATTCAATGGTTATCACCTTACATAGTCTAGTCGCTCAAGGTGCTGTGTTCTCTACTCTGTACATTTATGTGCTGAGTAGTGTGAAATGTAATGTAATGTAAATTAAAATGAAATTTTACCGAAATATCATTTCATTTTGAGTTTTCTAAAAAACGTCACAGCGTTTTTTCACAGCCATCGATATTCAAGAAGTATCAAGCGTACCAACGTTTAACAACGATAACCTCAAAATTATTTGTTCGATATTAGAATAAAAGCCTAATCTCAAAATTTGTTCTGCAGTTATTCTACTGTGGATGTTGTATTTGTTATTCACATACATTTCTACAGTAATATGTATGACTTTTCTAAAAAAAGACAAATGTATTGTTCGTTTGCTTACTTGAGACTTAATGAATTCGCAAATTGTTGGCAACCCTAGTAAGATTATACATTTTTGACTGCTGACAGTTAAGATCTGTCAGCAATAAAAACAATTCTGTGTCAAATTCAAATATTACTTAGATCTTGGGAACTTTATCCGCTTTCAAACAAAATAGCAACAAATAGTATTGTTAAATTATTTAGTTTTATTATGTATTTCTTTCAAATTATTACTTTTGTGTTTACAATGTTAAAGTTTATATATATTATTTGTATATTATAATGTAGTAACATTACATCTGACTATTATAGTTATACACGTTTTACAATTTTTAATTTATAATTTTTCTTCTTTACCATTTTTAAAATATATATCTATATTTTTTCTACATTTATATATATATATATTTTAATGTTTCATATTTAATTACATACATTAATTTTTTGTTTATAAATCTTTTCTCATAAGAAAAGACTTATAATCATAAGTCTTCACTTGTTTTTGGATTTTTTTAAATAAATTTAAATGATGAAAACAAAACAAACAACTGTCTTATTATATTTTTAAACTATATAAATATAATTTCAATATATAAGTCTTTATAAATAATATTTAAGTAAAATCTATTATGTTGTTCTTTTGTGCATTTATTTTTGTTGTTTTTGATGTTTTGCAATTTTGCGTTGTTTTGATTTAATTGATAACTGTCGCATAAAGTTAACAATTTCCTTTTGTTTATATTTTCATACCAACATATAATTTTGTTTAAGGTACATTTTGTATTTATATATTTTTTGTTTTTAAAATTAAAATTATTGTGATGCTCTCTGTTTTTTTTTTGTTGTTTCTCTTCTATTTAAATTAACAATTTGTTGATGGTTTTTGTTTGTAAGAATATTATAAACATTTTACAAGAAAGTGTTGAGTGAAATTGTATTTTTTAAATATTTTTTTTTCTGTTATAATGCTTACGATTAATAAAAGCGACATGAAAAAATGTTTAGCTTTACGCTCTGGACAGTTAGAAATAGTTTAATATTTTTTTTCTTTAAATATATTTATTTTTGTTTTTATTTGACATAGAACACTGTTTTTTGTTTTACTTAAATTTAGATAAATATTCTATAGACATTTATAAATTTAGATTTGTTTTTGTTTAAATTTATTTATGTATAATATAGTTTATTAATTTATAGATAAAATAGTTTAAGTACATGGATAGACACATTTTTCTTTAAATTGCTAAAAAATATTTAGCACAGTACTTTTTTTTAAGCGTTTTTATTTTTTTGTGTAAACGTAGGTTTTTCTTTTATTTAAATTAATTTTTTATTATCAAATTTTAAGATGTGAATAGTTTTTGTTTTTAAATTTAATCTTAAGGAACAAGATGTTGCATTTCCTTGTGTGATAATCGTTTTTTGATTCATTAAATTTATGATTATTGTTTATAGATTTATTTTGTTTTTTTTTTGAAAAAAATTAAGAATATAAAGAAAATAATTTTAAATTCATCTGAAACCTTTATAAATAAAATCAATAAAATATTTCATTTTTATCTAATGTATTTTTATTTGAGCAACAATTCTGTTTTGTTTTTTGATTTTTTATTTGTTATTTAATTCATATTTACATTTTTGTTTTGGAAAAATTAGTTTTTGTAAACTATTTTTAGTACTTAAAAAATCAATTTTCTGTTTAAAACGAATGTTTATTTTTATCTTATATAAGAATAAATATAGTTTTAAAAATAGTTTATTAAAAAATTCTATTTTTTAGTAGAGTTTGTAAATAGAACTAAATATTAAAACAAATATTTCGTCATTTATAGGCATTTAAAAAATTCGTATATATTTATTTTTTAATTTTAAGGAGTTTCTTTTTCTACAAATTTATATAAAAATGTCATAAAAAGAAAAATTTATATAAACATTAAAATTATAAATGATCAAAAATATAATAAGTTTCTTTTAGAATAATTATAATAATAAATTCCTAATGTAAAATTCTTTTTGTTTATGTTTTATCTGACTTTCATGTTTAGTATATAAGTTTCATAAGAATTAAGTTTTTATTTCTAGATTTTTTTGTTTTTGTTTAATGTTTTATAGTAATAGTTTATAAAATAAAGAATATAGTTTATGTTATTTTTTATTGTTTTATGGTTTCATTTTTATTTGCTTAGTTCATATTTTTTGATTTTAAGATAAATTTGTCTTTTGTGGCTAAATTCCATTACAGCATTCTGTTTTTGCTTAGGTATGTTTGTTTCTGTATTATTTTTTTAGGTGGGTTTGTTTTTAGTTTTGATATTTGAGAATAAATGAATACTTAATATATTTTCGAATACTGCGGAATTGATAAACTTTTTTAACATAAAATAAAAAGATTGAATAAAAAAGGTAGATTCTGTTATGCTGCTTGTCGAAAAAATAAACAGAATTGCCTTGACAATATACATAAGTTCCGTCCTCAGTGCTCATTGAACGAACTATTTTTCTAATTATATCGATAGGGGTAATTTCTGCAAATTAATGCAAATTAACTCTTTGGTAAAATCTTTAAATGAAAAAGGACTTATTTAGAACCAATAAGATTTTCTGTCTAATTAGGTATTTTTCTAATTTGATCGTCAAAAAGGGATATTTTTGATCCCTTACAAAAAGTACATTTTGATGAAATGGTTCAAGCCCAGACTAAATGTTAGTGGTTGTAGTCTGTGATGAAAACAATTTGGAGACTCCGTCTTTGGTACAGTACGGGATAAAATTGCTTAGTGCATTAATACAAAATTGTTGAATTTTAAATTGTAAGATACATTTTCTAAACAATAAGAAAAAGCGGGAACAAATAACTTTTTTTCTGTTGGTTACGAGGGTAGACCTCCAAATCATCTTCCATGCACTAAAGAAAAAGAAGTGGTTTCGATGGTATATCCAACATTGTACTACGACATTTACCTCAGGAAGCTGTGGACATTTATGCCACTCTGTTAAACAACGCGATGAGTTGGGAGACAGCTGTGGTACATCCTCTCCCGAAAAAAGGAAAGGACAACTCAAATCCGGCGAATCTACGGTCGAAAGCCACTGGAGAATAAAAGTGAAGTAAAGTACCTTGGCATCAGGTTAGATCAGTATTTGTATTTCGACAGACATGAGTGCTGCTCTGGCCAGAGCTTGGCGAGCTTTCGCCCTGAAAAAAACGGTTGTTTTTTAGCAGCCGTCTTGACAGCAAGGTAAAGATAATGGCTAATTTGCTTCTCAATCAATAAATAACGTCTTAAACCTTAAAGTCCTTAAAAAAACTGTTTTTTTTTACCGCTTTTGATGATATATGTACGAGCTGAAATAATCATGAATTAAAGAGCAAACAAGCTTAAGGTATAAAGATTTGTATGGAATTGAAATATCAGTTTTATAAACATAAAATTGTTATCAAAAATCGTAGACAAGTTTTATAAATAAAAACTTGCAAACAATTGAAAGTGGAATCAAGGACTGAATTCTTTGTATTTATTTTTAAATTAAAATTTAAATTAACGATCTTATAACTAAACAGGTTTTGAATGAAATGCCTTGAATAACTTACCACATAATTGGAAACATTTAAAAAGTAATTGCTACTTAAACAAGGTAAGTAAACAACAGACCAATATCGCTTATATTAATCACGACAAAAGTTTTCGAAAAACTGCTATAGAAAAGGCTTTGCAACAGAATAGAAGAACGAAGACCTTTTCCGAACCATTAATTTGTTTTGAGAAAGAAAGAACATTCCACGGCACACCAAGTAGATCGAAATACGGAAATGGCCCTAATAAGAAAAACAAGTAAGCTCGGCTATGTTCTTGTTACTTAAATATAAACTGCATAGGATACTACAAAATACTGAAATCCTATATTACAAACCGACTACTCGGAAGGAAGTGTGCTAGGCCCACATCACATTGGAAATCAATTTTGTACCAATTAAATCCGTAGCGAAGGCATTTGATAAAATAAGTGGCCGGACCTAAAAATGGCTTACGAAACTTAATGAAACAAAATGGTTTTAGTGCGGGTAAACTCCTACAATACTCAGGTTTCCATCGGATAGACCAATAACCAAAACTTGAGAAATTTAAGGAACAATACAAGACAATAATTGTCGTCAATCGTGCCTTGAGGATTCATTTCTAATGCTTCAAGAGGTTGAAATCAACCCAAAATAGTATTTAAGAAGATTTAATTTGCACAAACGAGGGGCCCAGTTAACAGAATTACATACCTTTGGATAATTAGCAAAATAGTCAATCTGATGGCTAATTGACGAAATCTTTTAACTCAAAAAGAGCTTCATCACTAAATAAAAATCTTCGGACGAAGGGCTCTATGAACTTTATTTTTTCAAAGTTACTTTATAAATTAGTAAGTTTCGTATTTCAGAATTTCGAATTTTCATTTTATTTGAAAGAAAGTAGTTGCATTCAGCGCGTGCCTATGAGATGCCCGCCTTTTTTAAGTGCACCTGAACGCCATAAAATGTATTTGTACGATAAAAGCATGGCATAGCAGTAAACGCATTTTAAAAGTTTTAAATTCGCTCTTCTGAAAAATGTGGTTATTGTGACTTAGTCTAGTTCTGCATTCATGCGACGCGTTGGTCTGGCGTCAAAACATACATTATAAATCGCATAACAGAAATATCAATTAAGTTTGACATTCCCAACTGTCATACCATAGACACTATTCAAAACTCTCTCAAGCTGTTATGGTATTTACTTAAAAGCCCTTTTAAGTTTATAAAAATAATCTAATTAACAGGACTTGGAAAAAGATTCAATACAACTAAAAACAATTATCTTGATATTAAAACTAATTAAACAATTTTTTTTTACTGTAAAAACGTCAAACTTTTGACATTTAAAAGAGGACGAAAAAGGAACAAAACTAAGGCATACTTTTAAGCTACCTTTTAAGAAAAACATAACCCATTTCTTACCTTAAATGACATTTTTGATAATGGTAAGTATACTACTCCTTTTAGTCGTCTACCGTCACCTTAAGTCATTAATGTCATACTTCATCTAAATATTATTACTCAAAACGTTTTTCCAAAAGTAAAAAATGTCAACCACAAAATTGATTTTCTTCAAGTTCACAAAGTATAAAAAAAAAACAATACAAGAAAATAAGTATCAGACATCAAACTCGCAGGACCTAAATACCTACTTTTTCCAGATCCCTTAACCAATTTAACCCACTTAACATTCAATTGAATACAATGTCCTTTTTTTATTCCCTTAAATGAATTTGTCAACTTTTTTAAACAACACCAATCATCAGAAGAAAAAGAAAACTACTTAAGTACGTAAAATATGTAAAAGGGGTGTGTTGTAGCTGATATAAGGTTTGGTACCTTCTACATCATGATTGATGCTCTCAAAAAGAAACTCATATAAGATGAATAAAAATATAATAAATAAATTAAGGGTGCGAATGCAATTTCAGTTGTGAATATAGCAAAATCTTAAAAGAGCGTAATTTTTTTATATGAATAAGAAAAAAAAAGGAAGGAGTTTTAAGGACGAAAATTAAGTCGTGTTGACATCATCGTCATCATCGATCGTTAATAACAAAGAAAAATAAATAATTTCGAGTAAATTGGTCTCAGAAAACCACTTAAAGTCACGAATTTAAGAAAAGGGAATAATAAAGCAAAAGGTACTCTTAAAAATGTCCTTATAAGGAGTTTAATTTTAAATCCTAATTTTTATTTGAGAAGGAATTCCAATGCAGTAAAAAGGTCTAAGCTCAAAAACACCTAACTACGAGTTTTATTTGATTGACATAATTAGACTTTAGATTATCAATTTTTCATTCTGAGTTTCAAAATACTCAATAAATACTCACTGTACTCCTTTCCACAAACTTTTTTAATAGCTTGAGAGTTTTAAATAATAATACATTATAAGTCAGGCATTCTCAAAGGGTTTTGGATACCCTAGGGATCATTAAATGTACCTTGATTTTGAATTCTTAAAAATTGCAATGGCAGGAAAAATAGAGTCTGGTAAGGCACTCTACATTCGCGTAGTACGACTAAAGAACGGATCTCTGTGTTTCACTGTACGACCGAAGATGGGCTCAAGAAGAAAATGATGGGCATTCCTCAAAGCGATTGCTACGATTAAACTTTTAAAGGGTAGGATTCTAAAAGCCTATTTGACTATAGCATATTCCGTCGTTGCAGTTACGCTTCCCAAAAAGAGGAATATGAGTCTGAAAACGAATATGAAAAACTAAGAGTGCTATCAGTCAGCGAAACAAGTAATTGGATTAGAAATTACAGGCAGGAGATCATTTATAAAAATGAGGAAGAGTTTCGGAGACAAAACGGAGTACTGGGGGACACCAGCGTTTATTTGGTGGATATCAGATTTGAACCAGTCCAATACTTCTTGAATTGAAAGACGGTCGATGAAAGTGCTTGATGTCAAACTCTATCGCATGCTTTTAAAGTATCAAGTGCAATAATCTTACTTTCTACAAAATGATCTAAAAATGTGTACCACTCTTCGATGAGATGCGCCATAAGATCACAAGTGGACCTACTATTAATCTGATAATTAATCAGCTTTTCTATGACCTTGAAAAGAAGGGACGTTAGTCTAATGGGTCGATAAATTTGAAGGAGAACAAAATGTATTGTTTTTAAGGATTGGACGAACAAAATCTTCTTTTCAACTACTTGTAACAAGCCCAGAAGAATATGATAAATGGAAAAGCTTCTCAGGCTAGCGTGGAAGAACAACTCTTCAGAATAACAGCTGGGATACCATCCGGAGCAGCGGATTTATAACTGAGATCTTTTAGAACTCTCGCCACAGTACGACTATGAAAAAACTTGGTTCCATAGAATAATAAACGCGGTTCAGAAAATGAGGAAGCCGTGACACTATCAGTTAAGGTGAAATTTACGACGATGAAAAAAAGTTAGATTTTTAACAGAATTAACTTAACAAGTGTCATTGACAACAAGCTAAGGGTCCGAGGAAAAATTCTTCACACTTTTTACGTGAATGACCCAAAATAATTGTTGCTTTTGGGACATTCCAGAATTTTTTGCCGTTATTCTTGCATACATTAACTTCGAATATTGACGCTGCAGTCATTCCTGACGATGTTTTACAGATGTTTAATAGATGTTTAACAGATGTTTAACGGATTAATTATTGGAAATAGAGCTCATCATTCATCAAAACGGCAGCACCTTTCTCACTTCGAAAGAAATATGGATCGATGATGCCGCCAGTGTGTAAGCCGCAACTAGCAGTGAATTTTAAACTTATGTATGTAATAGTCATTCCTTAATGGATTGAGGATTAAGGATTTCATTTAACCAGAAATGAGCTTCACTGCTGAACACAATTCTTTGGTAAAACGTAAAAGCGTTTTTTAAACTTCGTGAACAGGTGAACAGTGAATTTCCATAATTTGGAAGCATTGTTCTAACGTTAAATGATTCATGACAAATCTTTGTCTTCTCGATACAGTTTAAGTTATTTTAAAATCTTACTTAGTTTCTGGAAATTCTTATCAGTTATCACTCTTCACTAGTCTTTATTTGTAATTTTTGGGAACCTTGAATTTCCACGGTTTCGAAAAATATCTCAAATATCAAAAAATATCCTTTTATATTTTCTCAATATATTTCAAAAAATTGATGTGATAGCCTTGTTAAGATGACGGATTCGTCATTCGTCACCAAAAACTACTAATTTTGCTAAAAAACATCGAATTTTAAGAAGTTATACCCCAAAAACCTGGCTTGCTACACTCTTGAGTGGAATTTGAATTAATTAAGTTTTGCGATAAGGTCTTTCACTGTATGCTACAATAAATCACGTGTTTTTTTGGAAAGTTTCCAGGTTAATTGTTACATTCTATTTCTTTTATAAGCTTTAACTAAACTAAAATCTAAGAAAATTGACACATATAAAACAAAAAGTTTTGACTTAACCAAAAATAATTATGATTGTTCTTAACCTAAATTCAAAAAACCTAAAACACAAAAACAAATAAATTACGCAGCATTCGAAAATATTTAAATTTTATTACAAAATTTCAGAAGTGGGATAATATTTCTAAAGTTCTGTTTGCATTTAGATTCTACTTCTTCGTCTTGTTTTCATAACTTATCTGTTTCATAAATATAAAATTATATATTTTTTCAGTATGTATGTTTTGTATAGTTTTATTTAATAAATAGGTATTGTTTAATGTAATATGTATGTTGTGTAGTTAAAGGTACCATAAAATACACATCCTTATCTTAGATAATGCCACATTGCGGTGGGTTTCCGGGCATTGTGTATCATGTCATGCCAATGCTGACGTCCAGGTCCATTTTCTTGTGGACCAATGCCACAGCTTCCTATTGCATTTGCCTCACCACCAGTTGTTACGACATATATCTGTAAAGGAGACAAGACAAAGCAAACAAAGCCAAGAAGATGTTGATAAAAGTTATTATGCAACACAAATAAATATAACGGAAAATGTTGACATTACTGACAACAGCAAAATAAAAATATAAAAACAAACAGAACTATTACATAAAACTATTACCTCAAGAGCTGCACTTTGCATTCCAGATGATGGCAAATTAAATGTAAACGCCTCATTCCAGATGGGATTGGAAGGATCATCAGACTTGCCATTACTGGTTTTCTTCTTTTTAACACGTTTGCCATTTTGAATCAGATACAACTGTAAGGTTTATTTTGTTTGGGTGGAAATTAGATTTGTTCTATATTTATGAAAGTTACCTTGACATAGGGCTCTTGCATGCTATCAAGATTCTTCGCCTTCATTATGACAACGGTAAGTCGTTCGGCTTGGGGCAAATAGTTTAGAGAGAGTAGCAATTCTGGTCGGTCCTCTGGGGGTTTTTTGATTCTAAGAAGGTCACCCCAAATCTATAGAAAAAAAGGAGAAAAATAATTTAAACAGGAACAACTTATTGACAAAAGGGGAAGGAGTTAATTAAAATTAAGTTTTCCCTTTTTTTCGGGAAAACCTTCAGCAGATTAAAGTTCTCCTAAAATGTCAGCAGCTTACCTCAACAGACTTTGAAAGATCAAGGTCATCAATCAAAACCCTCACTTCACCGATGATATCATTGTGCGAGTACCGATCGTAGTCCAAGACCTGCAAAATTAGCTCCTTCCCCTGGAGCTGATCCCTGGAGACAGGAAATTTGAAATGTTGATCAAAGTATGGATTCGACTCGCCACGATGAATATGGGTTTGTCGTTTGCGTTCATCCACCCCGGGAATGAGCATTAGCCTAACGTAAGGATCACGGAATCCTCCCTCTTCGATTGGGCAGAGGTTATGAGCTGTAACAGAAAAAAACCAGTCACTTGAGTCTTTTCTGGACAAAGGGTTTCGTAGCTTACCTTCAATTAAATGCACAGTCAAGTCGAACAAATGATAGTCATACTTCACCCTCAAATGCAATCGTCCCAAAGCTGGACTTGATTCTGGTGCCGTCAAGTACATAGGACCATCTTGACGTGTATACAAGTCCGGTTGGAGAGCGCCCAATGGTGAAGCTGGGCCACATCCTTGTTCAACTCCTCCTGGCTGAGATCGAGGTGGTATCAAAAGTGGCGATAGACAACGACCTACCTTTGGACTTTGCAGACAAATACTGCCCGCACTGCCAGCAATCGATGCCAAACTACTCTGTGATGGAGAAGATGTTCGTATGTCACATAAATCATGTGGGGCAGCTGGTGAACAGCAACGGGCGTCTAAACTGATTGTACGCATTGGACTTGGCGAGCGGGAAATCTATACAAATTTCAGTTGAAAAATGAAAGAAAAAAGTTCAGGTCCTAAGTGACTTACGTGAGGCAGTCCATGATCGGATGGCAATGAGCTACGTCCATCTGGTCCAAACGTTCGGATCTGTGGTGATGAACCACGATGTCCCTGATGAATAAATTTACATATATCACTATTAGATCGTATTTAAGATCAAAGTCTTTTCAACTTACCGATTGTCTTGATGGAGCACTATCTATACTACTTTGACTCGACACCGATGGGGTACGCTGCAGTCGCGGTGGGAATGATTTACTTTGATGCTGCAAGTGCATATGCAATGGACTTGGACTCATCTCTAAAGGACCTCGAAGCATCTCAGTGTTAACTGTATGGGCTGGAACCGATGCCAATGGTTGGATTGCTTGTGCTTCTCTTGTTAAATTACATTCCTGAAATTTATACAAACAAAAAAAGTCAAATATTAGTCATCAAGGTTGAAAATTGTTTTCAAATTTTTTCTCGAACCAGACCTCTCCTGAAGAATCATTCGACAGATCATAGCTTCCCCCACTAACACTCCCTCCAATACCACTTGTAGTCGAAGACACTGACGATGGTGTCATGGGAGGCGGGGTCGATGGATTGTCTTCCGAATTATGTTCGACTGGTATTCGTCGAACGGCACCAACTCGTTCCTTGGCCATGCGTGACCAGGATTCTATTCGTTTGTGGGCTAGCCAGCACGCTGCTGGGCCTAGACCACTCATTTTGTCTCTTAGCGATTCGCTAATGGTGAAGGAGTTTATTAGATCAATTGTATTAGATTCTAGGAACTAGCTTTAAGCTAGTTTTTTTTTTTTAAGTAAGTATGTTAGATGAGGATTAATATCGTTTGGCCAAAATTACGCGGAGGGTTTAAACATTATTTTGTTTGGTATTTGTTTAACTTATCGTCGCGTCGTCAGTTTTAAATACAACTATTCAGTACTGTTAAGGAAATACAATAAATTAATATAACTTATGGTGGTGGATTTCAGAAGAAAGTAAAGCATTCACAATGTGGCCTTAATCGGTCGGCTAGTTAAAGTCTAAGAACTCAGAAACAAAACGCCCTGAAAGGTTATTACAACCTTTCCCTTTTTCGTAAAAGACTCATCTGGAACTACAATTAACAAGGATTTTAGTTTTTCTTTGCTTCATTTCTTGCGAATCGTTTATACTAAGCACGCTCAAGGGTTTTTTTGTACCCTTTTAAAAACAAAGACACTGTGAGGTAAATTAAATAAAAATGTTATTTTACAACATATCCTAGAACCATTTTTTCAATTTTGGGTTTAAGTTAACCCTGAGTAGAAAATTTGTTCAGTTCGATAGAACCGATTACCGCGAATATGTTAAATCCATTAATTTATTTTCATTTAATCAAAAACTCATTTCATAAAGTATATCTACGTTAATATCTAGAAACTGATGTGCACATGACCTTAACTTTTTATTCCCCTAGAATATGTCAATCAAAATGAGAAAGAACTCATCTTCAGTCTTCAAAAAAAAAGAAAAAAAAAAGACTTAAAGTTTCCTCTTCCCAGCCATCACTATCGACAGTATTCAAGTTATTAATAGTAACATTTATAAGGGAGCAATCTAATATTGATAAACTTAAAAGCCCTAAACATAGGTACCTAATGCTACCCTCCTTATATCGACCTATCGACCCCATCTCAAATACCCGCCCGCACATCTTTATTTAACTCGATTGATGTCATAAACTTCTCTTTGGCTAGTTCAACATAAAAACTTTGTGACATCTTTCGATGTCTATAAATATTTGTCTCTCTAAATATATTTCTTGGAACAATTGATCTCTCGGCCTTTTTGAATTTCTATAAATTAACTTGATGGAATGGTTGTGCCCTTATCGACATTTCACAGTTGTTGTTGTTGTTGTTGTTGTTTCATGACAAGCATCAGTTAACCTACAAAAAATTCTACCTTCAATTCTAAAATCTGTGCTTTCTATTTATAAAGTTCTCATCTTTTTATCTTTGTTTAATGTTCAAAACATCCCAAAAGAACTAATTAATATGACAATATCCTTTAAATCTTCAAAAATATTGTTTGACCCCGATGTGAAAGTGAAAGACACAAACACAAATAATATCCTCCTACAAACACAAACTTCAAATCATTGAAATAGAATATGAGTCCTTGTTGGATTTATTTTAGGGAGTATAGTGAAGATAAAAGAGAGTTTGTAATCGTTAGAATCGTTATTTCTTGAAAACTCGCATTATCATAAGTGGCGTATTAATTTAAAATAATCTCCTAGTTTATAAATTTAAAGTATGCTTCATTTATCTTCTTAAATTCGGATTTTTGTTACTAAATTGATTTATTTGATTTGTGTCCTTTAATATTTTCTTACTTGCAACACAAAGGAAT
The DNA here is from genome assembly GCA_920104205.1 of Eupeodes latifasciatus. Classification (NCBI taxonomy): domain Eukaryota; kingdom Metazoa; phylum Arthropoda; class Insecta; order Diptera; family Syrphidae; genus Eupeodes; species Eupeodes latifasciatus. Next base: position 14,485,051 of record OV049924.1, on the reverse strand, counting down.
TATATGACAGGGTTTGGAATGCAATCTTTTATGACTTCAATTTAAAGAATGAATTCATTGAATTTACCTGAAGAATGGGACTTAAAATTTTGCAATCACCAATCATTTGATCTTAAAAAGACTGCAATCAATTGATTGCAATGATTTTAGCCTTCATGAATTCTTTTGCATTCTCTTAAAGCAATTACATTCACTTGAATGCAAATAATGCATGAAATCTCAAATGATTGCAATCATTTGATTGCTGTCAAATGATTGGAGTCTTTGGTCAAATGATTGGTGATTGCAAAATTTGAAGTCCCAATGTCAAGGTTAAATCAATAAATGCAATCTTTGAGTTGAATAAAATTAAATTCTTTAACAAGCCTGCTATATTGTATTGGTGAAAAATATTCGAAATGGAGATTTTACTCAAAACATGGTAGAGAAGTCGAAAAAAATGGGTACGACAATTTCTTCTATCTATCTGTCTGCTTGTCCTTGAGCCTATAGAGTTAGCCATTGGGTTGATTGAGTTCAATTCTTTGAGAGTGAGAGTTCTGGGAAACCAGACCTGACAAGCGTAATAAAGGAGAGGTCTAACAAGGATGGTGTATAGGGATTTAGTGACATGGATGTTTGAAAATTCCAAAACTTTGGTCTTTTGATGAAAAAAGCTCCTAAAGCACGAATAGAACAAACAGAACTTAAGGTAGAAGCGTGCATACCATAAGATCTTGAGAGAAGTTGTAAGAATTGATTCCGGGTAAATTTCAATAATTGGTATTTAGCAACGTGTTGTGTCCAACCTAGTAAATGATTAAGAGAGAATCAGATGGAGAAGAAATTTCCTTTATTATTTTCATGTCATCAGCGGATATAGAGTAAATTGAATTATAAATTACAATAATAATGTCGTTAATAGTTAAGACAAATATGGAAGGACCAAGGTGGCTCCCTTGAGGAACTCTTGAATTTTGCAAATAAGCATCTCTGTAGTAGTGGTTCTTTAGTTTGATCTGAGCCATGGAATAAAAAAGGATGGAAAAACACGGACTTAAAGTTTAAGATAAATAACTTTCTGACTGCTTAGGATTAACTCCATTTTAACCAGCCCCGTTGAGGGGGGGGGGGGTGGGGAAACCCCCCGGGTCCGGGATTTTCTAGGGGCCCGTAAAATTGAAAGCAATGAGGAGAGTGTTTTTTTCGAATATAGGTAGTCTAAATTCATCATCAACATACCTATTCCCACTTATTATTAGGGGCCCGAAAATTTAAAATCATTCATGCTTTCGCAATCGGGCCCCTGTTTGCATGTTATCTACCAATCTTTCAGTCACAAGCTTGCCGATCTGGGCCCCTGATTATTATTGGCGTTTACATTTTTGTTTATATTTAATGAAAAATCGAGCAACTCTGAACTATTGAAACAAAGTTATAATAAATTGTTTTGCTTTTCTTACTTGATTTAACGTAAATTTCAAATTTATTTTATTTTGAAAATTTTTAAAATCAAAATATGCAAGGGGCCCTGCAATTTAAAACAAAACACAAATATTTATTTCGGTTTCTGTTTTTATAAAGTTTCTTTTCTTCTATTTTTTGCTTCTGCTGGGAACGAAATTTTTGATTCGGTTTCGAGGGACCGGAAAATCCCACGCAATTGTTTTTCAATTGTAGTTTCCGTAATATTAATTAATTAATATTTTGAATAAATTGTTTACTGAAGATTTGAAGGATATCAAGTCTCTTCAAAGTGTGTATATTAAACCAGCCATTAAACCAGAAATAGATGGTTCTACAATGGGAATCTCTTGGAAATATCTAAAGAAATAAAGTACTTAGGAGTCAAGTTAAACTCAACTTTGGATTTTAACAAACACCTATTAGAGAAGGTCAACACTTCGCAGAGCTTGTTGAATTCAACATGGAAAGAAGTTTTTTTTCAAACGACAGGATACAATTATCAGCCAAATACAAAATTTTTGATGCTGTTGTGCAATCAACCTTGTGCTACGCCTCTCAGGTTTGGGGATCAGAGGAATATGAGGTTATTGAGAAATTCCAAAGGAATTTTTTGAAAAAACTTTTCAATCTTCCACTCAACACACCAAGTTACGCAATCTACTTGGAAACAGGCTTACCTCAACTCATGACAAATACACTTAAGGCACAGGCTGATTTTATAATCAAAATATGCGCTTTTCAGAACTCCAGAATATCCAAAAAGATGCTTTTATATGAATTGAGGTGGTTCGCGAAATGGCAATATATTGGAAGCTCTTGCGGAGAAATGCTACGTATGGACATAAACAACTTGTGCAATGTAAAAGATCAGCTCTATAAAATTATCCAAAAGAATGAAGACTCAATACGAGATGCATTCAATATTAAGGCCTGCGAATCTGACAGCAGATTTTTATACTCTCAACTTGATTTTAATCTTAATAATAGAAATTACTTCAACGATTCACTGAGTTACAAATAAATATCTTTAATCTTTAAAGCAAGAAGCGAGACACTCAGTTTAAACGGTAGTCCTTACAACGGCAGCTTCAATCAATTTTGTACCCTTTGTAATCTTAAATCCAAAGAGGACTGCATTCATGTTATAAGTATATGTCCTATATTTAAACAACAAAGGATACGTTTCTTTGGTAAAAAAACATTAACAATGCAAGAAATACTTCAAATTCTAAACGGATGTGACTGGAAAATGTTAAGCAATTTTTTGAGTGCGATTTACAAATACCGAATGCTTTTAATAACAGAATATGTTTGATTTTTGTATCTATTATCTTAAGTTTTAAATATTATAAATAATAAAAGTACCTATATTTACCAACCAGGCTGACGGCTTAGCCATAGCTTTAATATTCATATAAATAATTATTAACTCTGTATATACATTATATTCTAATAAAAATGAATTTGTTACTTACTGTTACTTACTTACTTACTTAAACCAGCCATACAAAAATAGCAAGGAATTCTATATAGAATATTGGACACCATTTTCTTCCATGGCGAAAGGGGACTAGGACTACGAGGCGATAGAAATCTTAGTGGAGAGCCAAATAATGGACATTTTTTGGGCATTTTGGAATTAATTAGTCATTATGACCCCTTACGTCAGGAGTACTTGGAAAAAGTAAGAATTTCACAACAAGAGCACAAACGTTTCCAAGTCCACTACCTTTCCGTCTAGATTCAAAATGAGCTAATTAAAAGAAAACGCCAAATATTCGCTATAATTGTGGATGCAACACCCGATTGAAGTGATGTGGAACAAAAAACATTTATTTTGCTATATCTGCGCTTTGAAGAAAATGTGTTTACCATCCAAGAACGGTTTTTCGAATTTGTCGATTGCAACAAAAAAACTGGCACTGCAATAGCTGATTTGATCGGCGAAACATTGGCAAAGAACGGAATCCCTTTAGAAGACTGTTGTGCACAAGGCTGTGACAATGGAAGCAATATGAAAGGACAGTATAATGGTGCACAAAGTCATATTTTAAACCAAACTCCGAATGCCGTGTATTCACCATGTGCAGCTCACAGCCTTAACTTGCGTGTAGTCGATTAAGCGGGATGTTGTACTGCGGCAATCACATTTTTTGGTGTTGTTCAAAAGTGTTTCAACTTGTTTAGCCGCAGTGCTCAACGTTGGGAAATTCTTAAGAAAAATGTGCCCGGATCCCTTCACAAACTTTCCGATACAAGATGGTCAGCTAGAATTGAGGCAGTAAAAGCATTTGCAAATCATCTGAAAAACCTTAGAACATCATTAGAAACCTTAAGTAATATTAATTTAACTGCTGAAGCTCGAAGAGATTAAATGGCGTATATGCACAAATTTGAATGCGTCCTGATGTCTTCAAATTGGTGCAAGGTTCTTAGCGCTATAAATGAAAGAAGTTTCCTTCTTCGAGCCAGAAACAGTAGGTACTATTGACGTCGAAATTCGAGATCTCGACAACTTGATCTTCGATTTGAACATTATTCAAAACGGATGAGATCAATTTTTATCTGAATGCAAAGCAGTTGCTAGTGGGTTGGGGGATGTTCCAGAATCGTTCCCATCGAACCGAAAAAGGCAATTAAAGACACATTTTGAAGCAAACCGAGGAGCTGGAAAGCAAATTGAAACAGACGAAGAAATAAATTTCAAGAGAAACACCTTTAACGTCATAGTTGATTCAATTATATGTGGAATTTCTCGTCGGTTCTATACGATGAAAAATTTGAATGCTAAATTTTCATTTTTATGTCAGTTTTGAACAATAAACGAACCTGAGATTGAAAACTCCGCTACAAGGCTCATCCAAAAGTATACCTCGCATGTGTCTCAAGAGTTGAAAAAAGAAATAATTCATCACACATTTATGAAGCCAATTTTAAAGCAGCACTTCCGCCATTGAGTTTGCTCAATGCTATTTATTTCCCCAACATCTGTGTTGCTCTCCGTATGTGTTCCACCATACCTATAACTGTAGCTAGTGCCGACATTCATTTAGCGTCCTTGCCAGAACAAAGAAGTTTCATCGTTCGTGCTCATCACAAGATCGTGTTTCCAGACTTGCTACACTATGCATCGAAGCACCTTTGGCAAGGAAATTGAATTTCGACGCAATTATAAGTTGTTTTGCTGCTCAGAAAGCTAGGAAAGCTCGTTTGCCAAAAGAAAATATTTCATTGAATGCAAACTCACTCTAATAAAACATTGTAATAATATTTTTAATATAAAGAAAAACAATAAAGAGTATTTAATGTAAAACTTTTAAAATACTTAGTTTTTTTAAAGACAAATTTTAAATACTTTTACTTCGCTCTATTTTATTTTCATAGTAGGTAATAGATCTTCATGCTATTTTTTTTAATAGTTAATCGACCGTATTATCAGTTACTAACATGTTGTTGGCAATAGCGAATTGAATGTATGATTCTGTTCGGATTCTGATCTAATCGCATGTAGAATTATTTTCTATCCATCCTCCATTTCAACTAAACTGGACGATACCCGTAAGATTGATTTGATGATTAACACTTTTTTCGGTTCATTTTGCAAACAAAAAATGATTATTTCCGTTAATTCCAATCAATTTCATGCTATTCGTAATTGAAATTACAACGTACCATATCAGTAGGCATGAACTTTAAAAAAAAATGGTAAATATGGGGGGCCCGAGATTTTTCCGTCCCGGGCCCGGAATTCCTGTCGACGGCCCTGATTTTAACCACGCTGTTGTAAATACAATTGATCCACAATGAAAATAGGGAGAGTCGTATTCAGTGTTCTTGAAAAGCTTGGCTATAGACCTGTACTTTATTACATCATTTAATGCTCCATCTTATGAACAATAAAATTAATGGACTCTTTCTAAAGCTTTGAAAAATTGGATTGAGAAATTGAAAGATGAAAAAGTGCTTAAAAAAATTCCCATATAATTAAAAATATCCAGACCAGGAAAAAAATCAAATATAAGTGGACTTATTTTTTGACGAAAATATCGTCACATATTTCGATTTGCAAATTATTGAATTTAATTACAAAAATGCCTGCTCTGTTAAGAAAGTTTATCGCGCACTTCTTCCATTTTAGAGTCAGTTTAATCGACCTATTGAGGCGGGTATTTCGGGTTTATGTGACTTAATTTCGCACCAAAATTACATTGCTAAACATTTAACCACCAACACATGAACCTAGAGTGCAAACTGAGAAAAATATCGCAGCTGTATAGGTAAGAGTTAGTGATGATTGTGAATTATCAATTGGGAACCATTCGCAGCAAATGGGCCTTTGTTACTCCTCTACGTGGAATTTTGCTGGAAAGAATTTAGGCCTCGAATAAAGCCTTTCAAAGTGGTTCAATAATTGAAGTCTAACAATGTATAAAAAAGCCGAATTTTTGTTGAATGGGCTCTTGAAAAGTTTGGTCGAATATCCACTTTTTCATCGAAAAAGTTGAATCAATAAGTGAACAAGTATAACTGTAGTATTTGAAGTGAATAGAAGAAAGAACGAAGAGTTTCGTGAAGGCCGCATTTCTTTAAATATGATGCGAATCGCAACGTTACTGGTAAACGGTGAGAGCTACGGTGCGATGATAACAAACTTTTTTGTGCAAAATGGAAGTGCTTGACTTGAATGACATGTGGTTTGAACAAGACGGGTCCAAATGCAAACATAACAATCTACTAATTTAAAGAACTTGTTCATTAGTTAACGGCCAAAATGTTAGAAAGAGTATGCTAAAACAAACATTTGCATGAAATAATCTTCAACCATAGACGGCTACGTAGAACCGATTTCCGCTGTCAGACAGGATGATCCATTAAATATAGATCCATTAAATATAGAAAGCCAATAAACCCGTTTTCCCGACTTGTAAAGATGTAAAGATTGCCATATCTAAGCTGGAGTCTAACAAAGCCACTGGAGCAGATGGCTTGAATGCCAATCTCTTCAAAGCAGCTGGAGATAATTTGGTTAGGAGCATGCACCAAAGTTATCTATAAGATATGGTCGGAAGCAAGCATGCCCGATGAATAGAATCTCAGTATTGTTTTGCCCGATGCTAAAAAAAGAGGCCCTCTATACTGCATAAACTATAGAGGCATCAGTCTTCTTAACATTGCTTACAAAATCTTCTCTGTCTTAATATGTGGACGTCTAAGGCCCATCGTCAACAATCAATGTGGTTTTAGACCAGGAAAATCTACAGTCTATTAAATATTCACATTACGACAGAGCCTGAAAAAACCCCAAGAACATCAAATCGACACCCACCATCTCTTCATCTATTTCAAGGCCGCATTTTACAGCATCTGCAGGCACGAGCTGTATGGAGCCATGTCTAGTTTTGGCATCCCTGCCAAACTCGTCCGTTTGTGCAGGATGACCATGGAGAATTCGAATTCATCATCCCCGTCCTGCTATACGGTGCAGAAACATGGACTATGTCAAAAGCGGATGAAAGTATGGAATGGGTTGTTTCGAGAGAAAATTTCTTCGAGTGATCTACGATCCCGTATGCACAGAAGGTGAGTGGAGAAGAAGATGGAACTGCTTTACGGGCTGTACAGCGACGTAGACTTGAAAAGAAGGATAAAAGTCCCACGAATGCGATGGCTAGGTCACGAGCGCAGGGAAACCAATGTTCCGGCCCGGAAATTATTCAAATCCACTGCCACAGGACAGCGAGTAGATTAAGACCGCGGTTCAGGTGGAGCGCACAAGTGGAAAGTGAGCTCACCCAACTTGAGAGTGCGAAACTGGAGATATCTAGCTAGAGACCGCGCTAGATGGAAAGTTTTTTCGGTGAGGCCCTAGTTCACACAGGACTGTAGCGCCAGCTTAAGTAAGTAAGTAAGTAATCTTCAACCATTAAATTATTCATGTATTTTTCTCAAGTGTTTATGTTTTTTTTTTAACTTATGATAACTCTTAAAAAATTGCTCGTTATAATTTAAAATTTATTTGAGTTCAATGTTTCTGCCAGATCTCTTTCCCAAAATTTAAAACTTATAAGAATCTCCACCTTTCAAACTAGCTTAGCTCTTCGTTAAGTTTAAGAATGACACAAGTCAATCAAAGTATTTTATGTTTAAAACTTAGTAATATTACCCTCATAAATGTATTGAAGTGCAACTAAAGTTTTGATTTTAATTAAATTTTTACTTCTCTTAAAGTCAATTCTTATCTATAAAGTATCTACTTTTTTAAATTTAAAAATTTAACCATCTCCACTATGAAATACCGCAATATGTTATTAAAATATATTATGTGTGCCGTGTGGAATATACAAGGATAAAGGATGTATAACCTCACGTGTTGGCTTAAGCTCAAACCCCGTCATGCAAAAGAATATTATTTGATTACTTCAAACATGCATATGTTACACATTATTCTCAACAATAAGTCTCATTGTTCCAGGTCACGAAATAAGACTCCTTCCTGTTTCTATATCTGTACATAATACTTTTCTTTCTAAAAATAGATTCCACCATCCTTCATATCCTGATGCTGATTCTGATGCTTGATCCAATTTTAAACACAAAATCTGTGCATAAGAATCATAAGGATAGAAAAGAAGGATATATTTTCACAGGATCTCTATGTCAGCAAAAACAGGCACGCGATTGTTGTACGGAGGAGAGAAAGCTGTAAAAATTCATATTCAAGAAGGATATTTTTATATTATTCAGAAGCAATTCAAGGAACATCAAAAAGTCAGTGTAAAGGAAATGCAAAAAAGGATTTGCACAAACAATTGAATTTTCACTAAGGCTTTAGTTATTTTTCTTTCGTTTTTTCATTCAACTTATTAAGGTTGAACTAATTCAATTAAGTTGTATGCGTATGCACGTAAATGCATTTCTGAATACCTGCAGGAGATTATCCTTAACACACAAAATTCAAAAAAGGATCTATAAAGGCAGCAAAAGCAATTACATATTGGCGCTTAAGCCCACGCAACAGTAGTCAACAGTGAGTGAACAAGAGAGGAGGAGGGTATTGTGTTGTGGCTTATGCCATCAGAAAAAGACGTCACAGGAAAACAAACACTATGCCGGACATACTCGTATTGGCCACCCGGGAAATGAAATTGTTTCCGTTTACTTTTTTGCTAAACATTTTACCTGCCTAGCACGAGTTCCGACTTTTAAATCTTTTGTATATGAATTTATTATGCCTTGAATAGGCTTGCTCAAACAAAAACGGAAGGAAGGATCAAAGATTTCAAAGAGTCCTTTATAACATTTTGGTATCATGTTGTGCGTTGTATACATCAAAAGTTCGACAGGACATGCGATCTAGATGACTTCCTCATGATGTTGATGACGCTACAACACCAAAACCAAACTAAACCAATTTTGTTTAATCCTATTGACAAATTAGAATGTGACAACAATCATCATATCAGGTGCATTTTGTCACACAATACACTCTACGCACTGATCGATTTACACCAGGATAACACTGAAAAGGATAACAAACACAAAATCCCAAAAAAGGTGACTGATAGAAGAAGAATGACGGTTTGACGTGTGCTGTAGTTTTATACAATTTGTTTGTCATATTTTCTTTCTTCTTATAAATCCGCTTTTACGATTATTACCCGAGAATGTCCTTTTTTTTCGAGAAACATACTTCGTACAATGAAGTGCGAACAAAAATAATAATAATGTAACCAATTTATAGAGGTATACTGAGGTCCTGTGATGAGTAAAAATTTGGTTTTGGTTTATATAACAACAAACAAAATGGATTAGTTTGGTGACTTCTTTAAGGATTACCAGGAATTACTTAATAGAATTAAATTTCGAAGGACATTTTTTTCTTTCTTTTTTGAAATGTCATTCGCATTGAGAAACTTGTACTCGTGTATAGAAGATATTTACGTGAATCCTATGTAGAAAGATATGATTGTAGGTGTAGCTAAATTTAATCCCTCAGATGGCAGGTTAATGAATATTTCTTTATACTTGATGGATGTTTTGTGGGGTTTTATAATACATACATTGGAAAAATTATCTTAGACAGATGGGTATTCTCTCTTTTTTTCCACACCCCTATCGGGGCTGCGATTTTACAGTTAAGACTTTGAACTACATACAAAAATGTCTCCTTCAAAAAGGAGCTTAATTTGGGTAACGCCACGTTTATCCTTCAACGGCGGCGTCATCGTTATATCACTACTTAGCGATATGGCTTGAAAATGCTACCGTGGAACCCTGTCATTCATCATTTTTGTAGTCACGAGAAAGTGTGGAGGGATTTTTATACGGCACACTCAAAGGGATATTACTACACTTATTATGCAGAGACATAGTGTGAGCATTAGGAAAGGGAAAGAGGGCTTGAAACAAGGTGACGGTGCACATTAATTTGAAATTTCTAAATATTTTAATGAATAGTAAGGACAGAGTGTGGTAAGTCATTCCACATTCACCAAGTACGGCTAAAGAACGAATATCTATACTCGACAGTATATACACTATACAGTACCACCGAAGTTTGGTTCGAGGGTATACTGTTGAGCATTCCTAAAAGGGCGAGCATTACGGTTGAACTATTTAAGGGGAGGAATGCACCTGGCTATTTCCCTAAAACACAAACCGTTAAATTAACGGTAAAAAAGAGTAAGACAAGAAACTTTACGACGGTGTTAAAGCAACCTAAATGATTTGACGATGATATCACTTTGATATCACTTTGAATGCTCTATGTTCAATACTATCCGAGAGACTCAAGTAAGTTGCAGTAGCACCAGCCCAGAGATGGGACCACAAGATGTAGTTGGTGGTGTAGTTGTCGTTGAAGTTCCACATTCGAAGAAGAGGGATTCGATTCTGACAACGAATATGAAAAGCTAAGAGTACTTTTGTCACAATGTAATAGATTAGAGGTGGCAGACAGGAGATCATTAATGAAAATGAGAAAGAGAATTGGAGATAAAACAGAGCCTTGGGGCACACCAGCATTTATTATATGGTTTTCATACTTGAACCTATCCAACACTACTTGTATTGAACGATCCGAAAGGTAATTACTAAACCAATGAAAGAGGAAGGTACACATTTTCGATAAAAGAAATCAAATGCTTTTAAAACATCAAGTGCAATAATCTCACTTTCTCCAAAACAATGTCAAAATTTGCTCCACTGTTCGGTGCGATAAACCAAGAGATTTCCAGTGGACCTATTGCTGTGAAAGCCGTACTGTCGGTCATTAAGAAGCTTTCGACATGAGAGATAATTCTTGAGGTGATAATTAATCAGCTATTCCATAACCTTGGAAAAAAGGAACGTAAGAGAGTGTGTTTTGGGTATGGGTTGGACAAATGCTGTTTTCCATCTACTCGGAACGAGACGTGAGGATTAGGAGAGATGAAAAAGCTTACGCCGTGGTTAGTTTTTTTTGCAATAAAATTCTTAATGGTTTGCCAAATCTGTAATCCAAATCTTCAAAAACCACTTTATATATTTATAATACTTCATAAAATTAAAAAAAAAATATCCATAATTTTTAAATTTCACCTGTCATACAAAAATCTCATAGAAACCCTAAAATGGTAAAAATTGAAGTCCGGTTTAAAAATCAACAACAAAGGTGTGCACAAATATTTATCTAAACAGATAAGATTAGTCATATGACTCATATCCGAAGAGGCAGATCATTCGGATTGTACCAAAGTTAGTGTAGCAGTTTCCAAAGGTTTGACAAAAATGACACAATTAAAATAGTTTGAAATACATAAATTATTGGCTAGTCAAAGATCCTCCTAAATGACGTAAAAAGCGGTATTCCTTGACGAATCCCTTGACAGAAGATCGTCAGCATCTTTAATGTTGGAGAAAAAAAGAAACTCTGAAACATTTACCAGAAGGGCAAATGTCAACAAGGCCACACAACTGCTATCTTACGCAGATAACATTAACACCTCATCTTTGGTAGAAGCCAACAAAGTGTACAGAAATCATTTTTCTTGATCGAGTGCGCGGCAAGAAACTTGGGACTGAGGGAAAGACAAATTACATGGTGGCTTCGTCTGTGACAAATGTTGGAAACCCAACCGCAATCAAGGTAGGTGAACACGACTTCAAAGTGGCCCAATCTTATAGAAGAAAAAATACGCGGGCTTGTGCTCAAATCTAAAAGAACCAACTATAGTTTATTAAGACTCTTTGAATCCGAAAACCTCACCTCACCTCATTTCATCACAAGTCTATAGTTTATACAATTGAAACAATATTGTCCGATTTTCTTAACGGGTTATTGAATCCGTTGGGTGGCGTTGAGAACTAGGGCCTAGTGACTTACAACTCTCAACCATTCTTGTGTGCGAGTACTGTTGTCAGGGATGGAAGGGACCTACAGTTTTAAGCCGAATCCGAAGGGCTAATTTATAATACCCGTGAAAAAAAACTTTAGATGGCATAGGCAGGGATCGAACCCAAGACCTCTGGCATGACAGTCCAACGCACTAACCATCATGCCACGGGTACTACAGCCTCAAGACTGCTTTAAACTAATCACACTTTTTGACTTTTTCGCAATGATCTTCAAATAATCCTTAAACGTTAATCATGTTGTGAGATTACTTCGGATTTGAATGTCTAACCTCACGCCACAAATTTGAAACATACGCCCATTTGATTCTATTTAGAAATATGTTTCTTAGGTGTGGGATGACGAGATCAGCACTTTTTTGTAGCATCATAGGAAAGATACCATCAGGACTGTGCGGTTGAAATGCTGAAAAGGACTTAATAGAGTAATTTTATCCTTTCTGCTGATATAATACCAGTTTTCATACGTTTTCTCAGAGATTTGTTAGCTCTATTTGATTAACATCATGAATGCAACCCAAGAAGCGGGTTTTAAGCATGAGTTCTAGACTTTCGTGACAGTATTCTGTCCATTAACTGCTTAGTGAAACAATTGGCGTTATTACTGCTGATGCTGCTTAGCTCGTTGGTTTACTAAGGTGGTTTATTGCCTGCTTTTCCTCAAAAGTTTTAAGTAAAACTCTGCGTCAAACACTACGAAAAACTAATTTTAAGTGTCGAAAACACGTTTTTTAATATGTTTTCGACATTTAATCTTCACTTCATACCAATCTATCATTTGCCAATCGTATTTGTGGAAGTATACGTTAACAATCTACATTTAAATATTCGTTTGGAATTAAAATCTTAAAAAAAAAAACAGTAAAAATCGTGTTTTCGACTCTAAAAAAAGTCTGTCAATGTACAAAAAACCTCATTAACTAGAAAACAACAAAAACTAGAACCAGGTAAACTTGGGAACTTCGACAAAAGTCTGTCAATGTACAAAAAAACTCATTAACTAAAAAACAACAAAAACTAGAACCAGGTAAACTTGAAAACTTCGAAAAAAAACTCTGCTTACAAAATTTACTTAATTTTAAGTCATTCAAAAATGTTTTCAGTTTATACAATTTGACCATAATCGTCCAATTGTATTGCAATTATTTAAAAAAAAAATCTTAAAACGTATGATTTATATATTTTCTTTAAAATAATACAACTTCCAAAAACAAACTTTAGTTTATCATCATAAACATCTGCTCGAAGCATCCCTTCTCAATTTGTCTCTAATTTTTCAACAACATTTTCTCATAAGCTTCTACCTAATTCCAAATATCAATTGAATTCAATTTTATATTCATTGTGATTTCATTAACAAACATACCAATTTCACAATGGATATAAATCTCAGCCCATTTACACCAAGACGAATCAAATCATCGCTTAAAATTGCAATAAAACAAATTTCTATCATGCGCAACAATCCTTGCAACATTCGTCCTCGTCTCTCAATGAATATCAATATATTCCTGCGTTGTTCTGTGAATCCCATCGCATCCCTCTTTTTAATGCACGTATGTTACGCATCCTTATAATAAATTAGTAAAGGTAATAAAATAATTGTTCAAATTCTTATTCCAACTTCAACTTTTACCTACTTCAAAAATAGTTGCATAATAAAAAGCCACCCCTGTGGGACCCCATTGTGACACGCTCTCAATCAACTACGTATAGACTATAGTAACCAGATAACAGTTAAGTTTACAATAACCATAGGTTAGATATATGAATGTATGTAAGTAAAGTATAGATTTCTCTCAAGAGGGTTGGACAAGGGAAAACAATGGAAATAACATAGCAACCACTTACATTGTCATAGTTTTTCCATTTTCATGTGATAATTTGGTGTTAAATTTCTATTTAAAAGGATTCCTCTTCAGAGAAAACATCGACATCGTCCTCGTTGTCCTCGTGGGGTGTATACTGTATAGTGTGTTGTATTGGTTTACATCCTTTAAACACTATAATAATAATGAATTGCATTACGCAATTGATAGAGGATTATATCATTGATGATGGTTGGTATGAGAGAGGGGTGTTTATTTGATGACAAAAAAGAAAAGGAGGATCAGATGCTGAGCTAAACGCTGCGCTGCTGGAAGAGGCTATATGCGATATGATAGTAGAAGAGTATCCTGGTTTTTGAATGTATTTGTTTTTTTTTTTTTTGGTTGGTCCTGTTTAGTACGTGTCATTTGCAGCTTGTCTGTCCATCGTTCCGTCGTCGTCGTAGAGTCGTTGTTTTGTCCTTTAAACAAATGGATACTAAATGCTAGGACAATGTTAGGGAACATGAAATTTTCCACCTTATTTAACGGTAATGCAATGATTAATGGGATTTTCATGGTTTTTATTTTTGTTGTTGTTTTTTTTGAGTACCTATTTGTAACATTGTTTTCTTGGTTGTTTTTTTTTTTTGTTATTTTTCTTTGATCATCTGGCTATCAGGATATAAAAGGTACTTAAAGGTTTTAGGAGCACTTTTAAGAGAATTTTATGGGTTGAGATAAAAAGACGAACAAAAATTGTAAATAGTCCAATGCCCAGTCCATCACTTAATGAATGGAATTTTGAAGAATTGATTTAGAGTTGTGTTTATTAAGCTCTTAGTTGCATTTGACCTTTATTAAAATTATATAATATTTATGTAGGGCAGTGTGAGTCTTAAGGAGTATCGTCACGTTATAAAAAAAGAGATAAATAATGCTCTTTTACAACTTAGGCCTAGAAAATTACAATAAATCAAAGGAAAGATTTTTAAGAGATGGCGGACAACAACAAATTTTATTTGTATTATATGAACATTTCAATAACTCTTTAAAGTTTCAACCTTTATTATCTTCCCATTGGAAGTTACTGCAATCGGTTTGGTTTGTCAAATTGAAAATTTTGACATTATTTGGAATCAAAATCCATGGTTTCTAAAGAAATGGCTGTATTACTGACTTCATATCATTTTTATTTGCGACATTTGAGAATTATATGGCAACTTTGAACTTGCGAAACATGGTGTCCAGGACCAGACTTTCAAACAGTGGAGAGGGGGGTGTACCTGTACAGTCCGTTAGAATGTTTACCTGCGGTTGGATTCTTGCAGAAAAATTGAGAAAATATTGCCCTTCATAGCTTCAAGACGAATATTTACCCTTTCCGCAAATGAGC
The DNA here is from genome assembly GCA_920104205.1 of Eupeodes latifasciatus. Classification (NCBI taxonomy): domain Eukaryota; kingdom Metazoa; phylum Arthropoda; class Insecta; order Diptera; family Syrphidae; genus Eupeodes; species Eupeodes latifasciatus. The sequence continues at coordinate 14,470,009 of OV049924.1, read as the reverse complement.
TATGCAGGGCCGATCCTTGCCGGTCCAACCCATCAGCCCGTTCATTTCCATCAATGCCACTATGACCTGGAACCCAAATAAGAGTGACACGGAGGTTGATGTTGAGGCTAGATAGTTCATCCCTACATTGTTGGACCAGTATAGAGGATGTTGTAGCCAAATTGATTGCAATAAATAGCCACAAGGCTGTCAGTGCAGATATACGTGTTTTTATTTTGTGAATGTGAAGACTTAGAGAAATTTAAAGAACCAGAGAAGATTCCCTACCCAACTCCACACTCCATCTTTGATCCGTCAGTACATTTATTTGGTATCGAAGTCTTTTGTAACTATCCTTCCAATACTTTCTGGCAGGAAATATGACTTCAAAATCTTTACTGAATATCCGCTGGAATCAGTTCGTTAGTGTTGCCATGTCCATAGGGTCTGGAAAACCAACAGTTTGATTCTTGAAGCCTTAGCGCGCTGCACAATACTAAATATTTAATGTGTAGGTCTACTGGTAATAGATCCAGAATAACATTTTAGGCATCTGATAACTGATTTAATAATTCAATAACGGTGACGAATTTTCCTGACACCAGTAAAACCAAATCATCAGCATAAGCTTACGCCTTCATTACACAACTTTTTAACTTTAATTAAGATTTTATTCATGACTAAAAAATATATGATTGGGGTAGAGAACAAGGCCCTGCGATGTTCCTCTACTCACATGTTTGGAAGAGATTGTGTTACCTAATGAAGCTTGAATCCTTCCATCACTTAGCTTAGAGATTATCCATTCTTGAATTAAGACCTCTACCCTGAAGTGAGTAAGTGATTCGTGAATCGATTAAGTAAGGACGTTATTGAAAGCACCTTCTTCGTCTAGGAACGAGCAAGAGTAAATTCTTTATAATGAATTGTCTGCTCAATGGTAGGCACAAACTCATGCAGGGCCCGTCTCAGTCGACTTGCCTTTGAGATATGAGTGCTGAGATTCTTCGAGAATGCCCCTATTATGGGACAGTGTTTAAAGTGCAAAAGAGGTCAAGCTTATTGGCTGAAAATCCTTCCCGTATTCATGGCCATGCCCACCCACTTTCGGGATAAAACTGCTTTAACCTGTCTCCATGTCTCTGGTACATGATTGATAAAGATGCATCCTTTGAAGATGGTCTCCAGCCATGTCACTGCTATGTCTTGCAGTTTTTGTAGCATTACTGGTAGTATGCCATCAAAACCTGGAGATTTAAAGGAAGAGAAAGTATAAGCAGCCCAGGAAATGCTCTCTCTTGTAATAACAGAATTAATTTGTTAATTAGATTAGTGCTTGGAGTTCTAAGCGTTTCGGGGTTGCAGTTCTCACAGCCCGAAAATTGTGTCGCCATCAATACTCTAAGGACTCAGCTGGAGAGGATGTCCACAATCCATCAAGTTTATTTAGAAAAGATGAATTACAATGTTCCTTCAATAAGACTTCACTAAGTCTGGCAGAATCTTTTATGTCTTCAATCGATCGATAATATTTTCTCCAACTTTTTTTTTGGCAGTTTTAATAGCTCGCTTATAAACTTTAAGGGAGTCTTTACATGATTGGTAAAACTCTTGGTTGTGGCAGATATTGAAGATCGTTCTGGTTATTTTCTTTAGAGTAGAAAAGTCTTCGTTTCACCATGTAGGGAATTTTGTACGGCTGTATTTTTTCGGGGATAAGTATAAATAGAATTCTTTTCTAGAAGAAATGGTGAGCTTCTGCTAAAACATGGTTTTGAAAGAGAATACTATCGATTTTGTAGCGTTGTTGGAGAGTTTTCAAATAAATAAGTTTTAAAAGATCTTCATAAGTTTACTTATAAGATTACTATCAGAACATCGAAGATCGCGGAGTGCAAAACGAAGAAATCTGTTGTTTCTGTGATTCAATACCTTGAGAGTCTTAATGGGAACTTGATTTACTTACGTGGTCAAGGAAGATGGTGTTTAAGAATTTAGTGACATAGGGGTTTGAGAATTCCTTAGACCAACAACGTTTATTGAAAACCATGGATAAATTGGCCTTTTTAATAATATGATCAAAATGGACTCGAAAGCTTAACTGAGAGTTGCAAATAGCTCCTAGGTAAAGAATACAATAGAAAGATTTAATGTTAACATAGTACAGCCTGTAAGTTTGGAAAGGAAGTTAAAGTCGCTTACGTGTAGATGTTATAAATTGGCATTTAAAATCATTCAGTTCTATGTCATTTTTGTCGCACCAAGTCTAAAATGAGTCAAGATATTTTTGAAGTAAAATCTTTTTGAAGAAAAGAGTAGAAATGACTTTTATTATTTTTATTACATCAGCGTCAATTGTCTTAATAATTCAATCATCAATCACATTAATAACGTGTTATTCATAGTTTAGACAAATATGACAGGACCAAGGTGGCTCCCTTTAGGAACTTCTGAGTTTGCGAAGATGCGATCTCAGCTTGAGAACCTTAGATCAACTCCATATTGACGGTTTTCTTGATGTGATCTGTGTTATGAAACAAAATAGGGACGGAAATCAAAGGCTTTAACTTTATGATAAATAAAGTTGTGACTGCTAAGGCTTTACTTAAAGTTATGGTAAAACATCCATTTTTTTTCTTTCTCTAATTCGTTTAGAGTTTAAGACACAAATTGCATAAAATTGGTTGTAGTGGATCTGCCTTTTAAGAAGCCTTGCTGTTGTGAAGAAAAAATTCATCTACACTAATATTATAAAGAGGAAAGATTTGTATTTTTGTATGTAACGAATAAACTCAAAAAGTAATGGACCGATTTTAATAATTCTTTTTTCATTAGAAAGCTACATTATCGCTGAGTAACATAGGCTATATTTAGTAGTAGATTACTATAGAAATCTTTAGAAATTCGTATTAAAACCAATCGAAGCTGTACAAAAATTAGCCATAAAATATCTTTCATCGCATACGCTGCGAAGAGTAGTGATGATAGGACAAACAAATGTTTCACAATATGATAGAAAATAAAATTAAAAATACGTACCGCCTGTTATGATTTTAAGAAATTTAAGCCCTCCCAATATGTGTAATGATACAAGACTATTGATCAAAGAATTAGAGATAATGTGATTGTAGCAACTATAATTACGGGTCCCGCGGTTGGTCAGCTCGCACATGTTCCGAGGATCCCGATGATACCAACTGATTTGCCCATATTTATTAAAAGGTTACAGTTCCCAATGCCCTAAAGATAAATAAATCCCAGGGACAAACTTTTTCCATAGTTGGCATCGACTTAAGGAAAGACTGCTTTTCCCACGGGCAATATTGTGTGTGGCACTTTCTCCAGTAGGATCTCCTGAAAATCAATACGTTTTGTTGACACCTTCAAATACCACAGCCAACGAAGTGTACAGGGAGGCTTTAAGATAAGCATACAATTTTTTTCTAATTTAGTGATTCATGGTCGTTTTAATTAGCATGCTTATATAACTTAAATATCTGTTCCTATTTACGTCTACTCGTGCGAAGCCGGGACGGACCGCTAGTCCACAATAAAAATATTGAAGGTCGTAGACAATGTTTTCAAAAGGCTTTGGATGTGATGGATGCTTCACTATAAGCCTGTACTTAATAACATCATTTTTGTGAACAGAAAAAATTGAGGAATCTTTCAAAAGCTTTGGAAAGATGGTTTGAGAAATTGAAAGACTAAACAATGCTGAAATAGGTTAACGCTAGTAATAATAATACCTACAGTACTTTAATAACATTGCAAGTGGACCGTTCGGACCAGAAGACAAATCATCTTCAAGTAGATGGTTGAAGTTTTCCTAAAATAATAGAATTGTTCCTCGTTAAAAGTTGTAAAAAAAGTCTGCAACAGCATAGGTCTATCTTTTAAAGTTGGCTCTTTAGAACCTTTTTTATACTAACCAAATTTGTTCTAAAATAAAGCATGCGAGAAACGTCGCCGTCGTATGGCGCAACTAGTATTAAGATGTATAGATGTACAGAAGCAAGTTCGTGCGAACCAGCCGTGCATTTATTTTTATATTGCTTACTGTTTTTAAAAGTGTTTGTATATGTAAGTTTTTAAATCATTTAAGACTAGTTTAAAAAAGAACTGAATTAAAAAATAATTTCAACTAAACCAAGATAACTTTTCTTACAATGTTACTTTTTGGCATGCGATATCTTCTATACCTAACTTAATCTCCGAAAGGTTCCTCTTTAATTTCTTTCATTTCCTCCGTTACGACGACACGCTGAAGAACGCCGACGACTACGTGAAAAGATGACTTCAAAGTGGTTCAATTTAAATGAAAACATAACAAAATTCCGGATCTTACCCAACTCAACCATGTGTTTTTGATAATATTCTATTAAAATTTGATGCATCCGAAATACGCTGTTCCTTTGAAAGTTTTCCTTCCTATATCTATCTTTCTATCTCTCTCTCTCGCTTTAATTTTAATTAAGTTGAGTGACATTTCCTATTCCTGTACTCGTAGTCGTAGAAGTTATTAAAATGTTCTCTAATTTTATGCAAAAGACTCAAAAGGATTTGAAATTCTGAAAGGGATGCAAGGAATATTCAGCTATCGTATATTCTACAGGGTGTGTTATATTATTCAATTAGAATATGTATCTCTTGGAAATATGGTTTTGTTTTTTTTTTTTGTTTTGAGAAGAATGTTACACCCTGTGTCAAGAGAAAAAGAAAACACAACATTAAGAAGAAGCTCCTTTGAGTAATGATGGTTAAAAAAAAAAACACCCGAAAAGTAGAAGAAACCCAATCGCCATACTATTTTATCTTTTCATTAGCTCTATGGCGCCTTGACATAGGAAAGCTTTACAATTCGATGTAGGTCTATTAGTTAAAAAACACAATTTTCTCTCAGATATTAGATTTCTATCCAAACTAGTGCCAAAAAGACATAATTTTATTTGCTCAGCATAACAGAATTAAATAAGAAAAAAGAATCCTTGTCATGAAAAAACACCCCAAACCCTGGCTCCCACAAAAAACCTCCTTCCTAAAAATAAATACATTTTGCATCCACATGTTAACGAAGGACTTTTGTATAACCAAAGCACAACAGAGACTTTATTCTTTCTTCTACACGCAACAAAATCTTTCTATCAGATCAAATTGCATCGGTTAAAGGGTTTGATGATGTGCGGCACATGAAAATATTTTAAGGAAAAGGGATGAAATAAAAGCCAAAAATATGAATCCTTACAGGAGGGTGGGAGGTTTTTTGGTTATATTAAATTTTGTGGCTACAGACGGAGAAATCTACTCGAGCACACTGGTCAGGATAAAAGGAGGACAATTTGAACAAGAACAAAGCTTCGCATCAATAAAGTGCGTTCAAGTTAACAAGGATAAGCTCCACACATAAAACCTCCGGACCCCGAAAAAGCCGACAATGTTTTCCCAGGGTTTAGAAACTTCCATATTGTAAAACATTTATATAAATATTATATAGATACACATGTTCAGTTCATATCTGTAACGTGTGTACCTATCTATTGCAGGATGTGTAGGACGAAAGGAATATCCTTTTTACATGTGATGCTCCTCTCGTCTTTATTCGATAAACAGAATTACATGTCATAAATGAAAAACAATGTTTCAGAATATTGAGAGGAAATTTTCCTTGAGGGCAAAATTCGCAGTAAAATGTTGTTAATGGAAAAATGTTATGTTTCGAATTTGCCAAAAAGCATCGATAATTTATTTTACTTTTAGCACAAAACTTGTGTAGGTATTTACATCTGCATAAAGGAGGTAGATACTTTTTGGGTTAAGCTGGATTAAAAGGAATTTTTATGAGTATAGTGCATTTTAATGGAAATATGTTTTTGAAACACAGGAATTCGCATTTGGATTAAAAATATGGCATTTTTCTTTAGGGTGAAAATATTTAAATAAAATGAAATAAAATTTGAATATAAAACTTTTACATTTATATTTACAAAATAATAATAACAATGGAATAAAAATAAAACGATATAAGGATAAAAGCATCAATTTGTTGGATTTAAAAATTTCTCGTACGTAGTTTCGAACTATTTGGATAAACAGAGAGTTAATGTACATTATCCGGATAATTCGTATAACTTGGTTCTGATTTGAGTTCGGATGTGGTCGCAACTGGATCTGTAGTTGGATGCGGTTACCTGAACTATTCCGACCATAATTTTCCAAATATATTTTCCGGATAGATATTAGGTACATCAATTTTTATTTTATAATAAGTGCGCCGCAGCGCCGGTTTTAAGTAATCTTCTTATGCGAAAGATGGAGTGCGAAGAATTAGAAAAGAAGGGAAGATTTGAAAGGTGGTGTGTTGAACTGAACTGAACTGAAACTGAATTTCTGAATATTGCAATGAAAGGACAAAGATATATTGGCAGAAAGAATTATACATTCGTGTAGTACGGTAAAGGAACGAATCTCTTTTCTTGACTTTATGTTAACATATCTTCTTTTAATCGGTCACTTATAAAAATAATCATGGCAAGTTTTAGCGTGGAGAAAAAACATTGAAAAGATAAAACTTAATTATCGAAATGGGTGTATTTTTCGCAACAATGCGCTCAATGTGCCCTTTTTATGGGCCACCTGGTCGTGTTTAAAAGTCGGCAAGTATTGATGGATAAATTCGAGTCAGCCGGTGTAGTGAACAATCAGCTAACATTCATACGTCAATGAAATGTAAAATTTGACAAAAATATCGCCGGTGTTCGTGAAAGTGTGCGATTCCGCGTCGCTCACAAGAACTTGGTGAATTTTTCTGGACCCAAACGATCCTACGCAGCGTGCTTTGTCTGTTGACTAAGCTGGAAGTTGATCCCAATTTTGGTCGAAAATCACCATTGGGCTAGAGGCGTCATCGGTCTGTACTTCTTTGAAAATGTTGCTGGCCAGGCCATCACATACAATAGCGATCACTATAGGTAGATGATCATCAACTTCTGATGGTCTAAATTAAATGATATGGACACCGAACACATATGGTTTCACCAGAATGGCGAAACGTACCACACGCCTCAAGACAAGATCAATATTCTGTGCGACCGGTTTCATGTTAAGTAAGTCAGCCTTTAAATTTTGGATTAAGAACAAATATAACTATTTTTGAGATTAAAAAGATTAAGTACAAAAATCATTGAGATCAGTTATATAGGTATCTACATAAATTTATGGGAGTTACTTTTTGGTACACCCTTATTGTTGGCTTTATAACACTGTGCTTTAAAATTGTGTTCCTATAACTGTGAAGCATTTTTGCCCGCAATTGCGCTATTTATTGAAAATTGGGCTATCTTTTTTTAATTTCAGTATGATAGTCCAATCCTGATTTTTCTTTCATACAGGTTGATTTCTTAACAAAGAAAATATTTCGTATAAATAAGTTTTCGGGGGCTTGTGGTTTTTCTTTACCAATTTAATAACTTTGATTGTCAGAAATACTGGTGCAAAATTTTAAATGTTTATTTAGCTAACTTTAAACGGTTTTAACAACTTAATATCTCTTAACAACTTGCTAAAGTTAAAATCACATAATCGCTACCTTAACTTGAACCAATTTGCTATATCGCTTCGCACGACCCCATCTACGGCACTGGTGGATACCCTACTCTACCTAACCCCTCCTGATATACTAAGAAAACAAATATCTGCAAGCTCTGCTATTCACCTCAAAGCTTGTGTTAACAACAACATCGGCCACTACGCAATTCTTAAGTATTTAGAATCAATCCCAAAGCACACAGACTACACCATCCGTCCATCCCCTGACTGCAATTCGACAGAAACTTCCAGATTTCTATACCTTCCAGATCTTTCTGCGAGGATAGGGCATTCCTGGAATACGAGTCAATTCACTTCTACGTAGTTGGATGAAAAACAAATGAAGGGGTTGGTGGAGATGTATACTCGGAACGACTGAAATTAAGTTTCTTATTCCGCCTTCCCAATCATTGTAGCGTGTTTCAGACGGAACTTTTGGCGACCAAAAAAAGTGTTGTGCTGGCTTAAAGAAAACGTAATATCAACATCTGATATCCGTATTTTCTCAGATATTCAGGCCGCTATCAAACTCTGGATTCGCTCTCTATAAACTCTATAACAGTCCATAACTGTCGATCATCTCACATTTGCTGGATGGCGGGCCATAGAGACATTCCAGGAAATTGTAAGGCAGATGAACTCGCCATAAATGCTACAGTACAACCCATTCTATTACGTTTTGCTAATGCTGAATTTCAAATCGATACATTTAAACTATTGCTTAAACAAGACGATATGAAGAAGGAAAAGATCAGGTGGAATAACATCACCAGGTGTCAGGTCATAAAGAACATCTGGCCTACACTAGAATTAAAGCGCTCAAGGTGCTTGCTATCCCTTAGTAGATCGCTTATAAGCTCGATAATCTGTGTCATAACCGTGAACTGACTAATAGGAAAGAACGCCACGCGGCTAGGCGTATTCTCAAATGAATCTTGCAGAAGCTATGTGGTTGAGGAAAGGAGGAATCAGTTCTTCTCCTCTGTACATGCCTTGCTCTAGCTCAAAACCGTAAGAATTACCTAGGAAAATTCTTCTATAACGATCTCAATCAAGTAGACATAACCAGTCTCTCACGTTTCGTAAGGGACTCAAACTGGTTTCATTGAGCTTAGAAGAAAACCTCAATATGAATATGGTATTACAATGGGCCATTAAACTGGCCTAAAAGTGTTCTACTCTATCACAGCCACCTTTAGCCTTACCTAACTTAACCTAAATCCATATGACATGACATCTGTACAACAGCTGCGAATTACAATTAATAGGTCCGTTTAAGCGTAGAGTATCTTTGATTATTTTCACAAACTGTCAGTTTTTAGACGTGTTTGGTTTCCCGTTTTTTAATAAAAGGCAATTACCAATTTACTATGTTAGCAAAGGTTTGAAATTTTGAACTCCCCTAGAAAATTGTTAACTAGTTAATTCAATTTTCATCAGGGGGGGAGGGGTGTCACACACTTAGATGAGTTTTTACTCACCGCTTAAAAATGTTCTTTCTTTTTCTTTTGTTTCTTGTAAAGGAGGCTAACAAAATTTAATAATTGCTAAAATGACAACTTTAGTAATCAAATTATTTTAGAACACTGTTGTCCAGCAAAATATGGTCTAACTATTTAATTTGGATGACTCCCTACATATAAAAGTATTCCAAGATTCCAACAGTTTTCTAAATATGCCATAATTAAGAGCTAAAACAAAATAGTTTAGAGGGTTTTTGGTACATTTCGCGCAGAAATGTAGGAAATTGTTTTGAAACGTTGCTTTTTTCCAAAAATACAATACGCTGTTCTTGTTTTCATTTCTATTAATGCGAAGAACGCTGCAAACATTCAAGAATCCAGAAAATGAGAGAGGATCTGATATGTAGAAATGTCGGGCTTTTTTTGACGTAGTTTTTTCGAACTCAATTTTCGGGAGTCTCTTATTACTATCGTTATCAATCTGCTTACTTTTATTTTGATCTTAAAGGCGTCAACAAAACTTAAAAATTGTGTAGAGATAAAAAGGTTTGGTTCTTGAATTTAAGGAAATAGTTGAATTTAAGTACTTACATAATTTCTCTAAAAAATTAAATTAAAACAAAATAAGGTAGGTAAACAAATAATTTGGGAAGAAAAGTTTTTGTAGCACTCACAAATTACACGTTTCAAAGCTTTTATATCAATAGATATGAAACGTGTATTATGTTTTTCACTTAGCCATTAGTTTAACAAAAGTGTCACTTGATTTTTTTGGGACATTTGTATTATTGAAATTCGTGGTTTAAATCTAAGTTCTAAAGCATCCAAAGCAAATTCACTTCAAAAGTAGATTTATTTAATTTTTTAAGATCTTTTGTATTCAACAGAAAACCAGTTTTGAAAGAAATAAAATGCACGACTGGGTCGGTGAAAATTGCTAATTTCTACCAAAAAGTCTGTTTAAAAATATTTCCTATATTTTAAGATTTAAAAATGTACCTGCAAAATAAGTTTTTCTCAAAAATTTAAATGCCATCTTATTTGAGAAAATTTAAATGCTATATTATTTGTCAATCTAGATTTACTTATTTTTTTTTCGAAAATCATATTAAATTTTAAATTTTGTCTAAAAAAATAAAAATATTTTTGGTATAAGCACTAAATAAAGAGCTTATAAATACATATAGGGGCAAAGGGGTAATTGTAAACGATTTTGCATTTTTTTATTTTTGTTCACTTGTAATGTTCGTAACAGCTTAACCATGCAAGGTCGAACATTTTTGTTTATGCTTTTGTTTATGGCGTTTGTTTATTAGTTTTCATAAAATTTGATGTTTACATTTACTCCCCTAGTTTTTTAAGTAAACGAGAAAAATGGGGTAAATGGAAACGGTACCATTCATCCTACCATTGTGGAAAGGGGTAACCAAGTTCTCTGTCCTTTCCTTATATATGTAGGTACCTACTAGACCATGGAGATCATCCTTATCGCAAGGGTAGCCAGCACGAGATCTGAAATAAGGCACTTTGCTAAAGTGTCCTCCACGTCTGACGAAAGTGCTGGGTTTCTTCCTCTAGATATAATGACAGTAGGATTTTTCCCTTCACCGATCCTCTGACGTATATGATGTAGCTGTTGTTTATCGTTGATATGTACGGTACGTGGCATCTTTTTGATATAAAAAATATTGTTAGATCAACACTAAAGCCTTTGAAAATGAATGTTTACAATTAACCCAAATTGTTCACTTTTACCCCATTTCGGTGTTTACATTTACCCATGATAGGAACATAATGGGGTAATTGTAAACAGCCAATAACTTTTAAATTTTGTTATACAGACAAATAAAAAGCATGCATTTATACTCATATTTCACTTTCTTAAAGATAAAATTTAACTTACTTCGATCGGCTTTGTTTGTTTTGCAACAATTTTAATTAGCACTGAAAAACTTAAAAACGCAGAAAAACGAAAGACTCATGGAAACGAACAAAACATAAATAACACTTTGACAGATAAGGCCTTCCACGCGTCAATATGATTTAAATATAATGTCTTTTCAAATAATTTCATGGCATGCTTCAAATTATAAACGGTTTTGAGAAAATTAAGTGTGTTTACAATTACCCCCGTTTACCATTACCCCCCTTGACCCTACATATGTACATTTTACATTTAAATTTCGTCAAAAAATGTTGTCCCCTTTCTGAGATATCGAGTTTTGTAAATTAAAAAATTAGTATTTTTTTAAAAATCAAAAAAAAAATTACATTTTTGATCATAAAAATTATCATCAATTTGATCATTTGACCATCAAAAAGAGCTTGCACAGAAAGAGAAGAATTTTGAAATCGGTCCATTAATTCTTGAGAAAACTTAAAAACAAAATAAAGGTTATTTTGAGGGGTACCCTTCTGGAGCAATACGAAAATATGTTTTTCTTGTAGAAAGAAGCCAAATTAAGAACACAAAATTTAGAGAAGTTTTAGAAAAATCACATGTTTGAACCAAAAAATTTGTATGGGGACTGCTGTTATATTTCGTATTACTTAAATAAAAAAAAAAACGCCTTACACTAATCGGCTGAAAATCTTAATTTCAATCAACACAATTGTAGGACTGTAGGGGCCAGGAAAGACAGACAGACGGAAGGAATCGAGGTACCCACTTTTTTCGACTTCTCTACCGTCTCGCCGCCGTTGTAATTTCATATTTGATTAAAAGCTCTAGTTTGAAATTGTTTACTAATGCAAAACTTGCTATGCTATATAGTTCATATATGTCGCAAGTAAAAATCACTTAAGAAATCACTATTTATGTGTGTCAAAAAAATGTAATAATAAAATTAAAGGCTAGTTTAAGGAATTTAAAGGCAACTTAATATATAATTGACGATCTCTTATTCAAGGTTTCTTCTTAAGAACCTGAATATTTGCTCTTTTTCTTAGAAACAATTTTTATGAAAATAATTTAAAGCATGACTAAAGTTTTTTCAAATTCTAAAAAGTTTTAGTTGTTTTTGACAGCAAACCACTTTTTGGTGAATGTCGTTAAATTACTAATAAATCTTTAGATGAAATCCTTACTTATACAACTTAACTGTATAAGCTTTATGGTTCATATGACCCCCCCCCCCCGGGTCCATTGGTCAAAAGTTGATAAATTTGTGCTGTTTTTTTGGAATAGGGCTTAATATCCGATTCATATTATGGCCTTGGTCCAATCTTCAGTCAAAAGTAGTACTTTTAGCAACAAAGTTTAAGGAAGTAAAATACAAATATTGTTTTCATTTACAAAAAATAAATAATTCAAAATATAATGGGGGTCATATCCATTAACGCAATACGATTAGTTTTGAATTGAAGGGAATTCCCACGAAAAAGCAAACAAATTATCTCCCAGGGGTGTCCTGACCCCTACGACACCCCCCCCCCCCCCCCTGGATCCGCCATTGAGTTAATTATTGTTAAACCCTTAACAATAGGTTCCTTAAAATTTTGCCAAGCTACAAACTTTTTATTTGAAATGTTTGTTCCAAGCCCTTTTCTGAACTCACTGGTTTAGTGAAATAAAAATCGAATTAATGAACCCCTATAATTTTTAAGAAATAAATCTTATCCACATTTTATGCTAGTTGTAAGGACATCGTGGTTAAATTTTGTAGATGTTTGAAGTGAAAAGTTCAAAGTTCAAAGGTCTCCTTCTACAAAGATCACATTCTTCGGATTTCGAGAATATGGTGAATTATGAATCAATTTTGAAAAAGAATACAAGATATTTATGTAAATTCAATAAAAAAACAATCAATATTCGAGAAATGCCAATCTGTTGTATTTTATTCAAATTCAGTGCTGAATATAAACTACTTTTGGGTGCTGACAGGTCAATAATATATAAATAAACTTCTTGAGATCATTGCCCTATCAGCATTTTTAGCTCATCGTTATTCATCCATTATTTTCCAAAAAAGAAGAGCATTTCACCTTATGTAGCTGTATATTGAATTTATATATTTTGTTTTTACTTTCTGAATAAAAGTACCTCTATGTTTATAAAGGTACCTTTATGTTGAAATTAAACCAAAATATATATAAGCTCAGCTTCATTGCTCTCAAACCATAAACCATAAAATACAAAAATCTGACACTCAGCAAGGATATACTGTAGGTATAAGGACCAAGGAATCTGAGTCTTCTTAGCTCCTTTGCTGTCCTCTGTCTGTCTGCATTAAAATCCTGTGAATTATACATAAGGGTGGCGTTTCACTTTTTTGTTTTTGGATTTTATTCAAAAAGAATTTGCCTTTAAATTGCTCATTCTGGGTTCTTCTTAAATTTCAATATTTTTCTTCATACAATTGTTAGTACATATGTATGTATATTTAAATTTTCAAGATTTTCTATATGTAGATATTTTAAAGTAATGCTGAATTTTTATTATCAAACAACAGACTAGATTTTATTTAATTTAGTATTTCAAACAAAACAACAACCAAAACATATCAGTGTTCGTCCTCGAAAAACAAAGGTTATATTGTATGTTTTATAATAAATTACATGATTCTTCCTTTGTAATTTTTGGGTACCTACATAATAATGTTTTTATATTTTTGTTTTCATTTAATTAAATGAAATTGACATGAGAAAAACAAAATATTATGTACCTAATTATATGAAACGAAAAACACTATCAAATAAAATGTTTAATCGTTTGTGCGTCGGCACACAGTGGGGTCGTGTCGCACTTAATACGACACAAAAGCAGAATTCTCTTGATAAAATTGAAGTAATGAAAAATATACTAATCTCAATATATTAAGGCAGGTCGATTTGAAAAAGAGGCTGGGATGCGACCCACACTGATAACTGTGATTGTATCCCGTCTGTCGATTTGTCTTGCTTCAAACTTTGACAAAATGTTGATAACAATGTTTTGTGTGGGCTAAATAATGGGTTATCCATTTTTCGGCTTCAAAAGTATAGGGCTATAATTCGACATCTGTCAAAGTAAGTTGTTAAACTAATTTTTTTTTCCAGCTGAAAGTCTGACATTTACGAAAATAGATCGCTTAACTAACGCACAACGCATACAAATTGTTAAAACTTTCTACAAAAATGGTGATTCTGCCACAGCCACATATCGTGCTTTAAGAGGAGATTATGGTTTACATAATCGTCCACCAACGCAAGCAATTGGCAAAATTGTGAAAAAAATTGAAAAGACTGGATAGGTTAGAGATATTGTAAGGCTAGTGCATCATCGTTTTGCTCGTACCACTGAACATATCGCTGCTGTAAGTATAAGTGTTACCGAAGACCCTAATGTGACGATTCCTCGTCGTTTTTAGCAATTATGACTGTCTTGCGGCACATTATGTCGTATTTTACATTTGGATCTACGCTTACATCCAAAAGTCCACCTCACACAACAAATGAAGCCAGCTGACCATTCACAACGTTCGTAGTGACGTCAAAACGACGATGAAACGGAAGTCACCGTCAATTCGGAGCGTTGTGGTCTTATGATAACCGACTTTTGTTTTTCTATAGCTTAAGAACCAGTAGAGATATCGACTTCAAATAAATTTTGTTATACAGATAATAATGCAGAAAGATGCAGAAAGTGCTCTAAAGAAAATTGATTGGGTAGTTTTGTTACCATAGCAATTTGAAAAAAGGTGAAAATTTTGGTTAACCCAAAATATCTCACGAACCAATATTGCTAGAGGCTTGAATTAAAATTTATATTATATATTGTAACGTGATACCAAACAAATATATTTTTGGAAAAAATTCCAATTAACGGTTTGTTTTATAAATCAAAAAAACTGCAAAAAAAATATTTGTCACCTCGAAAATTTTACGAACAAAAAATAATTTTATATCCAAAACAATTTTGTGCAACGAAGAATATCGTTTTCAACATCTGGTAAAATTTTAAGAAAAATCGAATTGATAGTTTTTTTACAAAAAAATTAAAAACTTAAAAAAAATTAACAAAAGTTGATAAAAAATCATTTTCGACTCAAATATCTTTTCAAAACTTTTACATATTGGTTTCCAACTAATTTTATCTTTCAAAAATATTGTTGTTCAGTAAAATTTTGAGAAAAATCGAATTCACAATTTTTTTTACAAAAAAAAACCTAAAAAAAAAACAATACTAAGACTTGGTAAAAATTTACTTTCGACTCAAACACTTTTTCAAAAATTAAAAATATTGACTTTAAACTTATTGTATCTCACAGAAAATATTGTTTTCGACATTCAGTAATTTTGTTATAAGAATCCAACACCGTTTTTTCATAAAAAAAAAAATCTACAAAAAAAGTAGGCAAATTTGGTAAAAATGTATGTTCGGTTCTCGATATCTCTCAAATTAATTCCATTCATCCAATTTGTATTTTGTTTATATCTACACTTCTACACTTATATTATAAAGAGGAAAGTTTTGTATTTTTGTATGTAACGAATAAACTCAAAAAGTATTGGACCGATTTTAATAATTCTTTTTTCATTAGAAAGATACATTATTGCTGAGTAACATAGGCTATATTTAGTACTAGATTACTATAGAAATCTTTAGAAATTCCTATTAAAACCAACCGAATGTGTAAAAAAATTAGCCATAAAATGTCTTTCATCGCATACGCTGCGAAGAGTATTAATGATAGGACAAAAAAATGTTCGACAATATTTTAGAATATAAATAAGATAAACAAAATTATTATTGAAAAAGTACCAGGTGATTTTAAATGTTACAAATCGGTTGACACCGTGTGCAACATCGAAGTTACAGTGCACTACCCATAGGAATTTTTAAATTCCCTCAATCCTGCTGGCTTGCCACCTAATGAACTAAAATTATAAATAGGTACGCCTGTTATGCTTTTAAGAAATTTAAGCCCTCCCAATATGTGTAATGGTACAAGACTAATGATCAAAGATTTAAAACATAATGTGATTGTAGCAACTATCATTACGGGTCCCGCGGCCGGTCAGCTCGCACATGTTCCGTGGATCCCGAAGATACCAACTGATTTGCACATATCTTTTAAAAGGTTACAGTTCCCTTTAAAAATATCCTTTGCCCAATAAATAAATCCCAGGGACAAACTTTTTCCATAGTTGGTATCGACTTAAGGAAAGAGTGCTTTTCCCACGGTCAATTGTATGTGGCACTTTCTCCAGTAGGATCTCCTGAAAATCAATACGATTTGTTGACACCTACAAATACCACAGCCAACGAAGTGTACAGGGAGGCTATAAGATAACCATACAATTTTGTTCTAATTTAGTGATTCATGGTCGTTTTAATTAGCATGCTTATAGCTTAAATATCTGTACCTATTTATGTCAACCCGTGCGAAGCCGGGACGGGCCGCTAGTAAGAAATAAAAAGTTTTAAGAAATGCTACTAAAATTGGTAAAAATTGGTTTTCGATTAAAAATCTCGTTAAGAAAAATAGTTTTCGAAATCAAACTATTTCATTATATGCAAACTATTATTGGTAATGTAAAAATTTAAGAATAATTCATCTGACAGCTTTTTAAAAAAAAAAAACAAAAACCTACTAACTTTTAAGCAAGACAAATCAACGACGGGATGGGAAGTTATCAGTGTGGGTCGCATCCCATCCTCTTTTTTACGTTTACTTTTGAAACCGAAAAATGGATTATCCACGCACTCAATTTTTTGAGAGTCCTTTCTGCATCTTTCTGCATTATTATATTTATAACAAAATTGATATAAAGTCGATATCTCTACCGGTGCTTAAGATATGGACATCTCTCTAAAAATCTTTTATTTAGACTTTGAAACGTCGAGAAATGTCAACATTTACAATTCGACAAATCGGAATGATTTGAATAACTTCCAATGGGAAGTCAATAAAACAAGTTTTATATGAGATGTCAAAAAAGTTTATTTGAGAACCCTTTCAATGGTATTATGTGTGAAATATAAGATAGTTTAAATGACCTCCGCGGCTTTCTGTTTAAAGCGCATTCAAAATGTCCAATTTTCGATAATTTTTTCACATTAATCAGACGGAATTTAATCGAAGGCCGCGGTGGTTTGCAGCTTATTTCCCTAGACTGCGGCTTAAGAAAGCCTTACAAGAAAAAAGGCAAAAGGTTTTAAATTATACAATCATTGTGCCTAATTCAAATCGCCTCGTAGCTCCGTCTTGTTGAAACCAAATGTCTTTGGTGTCCATATAATCGAGTTCAGGCCACAGGTGATCATCGACCTATATTGATTGTCGTTAACGGTGATGGCTTGGTCACCATCACTTTTGAAGAAGTATGGACCGATGACATTGATTTTATCGGATGCATTGGCAACTCGAGAATTTCGAATAGATTGGAATCGTCCCAAATCCGGAAAATGCATATTTCCATACCCATTCATCAAAAAATGAGCCTCATCGCTAAAAATAACACTGCTCGACAAGGTTTTTTTACTGGCATTAAAGTTGCACTTTTTCAATAGGTTTTGGTGGCCGTAATTCAAATCCGACTTCAAAATGAATGTACTACTCAATGTATTACCACAGGTTTTTAAAATATCACTCTTTTAAATACGAAAAAACGTATACAAGGCTTTTTGATGCTTTCTAAATTTATGAAGTAGCTTTTTTTTTTAATAAAATCCGTGATGGTTTTTCAAATCTATAATCCTTTTCTTCAATATTAAGTTGAAATATTTATATTATTACATATAATATTCGAAAAAAAACTTTAAAAGTTGTTAGATTCTGCACCTGTCTTATAAAAATCTCAAAAGAAACGCTAAACCATTTTTACTAAATTGGTTTTCAACAGAAAAAGGCAAAACGGTTTGAAAGTAAGCTTTGTTCTTTTAACGAATCTGTTGTCTAAAGAATTCGTTTGTATCAAGTTTTTGAAATACATTAAAAAGTATAAAAAGAGGTTAACATGCGACCCACACTGATAGGAACGTACATACACACGCACGCACAGACATCTCTCTAAAAATCTTTTATTTCGACTCTAGGGACCTTGAAACGTCGAGAAATGTCAAAATTTTCAATTTGACAAATCGGACCGATTACAATAACTTCCTATGGGAAGTTAAAAATAATGTTAAAACGGGTATTTTTAAAACTTGAAAAAAAAAGTACAAAATTAGAGTTTGGATTCAAAATCAGCACTAAAAATTAAGTCCAAAACGTATTTTTCAAAATTATTAAAATGTCAAATTCAAGTTTTTCTCGAAACTTCATAAAGATTAAAAAAAAGACTCATAACTTATCAGGGGTGGAATCGGCTAAAGTGATTGTTGACATATGACAGTCAAAATAATCGAATTTGATCTGTGTAAGGTGATAGTCAAATTGATACCTAAAAAGCTGTCACAACAAAAATGTGATAGTCATTTTTCTACAAATATGTCGTTTCTGAATAGAGCTACCAGGCGCTTACAAAAAACGAATGGAACATTTTTTCAGTTATCTTTTTTAAGGTACAAAAACACATTCTTGTGACCGGGAAAGCTTACGACATTCGAAAAAAACACAAGAAAAGTAAGAATGTTATTTAAACACATCCGATTTGATACTTTTATTTAAATATTTTATAGAAATCATTCTAAAATTTCACCATAGCAACAATGAATTGTGACAATTATAATCTGAAATTGTTCAATCGAATTGAATTGAGTTGAATCATCTTACAAAGATGGAATGAAAATGATAGTCAAATTTGACTATCAAAAGTATGATAGTCAATTATCACCTTAGACGATTCCACCCCAGAATTTCCAGAAACTAAGTAAGATACTAAATTATTTAATATTAAGAGCTGTTTTAAGTTTTAACATAGGCATTTTTAAAGGGTTGTATTTTGAAAACCTGATGTGATAAAAAATTTAAAGGCGAGATTCGAATTTAGGACATCTTATTCCTTTGCATAATTATGGTTTTGTTTGTGGGACAGAAGAAAACGTAATTTTGTCGACAAGTGTAATTTTTCGACGAAAGGCCATGTTTTGGTTCGGTACAGGTATAGTTCTTGTGAGCGACACGGAATTGACTGCCTCGGATTCTTCTGCTTACTTTCACAAACAATTTCAATCTTTCCGGCGGATCTGGCGTTTCGTTGACGTACCGGTGTTGGCCAATTGTTTGCTAAACCGGTGCGTTCTACAAGAGAACACCCATTTTGATAATACAATTTTATTATTTGCACGTGTTGCTTGACGCTATCACTTGCCATGATGATTGGTCCTTAGTGATGTATTAAACGAACATTTTTTTGACACAAAGTAAAAGAAACAATATAGCCATCACGAGCTGTCAAAATCAACCCGTCCGTCCCCATTTTATTTTTTAACTGTTCCTCATATTGGAGTATTTCTTTGTTCAAGTCCGCATTAAAAAAAGCAATTTTTACACCAAACTTACAAAAAAAGAAATATCCTTTTTGACTTTTTATTAATAATTCGAACAAGAAATTGTATTCCATCTCTTGAATTTTTCATAATAATACAATTTAACTATTTATTGTTAAATCAAAGC
This sequence comes from Eupeodes latifasciatus, assembly GCA_920104205.1. Taxonomy (NCBI): domain Eukaryota; kingdom Metazoa; phylum Arthropoda; class Insecta; order Diptera; family Syrphidae; genus Eupeodes; species Eupeodes latifasciatus. The sequence goes on along the minus strand of OV049924.1, from coordinate 14,450,442 downwards.
AATTTCTGTGGTATTATTCATATATTTTGTTGGCTTTAGAAACAAATACAAATAAAGGTATTAAATTTCTAAATGAAATTAAAAATGCATTTTTTCCAAAAACCCTACCAAAATTCCTCGAATTAATTGCAATTCATTTTAATTACAATACAAAGGCTAAAATATTCAACGAAAATAATTGATGGTCAAATAATACGCCTTATGGAATGGGGTTAATACAGTTTTGGATAATAAAAAAATTACATACCTATTTAAAATTTTAAATGAATAATAAATACAAAATATTAATTTGAATCGAATTTGATGCTGCTTTGAATGGTATATGCAATACCACAAATTGACTGACTTTAGAGATATATGTATTAATTGAATGTGAATCCAAATGGAAAAGAAAAATATGTTTTCTCTCGCTTGCAACATAAAATTAATGCAATCAAACTAAAAAGCAACATTTAACTGCATTTAAATTAAATTTGTTCAAGCGTTTATAACTTTATACAATAAACTTATAGATATAAAGTAGTTTTCTTAGAATAACCGCATCACCACCAGTACCGCCACAGCAGTGCCAATCTTCACAATTTTATGTCCACACTTAAGAAAAACTTCGTCCTTTTTCCCACAGGACCACACCAAACCACACCACAATCGACACAAGACACAAAATAAAATAAAAACTTAAAATAATAAAATTAAGAAAATAAAAAAGTAACATAAAACTAGCAACAGATGTGCACTCAAGAAATTGATGCAACAAAATAAGGATCTCTGTAAAAGAAGGACGATGACGAAGGAAGAAGAAAGTAGTACAAGTGTGTTGTATGCCACAGAGAAATAAAATGATATCCTTTTTCCTTTCGCCATTTTCTCCTCTCAAATGCATTTCTTTCATTTTTCTATTGAAAGAAAAGCCACAAAAATGAACTTTTTGTATTGTGAAACGAAAAAATCCTTCGTCTAATTTCTTCTAATATCCTTTTGCCGTTTTCTTCTCATCATCATCCCACACGCCTTTCGAAAAAATTAAATTTAACAGCTTCATTTAAAGAAAGATACATTTAGTAACGCTTTCTACACCCTCACCCATCCTCTCTCTCTCTCTAGATTGATTGTAAAGTTTTGTAGGTAGGTTCCTACGTAAGAAAGGAATGGAAAAGGACGAAATATAGGGATACATAAAGTATACCAAACATACCTACCCTACATCATACATACATTATGTTTGTATTTGTATACTACATAGATTTTATAAAACGATGATGATGGCGGTAGAATGACGTCAATTATCCCTTTGATTGAAATGACGCCATCAACTTTGTGAATCTCATTTACAGAAGGCACAAGGACGAAACACACAAATACCAACAAAAACAAAGAACGTTTGAAAGTAAATATGTGTTACGTTACGTAAACGTAGGTAGGATCTTTGTCGATTATTTTTCTAAAGGGTGTTTCTTTTTAAAGGTAAGGAACTTTGCAGTGGAATAAAAAAAGATACATACATACATACATCGAAAAATAGTTTTTATTTACATAAATATGATTTCTAGCATATGACCCATAAAGCTGGCTCGGATGAAGTCTAATCTGGAGTTCCAGAAAATAGTACAGCGGCGTTAAATCGCGCCGTAACGTTAAACTATAAGGTTACCAATAACGTTTCCACTCAATAAATCAATTTTATTTATTTATTTATTTCATCAATGGATATTTATCTTCTGACTACTTTTAACAATATTTTATAAAGGCTCTAAAAATTTTACATTTGGCGACATTCAAATCAAGATGATTATATTTACACCACTGAAATAATTTCTCAATATCTTTTTGAAAACTCTCAAAATCTTCATTATTGGATATTTGATGGTATATTTTTTAATCGTCTGCTAAGATAAGACAATTTTTGGATTTTAAGATATCTGGAATATCATTAACAAAGAGGTTAAAAACTAGGGGATTCAGGTGACTACCTTGCGGCAGCCGTGATAATGCATCGATGAGAAAAGGCTGATCATTTTCAATTTATCGCAACCTGTTTCCGATTCGATAAATAATATTCCAACCATTAAAGAAAATTAAAATTGAAACCCAATTTTCCTAATAAAAAGCCTGTGATACACTCTATCGAATGCTTCTACAAAACTTGTATATAAAACATCTACCTGTGTTTTACGCTACAAGGAGTTGAGGCAATAATTTGTAAAAAGACATGCATTTGTATTTAGGATTGAGCCGACCACTGCATAAACTATGCTGTCTTGTTGTTATGATTCCGTTGAATGCAAAATTAAGACTAACATAAACTAATTTTTCAAAAAGTTTTGATATGGCTGAAAGCTTAGATACTGGTCTATACTTCTTAATTAAATATTTAAAGCCACTTTAGATGATAGGACTTAATGAAGACAGTTTCCATTCTTAAAGAAAAACACCAGAATTAAGTGACTTATTAAAAATTATTTTCAAAACTTTGAAAAGCGAAAGAGCACATTTTGAAAGTAAGAGACGGGGAATCTTTCCTCAACTGCATGAAATAAATTCTATCGTCAGAGTGTCCTGATGACTTATATACTTTTTAAAAGCTTTGTTTTTAATATTCTCTAAGTTCTTAAGCATTTTATTGAACCAGGGAGATTTAAAGGACGCTCTCTTTCGAACCGTAGCGAAGGGACAAACTTTTAAATACCCTCAAATAAATAACTTTTAAAATCCAAAAACATTTGATCTAGAGACTAATCGGCTATGACCAATTTCCAATTTAAAGAATTATAATAGTTGTTTAGTGAAATAATTGAAAGAATAGTTACTGTTATCAATACATTTTGTAAATTATAAAATTCGAGTAAAACGAAATTTTGATTCAAATACTTTAAATTTAATATCATTCAAAATAAAAGCAAGATCAAGAAATCTACTTGAACTATTTTGACATGGTTAAATTCAATTTCCACATCCTTAGTGACACCAAATGGTATATGTAAATTTTGGATCGAGATATGTGACAACTCCAATGTCTTGTTGAAACCAATGCTACTTTAAATTATAAATGTTCAATTGATGAACAAAAAAGCCAGTAATCATGGCTCTATGGCGGAATTATGGTCACTATTGACTGTAACGTTCTGGTCAGCATCGTTTTTAAATAAGTAAAGACCAATTATTCAACCAACCCGCATATAAAGCACACCAAACAGTCAGATTTTGTGAATGTAACAGAAGAACAGAACCATGATTTTCAAAATAAATTTTCGAAATTTGTAAGTGTTGTTCTAGTTGAAATGTCAAACCAAACTAAAACTTAAGTCGGTTGACAGCTGACAAAATGCCCGCCATTTAAACTAGTGTTGCAAACTTAAAGTTCTATACCTCTTTAAAAAAAACACCCGTTGCTATAATGTACTATATTTTTAGGATTTTTCAGGGCGATGATTGAAAGTGGTTTTCAATTTTCAGGACTCTTTTGTTCCTCCACTGGCATATTTACGTATTCCCTTATCTCTGTTCTCTTGTGTCCCCTTCTCATATCTTTCATTCCACTCAATTCCAACCATGGAATTGATGAAAAAGTTCATCAAAATTTGTTCTCTTATGTAACACTGTTCCAAGGGGGGAGGGGATGGTGTGATGACGAGTTTGGTGACGATAGATTTAATAGAATTGATGACAAACTTAGTAAAGTTCTTCTTTTCTTTCATTTGAAAAGTACAGGATAACATCACATTTGGAGAGATGGTTTGGTTTTTAGTGATTTCAAAAGGATATACATATAAGAAAAAGTATGCGGTATGGTAAACTTTTTTCTTTGCTTTTCTTTTCTTATTCTTTAGGCAAGATATCAAGTTTATGGAAAATCAATAAGAAAAAGATGACTCTTTGACTTCTTTAAGGATTGGGAGGAGTTTTTACGAGTAGTCAATATACACACATACATATGTATGTACATATATATTTTGTATACTCAAAGGACGAAGGACGATTAAGTGCCAAATGATTTTCTTTATTTTGACCAAACAAGAGTTTATTAGAATCTAATTTAATGTAGACTGCTTGGCGCACATTATCAAAAAACTGAAATTGCCGATAGCTATAGGTATATACAGTGACTGCCATTAATATTCGGTTTTTGTTAATTTTTTTTTTACTTCGACTTGGTGTTTAAAAATAAAATATATACAACTATTTCTTGCTTGTGAAAAAAGAATTTATTATTTCTTATTAAATGGTATAGAAAAGGAACAAAACTTAAAAAAACATAGTTCATTAATATTCGGTTTTTTCTAAAAACACAAATGCATCGTTAAGAAATTCATTTTTTAAGAAATGATTTAATATTTTGTCGGATAACCTTGATTGGATATGACTCCTTGAAGTCTTTGAGGCATGTTTTTTTTAATTTTGGAAAGATATTCAACACTAATCTTGTTCCATTCTTCTTGGAGTCGAATTTTAAGTCCACTTATTGAAGTAACGGGGTTTTCACGAACTCTTCGATCCAATTCATCCCCAAACCATGACGTGCCCGCCGCCATGTTTGACAGTTGGTTTTAAATTTTTGCCCTTTAGCTCTTCGTTAGGTTTCCGCCAAACCATAACCCTTCCGTCTTAACCAAAGAGATTAAACTTACTCTCGTCGGCAAAAATAACGTCGTCCCACCAACTTTCATCCTTGTTTTTATGCTCCTTCGCGAAGTTGACTCGAATTTTCCTGTTGCCCATATTAATGAAGGGCTTCTTTCGGGCAACACGACCATTGTAGCCATATGCTTTGATGGTACGACGAATGGTTGATGCAGATATTTGCTTTTTGCATTCAATTCTGACTTTTGGGGCACTTAAACGAGGATTAGCTTTGATCTTTCGTACTATAAGCCGTTCTTCTTTCGCCGTAAGTTTTTTTGGTTGGCCCAACTGCTTCTTTGGCTCGATTCTTCCTTCATTTTTGTATCTCCGGACTATATCCCCGACAGTGTTTGGCTTCATATTTAATAACTCTGCAATTTTCTTGTAAGTTTCACCTTTTTCGTGTTGAATAATCACAAGTTTTCTTGTTTCAAGACTCGAATTTTGTCATTTACGACCCATGTTTTATTTATTGAATAATTCTATAATGTGGGACTTCTAATTACTTTACAAATGTACGCAGAAAACCTACAGACTAGTTTGGTTTAATTTTACATTAAAAAAAAACAAACCGTTAGTCTTAAGAAATGTCAAAACAAGCAGAGGAAGAAAAAACCGAATATTAATGGTGCGTTTACATTCAGCCTTTATGCGTTTACATCTAATAATCTTAGCGGAGGATGGTAAATGGCGGATAATTTTTGATCAATTGTAAAGAATATATTCATTCATAAATAAAATAAACAAAAACTAAGATTTATTGTAATGTTTATAAGTGGAAAATATGAAAAAAGAAATTGCATGATAAAAACCTAATATTAATGACACTCACTGTAAATAAACTTGTAACTTGTTTATAGTATAGTACCCGTGGTATGATGGTTAGTGCGTTGGACTGTCATGCGAGAGGTCTTGGGTTCGATGCCTGCCTATGTCATCTAAAGTTTTTTTCACGGGTACTGCCTCTTGCGAGAAATTGACAAATTCTCCAAGAGTATTGCTTGTCATGAAAAGTGCTTTCTCAAATTTGCCGTTCGGATTCGGCTTAACTGTAGGTCCTCTCCATCCCTGACAACAGTACTCGCACACAGGAATGGTTGAGAGTTGTAAGTCACTAGGCCCTAGTTCTGAACGGACTGTTGCGCCACCCAATTTATTTATTTAACTTGTTTATTAATTTTAGTTTGAGAAACTTATTACATTCATTACAATATTTAAAAAAATATGAAGTAAATTAATACGAAAACTTATTCAAAAGATATTAATTTTTAAATTAAAAGTAGAATTATGTAAAGAGTTGTGATCTTTTATACCAATCTTTTGAATAAAAGTGGAACCTATAGATCACAGAAGCTTCTCGTTTAAAAGTCATAAAATCTAAGGCTCAAAATGAAGGAGTTTGAACTTGATTTGAAGCCAAAAGCGTTGCAAACATTGATAAGAAGCAGAAAACCAACATTTCTCATTAAAACAACACTATTGTCCATGTTCATTCTGGAATTGATCTCCTTAAACCTTTCATCCGAAAAATCAAAACAAAATTGAACTTCAAAAATAATTTTTCTCAAAATTCTATTTCTAAAAGTTTATTTGATTAATTGTGTGAAATGAAATTCTTAAAAATTAAAAAAATATATAAAACCTTTTTTAAGGTTATTTTTCATTTTATTAGCGTTAGATTATTATATTCAGTCTTCGATTTCCTTACTGCTAATCCTTATTAATTTATTAATATATTTTACTTTTGAAACCCTGCGGAAAGTCGAAATGTTTTAATTTAATTTGTGCTGAAATTTTGTTTGTATCGGTTGATTTTTTTGAGGTTAGGATTTTCATGCATTAGTATTTGACAGATCACGCGGGATTTCAGACATGGTGTCAAAGAGAAAGATGCTCAGTATGATTTAACATTTCATCATGAATAGACTTACTAACGAGCAACGCTTGCAAATCATTGAATTTTATTACCAAAATCAGTGTTCGGTTCGAAATGTGTTTCGCGCTTTACGCAAATTTTATGCGTTTTTTTTTTAAAAAAAAGTTCTCAAGCTCTTAAAAAATCACCCATTATGTATTTATTGTCCTCCATTGAAAAGAGGACATTGTTTAATATAATGGGTGATTTTTTAAGAGCTTGAGAACTTTTTTAAAAAAAAACGCATAAAATTTGCGTAAAGCGCGAAACACATTTCGAACCGAACACTGATTTTGGTAATAAAATTCAATGATTTGCAAGCGTTGCTCGTTAGTAACTCTATTTATGATGAAATGTCAAAGCATACTGAGCATCTTTCTCTTTGACACCATGTCTGAAATCCCGCGTGATCTGTCAAATACTAATGCATGAAAATCCTAACCTCAAAAAAATCACCCGTTAATATTATTAGAACTACAAAATTGACAATCAATAATAAATGAATATTTGTTACCTTACCCCTTAAATCAAATTTATTCAAATTTTAAGTATCGAGAGGTTCAGAAAAAAATCCATCTAATCCATCAAATCTTAAGTTTTGTAAACATTGTTAAAAAGCAATCTTAGGATTTGTAAAATTTTTGTTTGAATTAAACTAAATTATATTCTACACATACATATATAATATAGAGTTTATATGAATTTGAAAATAAATAAAACAAAAATTAAACGAAACATGCTGAAATAATCTTCTTCATATTTTCTTGCGTGAGGAATATGTCCTATTAGAGGCTTCTAACCACAGCCACTATTCTTCTAACGAAAGAAAACTTGCGTTAAAATGGAGTCTTCGAATTTCCTATAAGATTTGATTTTAAAGGTTTTGGTTTGATCGATTCATTACCTTGAAGATCTAATTCGCATTTGCCTTTAATTTTTTTTAGATAAATATGAGGTAAGCCAGACTATGTTTGAATGGCATAATTGGGGGTTTTCTATTTCGTTTGAAAAAAATATTTCTGGGCATTTATTGCATTCCTATAGCAGAAGCAGGTTCTCACTGTGGTGTTGAAGACCTTGAATTTGAAAACTATATATCAGCAAAGTTGTCACTAAAACCATTTGACAACATGCTGTTTAAAGCCACTTTGGTAGTGTTATTATACACTGCCAACCACTAGGATGGAGCCACACATTGTGGAATCGACTTTCACTTTTAATTTTAATACCTTGTGGAAATTTTGTACCCGGAAACGTTTAATGTCTGTGAACTTTTTTTTAATAGTCACAGGAAATGTGGACCCAGGAATCACGAAAAGCTTCGATTAAGGTGTCATTGTCTTCAAATTGTCTGCCACCTTCATAATCAAAAGTTTCACGTATTCTGATTGAATTGAACTTCTAACAACCTTGGAAGTGTGAATGGGGGCATGCTTTTTTGGAATATCCAAGGCAGAGGTACAAAAATGCTTTTCATTTTTGGAAATAAAAGTCAATTGTGTCATAGTATATGTTATAGCTCCTCATACATACCATTACACCTGATGTACGGATAAGCCGTAGAATAAGACGCTTTTCACTTGATTTTGTTGCTTCTGCTGTGCGTTCTTTTTGTTTTTTTTTTTCCATTTTGTTGTGGATCAGAAAGATAATTGCTTACAACTGTCTTTCTTCTGTTAAGTCTGGCCACACTTAAGTTTGATCAATGGTGGACAAAATTGTACAAAAGCGAGCTTAGTAGCAACTGATCATATTGCTTTGTTCAAATCAATTCTTAAGCCTTACGTAAAGTAATTGAAAGAATAATTTTCTCAATATCTTAATAGTTTTGTGGCTGATTCCAATAAACTTTCTTTAAAACAGCTGATATTTTGTTACGTTTTAAGTTTTCAAAAACTGTCTCCTTACTTATGTTGAAGAAACTTAAGATGTATTTTAAAAACTTACGGCCGTCATGCCGCCAAAAAACCCTTTTTTCTTTTTTCCCTTATCTCCAATTACGACAAAAAAAGTGTCGCGCAGCAATAATGAAGACTAATTATTTTCCTGTAAATCTATCTTTTCATCCTAGTAACTTAAAAATAAGTCACAAGAACATAACACGAATTAGAAATGAATTTTTACAATTCTGACCATTTAAAAAGCGAACATAATAAATTCTAAAATGATTTCAAGTCTTTTCACATATGTACTTAGGTTCGTAGCTTCATGTTGTCAGATTTGTTTAGATTCTTGGTTTGCTTGAAGATACAAAAACTTGGTACCGGGGTTATTTGATTTTCAAAAAAGTTTCAGAAATTCAAAAGGCTTCTTCCAAGCCTTTTTCAGTCATTATCGTACCATTTAGAACAAATTGCGCTTCTAACACTATTTCCGATTGAAGAATTTGAAGATCTTCTAAACGTAGTAAGTATCGAAGTTGTTTTTTCAACTTCTTTGTATGGTAAGTGAAACTTTTGTATGTCTCATTTCAACATTATTCTAACGACTGTTGGCCTGCTATTATAACTTTCAATTGCTAAATAAAACTATTCAAACAAAAAATATTTTTTTTATAAAATTGTATATGTTCAGTTAACATGTGTGTCCTCTTAAGTTATGTGTTCTATGAAAAAGTACATATCATTAATAAAAATCGATTTCAAAATTAATATTACTCATTTAATTGATCGAATGTTGGAAGTGCTGTCATTATTATTTACCTCGCAAGAAAATACTATACAAAATGCGATGTTCAGTTACTTTCAATGAATTATCAAAAATCAACAATTTCAAAAAAAAAAAACATGAGTAACATATTCATTCCGTATTCCAGTAATTTGAACTTGGAATTTCTCAAAACAATAATAGCAAACTACTTATCATTGCTGATTGAAATTTGAATTAGAAACTAGAAAGTAAAACAACAAAAAAGAAATGAATTTCATCAATTGATTTTAAAGGATTTTCAATTATTCAAATTTATCATTATCAGGTGACGTCAATTGTACGATACTCGTCGTATACACATCATAACACATGACATAACCTATTTGTTAATTTATTTGCTTTAACTTTGCCAATATATACCAACCGACGAACGTACGAAGGCAACAATCATTCTCGGATTAAATCAATTCAACGGATATCAAATTCTTCATTTTGAATTCACTCTTAATAAAATATTTGTCAACATTTATTGATGTTTGGTATGTTTTGTTGAGATGAAAAAGGAAACGAAACGAAACAAAATATTTATTTGCATTTTCTCTTTTTGTGTATTTGAAACAAATATTTTCAAAATTGTTTCTGAAAATCAATTGTTAACATTTTTGAATATTGCTGTAGCCGGGTAATATATGTAGTTGTGGTGATATGAAATAGTTTTGAGAATTGTCATTATGGATTGGCAAATTATTTCAAGTGAAAATAGTTGCTGAGAGTTATGGACCGATTATTTCAGCATATTTTGTAATGAGTGAAAGATGTGTACTCGTTTTTGGCAAACGATGTTATCTAAAATTGCAAATTTAGCATTAATTAATATTTTGTTCAATAAAGTGGAGTTTGTATAAGTTCAAAACCTTCTAATGTGAAAGAAAGACCGTAACATTTAAAAAAAAATTAAATTTTGTCTAAATATTTATCCCCAATTCTTTTTAAACAAAATGTGCTCTTTGTTTTTAATATTGTCCAACCAATTGTATTGAACTGATCCTAACATTTTTCTAGCTAGTATTGACTTAGCTCCAAAAATGTGTTCTCATTCTAAGATGTTCAACAACGGATCTCTTGCGCAAATAAAGTAAATTTCATATTGACGAAATTCATTAAGAATTGAGCAGAAACATTGACAACATATTTTTAATTATTTCCACAGATTCGGTAAACGATAAACCAAAGATAATTAATGGGAAACAATATTAAAGTATTTGAAAGCTGAGATTTAAACCGTAACTATGACAGCCTCTAAAACATAACGAAAAATACTGTCACTTTTTATTTTTAACAAACGGAAAATGCTCTCCAAGAAATCCAAGTGCTGAAAAATAGGCAAAACTTAACGTAATTGGAATATATTTTATTGTATCCTATGAATTAAGCTACATATCTGTCAAATGTATCTGTGAAGTGTCACAACATTTGACATTCAAGGAAACAAAAACAAAGCACAATATGTAAAAGAAAATAATATTAGCTACTACGCTCATAATTCAAGAACGTGACAATTGCTTTTACACTAAATTCGTGTCACAATTGTTTTTGTAGCAAATTTTTTAGTCATACATTGAATACGAATATGATTTCAAAATTTTTCGAATCCCCACCAAATATCACCGAATTATTTCGTAATAAGAATTTTCATGATGATTTTCTTTACGTTTTCATCACCTCCATTATATTTTTTCTGTATCCGTAATAATTACGAAATTATTTATGGTTGCGGTAAAATAAGGCCCAATGAAATAACGCCGACGAAAAAACATCGAGTTTCAAAATTCTTTATAATTGCTGCACTACAAAAATGATATAACGCCGATTTTCATCATGTGGCATTTTGACATTTCATCACGTTTCGAGGTTCCTAGAATATAAATCAAAGGTATTTAGAGCTTTCGCAGCAATAGGTCCACTGGTGATCTCATGGTTCATCTCACCGAACAGTGGAACAAATCTTTACATCGCTTTGGAGAAAGTAAGATTATTGCACTTGATATTTCAAAAGCATTTGATAGGGTTTGGCATCAGGCCCTCTTATCGAAAATGCGTGCTTTCGGTTTTCACGAATCCCTGCTTCATTGGATTAGTAATTACTTTTCGGATCGTTCAATAGAAGTAGTATTGGATGGGTTCAAGTCTGAAAACCACAAAATAAATGCTGGTGTGCCCCAGGGCTCTGTTCTATCTCCAACACTCTTTCTCATTTTTTTTTAATGATCTCCTGTCTGCAACTTCTAATCCAATACATTGTTTCGCTGACGATAATACTCTCAGCTTTTCATATTCGTTTTTAGACTCACATCCCTCTTCTTCGGATGTGGAACTGCAACGACAAAATATGATAAGCTCAAACCTAAACAGCATTGTTCAATGGGGATTAAAAAACCGCGTGGAATTTAATGCTTCGAATATCGAAATATTTCACCCATTCTGATCTGGCTGTTATCTACAAGACTTATATACGTCCAAACTTGAGTAAAACTCCCATCTCTGGGCTGGTGTTCCTGCAACTTACTTAAGCCTCTTGGATAGTATTGAACGTAGAGCATTTAAATTGATAGATGATAATATCATCATAAGTTCATTTACTTCGCTTGAACATCGTCGTAAGGTCTCTTGGCTGACCCTTTTACCGTTATTTTAACGGCTTATGCTCTAGTGAAATAGCCAGTTGCATTCCTCCCCTTAAACAGTTCAACCGTAATACTCGCGCTTCTAGGAATGTTCATCAGTATACCCTCGAGCCCAACTTCGGCCGTACTGTCAAATACAGAGATTCGTTCTTTAGCCGTACTACGCGAATGTGGAATGCCTTACCACACTCTGTCTTTCCTAGTCATTGCAATATTTAGGAATTCAAAACCAATGTGCACCGACATCTCCTTTTAAACCCTCTCTCCTCTTCCTAGTGCTCACACTGTGCCTCTGCATAATAAGGGTAGTAATATCCCCTTGAGTGTGTGCTTATTATAAAAAAAAAAATTCCTGTGTATGAGCGTCCGTAAGTTCGAGATACCATTTTTATCGTCCATATCTCAAGAGCCAGGAGAGATATCGGCTTTAAATAAATTAAGTTTTATAGATAATAACATCGAAAGATGCAGAAAGGACTTTCAAAAACGAACAAAAAGTTATATACGTTTTGACATCCGGTAAAATTTTGAGAAAAATCGAAGTACGCAAAATTTTGTTGTTAATGTAAGATAATGGTGTTTGAAAAATCCAATCGTTAACTAAAAAAGTCGGGAACAAAAACAAATATTGAAATCAAAATCAAAGAAATGCTATTCGACTCAAGTATTATGAAAACAAAGAAAGATATTGACTTCAAATATTTTTATCTCACACAAAATACTGTCATTCAATTTTTGTTAAAGTCTTAGAAAAAACGACAGACCGGTACGGATGGGAAGTTTTCAGTGTGGGTCGCATTTTTGCCTTTAAATATTTACTGCCGTTCCTTTCGTAAATAAATATCAATGGATGCTGAATAGCAAACCTAGTTGACAGTTGAAATGTCATTGGTAAATCGTAACTTTGACAGCTGCTAAAACGTAACAGAAAAACTATCGCTTTTTTATTTCTCTTTATCTCTCTCTTCCTATAATAGACTCCAATTAAAAAAGGCAGTGCTGCCAACTGAGAAAAACTAAAAGTGCGTTTACCTGGAAATCTCTTTTTGTCAAATCAATAATATACATATGTATCTGTCAAACTAAGCTTCCCAGAATTTCACTTTAATGAAAAAAGAGAAATAATGTCCTTGACCTAAAGACCTATCGACATTTTTCTATTTTGTGTCAAAACATCAACATCAAAACAACCCCAAGCCAAAACAAATTCCTAAATATATTATCCTTTTGATGTGACTTACATTATTTTGTTTCACATCAATTTTGTAAATATGTACATATGTACATATGTACATATTTATTTTGTTTTGTTTCGAAATCGAAATCGGAAACAACAACAAACTGCAATCACAACAACGCAAAATTATAGCGAATGGGATTGCAAATGCCAATGGATATCTTTCTGCCAATAATTCATTCTTTTCCTCTCCAAAATGTCTTCGCAGGATTAAATCCACAGAAAAAAAGGATCAATCCTTTTTCCCAATATACGTATGTATACAACAGGCATACATAATAAATTGTATGTATTTGCGGTTGTGATTATGATTGTCAGCATCAGGACTGAAAAAACGACCAAAACGACAAAACTATAGTCACATTATTGTTGGCGGTATAGTGACTCGATAGCGATGCGGCGGCGTTGGTGGTGGCGTTCTCATGTCATCGTCGCTCGTCGTTGTTGGAACAACTAGATCATATGAGACTATAATAGTGAAGTGAATGCGCATTGTATCCTTTTTCGACGTTTCCTTTGTTTGTTGCGAGAATTCGGAGTAGGTTCCTCGAGTTGGTTGGATTTTGCAGGCAGGAATAAATCCTTTCATGTGAATTGTGAAGCGCGGCGACCGGCGGCGGCGACCTATGATGACGATTGAAATCGGGATCAATAGCAAACAACCCTTTCATGAACCGCTGCTGTGCCGCCGACAAATGATAAACGACTGTTGACATATAAATGCGCTATCTTTTGCTATTATCCTTGCGATTTGAGTCTCATCTTTTGTGCTTCAAAAATGTATATACATTCGAAGTAAAGGATATACTCGGTCATAAGGATACATTTTTGCTCCTCGGCATTATGATTGCAAAGTATTTTTGCAATTCAACTAGAGGCAATTATTTTTCTATTCATTGTTCTGATGTGGAATCAGACATAGAAAGGATACAAATATAAATAATTCGAAGGATCAAGAGAGATATGAAGGATATTTGTTGATGTTATTGTTGTTGTTATTGAAGTTCTTTCTCACTCACGTCGTTTTAGTCGTAGGGGAATTGTGGAGTGAATAAAAATACTAAATAATGTGATCATTGATTGCAAATGGGATTAGGGAATTTATTTCACCAATTTATATATTTTTGTTTGGATGTTTTTATCCTTTTGAATATAAAATAATCCAAAAAATAAAACTACCGTCGGTCGTCGTCGGAGAAGATACAAAACATTTCTTGTATAAAGTATGAACTGGAGAATTGGGATTATGCGTGAATACAAGGAGTGTTCATTTTCACTCTGTGAGTTTATACGGGGAATAAGGGGAGCAAATAAAAATGTTGTATGTTTTGTATACATTTGGAAATTTTGCCCCTGGGTGGGATCACACATAAGAAGATTGTTAAATAAGGATTATTTATGGGTTTGTACTTATTTATTTTTTTCTTCGTTCCAATACCATTTCACGGTACGGTTTCTAATCCTTAATTTCAAAAGATCATTGAATATATGAGAGATTTGAAAATTCAATTAATTCGATTAGTCGAAAATAATTGATATTTTGATAATGCTTAAGAATATTCGACGACAACCATTTGAATGCCGATGCCTTAAATAGGGTAGGTGCATAATATTTTGGTGATTGAAAACATTCCCAGACTCGATTTCTCAAGTTAGTTTAAAAAAAAAAACAGCTCTTGAATTGTTTTGATCTTTTTCAACGGTTTTTTGTGACGATTTAATCATTTCTTGTAGTTTTTAGCCTTTGCCTTTATCTAAAAAAAGACCGGTTTTCTGAAACTTAATTCCATGTTGTCACAATAAGTAGAGTGGTATGGTTTGAACAAGTGTTAAAATGTTAACTTTATCGTCTTCGAATTTATTTTTTTTATGTTTGATTGCTTTCTTGAATCTATTGCTCGTGAGATTGTAACATTAAGATCTTTTATTTCATATTAGTATTATAGTGAAATCACAATCCTTAAAAATCGAAGAAACAAGTAATGGTCACCATTAAAATGTCTATAAGTAAAAATAAATGAATGAAATTTATTGTGATTCAAAAGATATTTTCAACAGAATTTGAAGCTTGAAGTACCTTAATTACATTTTTTGGGAAATTTTGTGTACATTCTGTTAAATTGGCTATAACATACGTTTAGTAAAAAAAGGCCTGAATCTTATTTATTCCAAAGATCATGTTTTATTCTTTTCAATGGTTGCTAATCAAACTGGTTTAAGGTTAACTCTGAAATCCCACAAGGTAGTCATTTAGGCCCTAATCTTTTTATTTTATTTATGAACGATTTATATTCTGTCATGAAATACTGTGCGGATGATGTCAAGATTTAAACAAAACTGATGCAAGTACTTATAATTGTAAAAAATTGCAATGTGATTTAATTAGGTTTTTGGTTGGTATGTTCGTTACTGCCTGTTTTTTAACGTTAGCAAACTGTAAAACTGTGAACTTCACGAGAAAGCTTTCTGTAATTTCCATTGATTATTTCTTTGACGGAGAATCAATATGCAAATGATATGCCTTTGTCCCTGGTGTGTTATTTTATTTAAAACTTATATTCCCACAACACATAAATTTAAAAACTTATAAAGCTAATTCAACTCTTTGGAATAAGAAGGAATCAAAGGAATTTTCTGATTTGTTATTTTGCTATTAAGCAGCTTTTTTTAACATTTGTGTTCGACCAATTCTCTAACACGGATTGTAAGATGACATATGTACATCTTTAAATGGTTTGACCGAAGGCCGTCACCAGCTTCTCCATTCAAAATGTTAATAGTTTTCTCCAAATTAAGTATTTCAGCACCAAATAGCGCTTTAGAAACTCCTTGAAAATTGAACAAACAGCTAGGAAATGGAATACATCTTCGCATTCCTTTCGTTACATAGATTGCACACTTTTCACAGATTTGCTCGATGCGGAATGTAATTTAAACCGATGAATTCACCACTTATTTTAAATAACAATCTGATTTGTTGGGCAGTGTTTTTATAGCTAAAAAGTCTTGAGGTTCAAAAAGTGGTTCATTTTATTGTAGTACACTCGATACACACGATAAAACCTATGTTTAAGCTGTTTTTAAATCTATAAAATATCAGAAACAAAAAAAAACATCAAGATTTTAATATATTGCTGGGTTTTGGAATGCTAACACCCAAAAGAAAACGAAAGCTTTTCTTAGCCTGCATCGAACCCTTTGAAAAAGATGACGACAATTTGTATGAAAGGTATCGACTCCATTAAAAAACTGCCAAGTTTATGATTTACCTTCTAAATATTGAAGATCGACAATCAATGAAAGTTTTTCCCCAATATCTGTGTATTTTAAGTCCTAACAGCGCAAGCGCTAAGATTTCTCGCTCTGTAGACATAGTCAATGTGATGTTTTCTAATGTACGCATCTTTACCACATTAAGTAAATATTTTCTTACAACAGACGACTTACATGAAATTTCTCAACTAATAGTAAACAAAATAATTTTAAGGATTTCAAAGACTAACGCATTTCATTTTGTTCCACTCTACAAGTCGCTTATTATAGGTTTAAGTGAAATTGTAGTACCCGTGGTTATCACGCTAGAGGTATTGGGTTCAATCCTTGTCTTTGCCACCTAAAGTTTTGTTCACGGGTACTGCCTCTTGCGAGGAATTGACAAATCTTCCAAAGTAATTCTTGTCACGAAAATTGCTTTCTCAAATTACCCGTTCGGATTCGGCTTAAAACTGTAGGTCCCCTTCATTCCTGACAGCATTACTCCCACACAGAAATGCTTGAGAGTTGTAAGTCACTAGGTCCTAGTACTCAACTGACTTTGGCGCCACCTTATTTATTAATTTATAAGTCATATTATACTAGAATTGTAGTAGAATATACCTTAACCCTGTTTCAAACCAAACCGAGCCTTCCTTATGAATAGCAGCTGGGTCTAACCTAGATGTTAAATTTAGACTCCAGTTCAAATGGACTCGGGTTTAAAATGTGACTATCAATGTGCCCCATTGGCTTTGAATCAAGTGCATGATCGATTCGATACCTTTAACTGTTTAAAGGCGATTTTAGTGTTAAGCTGCAGCAACATGTCTTAGTACCAGATACGATAGATCTGGGGATATGAAGACCCTTATAATTATTAAACACAGTGCAAACAATTAGTAAGGGAGGATAGGATTAGAAAGAAGAAACCGATAAACATTGGTTTTGTAATGTCTGCACATTGTAATGAGTGGGAAATATTGAGTTTGCCAAGGCATTCCACATTCGTGTAGTGCGACTAAAAAAAGAATCTCTGTACTTTACAGTACACCCGAAATTTGGCTCAAGGGTAAACTGATGAGCATTCCTAGAAGAACGGGTATTATACGGTTGAAATGTTTGATGAGAGGAATGCAAATGGCAATCTCACTTGAGCATTGTTTATGAAAATAGCGATAAAATAATTACAGACATGAAACTTTACGACAGTACTCAAGAGATATAAAAGTTTCAGGTAGACAACGGTCACCTATCATTTTAAGGGCTCTCTTTTGAATTAATTCTAAGATACTTACATAAGTGGGGTATTGGAGCACTTACCCAGATATGGGAATTTTACACGAGTTTCTGACGAATAAAGGTTTATAAATTATAGCAAGATCAGAAGGGGTAAAATCTTCATGAAATCGGCGCGCGGAGCAAATCCAAACACTTAGTACCGTTTTTAAGACTTCATATATGTGATTAATTTACAAGAGATGATTTTTTTTTCGACAGTAAAGAATATTCATTTTTCGAAGTATTAAATTCTACACGGTTTTTGGATTTGGGCAATGTCAAGATTAGAATTTAATGGGCTTATAATATGCTGCCATTAGTACTCCACCCACATCCGAAGAACAAGGATGATAATCTAAAAACGAGTATAAAAAGCTTAGGGTACTGTCGTCAGCTCAACAATTTAGAGGGTTAGAAGTTTCAGAAAAAAGATCAAGAAAGAGCGTCGGAGACAAAACGGTGCCCTGGGGCACACCAGCGTTTATTTTGTGGATATCAGATTTGCACTCGTCCAATAATACTTTAATTGAATAGTCCGAGAGCTAACTCTCATTGTTCAGGACATACAAAATACTCGTACAATGGTAAACTTCAATTCTTCGTTATCATTTGTATAGGTCTCGTTTCTGGGCACTAGGTAAACCAGGGGCTTAATGTATTTTACCCCATTGTCCTTTTCAGAAGTAGTCTTGTAGTTTTTCAAATTACGTACAGAAAAAACTGTCAATTGAATTTTGCAAACAAATTTTTCAGTGTAAGAAACAATATTAGGTTTTTTACTATTTTTACTAATTTATTAGTTGTTTTTTTATAGATTATTTTAATTTTACTTAAAATATAACCAAACCACAATAAAAACTACTTTCTTCATAGTGCAATTTATCCTATTTTTCTTATAAAAGGATAAAATGTTATATTTTATCAAAATGATTTCATCCTTATTTTTATATCTCCTATAAACAAATTAAAAATGAATTAAAATACCCTTTAACTGACTATTAAAAATCATGGTTTTTATAAAAGTCACGGTTGATCAGCGAACACCAAAACACGAGCACGTTACATTAACAACTTAACGTCCGTTCGTCGTACTCTTGGAGCCGGAGGTATAATCATCGGTCTATTAGCCTTAAATAGAATTTGACAGCAATTGAAGGTTTTAAGTATCTATATTAAAGTTAAAGGCGTGTTTTTCCTTGTGTATCTGATGGTGGGTTATTTTTCAAGCCTCCTAAATCCTGTTTTTTTTTACCTTTTGAGGCAAATGTGAAAAGTTGTGTATATTTTTACATATGTGTGTAGGTATTCAAAAGTTGCTCCTTTGTTGAAAGAAGGTGTGCTTTTGTGTGAAGGCATATCCAAATAAATTTACGTAAATTTCTTATACATAGAAAAATAAAGGAGAACTTTTAAAAAAAGAAAGTTTTCTAAGTAAACAAAACATAAAATTAAAATGTAAAATCCGAAGATGGAATGGATTTTTCTGTTTGTTGTTGTTGTTTATGTTGAGCGCTGTCGAATCTTTTTAGTGAATCTTTTTTTCGTCCTTTTTCTTCCTTTATTATTTTCTTCTTAGCTTGTATAAAATGGAAGGAATGGATTTATGTAGCGTGTTATGGTTCATTAAATATTTTAAATTAGTAAAATGACTTGGGTTTTTCGAGGATACGTAGAAGGTAGGTACCTTCTACTCCTTGAGAATTTATATGCGGGATGAGATGGGTTGGAGATTTATTTTTGGAAGATCGAGACCTTTTGTTTCTTCTTATATTATTACACCTAACTTCTAATAATGGAATTGTAATTTTATTATTTTTGAAAGTAAAATACCTTGAAAATATCAAAGAGATTAGATTTGAGTACAGAGGTGGGTATACGTAATATATTTTAGGTACACAACAAAGTAACTCAGAGGAAGAAGGATGAAAATCAACAGAGCTGATGACATCATTTTAAAGGTTAAAACATATTCGAGTACGTCGTCGTCGTCGTGTTCATGTACATGTACGTGCGTCGTCTTCGTCCTTGGTATAGTATGTTGTTATAATATAAGAAAAGGTAGGTACCAATTAATTAGGGTAGGTACCTATGTACATACATAATATATAGGAAAAAAATTCGGTTAAGTATGTTATACAGGTTATAACCTAATGACAAGAAAATGATTAAGATTTTTTACGGAATAAAATAAGCTTTTTATTGGAACAAAACTAAGTAAGTATACCAACGAGCTTAGATTTTAAAACGCACCTGTTTGCTTTGAGTGATTAGTGAGCGAGTTTCACTCTAAACGGAAGGAAATGTTTTTGAATTTCAAGGCTTGAACGAAGTAATAAGACAATTTTCAAGTAATTTATATCTATGTGCTTTTCATTTTTGCTAAAAATATACTTTCTTATGTCACTTTGTAACATGAAATAAGATGAATAAATGCGGATATTGCCTTAAGAAAATCTGTTTGCTCTCAAATCTTAAGAAATTTGTTTTACAAGGTGAAAAACATCAAAGTTATATTTTTCGTTTTCTTAAATTATTTATATTGAAAAAGGTTATTTTTGTATACAAAAAAGTCTCAGAACATTTTGTGTATGAAAAGTTTTGTGAAGAAACTATTTTATCCTTGATTTTTTTAATAAACGTGACTAACGACTGATTTCTAGATAAAGTCCTAAAATCGTGAAAACTTGTTATTTTTAGCTCCGTATCCATAGACTTAATATGTTTGTACACTTTTCGATCAAAATTGGGATCAACTTTCAAATGCTCCAAAATCTAATTAGCAAACACAATATGATTCGAACGTATGACCGCTTTGTTTAAGCTCCTGGGCTAGTTGGATTTTGTGTGGTTGGATGTCCAAATCACGATAATAACATCGTTTCTTAAAGAGAACACCCATTTTGATAATAATGTCTTGTCATTTGCACGTGTTGCTTGATTTTGTTACTTGAAATGATGATTTGTTTTTAAGGACTGATTAAAATAAGATATTTTGACAGAAAGTAAAAGAAAAATATAAATACCGCCACAAGCTGTCAAAATTAAACCGTCTCTATTGGAATACCCTTCAGTTCTTTTGTGTAACTAGTAAAAAGTTTCAAGAAATTTTGGGAAGAATATAATTTAGCTTGAAATGTTTTCTACTAACGTGAATTAAACTGAAAAATCAGTTTTTGGGGCGATTTCTCCTCGTTTGTTATGTCGTAAACTTAAATTGGAAAATAACCATTCAATAAGAAGCTATTTATCCCACGCATTAAATGCAAACAAATGCAATCGGAAAAAATAAAAATCTGATTTTAAAGCGTGCCTTAGACACTCGAACATGGTTCCACAAACACGAAGCTTCACAATTGAAAATTGAAAAATATCAAACTGCACTTGATTTTGCTGAGATCAATCTGACGTTTAGTTAAACCATCAAGTTTTTACTACTAGCACCAGCCAGCCTCTAGCTAAACTATTAAAATCAACTCGAACCAATTTTACTTGCACCATGATCGAGTGTTTACGGCCCTATTAATTTTCCTGAGGACCAGGGACATCCAGATTCAGGTGGGTATGATTCGGTTCTTTTAGGCTTCTCAGATGCTTGCAAAAATTGTTCAATTTTAAAGGGAATGTTGGTAAACTTAAATAAAAGACCTTTTTGAAGGAATTGATTGTAAATTGCTATTAAAATGGTCAAACTCTTGGTATGAAAGTAACTTAGCTGATATTTGCATATACAGGGTTTTTCAACAGGGACGCTACAAAAGTAGAGCGACATTGACAGCAAACGACGCCATATTTTTTTTTCTTTTGACATTTCTTGATGGAAGGTTTGCCATTTCATGATGGAAAGGTATATGAGTCAACAACGAGTCGAAATTATTAAAACTTACTACCGAAATTCGGAGTCAGTGGCCTCAACTTTAAGAGCGTTACGTCCAATTTATAGTCGTCATAACCGTCCTAGCAGATCAACAATTGAGCGTCTAGTGGACAAATTTGAATCTACCGGCACAGTACAAAATTCGTCTGTGGCTTTAGTTGCAGAAAGCCCAAATGTGTCTCTCACACGTCGTTATCAAGCGTTGGGCATCTCTGTGACGTCGTTGTGGCGAATTTTGCGAAAAGATCTTGGCCTACACCCTAACAAGATTAAATTGACGCAAGAACTGAAGCCGCTTGACCACCAGAAAAGTTGTATATTCTTGAATTAAGCTGAGCAACAACTTGAAAATGATTCGGATTTTCATCGAAAAATCATCTTGAGCGATGAGGCTCATTTCTGGCTGAATGGCTTCTTCAATAAACAAAATATGCGGTATTGGTCAGGCAGCAATCCACACGTACTCTATGAGTCATCATCGCATCCCGAAAAAATTACGGTTTGGTGTAGTTTATGGGCCGGCGCGGCGGCGTCATTGGGCCGTACTTCTTCCGTAATGAGCACGTTACTGTGAATGGGGATCGCTATTGTTCAATGATAACCGAATATTTTTAGCCCCAATTGGACATGTGGTTCCAACAGCTTGTGAAGCTACGTCAAATCTATGGTATATGCCAACAAGCCAGCGACGATTGATGAACTTCGTACGAATATCGAACGTGAAATTGCAGGAGTATTGGCAACTTATGCTTGAAAACCGTCGAAAATTGGGTTCAGCGTCTGGACTTCTGCAAGCGTGCCCGTGGTGCCGTTTAATGGTATTAAACGTACTTTCACAGGAATAAAGGAGTTCATTGATATCCAAAACTGTTTTTGTTTTATTTAAAAAACTTTTGTAGCGCTCTTAATTTTGTTACTAGAGGGCCAGATTTGGATCATCACGCTTGTATAGTGTTCGTCTCTAAGATGATTTGCGCTGGAAAAACATGAAAATTGTCTTGATATTTTGGAAAATCTAATGTAAAGACATTCTTTTAAATTAATCAGGATTAGCAAAAAATTGTCTTAGAGAGGGTTTGCAAATAAGACTTTTCACTGTGAATGGTCCGCTTTTTAGGCAGCTGTCATTTTTGAAGCCACACATTTTTTAATATTTGACAAGAAAAAACTACAACATTACTAAAAATGGAACGATACAAAACAAAGCATTAAATTTGTTAAAATTGACTACAATTACACAGTTCACAGTTTTGGAAAAAAAAGTTTTACGGGCCTATAGATACATATTTCTGTGTAGTACCCGTGGCATGATGGTTAGTGCGTTGGACTGTCATGCCAGAGGTCTTGGGTTCTATCCCTGCCTATGCCATCTATAGTTTTTTCACGGGTACTGCCTCTTGCGAGGAATTGACGAATTCTCCAAGAGTAATTTTTGTCATGAAAAGTGCTTTCTCAAATTAGCCGTTCGGATTCGGCTTAAAACTGTAGGTCCCCTCCATCCCTGACAACAGTACTAGCACACAGGAATGGTTGAGAGTTGTAAGTCACTGGGCCCAAGTTCTCAACGGACTATTGCGCCACCCAATTTATTATTTATTTAGATACATATTTCTAGAATAGGTGACCGAAATTGTCCACTGCACTGATACGTTGTGATTTACCACCAACAGAATAATTGTCACGTTCGATTCTGAGGAAATGTTTTTAGTAATAATGATTTAAAAAAAAATAAAGAATAACTAACAACTTCTTGATGAAGTTCTAAAATTAATTAAAAATTCGATCTAGTAATTCTTGGTTTAGTTTTGGAACTTCGTTCTGAAAATATTTAAAACCCGATTATTTCTTTACATCTAATCATTTCAATATACCTCAGTTTAAAATCATTTTTGAGTTCTAGGAAGTTTAGTTCTCGGTTGAATAGAACTAAGGTGTTTGTTGACGTTTTTGTACTAACCCGTTATCAAAATTGACATAAGATTCTTAAATCCTTAAATTCTAAAAACAAAATAAAAAATATCTATCAGTTAAATCTGAGCGGCAATTTATTTGAGAGTTTAATAAATCGAAGTTCTAACTCAAATTGAGATACAAATTATAGTTCTAACGCTTTAGAACAGTAAGAACTCAATCGAGTTCTAATTATTCGAATAACTGAGTTTTAGAGATTAGAATTTCGTGAAGAAATTTGCCCTAAGAATATCAAACATAAAAAATCGTAAAATTTTTTTTTCTAATATTGAACTTCTTATTGAAAAAGTCAGATTAGAAAGAGCAAATCATAAACACTTAGCAGCGTTTTTAGGCAAAGTCAAATATTTTATCGCTGCACGTATCTAGAATTAAAAGAATTTCTGTTTCCTCCATGCAAGATAATAGATTATTTATAAACACATGAAAAAGGTTAGAACACAAAACTGAGCCTTGGGGCACACCATCATTCATTTCATATCAGTTTTTTAACTGTCTGTAAATTTAGTGGATTAGAGAAAAAAGCCAAGACATCGATATATTCGGATCATCAGCAACACTCGCAGTTTCAGCATCAATTTTTATGACATTTGTTACGATAATGCAAAAGCAGTAAGGCATCGACCAATTGAAGTAAGCCTTAACTATGATTTGCACACGGACATAGAGCTGTGGCTTGACGATTAACCCCCCTTAAACATAGTTAGTACTTTTTACAAATAGGAGAAAAATCCAAGACTATGAAAAACATAGCATTAATGGAAACAATACTTAATCTCTTACCCGTGGACCTATTGCTCAAGAAATGTGAGCACTGACGACATGACACCATGTCTGAACTTCAACAAACCCTTCACAACTATCCTTCTGCTTGGTAGTTGAGAAACAACTCCTTCTTATTTCTTCAGGTCTCAATGATGGAGCTATTACGGGCTGATATAACCATTTTCGTTGATCGCCAAGCATCACTTAAATCGATTTCTGCCACAACAATTAAATAGGAGCTTGTAAATTACTGTCGTCAAGAACTAACGGTTCTTAACTCACAGCTAATATTAGACTCAAGGAAAGGTATAACCCGGAACCCTTCACGTTAATTAAAACAGATCATTGGCAACAAAATACTCCAGGAAACCAATGAACTATGGAAAAGCCTTGAAAGTGACTGCTTCACTGCCGCGAAGACTTTGTCGGAAACAGACTCTTAGGCTTTATGGAAGCCTCTTAGTGGCTTCGAAATGATAATTGATAGAACCATAGGCTACAAACTTAAACTTTCAGGGATGTTATTAAACTTTTAGGTAACAACTGCGCGATAACTAAATCACCTTTATTATAATGAGTTTTAAAAATATAAATGCGTTGTTGGATTATTATTAAACGATGCATAATCGTAAATTTCAAATATTTAACTAATACTATAACACTTTATATGATAGCCGAGTTTGACAGGTAGCAGCGCTGTGTGTTTAAAATTACCTGTACGATATAGTAGCGTACCAAATGCATACATTTTTAATAAGAGAGCTTGATATCAAACTCTATCTTTGCCTCTTAAATAGAAAGTGCTTTAATCTGACTTTCTGTTAAACGTTTTTCCACAGTTTGGTGAAATTATCATGAGATTACCAGTGGATCTATTGCCACGAAAACCATACCGCTGGTTATAAGGAAACTTTCAGCTTTCATATTAAGTATTTGATAAGCTAAAAGTCTATAAGTGGGATGCAGAGAAACACACAAAATCAATATGGTAAATCTATCATCAACTCAATCTGTCAAAATTATCCTTAATAAGTTCAGCTTATTTCGTGAGTTTCTTCAAATTTTATTAAATATCGCACCAAACAGTATACTGCGTCTTAATTATAATTGAAATCTTAGTTCATTCAAAAGCAATTATTCGAATTTATTTGAAAATCATTGAATGCTTGTGATTTGTGATTGAAAGAATTTCAAAATTCCTCCATTAACACTTTACTATAGGTTTACACACTTTTTAAAGATCTTTTATCGCTAACGAACTACTTTAAACTAAATACCAATCGATTTTCGAGGGTTTAATGAACAATTTAACTTGAAACTTGGAAACAATTTTCTTTTTTTTTAAGATTCAACAAGAATTTAGAACGATTTCAATTTACTTCTTGTTTTCTTCAATTTCATTTACTAGTTCTATTAAAATAAAGGAAATTGGCAAATTAAAAGAACATAAAAGATTTAGTTTTATAACTTTTTTTCTCTCTAGTTCTACTTTTTTATTGAATCTTTTATCCAAAAGAAGTATAGTAGAGAATAAAAAGAAAAAGAATGTTGTACAAAGGAAAGAAGTAAAAAAGAAAATCGTATTTTCTCTCTTGAATAGCATCATCTATCAATTCATCAAAGAAAAGAAAAGTGAAATAAAACAGGTTAACACCATCCTTAATCCTTCAAATCCTTGCAATTCCTTCCTGACGTATATACAGTGAAACACAATGCGAAAACTTTCAGTCGTTCGTTCGTTCCTTCGTATGTATATGTACATAGCAACCAAACATCCTTTTTTTATAAAATAGTCCTGCTGGATCCTTGGATTCCTTTAACAATACACACGTTTCTAACTTTTTCTACCTATGGATACGGATGCATATACAGAAAACATTGTTAAAGTTCAAGAGTTTTTCTTTTTGAATTTTGGAATCCGAACAAACAGCTTAACCGACTCATATACGCGTTTCTCTTCACTTAGAGCTGAGGCATCATTCTGTTGGTGAAGTATGTCAATCCTTTTGTCGTTTCTGTTCTGATAGATTGCTAACAATTGATAACAATCATCAACAGTCAGGACCAAAAACAACAACAACAGATTCACAAAAATAAAGAGGAAGAGAATAAATCTGTGTTTTTATTAAAAGCAGCAGTAGGTACCAAACCAATGCCAACGACAACCCAGTTTTCCAGCTCCATCATCAGAATCAGCAAAGCAATATACAAAACAACATCAGAAGCAGGAAAACAATAAATTGAATTGAAAATTAAAGAATATAATGACTATAAGGTCCTTGAAGTTAACAAATATTATGGAGGTGGAAACATACTCACATATAGGGATGGTATAGCAATGGCGGACCCAATGGGGGCGGTCGTGGGGACATGTCACCCCTCTGAGCCATAGAGTTTAGCTGTATAAATATAAACAATTATTGACTTTTCCGGGGAATTTCACAATAGTCTTCGAAAATCGGTTTGTTTTTCTCATCTCATGAAAAACAACTAAAATTGTGTAAAGGTTTTTCCAAAATTCTTAATATTTAAATATTTTAATAAGAATTTTTCTGAAATAAAAAGAAAACATTCAGATAGGATAAGAGACCGTCAATGTTCTATGATTTAAAGCACATGTTGGTTAGAGAAAAAAAGCAAATACACGAACTCAAGTTCTAAAAGGTCTGAAATTCATCTTATGATTAATTTTAAATCTTAGCGCACATTAAAAGTTTGGAGTTTTTTGAAAATGGGTTATTTCTTAAATTGATTAAATGTCAAGATCTTCGGGGGTCTGTAAAATTTAAAAAAATATTTTTTTTTGCTTGGACATTTTGAATTTTCAAAAACATTTTGTGAAATTTTCCAGGCAGTATTCCTAATACTTTTTGAATGGAAGAGTTCTAAAAATTTACCGTTCGATGGTATATAAAATGCCATGCTAGCATCTTTAAGCGCGTTTATTTCGAAATGGATTTTTCAATTTTTTTGACATTGTAGCTCACAGATTATAAGACTTAAAGCTTAAAATGAGTACTCTTGAATAAATTAACTCTACGACAAGGTACAATCATTTTGATTGGCTATTTGACATTGATAATAATCGACCATTTTAAAGGCAAGACTTTGCGAAAAGATGCCATTTTGTTAGACATTGATATTTTTCTAAAATCTTTGGTCATCGGACATATTTAGCAGCTTTGGTTTCTGGAATCGTGGTTTCAACTTGATTTTATTTTGGCACCTCCTAAGACAGCACACAAATCACTTTCATATCGGTAGCCAAATGATTGTCACATACTTTCATTCCAAAAATTGTTCAAAAATTCCCCAAATTTCCACCGTTCTTAATTGGTCTATTTAAAAATAAATTGTGGAAGTTTACTTTTGAATTGAATTTTCTTCTAATGTGTCAGAGCTGTTTTACATTTTAAATTTTATCTTGAAATCTTTCAATCTTTCAAAGTCAAAGAGCTTCACTTCTTCCGTATTTCGGCAGCAATTCCTTGAGTTCCAAATTATAATAATTTATTTATATTCAAATTTTAACATACAGTTTTTTAAAATAATAAATAAATTAGGTGGCGCAACAGTCCATAGAGAATCAGGGCCTAGTGAACTACAACTCTTAATTATTCACGCGTGCGATTTATGTCATGGAAAGGGAATTACAGTATGCTGATGCTGAATCCCAACGAAACGAAGCATACTTTGTTTGTATTCAAAAAAATAAGTTTTGTGTCCTTCATTTCTGAAATGTTTCCCTAATATTTTGAAAAGTTTCAAGCTAGAAATTAAATGTTGTTGATTTTGTCTGCTGGTTTTAGCTTCAAAACCGATTAGAAAAATAAAAAGAGGCTGATATCAAACAAAATATGATAACTTCCCATCCTGTCTGTCATGCTTAAAACTTTAACAAATTATTCATAACAATATTTTGTATAAATAATTTGAAGTGAATATTTTTCTGTGTTCTCATAATCTTTGAGTCGAAAACCAATTGTTATCAGTTTTATGTTGTTTTTGTAGGTTTTCGTGTTATTTTATTTAAAGTTGTCAGTTAAATTTTTCTAATAGATTAACTTAAAATTACGAACAATATTTTTCTATTATGAAATAGTTTGAATTTAAAATCTATTTTTATTCTAGAGATCTTTAGCCGAAAACCAATTTTTACCAACTTAAGTAGCATTTCTTGAAAATTTGTATTTCTTATGAAAACAAATACAGATTGGATTTTTCTAAGAACAATTTATTTCGTTAGCAACAAAATTTAGCATAGAATTTTAAAGTCAATAGCTTAATTTATTCACAAAATGTCGAAAATCGAATATTAATTTTTACTAATTTTGCGTACTATTTTTTTGTAGATTTTAATTTTTATGAAAAAAACTGAGTGTTGTATTTTAATAAAAAATTTGCTGAATGTCGGAAGATAAAATAAATTTGAAACTTATATCTTAAATTTTTAAGAAGATATTTAAGTTAAAAATCAATGTTTACCAATTTGTTTAATGTTTTTTTTTTAGGTTTTTATTTTTTCTAAAAAAAACTGTCATTTCGATTTTTCTCAAAATTTTATCAGATGTCAAAAACATTATTCTTCGTTGCATAAAATTCTTTTGGAGGTTAAATCATTTTGTATAAGTAAAATATTTAAGGTGACTAAAAAATTTCCAATTCTACAAATCGCACCGATTATAATAACTTCCCATGGGAAATTAATAATAACAATATTGGTAATAAACTGGTCCAGAAGTTTTTGTTCCTGGAAATAATGGGTGATTTTTTTGAGGTTAGGATTTTCATGCATTAGTATTTGACAGATCACGCGGGATTTCAGACATGGTGTCAAAGAGAAAGATGCTCAGTATGCTTTGACATTTCATCATGAATAGACCTACTAACGAGCAACGCTTGCAAATCATTGAATTTTATTACCAAAATCAGTGTTCGGTTCGAAATGTGTTTCGCGCTTTACGTCCGATTTATGGTCTACATAATCGACCAAGTGAGCAAACAATTAATGCGATTGTGACCAAGTTTCGCACTCAGTTTACTTTATTGGACATTCAACCAACCACACGAATGCGTACAATGCGTACAGAAGAGAATATTGCGTCTGTTTCTGAGAGTGTTGCTGAAGACCGTGAAATGTCGATTCGTCGCCGTTCGCAGCAATTGGGTTTGTGTTATTCGACCACATGGAAGATTTTACGCAAAGATCTTGGTGTAAAACCGTATAAAATACAGCTAGTGCAAGAACTGAAGCCGAACGATCTGCCACAACGTCGAATTTTCAGTGAATGGGCCCTAGAAAAGTTGGCAGAAAATCCGCTTTTTTATCGACAAATTTTGTTCAGCGATGAGGCTCATTTCTGGTTGAATGGCTACGTAAATAAGCAAAATTGCCGCATTTGGAGTGAAGAGCAACCAGAAGCCGTTCAAGAACTGCCCATGCATCCCGAAAAATGCACTGTTTGGTGTGGTTTGTACGCTGGTGGAATCATTGGACCGTATTTTTTCAAAGATGCTGTTGGACGCAACGTTACGGTGAATGGCGATCGCTATCGTTCAATGCTAACAAACTTTTTGTTGCCAAAAATGGAAGAACTAAACTTGGTTGACATGTGGTTTCAACAAGATGGAATGGACCGGTAAGTTGGCCACCAAGATCATGCGATTTGATGCCTTTAGACTATTTTTTGTGGGGCTACGTCAAGTCTAAAGTCTACACAAATAAGCCAGCAACTATTCCAGCTTTGGGAGACAACATTTCCGAAGAAATTCGGGCTATTCCGGCCGAAATGCTCGAAAAAGTTACCCAAAATTGGACTTTCCGAATGGACCACCTAAGACGCAGCCGCGGTCAACATTTAAATGAAATTATCTTCAAAAAGTAAATGTCATGGACCAATCTAACGTTTCAAATAAAGAATCGATGAGATTTTGCAAATTTTATGCGTTTTTTTTTGACGTGACAACGTCTTAAATTAGGTTGCGGCTGGGAGTCACTTATGAAAAAGTGTAACGCCCGGTAACGTTACGATGAGTCACCGAACGAGAGAGAGGCCCGCCGAATGCCTTGCGTCTCTCTCCCACTCAACTATGATCGGTCTGCCGCGCGCGCAGCACTAGAGAATTAGGCGCATTGAATCGGCGCATGCTTGTGTCTCTGTCTTTGTCTTTCTCGAACGTTCTTGGCGTTGGAAAAACAAGAAAGCGTCATAATACAAGTTCACACGTGTGGTTAAAGTATCGTCAGCTGTGTCTGTAGTGAAAATGTGGAGTGCTTAGATTCGTCATTTACAACAACTACAACAATAAAGGTAAATAATTGTACACTGATATTTCATTATCGTAAACTATGATTGATTGATTAATTGTTAGATTGACACAAAAGTTGAGAAACTGAGTTTATAGGTTAAGTCATACTATTAATAAATGTTGATAGTGTTAAGTAAATTATTAGTTTAAAAAATGTGTGCAATTCTTATTTTCATTCAATTCCTTGTTCCTATTGTGCAATTTAATTATATTCATATCAATAAATATTCTACCGAGAAAAAGACGTTGTCACGTAAAATCTTCGCCCGTAAAACCGACTTTACAGGCAACCATTTTATTTAAAAAAACTTCTCAAGCTCTTAAAAAATCACCCGATAGAATTTTTCTTTTTCAATGAGCTTTTATGGCCTTGATTCAAAAGGACTCCAAAATCACTCTATCACCCAGGTTTTTAAGGTATAATTTTTTAGAACTCGAAAGAAAATTCTATCTTAGTTCACGAAGTATTTTTTTTAATGAAATTCGTGATGTGTTCCAATTCTTTAATTACTATCTTCAATTTACAGTTTAAATATTTATAGTATTTCATACAATTTTTGAAAAATCTTCATAATTCGTTAGATTTCAATTGTAGCATCACCATTTGTTTTAAAAAAACTGTGAGCCATTTATAATAAAACGTCTTAAAAGAAAATTTTGTTACAACTCCGTTCGTCTAAAATATATTAAAATATTGTTGAAAACGGGTATTTTAAAAATTTTAGCAGATAGTTAAAATCAAAGCTCGGGTTTGAAATCAGCAAAAGCAATTGATTGAAAAACGTATTTTTTAAAACTAAAAAGCATTGACTTGAAGATTTCTCAAAACATAAAATAGAGTCAAATGAAGATTCATAACAAATTATAATTGTCTGCAACTAAGTAAGATCCTAAAATGATTTAGACTGAGCTAATTTTAAGAACTATGATAAGTTCGACCTTAGCCTTAAAACAGTGTTTTTGGTTCTCCTTACCATTTGATAAGAGGTATATTTTAAAAACTAATTTTTCTGATCAGTGTAAAATAAATTACAGAATGTTTTTGTCCTACTTATAAATTTAAAAAATAATAATTGTTAGTCTTTGACCACTGAAGAAATGATTTGTTATTTTTGAGCTCATTCAAGCCTGCTTGAACTGAAAAGCGAAGCGAATTCAAAAGCTTATAAATCTGCAATTGCAGAAGATTACAATAAAAAAATCAATAGTTATGTGTATTGAAACTTTTCGCTTAATTCTTCTAGAGCACTTTTACCAAAAAAATAGTATTGATTTATCATACTTTGATAATTGACAGATAGTTTTCCAACATACACAATTCTTATTGATTTAAAAAAAAAATATTCAAGCACTCAAATTAGTTGTCCGAACTTACAAACAGATAAGTTCAAAATAGAACAGAATAGTCAAAAATTCTCTTAAAATGAATTTACTTTAAAAGCACTCAAAATTCTTCTAAGTTGTTGAAAGTTAAATGGGGCATATTTTAAAAACGGTTGGTTGGTTTAGTACATTCCCTGCTGGACAACAGTTTTCTATACAATGAAACTGAAATTGTGACTGTTTAGGTTTTGAAACTGTCGCATTTTTGTATAAGATTAAGATGGACACATATTTTTTTTTTCATTCGAGTAAAAGTCCTTTACAAGGCATTAAATACAAAGCGCATACATATCTATAGAAAATCGATTTTATGGAAAGGTTATGACCCCCTTCTGACTAAATTTCTGGATGCGCCCTTGTATTATACCTACTTTTGTATAGATTTGTATGCTTATAGTTCTATCACACTTTGAATTGAATGTATCTCCTTTACGCTCTTCCTATATGTATGCCATATCGCATGTGAAGGAGTCAGATCCTGTTGTTGTCATATAGCCTCCCTATTTCATTTGGGATGCCATTACTTGTGACAAATTGCTACATTGCAATTTTTACTCGAAGGTACACTCAGGGACACATATATTTTTGACATCCTCGATCTAGAGGAAGAGGATTTTCTCCTTCTTCAGGATGTGTTTGTGAGTGCATTGTTATTATCCTGTTGCATAGGAACTAAAAGATAGTTTTCTTGTTTTTCTTTTTTCTATCATAACCATCACCATCGTCCTCGTAAAGGTAACGAATCATAAAGATAGAGGACGTATATGTAGCTGTTGCTGGTAACACATTTGAAAAAGATGATTTACTTCATCAAACGAGGCAAGGATGTGGATGGACTACGACTTTAGACGGCGGCGACTTGTGATGTGTTACAAAGTTGCAAGGATTTAAAAAAAAGATACCTATATGAGTTCATGTTTTGCTGAGAAGCTTAATTTGTTCTCAAATAAAGAAGGCTTGAAATGGGCAAACTTTAAGATGAATTCCTGTTTCCATAGATCCTTGCTTAACCTATCAAAAATACGTGCGATAGGTATTGCTCTGCCATCAGATGACTCTGACTTCCCATATAGTTAAACTTTTAGGTGCCATAGAATTTTTCTATAACACAAAAAGCATACGGTTGGGAGCACAATGTTTCGTTTATTTATTTATTTATAGTTGGGTTGAAATAGTTTTTAGCTATTTGCTATTTTATATTTTATATTTTTTGTTTTTCTTTTATTTTATTTTGTAATGTATAAACAAAAACACAGTACAGTGAAAGTCTTATATTTAAGCCACAAAACGAATAAAAAGCATTTTTTTTAAATTTTGTTCTTCTGCTTAAATGTTTGTAGGTTTCTTTTGATTGACGAAGAATGTTAATGTATAATAAAAATTGAGGAGTTCCACAAGGCTGCTTATCATCACCTTTATTAGTAATGATGGTAAATTGGTAATGTACTGGGTGATGTTTTCGTTTTTAAAACAATTTTACAACAACATAATGGACCTCTGAAATGTAGTCGAGCTGAGGATCAACAACGGGAAAAAGAAGATCCGTTTCTAGAAACCCTGACGCTGTTGGCAAATGGCATAGCAAAAGCTGTTAAGTGTAAAAGAGCTGTGACAGTTCCACTTCAACTACTTTATATGAATGTTGTACTTGAAAAGTGGCCGCCTCCTATCTCCGATAACTTTCCAAAATCCTAGCGGCACCTTTATCTTCAAGAGAATGTAGCAAGGGATTTGTCACACCCTACGAACGACGACGCAGTGAGACTCTACAGCGGGACATGCAATAGAGTAGGGTGTCCTTTGGGTCGTTATGTCAGAAGATCTGAGGCCAGTGAAAAACTTGTTTTATGAACAGTCGAAAAGGAATCTCAGAAGATTTGTAAAAGTTGGGGAGAGCTCAAACGCATTTCCAAAAACAGAACAAGATGGCAAGTTGCGGTATTTGACGAGCTATGCCCCACAAAGGGGTCAAGGAGATAAATAAAAATTGAAAATTCGCATGGTGGTGATTTAAATAATGTAGTAAGTCACGCATAATGTCAACGTTCAAACTTTATAATAAAAAAGAAATACCATGACAAAAATATTTTATATGTATCTTATTAACTTTTGATACCACAAAATGGATAACCCTGTTTTTTTGTATGAACAAAACTGTCAATTTTTATTTTTCTAAGAATGTTACACAATGTCAAAAAAAGCTACTTTGTTATAACATAAAAATAGTTTAAAGTTAATATCTTCAACTGTTACCAATATATTTGTGTCGAAAATTAATTTTTACCAACATTTACTAGTAAAGGGTGTCCCAAAATTAACGCAAGATTTGAATTAAATAGAAAACGCCGTTTTTAGTCTTTTGATAGTTATAGTTTTATTGACTCGTAAAGTACATAGGATAGGGTTATGTATGGAATAACACATTGGACACATCAATATCATTCAATTTTGGCAGAAAGAACTGTGTAATCATGTCGCGATATCGAGCACCAGTAACAGTCACTGCTTGACCAGCATCATTTTCAAAAAAATATGGCCCAATTATGCCTCCAGCCCAAAATCCACACCATACAGTCACGCGTTGTGGATGCATTTGTTTTTCGACAATCACATGTGGGTTCTTACATACTTACTTACTTAAGGTGGCGCTACAGTCCGGGGCGGACCTGGGCCTCAACCAACATGCGTCTCCAGCCAGCTTCGTCCCTAGCTAGCTGTCTCCAGTTTCGCACGCCAAGTTGGTTGAGGTCCTCGATTTTAAAGCCGCGTATGACAGCATCCATAGGGAAGAGCTCTACAGAGCAATGTCTAGTTTTGGCATCCCTGTCAAACTTATCCGTTTGTGCAGAATGACGATGGAGAATGCACGCTGCTCCATCAAGGTCGGAAAAGATCTCACCGATGCATTTGATGTCAAAAAAGGTTTTAGACAAGGCGATGCACTGTCATGCGACTTCTTCAACATCTTTCTGAAAAGAATTGTGCAAAACTCAACCGTCAACACAATCTTCACACAATCTTCCAAAGGTCCATCCAATTACTCGGATACGCAGATGATATTGACATAATTGGAAGATCAAAGCGTGATGTCAGTGGAGCGTTTTTGAGCATTGCGACGGAAGCGAAGAAGATGGGTTTAGTGGTCAATGAGGGCAAGACCAAGTATATGCTGTCATCAAAAAAGGACATTGAACAACGACGTCTTGGACAAAACGTCACCATGGACAGCTATAACTTCGAGGTAGTTAAGGACTTTGTCTACCTAGCCACCGCTATAAACACAGGCAACGACACAAGCGCTGAAATCAAACGAAGAATAACTCTTGCAAATCGCTGCTTCTTTGGACTTAGAAGGCAATTGAGAAGTAAAGTCCTCTCTCGAGCATCTAAAATCACCATCTATAAGACACTCATCATCCCGGTTCTCATTTATGGCGCTGAGGCCTGGACCCTGTCAAAGAAGGATGAGAACGTCTTAGGATGCTTCGAGAGAAAAATTCTTCGGGTGATTTTTGGTCCCGTACGTATAGATGGAGAATGGAGGAGAAGATATAACGACGAACTGTACGGGCTGTACAGCGACACTGACCTAGTAAGCAGAATAAAAGTCCAACGGCTTAGATGGCTGGGTCATGTAGAGCGAATGGACATCAACGCTCCAGCCCAGAAGGTCTTCGAATCCAATCCCGAGGGACGGCGCAGTAGAGGAAGACCGCAACTCAGGTGGCGCACTCAGGTAGGTGAGGAAATGTGGGTTCTCCGAACCCCAAATGCGGCAATTTTGGCGATTGACAAAGCCAAAATGTGCTTCATCGCTTAGGATGATTTTGCTCGAAAAATCAGGGTCCATTTGTTGATGTTCAATAATCCATTCAACGAACTCTCTTCTCTGTCCATGGTCATTAGGCTTCAATTGTAGTGTTAATTGAATTTTGTAAGCATGAAGACACAGATCTTTGGTGAGTATACGCTGTAGAGAGGTTCTTGAAATTTGCAATTCTTGTCCACGACGTCGAATTGAGGTTCCTGGATTGTCAGCAACACTCTCACGCACTGCTTCGACATTCACATTTGAACGGCTTGTTTTTGGACGACCAGTGTGTTTGGCGTCTCCAACGGATCCAGTCTCCATGAATTTTTCAATTAATCTCTTCACAGTTGACGAAGTTAAAACACTATTCCGACCATATTTTGTATGAAATTTTCGAACTGCAGCCGCCAAGCTTTCACTATTTTTGAAATATTCTTTAATAATGAAGACACGTTGTTCTCTCGTGTAACGCTCCATTTTTAATAACCCTATACTGCTAGCTGTCAAATTGCTTTTTTTCAGGGTTGCCAACACTTCACTGCACAAATAACGGCAAATTCAAATCTTACGTTAATTTTGGGACACCCTTTATATTGTTAAGGTTTTTATTTTTTTAAATTGGATCTTCAATTTTTCTTAAAAAGTTGCCAGATAACAAGAACTTTATTCTTTATTACATAAATTATTTTGGAGGAATTATGATTTTTTGCTTGCAAATATTTGACGTGAAAAAATGTCGAGAAATGTTTTAACTTTTAATTCGACGAATGGGACGGATTATAATAACTTTTTATGGGAAAAGAAAATCTAGAAATCATTTGAATACCGATGATTTAAATTAATATTATTAATTTTTCAACCAATACTCAATTTTGTACTAAAAAGATAACTTTAATTTGAGTGGTTTAATTGTATGACTATAACTGTATATTGGGTAAAATGAACGAGGAAGTTCTGAAATTTAAAGCACTTTGGGTACCATCCATTTTTCAACTCATAAATAAATTGTATTCCAGGACATACGAGTATGCATACACAGTACACACAGCATTTTTGACATGAGTGAGTGTGTCTATGAGTGTGTGTTAGCATGTATACATTGAAATATTTATATGCATAATATGTATATAGCCTTTTTATGGTTTTATTGCTGTTTTTGACTTCGGGTGACTTTCGGTTGACTTTTGGTTGCTATATAAGAGCTGGAGGTACTGGAGAAGATTGATTTATATAGAAAATATGTATTTTATTTTTGGTTAAGTAATTCATAAAGAGTTTTTACATTTCAAAAAATAAAAATAAAAATAAAATAAAAAAACAACCCAAAAGGACTTTTGGTTTGAGGCCAAGCGGTTAACCGCCATATTCCATCTGACCGGAAAAAGAATTAACTTAAATTATTTTGTACATTTGGAAAAAAAACTTTTCCGTTATTTTTATTTTTAATTTAATTTAAAAGCCAAAGTGCCAAAATTTTCAATGAAGATAAGAATATTTAACATTTTCAGTGATGATTAAAATGAAAAATAATTACTAATTCAATTGTGGTGGGTCCTAGTCTGTCAGAATCAATGATGTACTCCTGTTTTGTGAAAGGATTCAGATAATGGATACATTTCTATCACAAGATAAAACCTTACCTAGTCACAATCCTTCAAATGAGTAAAAATTAAAATCGTTATAGTTAATTTGACAGAGTAAAAAAACATTTTCAAAATAAGAAAATAAATTGATAAAATTGATTGATATTGGATAGATTTTATACGTATGTACATATGTTTTTTTTTTTTTTATTGAAACATCTTATATTTATATTTATTTATTTTAAAATAGCTTACAGAGTAGGACATTAGTCTTATAAAGTTTTGCAGCATTTATGTTCGTGACATGGAGTCGATACAATAATCAAGTCAATATCAAGAGATGGTTAAATGCTCAAAAATGCAAGAATTTCATAGAAAAATTCAATCATCTTTAATCTTTATTTTAAAGCTTAATAAGAAGTGTTTATGATTGTTGTCCATGCCTAATCCCATTTTATAAACTAAAAATACAAATTTTATGTAGACTTATTTATTCGATTTAGAAGAATAGTACTTCTTCTTAATTCTAAGTGCATTTTGAGCAATTTCGGAACGCTTTTTTTAATCTGTGGGGTTTGAAAATAACACACGAATCACTCTAAATATCTTTAATTTAATGATGGACTTTGCATATGAGTGCATTGCCCTTCGATGTTTTACATATTCAAAACGTCATGTAACGTAAAAGTAAACTGTTTTGACATGTTTTTATTTCGGTGTCATAAACTTTTGGGTTGGACTAAAATGTCTGATTTTGTGTCAAAAGATGGTCATTAGCCAAAAATAATGTTTTTCTTCTTTTATTTGAAGAAAAACATTGGTTAAGAACTGAAAACATTTTAAGAAAAAAACTACTCGAAGTTAAACAACGTATTCTTATTAATTTCGTTGCTTGTTTCAAACACTATTATATATTCGGAAATTATTAGGTTTTTACTTTTATGGGTTTTTAAGAAAAGTTTCATAGGGTCATTTGTTTATGGTTCTGAGAGCAAATCAGAAAGAAACACGTGGGGTGATGCCTAATTTTACCGATTCCTTGCATAGTTGGTCGACGTTGATACTAACCAAAAAATATTATGACACTTAAAATGACAGCCAAGTTTGATAAATGTCAAATTCAAACGCTTTCAAACTTATTTAAGACAAGGATGTTCATTTTAATGCGGTCTTCAGATTTTATTTAAACATATAGTTTATTTTGTGTGGTTTTACCTCTCTGCAAAAGATATAATTCTTGTGTTTCTAACTCTAATGTTTTTAAGAAATGCGTTCTACTGATACCTATCTATATGTGATATTTCGAAGTCGATTTTCAAGACTTTAACTTACTCTAGTACAAAATAAATAATAATTCAGACTATTATCTTAGTTTTGATAAACTACCTTGTTTTTGCTTTTTTTAAATTATGAAAATCCAGTTTCCAAACAACTTCACTTAGTTAACATAGAACGAAAATCTAAAGAAATCAGAAATTTTGAGTTAGAATTCGAATAAAGGAAATAAAGCTCGGTCGAAATGAAATATTCCTTTTGTTTCTTATTTTTAGAAATCCTTTTTTTATATGACCTGAAATATATACGAACGTCATACAAAATTTGGAAACTATATCGAAACGAACTTTAGGTAACATAACCTTTTTATTCATTATTAGGAATTTGAATATACATATAACGATCCTCTAATATTAATTTGAAACTTGCACTTCCTTTTTTCCTTTATTCCAAAACAAAACTGAATTTCTAGTACCAACTTCTTCGAATACTATCAATCCCACATATTCCTTATTTTAATCCTTTTGTTTAAATTCCACGTCGAACTATGTTTTGATTACCTGAAGTTCTGAATCATTCGATTTTGAAGAATTTCCATATTTAGTTACAATCTTTCTACTTTCATCATCATCAATGATTTAACATTTTACTTCAGAACTTTTTGAATTCATCAATATAACGAAAAAGAACTATTTTCTGAAAGAACAAAAATAATATTTCCTTTTTCCGGGAAGTGAATGAAACTCTAGCCAGAGCTTAGCTGAAATGGAATATTTTCGTAGAAATTCTTGTTTAACTTCAAACCAATAATAAATTGATTGAGGAGGATGAGCGAGCAAGAGATGCAAGTTTTAGATACATATATGTAAATATCCTTTTAGTTATTTTTTGAATTGCAATCATCATCATTCCCTTGCATTTTGTACCTGAAGGGCGTATTATGTTTTTGTGATATGGAGATAGTTTTTAGTTCTGCTGAAATTGTGAAAATTCTATTAAAAAAGCAATCCATGAATTTCTAAGGCGAAAAAAGGAACGCTAGATAATGTAATCGAAGTGTGGCAAATTTATGTAAAATTTAGTTCTTTTTTCTATCAAATAAATTCAAGCAAAAAAGGATGAGGACGTTCGTCCTTTCTGTCCTTATATACTAGGTTTTCACCTATCTAATACAACGGGTGTTTTTTTAAGAGGTATAGAACGTAAAGTCGACAACAATATTTTAAATGACGACCATTTTATCAGATGTCAAGCGATTTATTTTTAGTTTGGTTTGGCTTTTGTGGAATTTTTGACAGAATTGGACTGATAAAAAATTTCCTAATATTTTTTTTTTCAAAATACTTCAATCAACAAAACTGCCGTAGTGATAATAATCCTCCTGACTGGTTGGTGGGCTTTATGGGTTGGTGGAATAATTAGTTCGTACTTTTTTAAACGAAGAACGATGTTCGTCAAAACATTACGGGGACCACTATAGCGCCGTGATTACTGACTTTTTCGTTCATCATTTGACGTTTGGAAGCTGTCAAGAGAGGTTTCAACAAGACGGGGCAACATGTTACACAGGGTCAGCTACAACGTAATTGATTTATTTAGGGAAACGTTTCGTAGGTTAGGTTAAAGTGGCTTTCCGTGAGGGAGTACGACACACTTAGGCCAGTTTAATGACCCATTGTGATATTACATTAATCTTGAGGTTTTCTTCTAAGCTCAAAGAAACCACTTTGAGTCCCTTTCGAAACGAGACTGATAATGTTAATAGCAAGCACCTTGATCGCCTTAAATCTAGTGCAGGCCAGATGTTTTTCGTTACCTGACATGTGGTGATGTTATTCCACCTGATGTTTGCATTCTTAATACCGTCTTGCATTAACAATAGTTTTCATGTAACGATTGTTATGGCCACATTAACCCAAACCTGGTAAAATGGGTTGTACTCTGCCTTTTCTGGCGAGATCATCTAACCTACAATTTCCTGTGGCCTGTTATATAGTTTGTCGAAACAAAATCCAGAGATTTGATTGTGGCCTGACTATCTGAGAAAATACTGATATTGATATCACGTTTTTTTTAAAGTCAGGGCAAGGCTTCTTTTATCGCCAAAAATTCCGCCTGGAATAGGCTACAATGATTGGGAAGGCAGAATAAGAGACTTAATTTCAGCCATTCAGAGTACACACCTCCACCAACCCCTTCATTTGTTTTTGATTCAACTGCGTAAAAGTGGATTGACTCGTCTTCCAGGAATGCACTATGCTCCCAAAAAGATCTTCAAGGTATAGAAATCTGAAAGTTTCTGTGGAATTGCTGTTGGGGGATGGTGAAGTCTGTCGTTCTAAATACTTTAGAACTACGGAGTGGTCAATGTTGTTGTTAACCCACTACGATGAAGCTTTGAGGCGAATAGCAAAGCTTGCAGCTATTTGTTTGCTAAGTATATCAAGAGGATATCAAGTGCCGCAGATGAGATGGGTCGTGCGAAGCGATCCGCTTATATATAGGCAAGCTAAACGCTGGAATTTGTTTTGTTTGTCAAAAAACGTTTGGTAACTGCATATATTTTTACGTTAAGGAATACGGACCCGTGAATCGACCTCCAAGATTGTGCGATTTAAAGCCATTTGAGTATTGTCTGAAAATAACCAATAAGCTCGAGACAATTAACCACTTGGAGGACAACATTCACTGCGTTATTGCCGATATACAGCCAAGAATGTTATAGAAGGTCATCAAAATTTGAACTGCTGGAGCCAGCAGCAGTGGCAGTCACATACATCTTCCGATTAAAGTAAATTTTATGTCAATTCAAAAAATAATTGTCGTTTCATTTAATTTCAAAGTTGCACACCTCTAAGAAAACACCCTTTATGTATATAATTTTATACGCTGACGAGAAACTCTATTATTTGTTTATTCGACAATTTATCAAGCTCGATTTTTAGGAATATCCTTACATCTTGCACAACTCAGAGTGCACCAGCTCAGCTCAGCAGTCAGCAAAGCTATTCGTTACAATATTTTTCCTTCTCCATTACACTTCCTGGACAATGTTGTTAATCTTCGTTGTTTGGTAATAGAATATGACAGTGATGCATTAGTTTTCTCAGGAATTTATATCTTTTTGCCAGCTATCAGCTCTGCAAATGCAACACTGATGTTGTTGAAAGGGAATGATGCAGCGCCACCGATACATAGGACAAACCATATCATTTAGCTTCCCATCACAATGAGTGTTTTTCTTTATGTAATGGGTACAGACAAGATGACTATAGGGCCAGAATAAAAAGGATGCAGGATCAGGACTAGCTATCAGCTATAAGGACGAAATGCAAACTTTCGAGGAACTTTTGTTGTTGGTAACAGTCTTCACATCATCTTTGATGTGTTATAGCAATGCCATCAGTTCACTCCGTTTCAAAAAAAAAAAAAACTGCTGAAATCAATCATTCCTTGTCCTGGTGATTCAGATGGATGATTCTCCATATAAGAAGCTCTATTCTTGTTGTTTTCCTCCAGGACTTCAGGATATAAGGATATGCGAAGAATATTTATATTAAATACTTTCATGATTTACAACCAAGAGTGGAAATTTCATGAAACTATGTACATAATATAGTTACGTGTTAGAATTTGATGTACCATCATCAGGAAACCGAAGGATGTGAATATGTATGCTTTATGTCGACTTAAGTTAAAACGAAAAAAAAACAAACGAAACTGTAAAGGAAGCATAATTCTCTACGGAAATTCCAGTAAGTACATATATATATAAAAGCTAAAACCGCACACGATAATAATGATGATAAAGACTGTTTTATACTGTTTTCATCATTCCCAAGAGTTGAAAATGTTAAAGCGATGGTTAGGATATGTTGTTAGCTTTTTCGTACAACTTATACAATTCCCTTGTGTAACTTGTAAAGAACAGTCTTGCTTGCATCATCAAGAATAATGTTTTGCGATTTGCTGTATAAGTTTTTCTTTGAAGATTTTTTACTTTAAAATAAAATCTGTCTTTTGTTTGTAAAATTGAACAAAAATATAAGGACATTAACCTCTCGCAGGTTTTGGATTTTTTGTTTGTCCTTTAAGCAAATAGATTTATGATTCCCCAAGGACATTGATAGATTTTTGTTTGATTTAAAAATTGCGACGGCTGTAGGTGAAACCATTTTTTTGACTTAATGAATTCAAACATACAAAATAAATAATCCTTCGTGATATAACTTGTGTTACTTTTGTCATAACTCCAGATTTTATTTTAGAACCCTCCAAATTTGTTATTAGGGAACTTTGAAATGGAAGTAACCAATAGTTGAAGTTTATAACAAATTAAGTGTGGTATTTTGGCACAATTTTTTTCTTTTAAAGGACTGTCAATTTATTTCTTTAATTTTACTTAAAGTTAATAATTATCTTTTTAATATATAAAAATCCAGTGTCATATGTATGTTCCCAGTGAACTCTTCACCAAGTCAACCGATTTCGATGAAAGTGGGCATTTTATGTGTAATTGAGATATAGGATAGTTTATATTTCGATTAATGGTCTTAATAATTTATAATAACAATAAACTGATTGTCAATGTTGATGTTTGTTATTAATCGTAAGTTTCATAAGTCTCGAACAGATGGCGCCTTAAATCAGATTTTTTACAGAAAATTTCGGACCATCTACCGTGAACTTCCAATAGATGGCGCCGCGTTGGAATTCGAAATTTATTTTTCAACAACACGTTGTGTAATGTGAAATTTTGATCGATCTATAACGTAACATCGCTTTTTGTGGATTATTTCTCATTTAATTTCATGTGCTGTATATAATTCTGAATATTTCTTTTCAACTACTAAATTACAGTTTCATTAATACAATAAAATATATAAACAAAAAAATTAAAGTAGGTAGATACAACAAAATTTATTCTTTTTTAAAAATTGTAAGCATAGGTTAGTTTTCTCTGATTAAAAATATTGAGTGAAAAAAAATTGAAAAAATTCGCTCTATGTAAATTGTATATCTATATATACATAGAAAGAAATTGAAAAAAATTCAAATTACATAAAAGTTACTTTTTCCATAGTTGGTATCAACTTAAGGAAAGAGTGCTTTTCCCACGGGCAATTGTATGTGGCACTTTCTCCAGTAGGATCTCCTGAAAATCAATACGTTTTGTTGCCACCTACAAATACCACAGCCAACGAAGTGTACAGGGAGGCTTTAAGATAAGCATACAATTTTTTTCTAACTTAGTGATTCATGGTCGTTTTAATTAGCATGCTTATAACTTAAATATCTGTACCTATTTACGTCTACCCGTGCAAAGCCGGGACGGGCCGCTAGTAGTTTGTATAAGATTTTAAAGAATTTGTAAGAAAACATTTTCATTTGTCTTCAAGATATTCAAAAAACCAACTCCCCCGATCTTTGTCTTTTGTTTAACTGAGAAATGTCTTGGCCTATGTCTATTAATTTTCTGTGAAAAATTTATTTTGAAGTCTCGTCTTGATACCATTTTTTTCATAAACGATAATTTATAAGATTATCCTAAGAATTGATTTAAAATAATCAATCGTATTTTTGGAAACTCTCACGTAAAAATCTTTAACATAGTGTAGAAAAGCATACACGATTGATTCAGAGTCGTAGATATTTCGATAAACCGTTCAAGTGGTTTGTAATGCTCATACGAGTACCTAGCACTTAAATCTGGATAGTGGCATTAGGGGAGGGTTACTCTTTTGCGACAGGAGAAAGCATTAAGTTTTCGAAGCATTAAATTCTACACCTTTTTTATTACATCATTAAACAATGCTGTCAAGATCAGAATTTAATGAGCTTATCAGACGCTACCGTCGGTAGCCGACATCCGAAGAAAAGAACAAGAATGAGAATCTAAGAACGAATAAGCTGAGGGTACTGTCATCAGCGAAACAATTTAGTGGGTTAGAAGTTACAGACAAAAGATCATTTATAAAAATAAGGAAGAGCGTCAGAGACAAAACGGCGGAGCCCTGGGGCACACCAGCGTTTATATTGAACGGTCCGAAAGGTAATTTCTAACCCAACAGAGAAGAGATTCATCAATACCAAAAGCACGCATTATTGATAAGAGAGATT
This sequence comes from Eupeodes latifasciatus, assembly GCA_920104205.1. Taxonomy (NCBI): domain Eukaryota; kingdom Metazoa; phylum Arthropoda; class Insecta; order Diptera; family Syrphidae; genus Eupeodes; species Eupeodes latifasciatus. The sequence continues at coordinate 14,405,713 of OV049924.1, read as the reverse complement.
CCTCTATAAAATGCCTTTAAAATATCCAGAGCAATAATCTTACTTTCTCTAAAACGATGTAAAGATTTATTCCCCACTGTTCGGTAAGATAAACTATGAGATCACCAGTGGATCTATTGCTATGAAAGCCATTTTGTCGGTCATTAAGAAGCTTTCGTTCAGCAAGATATTTCTCAAGCTAAAAATTAATGAGCGTTTTCATGACCTTGGAGAGAAGAGACGTAAGGACGATAGTTAGATAGAGGGTGAGGAGAATTCGCCTTTTTTGGGAACAAGCTGGATAAATGCTGTTTTTCATCTGCTCGGAAAGAGACCTGTAGAATAGGACAGATAGGTTGGAGAACACCTCTTCAGAACAAAAGCGGGGATACTATCCACGACAGCGGTTTTGTGAATGTCAAGATCTTTAAGTACTCTAGTAACTGAATGAGTGCGAAAGAAGATACGTTCCATAGAATCGTTTACGCTTTCAAGTAGGTACAGGTGGAGTCATGTCACTCATTGGCAGCAATGAATTAACAGCAAACTGTGCTGCAATCAAATATAATATAAATAAAATAAATAATATTAATGTTATATAATAAGTACATACCATAGCATTTGTGGGAGGGAATTTCTGTAAGAAGTTCAACAGTTTTCTTTACTTGTCAAAAGAACACCCTTTCAAATATATATTTTTATAGTTTTTTTGTTGATAATCTTATAGGAAAAGTGTATGATCTGTTCAAAGTTTTATTATCTTAATATTATTTTAAAGGAATATTTGGTGGTTTATTTACCTAAAGAACACTAAACACACACTTTTCTTAGATTGTTTAAACCATTTTGATTTTGATTTAATTAGACTCAGATTCAGGAATGACATTGGAATAATGTATCATAAGTGTACCACTTAATAATTCACCAGAACAAACAAATCTCCAATTCTTTGAAAAGACGTTTTTCAACAGGTCTAAATTTGACTCCTAACTTTTACTTCCTGGTCTTTGGTTGCACATGAAAAAAAACCCTAAATGAAAATTGGAATTCGTTTCAAATTAATTGCAGCTGCTTTATCATTATTTTAAAGATTTTATATGGATTTAAACGTATTTCACCCATATTACTATTTTTGGATCGATTTTAGAGGTACTTTAACTGTAATATGTACTTAAATTAATATTAGATATCCAAAATTTTTGAAAATAAAATGAAAACTTTGAATGACTGGGAAAAACATTGAACCATTTCCATTTTTGAAAACGTAAGGCGCTAAAAATGGGGGTTTGCTTTGTTTTAGCGGAATATTTTAACAAAACTAGTTGAGCTACAAAGTCGTGGTTTCATCTTGCTCGTTTTCTGTGGCAATTAAACATGTTAATCCTAAATAAATAAAATAAAATTTTGTTCTTGAACCCCACAATTTGTATTCAAAACAATCCAAGTAGATTATTTTTTAAAAGCTCTCCACAGACAATGGCATCAGATAACCCAAAATGCACCATTGAGTGTAAGAATTGGAATACAAAATAAGCCATAGGGGCACCTACATTTAAGAAATTACCATTTTAATTTATTTTCATTACACTGCTGGTCGACAAAATACTGTTGCACAAACAAAACAATACTATTTTAAAGGATTAATTCGAATCTCACCTTTAAAAATGCTAAAAACAACCAAAAACAGTGTTTTTGAGCCTAAATTAAAACGCAAAATATCTCTTAAAAAATAAATTGTATGATAATTTTGTAATATACAAATAAATCTTTCTATTTTAAAAACAGTTTGAAGCAAGATACTAAATCTTACTTAGTTTCTGGAAATTCTCATTCGTTTTGTATGAGTCTTTAATTGAATTTATATGATGTTTTGAGAAAAACTTGAATTTGATATTTTAATAGTTTTGGAAAATACGTTTTGGACTTAATCTTAAGTGTTGATTTCGAATCCAAACTCTTATTTTAACTATTTGTTCAAGTTTTAAAAATACCCGTTTACAACATTATTTTTATATTTTTTAATATATTTCAAAAACTTGATATAATACAATTGTTAAGACAACAGATTCGTTACAAGAATAAAACTAACTTTCAAACCATTTTGCGTTTTTCTGTTGAAAACCAGTTAAGCAAAAATGGTTTATCGTTTTTTTTTAGAATTTTGTAAGATATTTGATACCTAACAACTTATGAAGTATTTTCGAATATTATATGAAAAAAGAGGCTGGGATGCGACCCACACTGATAACTTCCCATCCCGTCTATCGATTTGTCTTGCTTAAAAGTTTGTCTAAATGTATCAATTCTTATCAAATTTGCGTTCTATTTTTTGTAGATTTTATTTTTTTTATGAAAAAACGGACTGTTGGATTTTTATAAAAAAATTACTGAATATAAAAAACAATATTTTCTGTGAAATAAATGGATTTTTATAAAAAAATTACTGAATATAAAAAACAATATTTTCTGTGAAATAAAATAAGTTTGAAGCCAATATTTTTAATTTTTGAAAAGCTATTTGAGCCGAAAATCAATTTTTACCAACTTTTATTAATTTTTTTGTTTAGGTTTTTATTTTTTGTAAAAAAACTGTCCATTCGATTTTTCTCAAAATTTTTCCTATTGTTGAAAACAATATTTCTTATAAGTTAAAATTAGTTAGAAGCCATAATCTCAAATTTTTGAAAAGATATTTAAGTCGAAAATCAATTTTTACCAACTTTTGTTAAATTTTTTTTTCAGTTTTTAATTTTTTGTAAAAAAAACTGTCAATTCTATTTTTTTTTTTCAAAATTTGACTGAATGTTGAAAACAATATTTTTTGAAAGATAAAAGTAGTATAAAGCCAATATCTCAAAGTCTTGAAAAGATATTTGAGTCAAAACTCAATTTTTACCAACTTTTTTTTTATTTTTTTTTTATTCGATTTTTCTCAAAATTTTATCAGATGTCAAAAACATTATTCTTCGTTGCACAAAATTGTTTTGGAGATGAAATCATATTTTAGTCGTAAAATTTTCGAAGTGACACATTTTTTTTTCAGTTTTTTTGACAATATATAATATAAAATTTAATTCAAGTCTCTAGCGTCATTGGTTCATGAGATATTTAGGGTTAACCAAAATTTTCACCTTTTTTTAAACTGCTATGGTAAAAAAACCACCCACGCAATTTTCTTGAGAGCCCTTTCTGCATCTTTCTGCCTTATTATCTGTATAACAAAATTTATTTGAAGTCGATATCTCTTCTGGTTCTTGAGCTATGGACGACGAAAAAAACGTCGCGAACGTACGGACGTACAGACGTACGGACGTACGGACGTACGTACACACGCACGCACAGACATCTTTCTAAAAATCTTTTATTTCGACTCTAGGGACCTTGAAACGTCGAGAAATGTCAAAATTTTCAATTTGACAAATCGGACCCATTACAATAACTTCCTATGGGAAGTTAATAATTAAAAATTAGACACACAACTCTTTCCCGTTCCAGAAGTTTTGTTGCCCCACTGTAGTTCCATGCTGAAGTTGGTAGATTTAATTTTTTCTTTGTATTCCTGTCTGCATCTTATTTTCGTGAATGCATTAATAGTTTTTTGAGGATTTCTTGTTGATTCATTTATTTATAAAAAAATGCCTTTTCGACGGATCTATTATGAGTTTGACACGGAGAGAATTGAAAAATCACTAATTGCTAAATTTTAGGTTGCAATTTACGAAAACCCCTTTTTTAGTAAATCAAGACGATTTTATTATAAAATGAATGAGAAAGTTGTAATTCAGCATTTAAATCTTCGTAAAATACAAAATTTTATAATTTGGTAATTATTATCAAAAGTTATAATTCGAGCTTGTTGAAATGAAAGTAAATTGCAACTTTTGAGTCGCAATCTACTACTTTAGGGGAATAATTTAATTTGACAACTCATTTATCTTGTTTTGCGAAATGTATGCGGTGATTTAAGCATTCTCAATTCTCAAATCAAAAAGAGGCTGGGATGCGACCCACACTGATAACTTTCTATCCCGTCTATCGATTTGTCTTGCTTAAAAGTTTGTCTAAATGTATCAATTCTTGCCAAATTTGCGTTCTATTTTTTGTAGATTTTATTTTTTTTATGAAAAAACGGACTGTTGGATTTTTATAAAAAAATTACTGAATATAAAAAACAATATTTTCTGTGAAATAAAATAAGTTTGAAGCCAATATTTTTAATTTTTGAAAAGCTATTTGAGCCGAAAATCAATTTTTACCAACTTTTATTAATTTTTTTGTTTAGGTTTTTATTTTTTGTAAAAAAACTGTCAATTCGATTTTTCTCAAAATTTGTCCTAATGTTGAAAACAATATTTCTTATAAGTAAAAATTAGTTAGAAGCCATAATCTCAAATTTTTGAAAAGATATTTAAGTCGAAAATCAATTTTTACCAACTTTTGTTAAATTTTTTTTTCGGTTTTTAATTTTTTGTAAAAAAACTGTCAACTCTATTTTTTTTCAAAATATTACTGAATGTTGAAAACAATATTTTTTGAAAGATAAAAGTAGTATAAAGCCAATATCTCAAAGTCTTGAAAAGATATTTGAGTCAAAACTCAATTTTTACCAACTTTTTTTTTATTTTTTTTAGGTTATTATTTTTTGTAAGAAAACTGTCAATTCGATTTTTCTCAAAATTTTTCCTACTGTTGAAAACAATATTTCTTATAAGTAAAAATTAGTTAGAAGCCATAATCTCAAATTTTTGAAAAGATATTTAAGTCGAAAATCAATTTTTACCAACTTTTGTTAATTTTTTTTTTCGGTTTTTAATTTTTTGTAAAAAAAACTGTCAATTCTATTTTTTTCAAAATTTTAATGAATGTTGAAACCAATATTTTTTGAAAGATAAAAGTAGTTTAAAGCCAATATCTCAAAGTTTTGAAAAGATATTTGAGTCAAAACTCAATTTTTACCAACTTTTTTTTATTTTTTTTAGGTTATTATTTTTTGTTAAAAAACTGTCAATTCGATTTTTCTCAAAATTTTATCAGATGTCAAAAACATTATTCTTCGTTGCACAAAATTGTTTTGGAGATGAAATCATATTTTAGTCGTAAAATTTTCGAAGTGACAAATTTTTTTTTTCAGTTTTTTTGATTTATAAAAAAAAACCGTTAATTGAATTTTTTTCCAAAAATATAATTGTTTTGTATCACGTTACAGTATATAATACAAAATTTAATTCAAGTCTCTAGCGTCATTGGTTCATGAGATATTTAGGGTTAACCAAAATTTTCACCTTTTTTTTAAACTGCTATGGTAAAAAAACCACCCACGCAATTTTCTTGAGAGCCCTTTCTGCATCTTTCTGCCTTATTATCTGTATGACAAAATTTATTTGAAGTCGATATCTCTTCTGGTTCTTGAGCTATGGACGACGAAAAAAACGTCGCGAACGTACGGACGTACGGACGACGCGACGCACGTACGGACGTACGTACACACGCACGCACAGACATCTTTCTAAAAATCTTTTATTTCGACTCTAGGGACCTGGAAACGTCGAGAAATGTCAAAATTTTCAATTTGTCAAATCGGACCCATTACAATAACTTCCTATGGGAAGTTAATAATATAAATATTTCATATGAATATTGAAGAAAAGGATTATAGATTTGGAAAACTATCACGGATTTTATTGAAAAAAAAGCTACTTCATAAATGTATATAGCCCTAAAACGCCTTGCATACTTGTTTTTTCGAAATTTAAAAAGTGATATCTCAAAACGTGCTGCAAACATTTTGAAGCCTGATTTGAATTGAGGCCACAAAAACCCATTGAAAAAGTCCAATTTCAATGCCACTAAGAAAACCTTGTCACCAGTGTCATTTAACATTTTGTCTGCTAATTTTTGACTTAGGTATAAAATCAAATATCTTTAAAGTCAAACAAACTAATAAATCCACTTTTTTCGATACGGTTAAAAATGGGTGAATAAGCAATGGACTTTTTTTAAGTTTTGGTTGGCTTCAATCGAAAATTCAATCTGATTCTCTTAGAATTTGCGACTTTCATGTTTTGAAATTTGTTTTCTTCAATACATTGACCGGAAAACGGAGATTTATTTTTAGCTTGGGTTCATTTTTTCTTCAACCACTAAAAGATTGATTTTAAGTAAACGTGAAAGATTGTTCATCTTCATTAAATCAGTGGTTCTTGATTTACATTATAGGGTTTTTAAATTAGCGCGTGTAAATTTTAGAGTCCCATTCAGGCCATTTTGTTTTGGTGACATCTCTGTCGAATCTTTTGTTTCTTTATTCAGTTATTTATGCCAAATCTCCATGGCAAGCTACACGATTGAAAAGCTAGTTCAAATGATAAAACTTTATTATCAAAATGAGTGTTCGTTAACGCAAACGTTACGCGCATTGCACCCATTTTACGGTAGACGTGGTGGGCCTTCACAATCGACTCTTCAACGTTTGGTGGACAAATTTGAGACGAACGGTTCAGTAAACAATCAGCCAACACCCGTACGTTCAAGGATAACAAGATCGCCGCGGTCCGTGAAAGTGTACAACAGAACGCGAACTCGGCCATTCGCAGACTTCAACTTGGCGAATTTTTGTCGGGATTGGACCTACACCTGTACAAGATCCAACTGACCCTATCACCTACAACATCCAACTGACCCAGAAGCTCTAAGTTCATGACCATATAGACAACGCCGTTTGTTCGCTGACTGGGCTTCGATCGTTAGGGTTAAAAAAATACTTGTTAACTACCCTTTTTTACTTGCGACATATAGGAACTATATGGCAAGTTTTGCATTCGTGCAAAATTTCAAACTCGAGATTTTAATCAAACATGATATTACGATGGTAGAGAAGTCGAAAAAAGTGGGTCCCGCGATTCCGTCCGGTCCGTCCTGTCTGTCTGTCCACGCTCCTACAGCCTAAACCATTGGGTCGATTGAGTTCAAACTTGGAAGTTAAGGTTTTCAGCAGATTCGCGTTAGGCGTTTTTTTCATTTTTTTTAAGACCAAAACTAACAGTGGCCCCCATACAATTTTTTTGGTCAAAAAACGAAAATTCGAATTTTCTCAAAAACAAACCGATAGATTTTTTTTAAATTTTCTCTAAAATTTTATTTTTAAACTTGGCTTCTTTTCATAAGAAAAACATATTTTTGTATTGCTCAGGAAAGGTACCGCTCATAGAACCGTTATTTTGTTTCTTAATTTTCTCAGCAACTTATCAACCGATTTCAATATTTTTTTTTCTGAATAAGCTCTTATATTGCCTTAACAATATTTGATTATCAAAAGTGAAATTTTTTATTGTTTGGATTTTTAAAAAAATATTGAATTTTTTTTTTCAAAATTCTATATCTCAAAAACGGGTCAACATTTTTTTACGAAATTCAAATGTAGAGCGTATATTTACAATCACTAAACAACTGCATACCAAAAATATTTTTAGAACAAAATTTAAAAGTTTTATATATAAAAAATTAATTTAAAAAAAAACAGCTCTAACGATTTTCAAAAAAAAAAAATTTGAAAAATCAGGTAAAGTTTTGAATCTTAAAATAGTTTTTTTTTTTAAATTATTTTAACTGCATTAAATGTAATCCCCTTCCATCTCACCAGATCAAATCTTATACATGAACCCGAAATAGCGCATTACATTGACAAAACTTTTATTATATTCAGCCCTATCATGAATTCCATCGTAATCGGAAATTTTTACGAATCCCGAAAAACTGTATCATGAAATCCGTTCGTAGTGGAAAATCTCATACAATTTTGCATTACGAACGGATTTCATGATACAGTTTTTCGGGATTCGTAAAAATTCCGACTACGATGGAATTCATGATAGGGCTGATTACTATCTTTTATCCAAATTAGATAATGCATTTGGTACATACATATGTATGTATTGCTTATAACTATAACTATTGTAAATACCAATTCATTTCCGGGATGAGTTGTCCTAGGATGAGTTGTGTCTTGGGATGAATCGCGCGGTTTTTTTGACAAATTTAATAGCATTTAAATCTTTGAAGACAAACTTGTTTTAAAGGTATAATTTTAAATCTTATATAGGTGCTTTTTTAAACAGACTCTTTGCATACAGGAGCAAGTTCGTGCGACCCAGTCGTGCATTTTATTATAATTAGCGCACACTCAGAAGGTTTTGAATACCTTTAATATGCCAGAGACACAGTGTGAGCATTGGGAAAAGAAGGAGGGGTTGGAAAGGAAATGTTGGTGTACATTGTTTGTGAACTCTTTAACATTACAATGACAGGAAAGACAAAGTGTGTTTAGGCATTCCACATTCGCGTAGTACGGCTAAAGAACGAACATCATTACTTTAAAGTTCCACCGAAGTTGGACTTAAGGGTAAATTAATTGCTATTCTTCGTATTACGGTTGAACTCTTCAAGGGGAGAAATGCAACTGGCTATTTTAACATATGCTGTTAAAATGACGGTCAAGAAACATTCCGACGATATTTGAGTGTCGTAATTAAGCTTATGATGTTTATATCAGCAATTATTTTAAAAGCTATTGAAGGACAAGTCCAGAGATGGGAATTCTATTCAAGTTTTTGACGCATACAGGTTTTGTAGTGATTGTAGCCAGATCAAAAGGACAGAAAAATGTCAAACTTTGTCTCATAAAACCCAACATACCGACAATATCGAGATGTTCAGCTTCATTGATACAAGTGTCGCTCATGGATGATGGCAAGTGGGATGTATCTCGCTTTAACAAAAAAAGCATTAGGTTTTCAAAAGCATTAAATTCCACTTGGTTTTTATTCCCCATTGTACAATGCTGTGTTAGGTCACAATTTAGTGAGCTTAGCATTTTTGTAGTTGCATTTCAACATCCTAAGAAGAGGGATTCGAGTCTGAAAACGAACTTAAAAAGATAAGAGTGTTATTGAAAGTAAGAAAGAGTGTGGTAGACAAAACATAGTCCTGGGGCACACCAGCATGTACATACTTTGTAGTATTTTTGAGACTTGGATCAATCTAATATACTACTTTTGTTCAACGGTCCAAAAGATAATTTCTAATTTAACGAAAGAAAGATTCATCTTAACCGAAGCCATGCATTTTTAATAAGAGGACGTGATGGCAAACTTTACCAAATGCTTTTGAAATATCAAGCGCAATAATCGTACTTTGCTCAGAGCGATGCGAGGAGATCTTTAGTACACCTAGACATATTGCTATGAAAGCCGAATTTTGTCGGTCATTAAGATCTTCGAGAAATTTGCTAAGCTGATAAATTAATCATTGTTTTCATGAAAGAACTTATGTGTAATCGGTCTGAACTGAAATGCTGCATTAAGCTCTTTCTGTTCAAGGAAATTATTTTTATATTATTATTATTTTATTTAATACTTTTGGTAATGAGTAATTTCGGTATCTGGTCACTGGTCAGAAACAACATACAAACTTTACTTTATGTTTTAAGTGAACTATGACGTTTGTTCTCGATCCTTGTGTAAGAATTTAATTTTAATTTAAACAATAATAAATTTCTAATACTTCGATTTCAAAATTTCCATTTTCATTTTCAAGTTATCCCTTTTTTAAAAGAAAAATAAAAACTGTCAAAGTATTGTTATAAACGATTCTCATTACAAAGATGTCCTCGCTTATTTTTAATTTGTCTTCGAAAAGAATTTAATTTCAACTTAACTTAATTAAGTGTTTTTTTTTCTTCCACCCTCTTCACATTAACTTTTCTCCTCTCCGAAAATTCGTCGATGCAGAAAAATAGTAATTATTGTGTTTTTGTATTGAACTGCCTCAAGCTGCAAAAGCTTTTTTCTTCTTTTGCCAATTGAAAAAATTAAATTTTATTTCCAAACTTACTCAATATTGAGGGTGAAGGGGGAGGAATGAGTGAGCTTGTTTTTTTGTTTCCATTAAAATAAACACCAATTTTATATCACGAACCAAAACTTTCCACATGTGAATGCTTTACAATTTTCCATTAAATAAAGAACTTAAAATCATATGGTCTGCTGTTTTAGCCTGGCACAGTGTAAAATGTTCAAAAATAACATAAACATTTAATTTTGAAACAGTTTTTGAAGTTCACTATAGGCACAAGAACACATAAGGATACACATCAGAAAAAAAAGAAACACTTGAATTTGGAATCAATTTGTGATGTTATTTCAATATTGTTAGTTTTTATATTTATTAAATTAAAATACTTGTAGACTTATTTCTCTTGTGTCCACATTGAACATTAAATGTACTCTTTTGAACATATTTTCTTCACACAGGATAAATAAGGATACCCACATTATCCATTTATTCAATACACATTGTGTGTAACTTTGTATATATTTAATGGAATATTTCCGAAAAAAGGATGTTCATCACATTTTCAAAGGACCTCCAGTAACACACTCAACCCACACACAACACAACAGCTTACATCAAAAAATCCAAATAACTTCGATTGAATAGACAAACAAAAATCAATGTTCATCAATTAGAGAAGAATATTCCATTTTTATTGTACTCCTCTGAACCTTGCTGTTTCCTTTTTTGGTGATCCTTGTGTTGTCGATGTTGTTGTTGTTGTGTATTTCTCGGAGCTTGGGAGTAAAATTTAATTTTTGCTTTAATAATTCTGTATGTATACTTTGAATGTATAGCAAATTTTAGACGAGCGACGAACGTTTTGAACTTACACACGCGGATGAGATTAATTTATTTTTTTATTTGTAAAACTTGATCCTTTTTTGGAATGAAATATTCGTAACCAAGGAATGGAATTATTAAATTTTTAATATTCTTAAAAGATAACACAACAAGGACATAGGCATAGGGACACCACGCACATGTACAGCATAGGACATAGGACAACAACGAAATTGATTTTAAGCATTCAGGACATTTTCTCTGAATTCGATTCAATAAAATTCAATTTAATCCTTATAGGTATCCTTTTATTTTTTCTTTGTCAAAAAAAAAGGATAATTGAAAATTTGTGTTTTAATTCATGAAAAATTTACAATCGAAAGCCCTTAAGGTACCGATATTGTTTTTTCTACTCTTCCTCAACCCAACGACACGCCACCAACCACAGCAAGGACCTTCTGTCTGTCTGTCTGTCTCTCTATCTATCCACCCACCCACTAGACCGTACGTCGATTTCGCTTCTCGCTCGTTACTCGTCGTCACTCGTCGTTACTCGCCGTTTATGTTGCACCCGTGCGTGACTTTGTAAATAGATGTAAGTTAGTGAGTAAGGATTGCAATGAGTCTGAGAGTAAGGAATTTCGAATATATGAATGACGGGTTAAACGAATGTGAAAACTCCGAACAGCGAACTGATACTGAATATGAAAATACCGCCGCCGACCAAAGGCACGGAATCATCATCCTTCAAACCTATGTAAGTTGTTTCCCCAAGAAAAACGCTTTTTCCCGATAACACATTTCCCCGATTTTTCTATATTTCGCAAGGATAACGTAACTTCGACAAAGTGTGGTGAGGTGACGGCGACATTTCGTCTGGGGGGATGTTGGGATTGGAATTGCGAGAGCTTTTTCGTGAAAAGTTTTAGAACAACACGCACTTGGTGTTCTTGAAAATTTGTTGATGATTGGTTTTTGTATATGTCTTTTTATCTGTATACGAAGGATACCTACAAAGTGTCCTGTCAATGAGCTTTTAATGGTGGTGATGCTACTCTTGGGGAAATAAGAGCAAAAAGCTTTATATTGGAATTTAATTTATTATTTATTTATTTTTATTTTCTTCGTTCGTCCTTTTTTGCTATGTTGTTCAACTTGGTTTCACGGTCACCATGAGCACGACACACTATACACAGGTCTACAGGTGGTTTGATGGTGGTGTGCTTTCGGAAGGATATTGTTGATGATGTGTTTGTGTAATGTGTGTGTGTTTGTGTGTGTGTGTGTGTGTTATTTTGTGACACAGTAACACAAAAGGTTGTTGCTGTTTTCTTTTCTTTTTAGTAAAATTAGTAAAAAAAGAAACAGGACTCAAAAAATAAACAGCAGATAAGAACATAGGTGTGGAAATACTAACAGATTGTTGTTGAGAAAAAAAAGGAACAAACAATGGGACAAAAATGATAAGAAATGAAATATCGGTTAGAAGAATAAGATTTAATCCATCGATGTGTTAACAAATAGCTACGAGGAGGTATAACTTTATAGAAAAGTTTGGGCTTCAGGCAAGAAAAAAAGAAAATAAAGAGAAATAGGTATGATTTATTAGGTAAAGTTTTGATCTTAACTTCTCTGATAACATGTAATAATTTATTGCAACCAGGGTTGTTGACTTTATCTGTTTCTTTTTTCCCATAAAATATTGGAAGAAATTTATAAGTTAGTTTGGATTGCACTCAAGAAGGTCGAAATTAAATCAGAATCTAGAAGTATTACCACAAATTATGAATTGATGTGGAGCTGCATAAAGTTTTGAAAAGTAACGATAATTATCTTGTTGTAAAACTGAGCTTAGATACTCTTTGACGATTTATTTACAGTGGCCGAAGGAGTTAGTTCAAGCCGCATTAAAAAAATGGTTCAGCATAATGTTTGAAGAGTTAATTTTTCTAAATTTGAATTAAGAATAACTTATCTAAAATATCGTGGTAAGAATTTAGAGACACTTGCGATAGCTCAAAATTATTTAAGTTTTTCAGACACTTTTTTTTATTAAAAAATGTTTAAATCCAAAAAAGAGCTGAATTGTTTTAATTCTTGGCAACAATATAAATTGTTAATCATTAAATCCATACCATCTTTCTGTCGTTTTGACCAAAATACTGTTCTTTTAATTTCGGTCGAATTGAATCAAAATAAAGGGGATAAGCAAACCCGCATGATCTCATTTTTAGAACTAAATATGTTGATCAATTTCCAAATAAAACACCCTTTAATATTCAATCTCTGAGGTTATTAAAAACTTTGTCTACCTAGGCTCAGCCATGAACACAGAAAACAACACCAGCGCTGAGATCAAACGAAGAATTAATCTTGCTAACCACTGTTTCTTTGGGCTAAGAGATAAATTAAGAAGCAGAGCCCTCTCTCGAGCGACCAACGTGTCACTATATAAGACCCTCATCATCCCCGTCCTACTCTACAGTGCAGAAGCATGGACTGCCACAAGGGCGGATGAAAGTACCTTGGGTGGTTTCCAAAGAGAAAAGTTATTCTACTGTCTCGTATGCATAGAAGGTGTACGGGCTGTAGAGCGACGCAGACTTAGCCAGACGGATAAAAGTCCAACGACTGAAATGGCTGGGTCACGTAGAGTGCATGGAAACCAATGCTCCGGCCCGGAAAGTCGTCGAGTCCCGCCCACAGAATAGCACATTAGAGGAAGACCACGAATCAGGTGGCGTACACAAGTGGAAAGTGACCTCACCAAACATGGAGTGCGTAAATGGAGACATCTAGCTAGGGACCGTGCTACATGGAGAAGTTTGTTGGGTGAGGCCCTAGTTCACGCAGGATCTTCAGTAAGTAAGTAAAATATATCCTAAAATAATTTGTCATGCACTCATATTGTTCTAAACTAAATTTCCAGTGTGATCAAACTTGGACGCTTGTAACTACATACTTTTATTCTTACCCTCTTTCAAATGACTTTGAACATGCAATGACTGTTTATGGGGCTGGCTTCCCGTCTCTTATATAAAACTGGAACTTCTAATCCAATTTAGAACTCGTCGAAAATGTCGAAAATGTTGGTAAGTGTTATGGAATTCTCCAAAAGTGGCATTCATTTTTCACCTATTTTGATCTAAATGTAATTTGAAAAGCCTTTATTCGTTGGAAACTTGTCTAAAACTCACATACTCTTGAGCAAGCTTAAATCTTTTGGATAGAATTGAAAACAGAACTTTGAAAATAAAATGACTGTAGTTATAAACTAAATAAAAAATTTTACATCACCTAAAAACGGCAAAAATTGTACATACATTTTGTTGTTCTATTGTTATTTTGTGAGCAATCTTCTATCGAAATAGTCAATTAAATTCCTGTTTCAAACAATTCTGCTACGAGTATAATAACATCACTTCAAGGAATGCCTATCATTACCCTTATAGCTCAAATTTGGAAGCACTTTCATATAGATATTTGTTTTTCAGCCACACATTAAGAATGTTTTAACTATAAACTCTGATTTTTCGTCGAAATTAGATTTAAGTGTGTTTTAAGTGATTTCAGTGTGATGATTTTTAAATTTACATGTTTACGACTTGAATTCGAAATTTGGAGAAGTATTTCTATACTCGCAAATACAGTGTTTTTTTAACAAAAAAAAACATAATTTTTATCATGTAAAATGTTTGTTCTAAAATAATTGTTTGTAGTTTAAAAACTGTTTTGTAGAATAAGCCAATAAAATGATACACTTTTAAACGGGAATTCCAAACAAAAACCATTAATTACTTTGTATTCTCACATAAAATTTTTCCTTCAACTAATTTCCGAGCCCCAAAGTCACTTTTCATATCACTAAGTCATATTTACGATATGTTGTCTCCACCTCGACATCCAGACCCACAAATTTGAACCAAAAATTCCTTAATTCCTACATCAATAGAATTTCGGTTGTGGTGCTTCCAGGTTAAAGGATCTTTTGATTTTCTGCTTCCAAAATGTTCCATACACCAATTTTAGACTCACATTCTTAACAAAATTTCCTTTTAAAAACATATTTACAGTATTTTTAAGAACTTGATGATATCATTTGCACATTACTATCAAAATATTGTATATGGAGCAAATACAAACAAAATTTTGGGAGTTCAAATTTTTTTGAGAATACACTATAAAGATATTCAAAAGTCGCTATCACTCGAAAACTATGAGACTTCTGTCATTCAAAAAATTACAAATTTAAAAAAGAAAGATGGTTTGATTTTATGATACTACAAGCATTTAAAATTTAGTTCTTAAAGTAGGTACCGTTCTTGTGATATTTTTTGAAAAACGGATTTTTCAAAATGTCGCTCAACATTCGTATGCCCAGAAACATTAAACATCTACGTATGTATACCTACATATGTATTTCAATCACACAATTTGAGCATTTTATGTTTGAAAAAATGTAAATGGTATTTGAAAACTTATGGCCCTGTTTCAAAAAATTAGTGTATATATTTTCTGAAATATGAATCACTTCTAACGTAATATATTTATGGCAAAAACCTCTTATTTGTTCTCATAATTTTCTTTCCAAACTCAAAAATCTTCCTTGTTTTTGTTTCATGCATCCATCTTAACTAATTTTGTATCTTCTTATAGGTATAACTTTTAAGTAATGAACCAACAAAAAAAAAACAGTAAGGATTCGGTTCTATACCCAAATCCTCCTTCTAAGGCCACAAACAAGAAACATACAAATATAAAGCTGTTATCATCTTTAATTATGTTACACCAAAGGCTATACACACCATATATACATTTTGCCATTAAAACAAATACAAAACATCAAGAAAACAAGAATAACTTCAAAACCACATAAATTTAAAATTACCTGGCAAAAAAAAAACAAAAAATCAAAGTCTTGAGGTTTACTTAACCCATCCTTGCGCTTTTTCCATTCACCTTCATACCTCAAGCTAAGGATGTTAATTTTTTTATTTTTATACTCCATTTTTTCTGCAGTGAAAATATTTATGAAATTCGAGAAGGTAGGTAATTTAGGAAATTCAAGACATGCAACAGGAAGGTCCTTACTGCGTATAATATGACGACCACAAATGAAACAATTTTCGGCACCAATCTCTTCCAAACATGAAGTAATATTCCGCATCCTAACGCTTCCAGCTAAAAAAAATAAAAACAAAAATACAACCACTGTATTCCCAACATCTCATCGTCCTCGTCGACGTCTTTGTCCTGTCGACATCTTTAATACGCGATAAAGAATCAGGATAGAGGTGGGCATGGGCATTATTGTTGTTTTATTTTGCACACGCACAGGAACAGGATACACGCAGAAATCATTACCATTCCATCTTCATATCATAATAATAAAAAAAGAATATAAGGTACCTTCGAATAATAATGTCCCTTATACTTGCTAATAAAAAATTATCCTGTGTGTGAGCCATCAACAGGAAAAAATGACGATGCATGGGTGGATCCAGAAATGTATTTAGGAGGGGGTCATGCACTTACCAAAAATCGAATTTTTGTACATGAGGGACTAAGGACTCTTATTTGAAATTAAAAATGCGTGTCCATCTTAACCTCGTACAAAAATGTGCCAGTTTCAAAGTCTGAACTGTGAAAATTTCCGTTTTTTTTTTAGAAAACTTATGTGGTCTAAATATTTAGTTCACCTCACTGCTAGTATAAAAGCATTCCAGCATTTATTCAGGTACGTTCAATGCTCATTCATTTTAAGAGAACTTTTCAATATTTTGAAATATTGAACTCATCTACTTTAGAATACATTTTTGGAGTTCGGACAAAGAATTTCATGGTCTAAGCTATAAGTTTTTATAAAACCGATAAAAATTGTGTATGTTGGAGATCTATCTGTCAAGTCAAAGTATGAACAAGAGATACTTCGTTCTTGTCAAGACGTTGTGGGGTATACTCGTGTCGAGAACTTCTCTTGCCTTTTCTCCGTTTCAATCAAAATGTCTTGCATTTGTGGAACTAAAGCAGAGCGCAATGCTGCTAAAATTCAATGCATTGATTGCAATAGTCTTTTTCATTTGAAATGTGTTAATTTAAAACCCAGTGATAAAGACTTCATGAAAAAAAACCAAGTTGATTATCGTTGCCCACCGTGCAGTAAACACAGGCGAGGTTCACTTCGTCTCTCGCCACCTCCAGTAAAGAACGCTCTTTTAACACCTGAGTCAGTTTCTTCTACTATTCTAGCCACAAAGCAACAACAACTTAAAAGTGCATCTCAACCACCACCACCCACGCCACCCATAACTGCCACACCGCCACATCAATTGCATTCGCAATCAGCTGCTGCCGAGTTCACTGAAGACAACAACTCAACTCGTATCACGCTCGAAGTTGTGCATAAAGAGATCTTGTCTATGAATAATGAAATTATCTCTTTGAAGGAGATTAACAGTAATTTTGTATCTCTCATTCGCACACTGGAAGAAGATAAAAGCAACTTGCTAAAGAAAGTTGATATGCTCCAGCACCAAGTCAATGTTATGCAACAAAAAACACTGCATAAATGCATTCATATTGTAGGTATTCTTAATGTCAACAAAGACAATGCATTGACCTCGACACTAAAGCTGTTAGAACATATCGATGAAAGCATTTCAGCTGACGACATCAAATATTGCTTTGTTAAAACAATACAAAGTAAAACGACTGCAATCAACAACAACATCGCCACCGCCGCCGCCGCCGCCGCCGCCGCCGCCGCCGCCGCCACCGAATCATCAACAACAATAAAACCAAGGGAAATCGTTTGTGTTAAATTTAAAAAAGCCGAATGTAAGCAGAAAATTATTTCTAATCAAAAAAAGAAACAACTTAATACTTGTTTATTTGATAAGCAATTGGTTAAAAAACATATTTTTATTAATGAATCTTTGACTAAATTTAACCGTTATTTATTTAACAAAGCTAAAAGTATTAAAAATGAAAAAAAATATAATTATCTTTGGATAAATAATGGAATAATTTTTATGAAAAAGCAAGAAGGAGAAACAGCGCATCGCATTTTATCTTTGGATGATCTTAATAAAATTATTTAGTAATGGCCAAATCTTTTTTAACAGATATAAATATTGATTCATTAGTTACTCCTTTTTGCTGCTATGATAATGAATTTTGTAAAAGTGTTTTTCATTCTGTTGATTACAAAAATAGTTTTTTATTATTCAACAAAATATTAGAAGTCTTCGTAAAAATTTTGATTTGTTATTGATTCATTTGGAATCTTTTGTTAATAAGCCTAAACTAATTTTTCTAACTGAAATTTGGATTTATGAGCACGAAAAAGATTTGTTTAAGATTCCCGGTTATTTTTTATATGCAAAGTGCAATAATACTTATGCTGCAGGTGGTACTGCTATTTTCATTAATGAAAGTTTAAATTTTGATTGTTGTAGCTCAGACCTCGTAAGCTCTGATATGGTTGAGATATCTTTAGTTTTTAATTCAGTTAAACTGGTCTTTATGTGTTTCTACAGATTTCATAACGTAAATGAAGAGGTTTATTTAGAGGAACTTAACATATTGCTGAATAATAATAGCGCAAAGCACTTGTTTATTTTGGGTGACATAAATATAGACATCTTATCAGAAACTGCAGCAGTTGAAAATTACAAATCGTTAATGTCAGCTCATGGTCTAATTTCTTGTATTAATGTACCAACTAGAACTACTTCTACATCCAATACATGTATTGATCATATTTTAGCTAGAATTGATTTAAAAACTGATTTAACCCTCACTAGTTCAGTATCTGATCTAAAGATCTCAGATCATCATATGACTTGTCTATTTTTCAATTTTAAAGAAAAGTGTGAAGTCGGTTTAATGGGACAAGTCCCGAATAGGCAAGCTATCAGAACAAATTTTGAAATTTTGAATTCTATTTTATTATTTGAAAACTGGTCAAAAATTCGAAGCGATCCAGACCCTTCCATTGCTTTTGATAATTTTTGTATCCTTTTGAAACATTTTGTTGATCAAAGCTCGGAAGTTATTGGAAGCAAAAAAAGTAAATTAAAAAAACTCAAGCCCTGGATGTCTAATTATTTATTAGAAAAAATTGATTTTAAAAATAAATTGAGGATTAAGTGTAAGAAACACTCTAATAACGTTATATACCGTGAAAACTATGATAATTTATGTAAAGAAATCAGACTAGATATTCCAATATGTAAAGAAAATTTTTATATGGATAAGTTCCATAAAGCAAAAGGTGATTTAAGAAAAGAATGGGGTATAGTCAACGAATTATTCTACAAAAACAAAACTTCTGATTTACCTTCTTATCTTTCTTTCAATTCCCAGACCAATGTTGATCATTCAGAAATGGCTAAAATTTTCAATGATTATTTTATAAAAATAGCTGTAGAAACAATCGAAAATGCTGGTATTAATAACTGTACTGAAATGTGTTCTGAAATTTGTTTCAAAGAAAGTTTTCAATCTCAAAGTTTCCTTTTTCAGCCGATAACTTCTTTCGAAATCTTTAGAGTAATTCAAGGTTTAGATAGTTCTCATTCTTCAACATCTAATAGTTTTTCAAATTTTTTTATTAAAAAGGTTTGTTTTAATATAGTTGATATATTATCTCTTTTATTTAACAAAAGTATTTTTCACGGTAATTTCCCGTCAAGTTTAAAAATAGCTGAAGTTATACCTATTCCTAAAAAAGGGGATAAGAAATGTGTCAACAACTTTAGACCTATTTCTCTATTACCAGTTTTTTCAAAAATTTTCGAGAAAGTTGTTAAAAGTAGGGTTATTAATTATCTGGATGGCATTTCTTTTTTCAACTCTAAACAGTTTGGTTTTAGAGCTGGAAAATCTACAGAAAATGCACTATTAGCTCACTGTAGTTTTATCTATAAAAGTATTGACCAAAAAAAGTATACTGCTGCTCTATACATTGACATCAAGAAAGCCTTCGATACTGTTGACCATGAGATATTATTAAGAAAATTAGAGAAAGCTGGTTTCAGGGGTTTTATGCTGGATTGGTTTTCTTCTTATCTAAAAAACAGAAAACAAATGGTCAAAATAGGCAATAATTTCAGTGATGTCAAAAATATTAATATAGGTGTCCCACAAGGATCAGTCTTAGGTCCAACCTTGTTCCTTATTTATATTAATAGTATTTTTAATCTTAACTTTAAAGGCAAAGTCTGTGGTTTTGCTGATGACATAGCTTGTGTGTATTCTAGTACCAATGTTCTAGATATGATTTCGGATATAAACCATGACTTAGAATTATTCAGACATTGGTTCGGCATCCATAAGCTTGTCATTAGTGAAAAAACAAGAGTTATGTTTTTTAAACCATTTGATTCCTTTACTAATCCACCATTTCTTGTTCAACACAGTTTTGACTGCAAAAATATCCCGCTAAGTAGTGTATCTTGTTATTCATCTAATGCTTTGTCACCAGCTAATGTTTTAAATAATCACTGTTCTTCAAAGTGTTTTAGAATCGAGCAAGTTTTCGAATACAAATATCTTGGTTTAACTATTGATAGCAAAATAAACTGGAAAATTCACACTTCTGCATTAAAAAAATATTTGTTATCAACTACTTATATTATGTTTCACTTGAGGAAACTTTGTTGTAGAAAACTTATGGAAACAATCTATTATGGACTGGTTCAATCCAAAATACAATACGGTATAATTTGTTGGGGTGGTACTTTTAAAAACAATTTACAACCTCTGATAGTTTCTCAAAAACATATTTTAAGAACCATCTGGAAGAAAAAGAAAAATGAACATAGCTTTCCGTTATTCGTCAGCTCTGGTATCCTTCCGCTCAAACATCTTTATTTTTTTAAAGTTTTAAAAATATTTTTCTTGAGAAGTGGATATCTCTTAAGTCACAATACGCCAGCTTACTCACTACGAAGCAACGATAGAAATCTTTCTATCATTCCAGTGCACAATTCTCATCTCTTTTTAAACTTCTATACCTCGGTAGCACCTAGACTTTTTAACGCGTTACCTTTTGACATTAGAAGCATTCGTTCTGCTCATTTATTCAATAAAAACATTAAAAAATGGCCTTTTAACTTTGATTTTAAAGAAATCAATAACATCATCAGAATTATGGTTTAAATTTGTATATTCACATTTAATTTCCCTTAGCAAAAAAAAAAAATAAAAAAAAAATAAAAAATTAGATTTTCTTTCTCATACGATACCCCACAACACTTCTTTATATAATTCCAATTTAAATTTATGATTAAGTTATACTTATTTGGTACTTTCGACTCTTGTCATAGGACAACAGATTGTACCTTCTTTTTCGTTCTCTATTATGAAAAACACTTATAATTAGTATAAATATAGTATATTTACAAAATTATTATTTTTGAATCAAGATGTAATTAACTAATTGTTATGTTTGAATTTTATATTGCCTATATTTAATGTAAAAGAAAAAGTAAATAAACTAAACTAAACTAAACTAAAACTAACTACTAGTTTTAGGTAAATTTGTTTTTAGGGAATTAAGCAGGGATGTCTTTCTAGAGGATTACGTTGTCTTGAATTCGAATCACATCATGTTTTTAAAATATGCTTGCTTAAAATTGTTTAAAGCAACCAAAGTTTGTGTTTCCACTAAGGCACCTCTCCTTATCCAGACGGCAGCGGACGAATTCTCGAGATGGAATCAACGGTGGCGTCTACAGTTCCAGTAAGGCTGAACTACTTAGTGAACACCTTATAGGGCTTCTACGACTTATTCGGAGCCCAGGCCTATAAGGAGCGGTTTATCCGGCTCCCTGTCCTTGGAGTTATACTAAGGATCTGGCCCTCCAGGTTGGGGGTTGTGCCGTCAGGGTGACTTCCTGACCACGTAAAAATTTTCTAGTTGCGAAGCACCAACAAGCCTCGGATACGGACGGATTCACTGTTGACAACCCAAGCAAACGAAATAAGGACAACGAACTTCGGATCTGTACGTGGAATGTTAGGTCCCTTAACAGACCACGTGCAGCCGAACAATTAGCGGAAGCCCTAAACTGCTGCAAGGCAGATATTACCGCCATCCAAGAAGTGCGATGGGATGGACCGGGCAAACGCAAACTAAAAGACTGCGATATATACTACGGCGACTGCTACCGAGAACAAAGGCAGCATCTATTTGGGTGTGGATTTGTTGTTGGAACTAGACTCAGGCAAAAAGTCTTGAGTTTCAACAGTGTGAGCGAGCGCATCACGACAATCCGCATCAAGGCTAAATTCGCCAACATAAGCCTAATATGCGCGCATGCCCCAACAGAGGAGAAAGATGAAGACACCAAAGACATATTCTTCGAGCTCTTGGACAAGACATATGAGCAGTGCCCTGGCTATGACATTAAAATTGTCTTAGGAGATTTTAATGCCAAGCTAGGAAGAGAAGACATCTTTGGTGGCACAATCGGAAGATACAGCCTGCACGACACCACCTCCGACAACGGATTCAGGCTGATCGATTTCGCTGCGGGGCGAGACGTTCTGGTAGCTAGTACGCAGTTCACACATCTCAATATCCACAAGGGGACATGGAAATCTCCTGATCAATCAACCGTCAACCAGATTGACCATATTGCGATCGACGCACGACACTTCTCCAGTATACAGGATATCCGAACATTCCGAGGGGCCAACATTGACTCGGACCACTACCTCGTTGTAGCCAAGGTACGACTACGGATATCCCGGTCCAAGCCAAAACAAGGAAGTACTGTGAGAAGTTTCGACGTTAGACGGCTACAATCGCAAGAGACTGCCATGTCCTTTTCCGATCGAGTCTCTAGTAACCTCTTAAGGAGTCCTATGCTGCATGCATTAAGCATTGAAAACCAGTGGCAACATTGCCTTGCAGCCATCAGAGATGCCGCCTCTGAAGTGCTAGGTTTCACACGTCCACAACAGCGAAACCCCTGGTTTGACGACGAGTGCCGGCAAGCGCACGCAGCGAAGCAAGAGGCATACAAAACGGCCCTGCACAGAAGGACCAGAGCTGCTCGCGAGCTCTACGAGCAGAGGAGGAGAGAGGAACACCGGCTTTTTAGATGGAAAAAAAGAGAGCACGAGAAGCGCGCGATCGAGGAGATAGAGGGATGTTACAACAGGAATGAGGTTCGTAAATTTTACCAAAAGGTAAAAAAGAACTCCCAAGGGTACCAGCCACGAACCGAAGCCTGTAAAGACGATCAGGGGAACATCGTAGTAGAACCGCAGTCTATGTTGAGAATATGGAAAGACCACTTCTCCAAATTATATAACGGCGATGACGAACCGAATCCCGCTGTAAGGGAGGTAGAACCACTCAACTTAGGCGACGCAGATCAACAATTCCGCCTACCCGACCTAGACGAAGTGAAGATAGCTATATCTAAACTGAAGTCAAACAAAGCTGCTGGAGCTGACGGCATAGCTGCCGAACTATTTAAAGCAGCAGGCGATGACTTGGTAGGGAGCATGCACCAACTCATCTGCAAAATATGGTCGGAAGAAAGCATGCCCGATGAGTGGAATCTCAGCATAGTTTGTCCGATACATAAAAAAGGAGACCCTTTAAATTGCGCCAACTACAGAGGGATTAGTCTCCTTAACATTGCATATAAGATCCTTTCTGCCGTACTATGTGAACGTCTGAAGCCGTTCGTCAACAACCTGATAGGTCCTTATCAGTGTGGCTTCAGACCAGGAAAGTCCACTATCGACCAAATATTCACATTACGGCAGATCTTGGAAAAAACCCAGGAGCTTCAAATCGATACCCACCATCTCTTTATCGATTTTAAAGCCGCGTATGACAGCATCCATAGGGAAGAGCTCTACAGAGCAATGTCTAGTTTTGGCATCCCTGTCAAACTTATCCGTTTGTGCAGAATGACGATGGAGAATGCACGCTGCTCCATCAAGGTCGGAAAAGATCTCACCGATGCATTTGATGTCAAAAAAGGTTTTAGACAAGGCGATGCACTGTCATGCGACTTCTTCAACATCGTTCTGGAAAGAATTGTGCAAAACTCAACCGTCAACACTAGAGGCACAATCTTCCAAAGGTCTATCCAATTACTCGGATACGCAGATGATATTGACATAATTGGAAGATCAAAGCGTGATGTCAGTGGAGCGTTTTTGAGCATTGCGACGGAAGCGAAGAAGATGGGTTTAGTGGTCAATGAGGGCAAGACCAAGTATATGCTGTCATCAAAAAAGGACATTGAACAACGACGTCTTGGACAAAACGTCACAATGGACAGCTATAACTTCGAGGTAGTTAAGGACTTTGTCTACCTAGGCACCGCTATAAACACAGGCAACGACACCAGCGCTGAAATCAAACGAAGAATAACTCTTGCAAATCGCTGCTTCTTTGGACTTAGAAGGCAATTGAGAAGTAAAGTCCTCTCTCGAGCATCTAAAATCACCATCTATAAGACACTCATCATCCCGGTTCTCATTTATGGCGCTGAGGCCTGGACCCTGTCAAAGAAAGATGAGAACGTCTTAGGATGCTTCGAGAGAAAAATTCTTCGGGTGATTTTTGGTCCCGTACGTATAGATGGAGAATGGAGGAGAAGATATAACGACGAACTGTACGGGCTGTACAGCGACACTGACCTAGTAAGCAGAATAAAAGTCCAACGGCTTAGATGGCTGGGTCATGTAGAGCGAATGGACATCAACGCTCCAGCCCGGAAGGTCTTCGAATCCAATCCCGAGGGACGGCGCAGTAGAGGAAGACCGCGACTCAGGTGGCGCACTCAGGTGGGTGAGGACCTCAACCAACTTGGCGTGCGAAACTGGAGACAGCTAGCTAGGGACCGAGCTGGCTGGAGACGCATGTTGGTTGAGGCCCAGGTCCGCCCCGGACTGTAGCGCCAGCTTAAGTAAGTAAGTAACCAAAGTTTGTACTTTAAGGCTAAAGGAAAACACCACATAGATTTTAACAATAAATTATAATTTTGACATTTCATTTGCAGGGCTGTGTTCAGAGGATTGGTTTTTCTCTCGAATTGAAATATTTATGAAAACGCATGTCGTAAGATTCAGACCTTTTCTCATTTTCTAATTTTTACTTAAGTGACCCTTGCACGACCAAAATATCTTGTGGATCCTATGTGTCTTTTTTGTAATAATAGAATTATATGTGTCACAAATATTTGATGTTGATTGAAGAAAATCAAATAACTTTTGATTTTGCTTGATGTTTGAACAATCCTTATGATGTGTAAAAGTCTATAGAACTAAAATTGTTAATTTAAAATTTGAGTAAACAAACTCTCTTTAAATGAGGAAGGAAAATATTTTGTATACAAGTTCTTGAAATTTGATGCAAATTTTTACATCGTGAAAGCCTGTAAGCTCTTAATTAAATCTAAGTTTCATCTCTTTGGCTCAGCCCTAGAATTGAAAAGTAAACTTTAATGTGGAGAATTAAGAGTTAGAGTGTGTTCTATATTTGGGTGAACATGTGATTAAAATTATTTGTTATAAATTTATGTGAACATAACAAAAAAGTCTTCGGGGAACCAATATAATATATTTAAACTAACACAGGCAAAGCACAATAAATCAACAAACACATCCCCTTAAACTTTTTAATGCTGATAAGGAGGATTATCAATTAAAAACTGGTCAATTTCACTACTCAAAAAACTGTCAGTGGAGGCATGCCATAAGGCGTTTCAGTACTCTGGAACTTAGTGGTAAATGGGTTACTACTAATTCTAAAAAGGGAGGAGCGTCATAGCGGACGTTGTTGCCAAAGCGGTACCTATCTGAGAAACATATTAACGCACTGAAGGAACTACTAGGAACTGCTTTAAACAAGCTTACTAACAACGGTTCAGATCGATGTGGACTTTAGTTTCAACCCTCACAAAATCGAACTTGTCCTCTTTACTAAAAAAAACAAAAACACACAGATGGACACTTCACCTATAAACGGTAGGTATACATAGCTTAAATTTTCAGAAAAAGCAAAATCATTGGGTCTTATTTTGGATAAGAAATTAAGCTGGAAACCTATCATTGAAGAAAGAATAAACAAAGTCACTTTGGCCTAAATTCTCGTGTAAAAAGACTCTTGGTAATAAATGGAGTCTACAAACACACATTAAACACTGGCTATACATCTCGGTCATTAGATCGATCTTTACATACGGAGTAGCAGTATGGTGGACTGCGCTGGACACAGCAACAAACCCTGACAAACTAAGCAAAGTCCAAAGAACAGTCTGTTTATGTATGAGTGCAGCACTCCGCTCTACCCCCTCCGATGCACTTGATGTTCTGTTACATATTACCTTATATACCGCTAGATATCTAGCCAGTAGTCAGCTTAAAGCTTTGTCGCAGTGGATCAATAACAATATTGGCTAATGCACTATTCCGAATTCATTCAGATCTCTAAGCAATAACGTCGACTACATAACCACCTATTCACAATTCAACAAAAACTTCCAGGAGCCATTCTCGGAAGTGAAAGCGATTGACTTCTATAAAGAAAGACCTCTTGGCTAAAAGAAAATATGATATCGAGTACTGATATACGCATCCTTTCAGATAGTCAAGCTACCAAAAAATAAATGGATTCTATCTCAATTAACTCACGAATCACACATGGATTAATACCACCACTTATTTGACAAATAAACTTATTTGGCAAATGCCACGTTCGCTGCCACCATACAAAATTTGTTTGGTCACCCAGGTGCCAATAGTGTTTTATTGCATAAAAGTGTTTGTTTAGTGTTTATAAATAGTTCTGTGTTTTTTGTTTTGTGTTTTGTCAATTTTTGAGTGTTTTATGGGCGTGACTACCGCCGCCGCGGCGGGTCACATGGCACCTGATGAATATGAAATTCATGAGGTGCCATGTGACCCGCCGGCGGTCACAGTTATTTTCGTGTTTATTTTTCCCCTGTGAAGCTTCTTGTCAACAAGTTTTTATTTATAATTCATAGATATTGATTGAAATAAAATAATTGTTCGACAAACTACAATTTCGCAATGAATCCCAACATGTTCTATGGAAAACACAGTCGAAACGATGATTCCGATAATGATGATATGGATTTTGTGGCTTCGGATTCAGATGAATACATTCCATCAGAGGGAAATTCAAGCGATTCTAATTCCCTGGAGAACTTAGAATCGTCTTCTGAAGAAGAAAATGAACTTCCGGAACATGTTGTGATGGCAGGTGTATCTGATGGACCTCTAACTGAGTGGAAAATAGTTACAGGGGAAAGCCTAAAAAGTTTTACTTTTCAACCGAATGCTGATATTCAACCACAACCACAAGCATCAGTAAAGCCTATAGATATTTTTCATCTAATGGTTACGGAAGATGTTTATCATCTTATTGTTACCGAAACAAATGCTAATGCAAACCAATTTTTGGGGCGCAGTTCTGTAACGCGTACTTCGCGCGCAAGGCTATGGACAGACACCAACGTGCAGGAAATAAAAAAATTTCTTGGAGTCGTGATGTATATGGGAATAGTGAAATACCCATCTATTACTGGAGTACTGACAGGTTCTTCAAGAATTCATACGTGCCCCAAGTGATCTCGCGAAATAGATTCCAATTGATATTGAAGTTTATCCACTTTGCGGACAACTCTTCTATAATTGGTAACCGCTCAGGAAAAGTACATAAGTGTACTTTTGGAACTGCTTGAAAAAAACTTTATGAACGCCAGAAATCCAAGCGAAGTTTTGGCAGTTGATGAATCGATGGTCCCTTGGCGTGGTAGTCTGCAATTTCGGCAATATAACCCAGGCAAATCACATAAGTATGGTATAAAAGTGTATAAACTTTGTGCTCCAGTCGGGTACACTTACACCAGTTCCGTATATGCAGGAAAAAACGGCTCAGGTAATCAAAGGGGAAAACCTACCCAAACTAGTACACACTCAACCCAAATTGTCTTGGACTTGGCTGAA
Source organism: Eupeodes latifasciatus (assembly GCA_920104205.1). Taxonomy (NCBI): domain Eukaryota; kingdom Metazoa; phylum Arthropoda; class Insecta; order Diptera; family Syrphidae; genus Eupeodes; species Eupeodes latifasciatus. The sequence goes on along the minus strand of OV049924.1, from coordinate 14,378,056 downwards.
AAATATCTAGACAGTGGTAGAACGATTGCGACGGATAATTTCTACACATCTGTTTCCTTAGCCAAAGAACTCCTTGTACGTCAAACTTATATTATCGGTACTCTACGCAGTAACAGACAAGGGAATCCTAGAGATGTTACTAATGCCAAGCTAAGAAGAAACGAAATAAAAGGGCTTGAAAATTCGAGTATTGTTGTTGCTAAATCGAAGGATAAGCGCGATGTCCTAATGCTGAGCACAAAACATGGATTGGAGGAAGTTGCAACTGGAAAACGGGATAGAAATGGTCAGGAAACCAAAAAATTGAAAAAAAAATCATGCCAAACAAGGTATTGACATATCCGATCAAATGGCTTGCTATTTTACGCCTCTGCGAACAACCATAAGATGGTATCACAAAATAGCTTTTGAGTTCCTTCTTTCAACATCAGTTGTAAATGCGGTGGTACTTTATAAAGAAAATAAAAGCTGTTCGATTTTGGACTTCAGAAAGTCGATTTGCGAGGCTTTGTGTAACCATGCCTTCGAAATCAATGCATCGACATCTAAGCCAAAGCATGTTTTGAAAGAAACCGATGTCAAGGATTCTAGAAACAGAAAAATTCGAAAACGGTGAGCAGATTGCTATACCAGTATATCCGCAAATGAAGGCAGAACCGCTGCAGTAAAGAAGGCGAAGAAGGTGACTACATTTTGCGCAACTAGTGAAGGAAATCCTCCATTATGTTTAGAATGTTTTAGCAAGCATCAAATGTAATAAAAATTTATTATGTAAGTCATATAATATACATATTTCTAGCATTCAAAGTGAATTCCAATATTTTTTTCATATTATTTTCTATTTTTTTTTTTTTTTCAATAAAATCAACCCCAAATAACTTAGAAGAAAATGGGTTAAAATCTGTGTGTTTTTTTTATCACTATAATGTTTTTATCTAGGCAGGGCCGGCCCAAGCCAAACTTGCGCCCTGTGCAAGATTTGTAGAAAGCGCCCCTTTTTTATATTTTTTTTACACATAAACTGATACACAAGCATAAGCCTTTCCCACATTACCCAGGAGGTAGACTTTCAATGCGTTTTTTTTTTTATTGAGGTATCCCCAGGAGGTCTAAACCATTAAACTAAAACGCAGCGAAGAAATGAGCAGAGGGGAAACTTTTAAACTTGGAAACTTACTTTTCTGGCCTTACATTTTGCAAATTCAGAAAAGAGATTATCAAAGTCTAAAAAATTTAATAATTTCTTTTCAATGGACATTATAGATAAACCTACCAATCTCTCTTGAGTCATGGTTGTCCTAAGATAATTTTTAATAATTTTAAGTTTAGAAAAACTACGTTCTCCTGAAGCTACCGTGACCGGGATTGTATTAAGGATTTGGAGAGCAGTTACTAAATTCGGAGCAAAATCTTCAAGGTTTGAACTAAAAATAAAATTTAACATATCTAAACTTGAGCTTTGTGGCGTAACAAGCTGGGATATTACGGTTAACTCTTGAAACAATTCTTCTCCATCTAAATATTTAAAACTACTTTATGTTAAAACATTCTGCAAATTAAGGCATGAAGCACGTACATTTTTATTTTTTAAACATTCGCTTATGTTACTCAAAAATGTAAAATTGATACTATACGTATCAAACCTTTCAAGTATTTGAAAAAAAATTTAACTTTGAATCTTTGTTTCGGCTAATATAGTTTCAGGACATTCATCAGCATAAAGTATTTTTCTCCGTTGAGATCGCAATGATGAAGCTACAAGAAACATATTTGGTATTTCTAGGGAACTAGCAATACGCTCGGTTAATTGAACATACCTACTCATTAAATTTTTCATCGGAACGCATTAAAATCAAACTGTTTTTTGTATTTTCTAAAACTGTTATGCCAGTTGACAGATTAACGGACGAACTTTGCAAATATTTACTAGTTTAATTTATATTTTCTAAAATATCAAACCAAATTAGCAGGCAGCAAATAAATGTAAAATCAAAAATTTTATTTCCTAACGATTCTGCAATGTTTTTTGCCTCTAGATTTCTTAATTCTATAGGGCTTCATATATTTCTTGAATTGAAAAAAAGTTAAACAAACATTGAATTGTATCGAAAATTTTAACTGCATAAAATGAGAACCGAGCAGCATCATTAACCACTAAATTTAAGGAATGCGGGCAACATGGAACCAAAAATGCTCTTGGTTCCAGGGTTCGAATTCGATTCTGAACACCCGCTTCTTTTCCTTTCATATTCATATTCGAACCATTATCATAACTTTGGCTTGTCTTGTCTTCAAAATACGTCACTTCTATTAAAAACTGGTAGATATTTATTTAATATTAATTAACCAACAAAGCGAAAAAACAATTGAAACAATCTGCATTCTGCACCAGACTAGATATACATTAAAAGTAGCCGTTACAATAGTCATTAACTTTCAAACAAAAAAAAACAAACTGCCTGCGCAAGAACAATTCGACTCCAAATAGAATCATCCCTCTTTAATTTTTAAGCTCTATGCTCCTTTTCCATTCTATTAAAAATTTCATCTCCTGTAATCAGGCACTTAACTCTTACACAGTGTGCAATAAGAAAACCTGCACGCTCTGATCCATATGATTCCGTATAAATAAGTTTTTTTTTTAAATATCTCCCATGTTAGTTTCGATACTCAGTGTGCAAAAAAGAAAACTTGCACATCCATTCACCATTATTTGTAGCAATCACACCTACCTACCTAATTTCCAAATATATCACCCTGTTCATACAAGAGAAAAAATCTCAACACAAAAAAGTTCCATGCCACCTCATATGTGCAAGATATATTTTATGCACACCGAGTCCCAAAATTAACATAGAAGTATGACGAAGCAAAATACTTATTCATATTGAATCGTATGGGCTAGAACGTGCAGGTTTTGTATCACGCACAGTACCCTGTATGTGAGACTCACATGAGACATTGTGAGTTCTCATCTACAAAGAAAACAACAAAAAAATGTCTCTGAAAAAAGAGAGCAGGTAGGTTTCTGTATTCTGTGCTACGGGCTACCTTCTACTACAAATCAAAGACACAGCAAACAGCATATATTTTTTTTGTTGTTTTCTTTGTAGATGAGAACTCACAATGTCTCATGTGAGTCTCACATACAGGGTACTGTGCGTGATACAAAACCTGCACGTTCTAGCCCATATGATTCAATATGAATGAGTATTTTGCTTCGTCATACTCTCTATGTTAATTTTGGGACTCGGTGTGCATAAAATATATCTTGCACATATGAGGTGGCATGGAACTTTTTTGTGTTGAGATTTTTTCTTCTTTTCTCTTGCATGGAATTTTTTTGTGTTGAGATTTTTTTCTTTTTTTCTCTTGTACGAACAGGGTGAAATATTTAGAAATGAGGTAGGTAGAGTTTTTAGTTCTGCGATATCTTGAGTTAAATTTTCATTGAATGCAACAATGAAAGTGATGTTATTTAGTGCGCAAGAGATAACTTAGGACAGTTGTGATGGATGTTTTTTTGAGATTATTTTAAGAATGTTTGTGGTTAAAGAATGGCAAATATGTAGTAGTACATATTTGTTTGCAAGATCAGATTACATTTTCTTGCTCCTGGCAATGCGCCCCCAGAATTCTGCGCCCTGTGCATTTGCACATCTTGCACATATGCTTTGTCCGGCCCTGTATCTAGGTGCCACTGAAGAAAAATGAGTATTTCCACAACAGGCTTGGCAGAAAAAATTCATACAAAAAGGTATTGCTTGTGACCGCAGGGACGCTGCAGGGACGAATGTTGTTATGCTCCCCTATCACATAGACGAATACTCCGTTTCGGAGACTTCTACTACAATGATACTAGCAATCTGATAAATTCTGACATTTACTGACATTTTTCTCATACGCTTCATAGATAAAAACAATTGTTTTTACAGAGTAAGACGATGGTTTTGATTCCTTTAGTATCACAACGGGCTAACTATTGGTATAAGTACTTTGGCTTTTCCTGTAAGCAGCCACCTTAACCTAACTTAAACTAAACCTCAAACTTTTTCTTTATTTTTGCCACCATCCTACTGCCTCTTACATTTAATATCTCTACTTAAATATTCTAAATAACCACTAACTTAACCACTAGCTTGAAGATATAACCAGTTAATTTTATATCTTATAAACCTTTGAGCAGTCGCTTTTTAGAATTCTGTCATTCGGAGAGTATGAGACATTCGGCCTTGAAATTTGACCAGAATATTTTTCGTTAAGCCATTAGTATGGCCTCTTTAGATTTTAAAAGTTTGATATTTTAATCAATTTTTAAAAATAACCCACTTTTGAAAAATCCTAAGTATCTTTGATGTGTATTAAATAATCTACATTTATAAATTTAATCTTCTAATATTATAATGAGGAAAGATTTGTATTTTTGTATGTAACGAATAAACTCAAAAAGCACTGGACCGATTTTAATAATTCTTTTTTCATTAGAAAGCTACATTACCACTCAGTAACATAGGCTATATTTAGTACAAGATTACTATAGAAATCTTTAGAAGTTCCTATTAAAACCAACCGAAGGTGTACAAAAATTAGCCATAAAATGTCTTTCATCGCATACGCTGCGAAGAGTATAAATGAGAGGACAAAGAAATGTTTTCTAATTTGGTGATTCATGATCGTTTTAATTAGCAGTAACTTAAATATCTACCTATTTATGTCTACCCGTGCGAAGCAGGGACGGGCCGCTAGTCTAAAAAATATGAAGAAATGTTTCAGAAATTTCAGAATGAATCGATTTTTTTTTTAAAACCAACCTATTGAGTTCGTGTAAGATGATGAATACATTTTCTGTGGGAAAACAAACCAAATTCTGATTTTTTTCAGAAGGGTGCCATGACCCCCACGACCACCCTCCTTCGATCCGTCACTGGTACGAAGACGTTCAGCGTGTGACGTTCGGCTGTGCATACATAATGAGCATGAGCTATGCATGTATACGAGTATATTTTTTATCAGGATTCAGGAATCAAATAGGAAATCTCATATATTCAAGGTGACGTTTAAGCAGTGCTTATAAAAAAGTGTACGCTCAACGCTCAGTGCCTTTTGAAGGATATACCCGGATAATCCGCTGATATTTTCTTTTGATTTTTTCGATTCACCAAACAAAGAAAATTTATGTGGAAAGAGAGAGATAGAGAGAGAGAGAGAGCGGGAGTGTGAATCCTTATAGCTAGCCAGAGTTCAACTGGATTAACCTTGATAATTCTCAAGGTTATTTAGATAGGTACTCGTATACTAGTATAGCTCGAAGGTACATAGATGCGATGATGATGATGATGAAATAAATGATTATCCTTATTATTGCTAGTAAAAAACCTAAGCATGTCCTGTCTGGGCGGTAAACTTTTTTCAGTTTATTTAAAAGAAAAAGAAAATCACCTCCCCTTTCCCTTCCCAGCACTTCAACTGTTTTCAACGCTGGAATTGGGTAAGTATATAACTTGTTGAATATTACGTACTCTTTACTTGGAATCCTTGATCCTTGCGGTCGGTTGCCCGTTGCCATCGTTGTTGGTGCGATGAAAAGGAGCAATTTTTGGAGAGTTGGATATCGTGTTTCTTTAGTGTTGTTGTTTTTTGTAATAATGGCTGTAAGAAAGTATTTTCTTGATTCTTTTTCCTCTGTTTCTTTTCACCTGTATCTACATTAACGGTTATGTCCTTTATAGTCCTTTTGCGGTTGTCTATACAATTTTCTGTCTGCCTTCCTTTCGTAGCTACCGCTCTATCTCATTTCCTCGCAGCTTTCTTAAAGGTAGGTACTCGTATAAACGAAACGAAGCTTTCACATGACAATCGCAATTTCAATTTGGAGAAATATTCCAAAAGTTAAAGCTATAAAGTAATAAGTTCCACATAGAATCCACAAGCAGCAGGCACAGCACAGGCAGAAAGTTAAGTCTTAAGTGGAATGAAAGAATTAATGTTTTGAGAGAATAATATTGACATTGATTTAAGAAAGAGCATTAGAAAAATGTATTTGAGGGTTGGTTTGGTTATCATTTAGATACTTTAAACAGGTGTAGAGTAATTTATAAACCTAATTTAGATGGTAATGGATTTATGAGTTAATTTAAGATTAAAACCGCAATAGAATCCAACAAAACATCAACGGATAATAACTTTTTAAGAGCAGGTAGGACCTATGTAACATGCACATAAGTCTCTGTTGGTTTTTGTGATATACTATAAAAAGCTTGAATGTTCTTTCACGCAATATAAGGCAGACATAATAAAGCGATTCTGAAGATTCATAATTTAGTCGGTAGGAAAGGTACCCAACTAGGTGCTTTAAGAAAACCCACTAAGGTAAAGTGAGGAATCAAATTTAAGGAAAATTTAGAAGAATCTAGTAGGTTGATGTGTAAAAAGAGTTTTTGACCTTTTTTTCCATTATTAGCGCACACTCAAAGGGTTTTGAATAGCTATTCCAGAGACATAGTGCGAGCATAAGGAAAAGAAGGAGGGGTTGGAAAGGAGATATCGGTGTACATTGGTTTTGAATGCTTGAACATTGAAATGACAGGGAAAGACAGAGTGTGGTAAGGCTTTCCACATTAGCGTAGTACGGCTAAAGAACGAATATCTGTACGACCGAAATGGCCTCATGGGTATGCATATGGGCATTCCTAGAAGCGCGAGCTCAAAGCGAGGAATACAACTGACTATTGCATTTAAGCATATGTTCTTAAAATAACGGTAGGTATGAATGGGTGAGGTTAAAAAAACAAATGTTTGATGTTATTATAAGCAATCATCTTAAAGGCTCTTTGTTTACTACTGTCCATGAGCAAAGACACTCCATATAAAGACCGGAATCTTTTGTACGTTTCACCCTCCAACAACCATTTGTTAACATTGTTGTATTTGTAATTTTGACATTAGGTCCATTAATAATGGAAGTCCAACAACAATTCGATGCTGTGTTTTGACAGATGTTGTTGTTTCTTTTACTAAATCGCTGTGGTGAGAATTTTAGATTTGATGTAATGTTCTTAATTAAGGTGATGTCACACTTTTATGTGTTTTTTTTTTTTAGTTAGAAAAACTTAAATTATAGTGAAATTGTTGAAACTTGTTCACTTTTTTATAATTAACAAAATACTTTTATGAAATAGTCACCGTTTTTAAATTCAAAAAAAGAATTATTAGAACATTAAAAAGAGGTAATTTTTGAAACGTATAATTTTACCTGGATTGGAAATAAAAAAAACAACGTTTTACATTTTTGCTAATATTTTTTCAAGTTTTCTTTACATAATACAACAAATGTCTTGTTCAGACAATTATAACTTTTTATTGAATTAGAAAGTACACACTTTTAAATTTCTTGCCACTTTCAATCAGAAAGACCTCTAGCAAAAAAAATGCAATAGCTAAAGCCGCCGCGCCGCCGCCGCCGTAGCCACTAGGCGCCCACAGTGGGGCACCTTGTATGGGAGAGCGGAAAAAACTCTATAAAATCTAAACTAATGAACCGATTTTGATGAAATTTTCAGGAATGATAGCCAATAGCAAGACAAATCTACACCAACAAATTCCGCCCATTTCCACGCCCACTAAAAGAGAAAATGGCTTTTTTCGGAAAACATATCTGAAAACAAAGATTTGTTTACCAAATTTAACGTATATTGCGAATAATAAATAGCGAAAAAAGCATTTTGAAAGCATTATTACTAAAAATTCAGTTTTAATATGCTTAAAAGTGAATGGTTGTGAGTAAAAAAATGTTTTGGATTTATAATGATATAGATAGTTGGTGTTTTCAAAGCTTATCGTTTGATTTGTTTTAAATTTATTATAAAATGAATTTAAATAATAAGTAAAAAATAAAAAAAATAATTCAAGTAAATAAAAAAAAAACAAATTCATTTAATCTTAATAAGCTTATATTAGAATATTAAATAAATTAAATACAAACTAATTCAAATAAACTTAATTTGATATATGCAAATCTATGAAGTTTCAACGGAAGGTATTTCTGATGGACATTTATTTCTTACATCCCTGGTACTATAAAAACTTGTTCAACGAGAAAATGAAGAACGAATTTGGAAAAATCTTCAACCATCCTCAACCCATCATTCACCAGCTCTTCAATTTTCCTTTTCGAAAGAAACTCCGGAAGAAGAAGAAAAAAAAAAAGATCGTGTAGAAGCTGAAATTTTGAATCTTTGAGAAACTGAAATTCAGTGCAATGGATTCTTTATTAAAATAAAACATGTAATGTATTATGAAATGATAGAAGAAAACGCTTCATGGAGTATATCCTGCACTTATCATACAATCTAGCCTTCGAAACCTGGAGAACGACCCTACTGACTGTGAACAATTAAAAAAGAAATTAAAACCCATACAATATCAGTTGCGAGAAATATTGGGAAATACTTATTGACATTGTCATGAAGCTACGAAAAGTTATTCATTTATTATTAATAAAAGCTTAGCTTCTTCGCTAATCAAAGAGTTTTTCGACTTCGGTTCTGGCCTTAAATGGGAAATGAAAGGGTCAGATGAAATGAAAAACATAATGCTGAACATCTTCGTTTGTTGCGGTTCGTGATGATTTCCGGCTATTGTGGGAGGGGAAAAATCTATATTCTTTATTACGGCTCTCTTGAGCCTTATCCGATAAAGAGCCAATCGGTAAGGCACAAGACTCTATTATTTGCTTAAATCGGAGTACTTTCTACGTAACTTGTTGATATACTCAGTGCTGGGTTAATTAAGGGCTTTTTCACATAAGCGTCTTTTACTGTTTACCATATATAGCAGGAGAGCTAGTGAACCCTCCGAGTAACGGAGCGCCTGTAAGGCTAGAAATGTTTGTGGCGATGAATAGTAGCATGTTAAGTACGACAACCATCACCTGGCAAGTTTCAGCCCTGCACGTCATCAACCCCTATGTTTTTAAAAATGTATATAAAATTCGAAAAAAAAATTTCTCACTGTAAGCTTCAAATTTTTGTATGATTTTTCTCATACGTAGCGAAGTTTAAAAAAAAATTGACAGGCGTTTTTTACTAGCATAAGTACCTGACAGGTGAGCTAACAGGTGTATTATACTTAAAAAAAATAAACTTTACTCTGTAAAGTTAAATTTTTAATATGTGTTAGTTCAAGCTATTCCAAGTAATTGGGTACGATGCCAGGCGGTTCTGGCCAGCACAAGTCCGTGCCAGGCGGTGAAGATGCTATGGGAGTGCGAGTGACAGGTGCAGCATGAATAACTCACACCATTGACAAAAATTACATTGTATTTTATTAATTAAGATGAAATGTATGTACATAAATAATTTAATTAATTTTCATCTTCGTCTGATGAATCATGGAGAATGTCTTCATCATTATCTGTTTCTTCATTACTGTTTTGGTTATCTGAAAAGAAACAAAGTTTTAATATATTAATAATAACATTATGTCTCCGATCTTGCTCTCAATTATAGAAGATTCTATATATTTTTTAAATATAAAATATTAATTTTACCTTCGATATTTTCTACGGCTTCACTCGATTCAGCTTCAGCAGCATCAGTCAGCTGCTGCAATAATACTTCGTAGATAGATGAAGGAATTGTCTCCCCCTCCAGTTAAACTCGTAATGGCCATCTATTAAATTCCATCCATTACCTTTAGGTTGAAGAATCGTTGGTACTTTAAGGTGACTATTTCGCCAGATATTTGTAATATATAAAGATCGTAATAACTGTTGCTGTAGTTCCCGTTGGCATGGAGGTAAATTTAAAGAATCATAACTAATAACTTTTTTCATAAATATGTGGCTACTATTTGTTTTGTACGTACTGAGAAATTTTTCATATCGGGTTTCATTTAAATTAGTAGATTTCATTTCGTACATTTGACAGACAAAATTTTCCAGTACTTTTATATTGAAAAAAAAAATAAAATTGTTCGAGTGCTACTGATCAATTAACTTTTTAAATAAATTCGGCCTATATTTTTAGACGCTTCTCATACATTGCAATAGAAAGTGATAATTTTTGAAAAGTAAGTTGGCAAGAGTACCTACGATAACTTAGGCGACAAGATATTATAACGGATTTTTTAAGAACAGTTAAACAAGCATTTTTTACTATGGGAGGGGGTCAATCTCCCTCCGTTTAGGCAGGAGGGGCAATTTAAAAAAAAGTATTACTTAAAATGGAAAAAAATTCTTAAAAAATAACGGTAATACTTACAATTAAGTATTATACATTTTTTTAAAGCTAACATTCTGTTCTATTAGTCAGTTTTTAAATCAAGTCAAAACTATGCATAGTTTTTGAAAAATTTAATTTTAAACTCAAATTTTGAGTAAAAAAAAGTTAAAAAAAGGTTTAAAGTGTAATTTTGCAATACTTCAAGATCATTTACTTCTGTTTTTATTTTAGAATTTATTGCTCTTATTTGTTTTTGATCAAAAACTGAAAACCAGATGATTTTATGTCTTTAAGTTTTTGAGAAAATTGAAAATATCCACAACTACTATTTTAATTTCATTATTTTTTTTTTTGCTTGAGTGGTCTTTTTTTTGATAGTAATAATAATAATACAGGTGTGAGTTTGGGTGTATGCAACTGTGGGGTGTGTGCGAGTTTGGGTGTAGGCTACACCGAGGTGTGTATGGGGGGCATGCTGCCCCCTGCAACCCCCCTGCTTGGGCACACTATAGGATTTGGGGTGGGTGCGAGGTGGAATGGGTGCAAGGTGGGGAGGGTGAAAGGTGCGATGGGTGCAAGATGGGGTACATGCAAAGTTTTTTTGCATTTAAATAAGCTGGATTTAAGAAAAATTAATTTATCCTTGGTATATCTTAATCCATATTCGATTATTACTATCAAAATAAGACTACGTAAATACTCAAGCAAGGAAAAAATAATTTAATTAAAAGATTTTTTTTTGGTAATTTTCAATTTCTTCAAGAACTAAAATACATAAAATCATCTGGTTTTCAGTTTTTGATCAAAAAAAATAACAGCAATGCATTCTAAAAAAAAACAGTAGAAGATAATCTTAAGGTTTTGAAAAATTACACTTTAAACCTTATTTTTAACTTTTTTTTGTCCAAATTTTGAGTTTAAAACTATTTTTTTCAAAAACTTTGCATAGTTTTGACTTGATTTAAAAACAAGCTAATAGAAAAAAGTGTTGGCTTTAAAAAAATGTATAATACTTAATTGTGAGTCTTACCGTTATTTTTTAATTATTTTTTTCCATTTAACGTACATATTTTTTTTAAATTGCCCCTACCGCCTAAGCGGGGGGAGATAGATCCCCCTCCCATAGTAAAAAATGCTTGTTTTTAACTGTTCTATACAAAACCGTCATTAAACTTTGTCGCCTAAGTTATCGTACTCTCCCCAGTAAGTTGCTTTCAAACAATGTTAATCCACATATGAAACCTAATAAAGAATATATAAATTAATACAAAAATACCTCCTGATGATGTTGGTATATTTTTTTCGGATGAAGATGATGGTTCGTTCTGGCGATATTTCTTCATTACCGCAAGAAAATTTTTGTAGCATTTCACATGATAACCTGTATTGCCCTGAACTTCCTCTGGCAAAGAAATATCATGGAATTTTAAATTATTATCTTTTCTTATTTTCAATATTGATTTACTTTTATCTAAAGTAATTGCTGTGAATTTTATAGTCTTCTCATCAACATCTTGGTTGCAAATCACACAAACAACGTGTTCAGATTCCATCTTACGCACTACACACTATTTACTCCAATAAGAATATGAGGTGCCCAATGTACTTACAATATATTTGCAATATCAAATATGCCACGATAACTGCACAAACACTTTTAATTTAAAATTACAAATTAAAACTTCAAAATAAGCCAGGATATAAAAAGAAATTTTACGAAAGATTGTAAAATACGTTTTCACGTAGATGAACTGTCATTACAACTAACGCTATTTTACCGTTAGGTAAACTGTCTCATTCGCACCACTGAGGTAATGCTGCACCTGTCACTCGCACTCCCATAGCATCTTCACCGCCTGGCACGGACTTGTGCTGGCCAGAACCGCCTGGCATCGTACCCAATTACTTGGAATAGCTTGAACTAACACATATTAAAAATTTAACTTTACAGAGTAAAGTTTATTTTTTTTAAGTATAATACACCTGTGAGCTCACCTGTCAGGTACTTATGCTAGTAAAAAACGCCTGTCAATTTTTTTTTTTAAATTTGAAGCTTACAGTGAGAAATTTTTTTTTTCTAATTTTACATATATACATTTTCAAAAACATAGGGGTTGATGACGTGCAGGGCTGAAACTTGCCAGGTGATGGTTGTCGTACTTACCATGCTACTATTCATCGCCACAAACATTTCTAGCCTTACAGGCGCTCCGTTACTCGGAGGGTTCACTAGCTCTTAGACTAATAAGATCGTCAGAACTGGTTAAAAGGCATAAATATGAAATTCCATAATCTAAATTATTAATTTATTGTTATTTTTTTATATACTTCTCAACTTAAAATTGCTCTAAAAACCGCATCCGGACGTATCCGGATGAGATTTTTATTGGTTGCTGAGACCCTACACTATCTATTGAAAATAGTTTGCCAACAGAGGAAGTAGTTAAAACCTTATGCGAACTAAAAAAATCACAGAAATAGAGTGTTTCTTCGTCAAAAAATACATTATCCAATTTTGTTTCAATAAAATAACATACGGTATTGTTTTTCTATTTATTTCAATCATGTTAGCAGAAAAAATTGTTTAAAACTTTCAAATTTCACAATATACTGATCATTTAAGGAATACCAATATTTTATCAGTTTTCACGATATTTGAACTTTGAGCGAAAATCTACTAGTCTAAAATTTTTTTTTTTGAAAAACGGTTTTCATTTTCTGATTCTAAAACCAATTAACTATAAGAAACACTTTCTGTTTAAAAAAAATCTTACTTTCAGAAAAATAGGTTTTGTCCGCATTTTCCCACTGTGCGCCGGCCGTCCTCTTAAGAATCACGAAAATAGTATTAGGTTTTATATCCAAAAAAATCCACCTACTGAAGTATGTATATTTGGTTTGGTGGAACAAATTGTATTTAGTTTTAAAACGCCATCTCTTGTTTCAGAAAGATACAACACACTTTTCAGTCCACCCGAATTAATTTATGTATTATCCCTATATTCTGCATTAGATTTAAAACATTTTTCCTTATCAACCAATGTTGCAACAAAATTGTCCATTTAAGGTCAGGTAAGCACTATACAATTCGTTCTTCGTATTTTCTCATCAATTCGTGGTGAATTGACTTTAGCAGAGGTGAATTGATTATAGCAGTGGTGAATTGGCTTTATTGGGGAATTGATATTAGCTTGTTGGCAACCAAGAATGACAGATTGCTTTCCGGTTCCGGTCTTTATATATAGTGTATTTGTCCATGAGGCTTAAGTAATTTACTGGAGCATCAACCCAGAGATGGGAGTTATACTCAAGCTTTGGACGTATGTAGGTATGTTTTATAGCTTGTAGCCAGATCAGAAATAGAGACAAATTTCTTGCATCGTCTCCGAAAACCCAAACATCTTGAGGCATTTTTGGCCATATCACCTACCGAGATGCATTGATTAAGTCAATTCTGTTTTATCTCGCTTTAAAGATACAAGACAGCATTCGGTTTTTGAAGCATACAATTTCACCCGGTGTCTTATTCCCCATTGTATAATGCGAAATTTATTGAGCTTAGCATATTTTGTCGTTGCAGTTCCACATCAGAAGAAGAGGGTTGTGAGTCTGAATGTGAAAAGCTGAGACCTAGAGTACTATTGTCAGCGAAATAATTAATTGGATTAGAAAATGCATACAAGAGATCAATTATAAAAATAGTAAAAATGTGGGAGACAAAACATAGCCCTGAGGCACTCCAGCATTTATTTTGTGGTTTTTAGACTTGGACCCATGTAGTAGTACTTGCATTAAATGATCCGTAAGGTAATTTTTAATCCAACGAAGGAGAGATTCATCTAAGCCGAAAGCACCATTTTTGAAAAGAGGGACTGATGTCAAACCCTATTAAATGTTTTTGAAATATTAAGTGCAATAATTGTATACTTTCTACAAAACTATGTAAAAATTTGTTCAACTGTCAGATAAACCATCAGATCGCCATTGGACATATTGCTAAGAAAACCGTTCTGACAGTCATTTAGAAGCCTTTGGTTCTCGAGATGTTTCTTGAGCTAATAGTTAATCAGCGATAAAGATAACTTCTTCAGAACATAATGAATCACACTTTTTGGGCCAGCGGATTTGTGTGTGTCAAGGGCTTTCAATAATCTTGCAACTGCCCGAGTGCAATGGAAGATTCGTCCCATACAATCGTATAAGCTTACAAATACAGGGGGACTTATGACACTATCTGGTAGCGTTGAATTAATAGTTAGCTGTGCTCCAAGCAAATTGGCTTCATCAATCGAACTTTCATAGGGAGTACGTCTTTTACAAATGACCAGAAATGTTTACTCCCTTTGGATTATTGTAGTATTTTATGCCGTAATCTCTGATTATGTACAAATTTGGTTCATCGAATATAACCGTTACAGGACAGGCCTCTAGCTTGTTTAAACTTGCCCTGGAATCCCCGTCACTATCGCGAAAGGGAATTTCTACTGTTCACTATGAACAGTAGAAATTCCTGAAGAAGTCGTTGAGGCCGTCCCAGTTGGTTTTCGCATGTTGCCAAACGGTTCTTATATTAGTTTTTTTCTTTAACTGTTTTTTTTTTTGGTATTAGAAATTTGCAGATTTACGATACAATGGTCTGATATGTCTACAGGCTTTAATACACTAATTGCGTATTTATTATAGAGTTAGAGAGAATAAACAAGTCAGAAATTTGAGTTGACTCGTCAACAAGCTGAATTAATTGATTTAAATCGCCGGCAATAATTCTTTGAATGAAGTCGTACCGATCATCAAATTCGTTGAAATTTGAATCTCTGTCCAGATTAAGATAAAGAAAACGTCAATTGGATAAAAGTGCTGTTGAAAGACCACGATCATCGTGCATTCTACCTTTATAGGTTTTCAAAATATTGTATTTCAATGCAAACGCGTCATACTCTCGTTTTTTTCCAAAAATTTCGGAAAATCAATATTTTTATAAATTTTGAAATATTCTTATACGAGTTATCAACTAAAGAATGGTGCCTCCAAAAGACTAAAATTACAATGCTTTCGAACTAGAAACATATAATAGTAGGAAGAAATCCGTGTGCAGGAACAATTTCAGTTTTTTTGACTTAGTTACGACAATGTTGCAAAACCTTAAAAAATGTATTCTAAAATTCCTATTTGGGGATTTCTATAATTTATAAAATTATTCCCCTCAAGAATTAAATACACTAACCTCGCTCAAGATAAGTGAATATTAAATTGAATAAACTTAACTACCTTTGACATGCAACTTACGTTGACATAGGTACCTTACCTACCTCCTTTTGCAAAAAAAAAAGAAAGAAAATGGAGGAATGGAGATTGAGTTTAGTTTTTTCTAAATAATAAATACGTCTACTATTAAACGCCCCTTGGAAAGCTAGCTATTCAATTCTTCTTTTTTCCTTCATCACTAACTACTTGAATATTCATTAAAAGTCACCATGCTATCCGACGACTGAGGACGACGACGCACGACGCCCTCATAATTCAAAATCAAGTGATAAAATCATAAAAATGCTTACCCATTCTTCCAGACGGGGACAACACAGACCAATTTGTCAAACAATGGACGGGACGTATTGCTATCGATTTTTCATTTTTCCATCACAGTTTTTATACTTTATACTTTTTGTGTATGCGATGCGATGGAGGGAACTCTCTGACGCGCTATTCGCAATCATATATACCTACCTCACACCCAAAGCCAAAGGTTCGTCCTTGTAAAGGAGCCTAGCAAACCACAGAGTGCTCTCTCATAGTGTGTATCTGTATATATGGGTTAATAAATCCAAATAAAACACGAACACACAATATGCCCAAAGAGCTGCAAGGAGCGAAGAGAAGAACAACGACGAGGACGATAAATCCTGTGTACAAAAATCCTCCATCTCCATCAAAAACAACAACAACAAAAACATCAATCCTTACACCAATAACAAAAAATAAACAAAATTAATTTATAGCGTCGACGAGGCATTGTAGCTGTTTGGTCAGGTGCAACTAAAAAGCTCTGCACTATCTACGAGGAGAGGTATAACCCCTCAGCGTCAGTGTCCTTCTGCACAAGCAAAGCGTCTCATATTGTTAAAAGCTGGAGGATGCGAATTGCGGAGCCTTTGGCAATATTAAATGGAATCCTTTTCAATTTCGGTTTTCTTTTATTTCTCTTTTGGTTGGTCTTTCATTTTTTGAAAGGACAACGAAAAACAGACATGATGTGCTAATGGAAAGTTCTGTTTTCGACATCAGGAGAAAAAATATACAAACGTCCATCGTTGTCGTCCTTAAAATTGAGTTTGTTGGTGGGTTTAAAAAAAATACACTCTTCAAGGACTCACCTTGTTCAATTTTAAAGGCAATCTTGGTTTACCCATGCATTTAAAAAAAATGCACAGAAAGTCATCATTTTACTAAACTTGACATTTCAAGTAAGGTATATAATAATCCTGCATAAGAAGGAGGTCCAGTTGCAACAGTTCTTGCAACAGGTATGAATGAATGAGATAATGTAAGAAATTATAGGTGTTTGAGTATCATTTTCTTTAAGTGGATTCTCCTTTTTTGTTTAGGTATTTGTTTTGACCTTAAAGAGAGAATGATAGAGTTGTAATGTTTGTGTTCTATTTGAAAGCTTACAAAAATAGGTATAGGGACATCACTCGATTCAATTAAGAGTCCTTGTTTTATGGGGCAATTTTTATGAAAGAATATTAGGAAAGGTTAACATTGAGACGTCGCGTTTTCAGTGTGATTCTATTTCTTCTATAACCAAAAATCGATGTTACTCAAGGTTGAATTTTAGGACCATTACTTTTTTCCTTGTAAATGTATGACGTGATATGAATTGAGAATTCGCTGGCTGATATGATTATTATAAGTGTTAATCTAATAAAAACAATATGATGTAGACAGTTTGTAGGGACACTAATGTTCTAGCGACATCTGTCACTGCATATCTCCAATTAACCACAAATATATTAAACAACACAATTTCTATGCAACTTATTTCTTGTTTACCAAATTGTAAACAAACCGATTTTTCGGTTTTATATCGACCGAGATCCTGGATCAGTGAAAAAGTTGCATGGAAATCTTTTCACTCTTTTAATTATTTACATATGCATTTTAAATTGTTGTATCTGAACAGACACTGAACTAATAAATAAATAAATTTGGTGGCGCAACAGTCCGTCGAAAACTAGGGCCTAGTGACTTACTGCTCTCAACTATCCCTGTATGCGAGTAACGTTGCCAGGGATGGAGGGGACCTACAGTTTTAAGCCGAATCCGAACGGCTAATTTGAGGAAGCACTTTTCATGACAAGAATGACTCTTGGAGAGTTTGTCAATTCCTTCCAAGGGGCAGTACCCGTGAAAAAACTTTATATGACATAGGTAGGGATCGAACCCAAGACCGGCGCTGGCCAGAACATTACAGTCAATATAATCGGTATAGAGCCATGATTACTTTATATATTTCAAAGTTCTGAAAGAAAAGTAAAGCAATCCATGAAAATGAAAACAAAATTATTACCAGATCTGCCGATTTTGATTGACGTTGGTATATTTCTGTCGGAACCTTTTCGTTTCTGATCTGGAAATATATTATTAAACTGTCAAGGAGCAAACAAAATGAGTGTCATTAACAACGTCATATTTTTGCTGACTTGAATTCGTACTGTTTGAAAAACGAATTATGCCCATTTTGGATAAATGGAAATGTGATCAAGCAATATGTTCCTTCATATAATGGATGAATTTAAACAACACGAAGTTTAGCAAGTAAAAATGCGTAAATACAAATTAATTATGGTTAGTTGAAACCTTTTTGTGTTCGGCAGTTGTTAAGAGCAGGCATTCGTAATCTTCTAAAAATTAACGACTCAGACGTTTACGATCTATGTAACTTAAAAATGAAAATACCTCAAACACAATTAGAAAACTAATGCAGTGTTATAGATATAAATCAGTTAAAGAAAAAACTCCCATGAGAACCGTTGGGAAATATTAGAAATCCCTTTAGAACGGGGCCAACAACTTTACAGGAACTTCAACCATCAAACCAAAAGAAAACTTATAGTTTGATTCGAGCTTTAAAGGAGTTATGAGAATCAGATATGTAAGCCAACCCCATTGTGGAAAAACGGAATAAGTTCAAAGAAGCCAGAGAGACCTGTAACGGTCATATTCGACGAATCAAATTTTTATATGACCGAAATAATGACAAAAATACTACAATGTCCCAAAGAAGGTACAAATGTATGGTCATTCGTAAAAAACGTACAAAACAGCACTTCAAACTGGGTAACAAAACAACGCTCGTTCACAGCGACAGTTCGATAAATAGGGCCAGTTTACTATTAATTTGACGCTACCATAGAGTGTTATGAGTCGTCTGTACTTGAAAGCGTAAATTATCTTATAGGAGCAATCTTTTTTCGCACCCGTGCAGTAGCCAGAGTCCTAAAGGATCTCAACACACACAAATCTACTGGCCGGATAGTATCCCACCAAATGCGTAATCTTTTTCATCTATCCTATTCTACAGGTTTCTTTCCGAGTTGTTGAAAAAGAACATTTGTCCAGAGTTTTGCATCAGTCTCTTTTATTGAAAATGCGTGCTTTTGGTATTGATGAATCTCTTCCTCGTTGGATAAGAAACTACCTTTCTAACCGTTCAATACAAGTTGTTTTGAATGGTTTCAATTCTGAAATTCATTAAATAAATGTGGTGTCCCCAGGGCTTCCTTATGTCTCAGACTCTCTTCTTAATATTCATGAACAATCACTTTTCTGCCACTTCTAATCCATTCAACTGTTTCGCTGACAACAGTAATATCAATTTTTATATTTGTTTCTAGATTCACAATCTTGTCCTTCGGATGTGAAACTTTATCGGCAGCGTATGATAAGCTCATTACATTCCCATTTCGACGGCATTGTAAAATGAGGAAATAAATCGCATATTTGGCCAAGGTAGCCCTAAAACAAGTTTAAGATTTTTCGACAGAATCTAAAAAGGAGCTTTGACAATGATATTGAACTAAAACTGAAAACTTTATATCGCTTAAACAACTCTGAAATATTTGATGCCTTTCGTTGTTTAACCCTTATTTTTACAAACAATGTACTGTTAATTATCCATTTGCATTCCCCCTATAACAATTCAGTCGGAATGCTCGCACTTCAGGGAATGCTCATCAGTTTACCCTTGAGCTCAGTTTCAGACGTACTATCATGTGTAGAGATTCTAATTTTACCGCACATCGAGAATGTGGAATGTTTTACCCAACTCTGTGTAAAAGCTTTAAACATTTTAAGGGTATCAATAACTCCTTGAGTACCTGTTAATTGTAAGAAAAATATCACTTGGAATTGGAGTTTTTGTTCTTCTAAGGTTTTCCAAATTCATAATTCTTTGACAATAAGCCACATTAATATTGACCAAAGCTATGGCTCAAACTCAAGCTCGTGGAGATTAAATTAAACTGACTTTCGTATTTATTGATACATATATATGTACATATCTATGCATATATTTTATGATGAAATACAAATTTTAAGACAAGTTGTACGTGTTTGTTGTTTGTCAATATTGTGAAAAAAGCGAAGTAATACAAAATTCTGTTTAAAAAAATCTCTAGTACGAACAACTGTGGCGGCTATATTAGATACAAGATTTAAATAAAAATAATTGTTTATTAAAGTTCGTCCCTTTTCTATGGATCATAACAACAATAAATATAAATACATATAGGAGAGGACACAACTTCGCAATGAAGACAGATGGAATGTTTTTTCAGCTGTGTAATGTTTAAATAACTTTCTCTCACTAAAGTTATACAATTTACATTATGTACATAATCATATGGTTTCCTTTTTCTCTCAATACAGTGAAGTCCTCATATAAATACATTGCTACAGTGAAAGCTCTATAATTTCTCCTTCATTACAAAAATATAAACTTTTTTTTATAAAAAGATACAAAACTTTCTCTCTGAATTTCACAAATGGTGTGTAGATTTTACATGTTCAGTATACATCTGGAAAATCCTTAATTATTTTCTCCTCTCCCCATGAAAATCAGAATCACTAAATAAATATATATGTACATATGTATAAAGTGAGCTTTTTTCGTTTTGGGAGCGAGTGAAATCATCAGGTGGTGGATATGGGAGAGGTTTTTTCTTTCAACAGGTTAAATATTAAATTTCACTTCGCTGAGCAATATAAAGAGAAAAAGAGAGAAAAAGAAAGAGAGAGAGGGAGTATTAGAATAAAAATCGATTCCTTCTTAATTCCCAAATGAAGAAAAACAAGAAGAAGAAGAAGAACTAAGATGGTTGGTGTTGCTATTTAGTACACATCCTTTACCTATTTCATACACCTGCCAAAGAAAATAAAACACAACAAACCTTCACTCTACAAAAAAGTCCTTTATCTCATGATGGCGAAAAGGATTGCAATTTTTTCACATCAGGATCAAAAAATAAAAAAAAAGAAGAAATAAACAGCATGGGAAAATTCTTGCTAATAGATGGAATGACGATACGTTGGAGAGCTTAAAGTAGAGATATAGCTAAAACCTTTATTTGCCCTTCTTCCTAATGTCCTGTCCATTTCTCCAGGCAACGACGTAAACATTTTTTCTCTAATAACCCCAAAGGGATATACATACAATATTGTATACGCAATATAGGTACAACATGCATTACCTAGGTATTTGCCAAACCCCCTTAATATCAAACAGAGTACAGCAACAGACACTATTATCCTTGCGAGCGCAAAAGCAAAACATTATAAAGGTTTACATTAGACAGGATTAATGGTGATTTGTGTTGAACGAAATCATATATGCCCACAATGAAGGTAATTGAAGGATATCACTCACACGAATCCTTGTCATATATACATACGAGTATGAAGCTAAGCTAAAATTATGATTAATATGATCCTGGCAAAATATAAAGGATGACATATCCTATAATTTCAAACGGCAAGGGATTCAGATAATGCACTCTGAATGCGTACGAAGCGATATACGAGTCGAGTATAACAACACAGACAGTGATGTCCTTTTCAAAATGATATGATGATGTCCTGTTGACACAATGCGAGTTCGTCGCAGTTTTTCTTTTTCTCTTCCACCCGCCCCTAGCTAGCTAGCTAGTTGATGGGGTGACAATGGTGATGGTGGCGGCTGGCGGGTCGGTCGGTCGGCTGTTCGGTCGTTGTCTGTCATAATTTAGCAAATGGCAAATGGTTTCTGTGTGGTTTTTTGTGTGTCGCTAGTTGACAGGAGTTTGGTTCTTCCTAATCATATACAGGACTTACCGCACAGCCTAGCCGTTATAACAACATATACAAAATCTATTCGAGGTTAACATTATATACACACATATACTCCTATACATCATGCACGCGCTAATGTGATGTATTGTGTATATATATATTGTGGTATGTAATTAAATAATTTGTCCTTGAATTATGTTATGTTGCTTTGCTGTCCGACCAAACGACTGAACGACCGGCAACGGACGATGGACGCAGTGATTAAAGGATTAAAGGTATTTTGTTTTTTGCTTTTTTTTCCTCGTTTGGTGGTTCAATGGGATAACAGAAAAAATTGATGTTTAATGGATTTTAGGAGAGGTTGGATTTAAAGGTTAATGGTTCTTTCTCAAACGTGAGTTTGTATAGAAATCTTAAAGGCCTATTAAATTGCATAGTTTATGGTAAAAAATAGAAAAAGTGGATTACTACAAAATTGATGTTTTGGACCTATTCTTTTAACTTTGGATTTTATACTGATGCAGTAGAGATTTTCCTTGCTAGATTGAGTCTCTATAAGAAAATAATGCCCAAAAAATCATCACCTTAAAGTTTGAAAAAAAAACAAGTTTTTGCTTTCGAAGCAAATAAAATGAGTAAGAATGTAGTCAACGCTGCTGTGGTGGTTATTGGAAATTAGGTAGGTGCGAGGTTTATTTTATGTTTTCATTAATATACAAAAGATTACTGGCTTTTTGTTATCCAAACAAAAATATTTCCTCCCAGAAAACTGATTTTTTGGGAAGATGGAAAATTTTCTGACTTTTTTCGAAAAAAATCTGGTAAAATTTCCGGGAACCTTTTAGTTATATTTGTTGTTAAACAGAATTGATATACATTTTAAAATGGATCAGAGTCTTCAGACTGGTTTGAAACGACAGCTGGTGTGCCCCAGGGCTGCATTTTAAACCCAATAATGTTTGCTTTGTTTATTGACGATATAGGTGATGTATGTACCTCCAGGAGGAATGATCTTCGCTGATATCCAAATGAAAGTTTTGCTTCACGCGGACGACTCAATTGTATTACCTAACAATCCGTTCACTTTGCAGCTCCAAATCAATAAATTAAAGTCCTTATGCGAGACATGGGCTTGAATGTAAATACAAACAAAAGTAAAATAATGAATTTTGAGGCACATCAAAGAAAAAGACTTCCCGAAGAGAATTGGTCTGTCAACAACGTCTGCATTGAGGTTGTGCAAGAGTTTAAATATCTCAGAGTTTGCTAACGCATAATTTAAACTTTTTAAAGTGCGCCAAACAAAAAAGCAATGAAGCTAAGATAGCTTTAAGTTTCATGTGGCCAAATTTTTTTTGGAAATCCAAAAATTGATCTAGTGTGCAAATGCACATGCTTATGCTTTGGGGCTCAGGTTTTTGGGTTCTAGCCTCTAAAGGAGTTTGGAGCACTTTAAAAGCATTTCTTCAAATGCTTATTTAAGTTACCAAACTCAACACCGAATTATATTCTCTACGTGGAGTCTGGCTTAACGCCAATAAATACTCAAAACCTCAAATTTAACTACGACATCATAATAAGAGTTGAATGAAGTCTTCACAAATCGTTTATGGTAATCTAATGTCTCTCCTGTCAAGGTATGGAATCAGCTAGCTATTTTGCATGATACTAACCTAATTGAGCCTTGGAATCTTAAGTTTTATAATGTTACTGCTAAAGCTGAAGAAAGACCAGCAACCAGCATCTTCCCAGAGCAACACTTACAACATCCAGGAATACTAATGGGTACCTTAATCACCGGATTCCATCGGAAGCAAACTATTTCAATAATGAATTGTCGGCAGAAGCTATAAAGCCTTATCTTTAAATCACGAGTTGAAGTCTAAGACCTTAAAATTTATCCCTCAACGTGCTGATCTACTATCAATTTGCACTTTTTGTAACAGAAGGGAAATGGAAGATGTACATCACTTCATTGCGATATGTCCAATATTACAAGAAATCCGTCAACTATACATTTTCATGAAAACATTCTTTCTGCAAAACAAACTCCACGAAATAGTAAATAAAGTGGTTGGATGGTCTACCCTATACAATTTTTGTAAACTTGCATTTAATATTGCATTCGACAAGCTACTTTAGTTTAAAACTTTTTGTATTTTTATGTTTTAAATTGTACCAAAATTCTTGAGTCTCAATGTTTCAAATCATTTTCAAATTAGAAAAAATGTACAATCTTTAATCATAATAAAACTAAATATGAATTTCTGTTATTAGTTTTCTTTGAAAATTTCTTACAAAATTACAATCCCTAAGGCTTTTTACCTGCGTTAAAAGGAATACAAAATTATATTGCTTCCAAGTGGGTTCTTAGCGAATCTCTCTATAGTAGATCAAATTTGTACACTAACGAGTGTTGCTAGACGTTTTCTTGACACTTTAAACAGCAGGTTACTGCTTTTCAAAATAACAGGTATCGGCTTGTCTACAAAGTTCAGAAGAATATAAAAACAACTACTATCAAATACAAGTTCAGTAGTTGAAATTGTTATGAGATTGTTAAATCAATTTAAATCTGAACCGGGAGTTCCACAGGGTTACATTTTAAGTCTCTTGATTTTTTCCCTCTTCATTATTGATAATGAAGATCAGATCAAATTTCAGGTGGTGTTATGTTTGAAGATGTTCTTATCAAGATGCTTTGGCCTTGTCATTATAACCGATATTCCAGAGGTCTCGCAACTCCAGATTAATAAATTAAAACAATATAGAGATACTTCCGACCTTAATTAATACATGGTTTTAGATCCCAAAAGCCTAGTAACAGGACGAATCGCAATTGGCATCTTGACGGCTTGAACATGGAAGTATTGACTCATTTCAAACACTTAGGATTTATTATAACACATAACCCAAATCTTAGTGCTCATTTTAATGACAAAACGAAGGTACCAAAAGCACCTATCAATTTTAAACTTCTTGAAAAGCAACTCTTTAGATGCGTTGCGAAAATAGAAGTAATCAAATAAGTCCAACGGTATTTTTTAAAACTTATTTCAAGATTCCTCTTTAATACACCAAACTACGCTATCTATACATTAAATCTAGCCTTCCTCAGGTTTATTTAATAAACCTTAAAGTTAACTCAGACTATATTGTTAAATCATGTGGAGACCTAACAACAATATTCAGAAAACGTTTATTTTGACTGCTCTAGGAAGGTTTTCTACTTTTATAGACTAGACTGATGTGATTTGGCATCTGAATATAACTGAATATAAATGCTTGAGCTTAACTGCTGCACAGAAATTATTTGAATCCGAACTGTTTAATATACAACCTTGATCAGGCTGAAAATATTTCGAACTTTTTAGCTTTTTGTCCATTCATACAGGAAATTCAAAGATTGCATTTTAATAACAGAAAGAAACAGATTTTTAATTTTACAGGTCCAAAAGACTACATATATTTCTACTCCTACCTATCTACCTCCAATAAATTAAGGGATGCTTACTTCACTCTTTTTTTTTTTTTGACTAAACTCAAACTTCTCAGTTGAAAAACATACGGAGTTGATATCAAATAGAGGATTGTTTTTCTTCACTTCAGTAGCTTGTTCAATCCCTAGAGAAATTTATAGCACATTTAAATAATTCTGAAGTTATTGTTTTTTACAACATCGTTTAAGTGGGTGCCTCGCCTGACTCCGCAAAATCACATTCTGTACCTTAAGCTTTCCAAGACCTTGTTCATGGTTTCAGGCTGTAGATCACGGATTACTTAGATAATATTGGCCTAAAGTGCTTGAAATGTTTCCAGATTATTGTCATAACATCGGTGCTTCGGGGTTCCCCACAAGAAAGTTCAAGGAGGTCAAATCACAGTTCAGGGGCGACAAAAAACCTTTAATTAAAACAAGTACCATTAATACGGTAGAGTTTGAAAGCCGCAATCAGTTAACAATGCGGCGGCGGCCGGCGGCGCGGCGGCGGTCGTCCCATTTATCAAGTCTAATAGGTGAAAGTATTTTTTCAATTCACAGTTCCACATAAATGTTCATTTTCACTTTCTGTTAGAGAGTTCTTCTAAAAAAATGTCTTCCGGACCTGTTTCAAAAAATATTTTAATAAATGCGGAAATTAACACAAGGTTTGGCAGAGAATTTAAAAGTTGATTTCAACCTCGAGGGAAAAAATTGCTCGAAGAGAATTTGGTAAGAATTGACTACGTATTGACTTCGTTTTCTCAGAGTTCATTTAGGGTTATTTATTTCAATATTGCTTAATTTAAGGCAAACTTTTCTACAACCAATTAAAATAAGAAAATTCCAACTTTTTTTAAAAAATACTAGTTTTATTAAAACAAATTAATATTTCTATGTGAATACTCGTACATGTTTTGCCCTTAAACTTCAATTTTTCTTTGAAGCTATGAAAATCTAAAGTTGATTAACTTTAGAGTTAAAAATCGTCAGTTGAAAACTTCAATTTTCAGTGAATAAAAACAAAATCAAAAGTTAATAACAAAAATCATAAGTTATGTTCAAATTCGACTCAACAAAATCTACTTTATTGTTTTACATTCAACTAAATGACCTAGGTTAGCCTTGTAATTTTTAATGGAATTCAACTTAAGAAAAAGATTGGATTCTTTCACAAGCCTAGCTTGTATATACATACAGCGAATTCTTCAGTCAAAAACATCAAACTAAATCTTAACAGCACTCAACAATTGAGGAACATTAATCCTTTTAAATACTTACCATAAGCATTAAAAAGATATTGAATATTCAAAAATTATTTAAAATTTCCGAAATTTCACGCTTACCATTCACC
Source organism: Eupeodes latifasciatus (assembly GCA_920104205.1). Taxonomy (NCBI): domain Eukaryota; kingdom Metazoa; phylum Arthropoda; class Insecta; order Diptera; family Syrphidae; genus Eupeodes; species Eupeodes latifasciatus. The sequence goes on along the minus strand of OV049924.1, from coordinate 14,351,676 downwards.
ACGCCTTGTTTTAAAATCGATTCACAACAATTTCCCACAACAGAATCGAATTTTTACACCCTGTCAAGTCAAAACTATTTTCGATTCTCTTTTGAATTGACAAATTTTGGCGACACACTGTCTGCCAGAATCATAGTTTTTGTCTACAGAAATTGAAAATAGAAAGAAAAACAAAACATTCTTCGAACACCTGATTGCTTCACAGGTAGGACCTATTCTTTCAATATAATTCTCTGAATCGATCGATACATTTTCATGCCTCTTTCGATCCTTACCACCGCATTCAAACAATTTCGACTAATGATTTTTTAACAAGTTCAACATTTAGCAACTTGAAAAATCCACTTTCAAACAATTAGAATCACATTGATAAACTCACACTGACACTACTCGACCTTCAGTTTTTAAGGATCGATCTTTTGGGAAGGTACTCGTACCTTGCCTACCTTTTGAGAGAAGACTACGCGATCGGTTACACTATCTTGAGTTCCATTCATTCATGAAGTGCTTGTTGCAAATAGCTCAGTGGGCTCTTAAGAATTTCAATACAGGTCATAAAAATAAAACAGGTAGATAAAGGGACCTTTTAGCTTTGCCATCTGGCAGAAAAGGCAGATTGATCGTTTGATGGTTGTTGCATGAATCAGCAGGCGATCAACAACTTCAACGTCGTCTTCGAAGATCCACTCAAAAACTTGTGAATGGAAAATAGTTTTTACTTCTTCTTCTCTTTTTTGCCAGAACAAATGATAATTGTAACAATTCTGCGATCTTAAACAAAAGATCAGTTGGAGAGTTTATACAGGCAGATCCTTTGAAGAAGAGTATGGCAAATTTCTAGAAAACTTGCGCACTATGGGATCGTCGTCGTCGCCGCCAACACTGTGAATTATTTTACCTGTCGCCTTTAGTCCTTAATAGCTCAAGTGGTCCTCAACAAGAAGTACACGTATTTAAACAAAACACTCGATAATAATTGCTTGGCAGAAAAACAAGTGTTTATTATTCCTCCCTGGGGTATCATTTGGGTTTTTGAAGAAATTTTTCAAGAGACTCTTCGGAATGTCCTTTCATTCTTTTGAGTGGCCCATTGAGAAGTTTGTTCTTTAAATGAAAAGAAATTTCAATTCTTCTATTTTTACGGCCAATTGAATGAAATGCAATTTCTTTTGTAAGAAATTTCTTCTTGGAGAATTGATCGAAAACGTCAGGACCAAGACGGATCTGATTTGCATCACTCTTTTTTTTCGTTGCCTGTTTTCTTTTTCTCAGGGGACACTTTTTTGCACACTTTTAGAAAATAGAACTTCAAGTTTGGATTGCCGTGGGAGAAAATAGTAACCTATCCAAATTTAATGATGTTGTGGTTTTGGTTACATCATGAACTGAACATGATTTGGATAATTAATGAACTTTTTATTATTAATCGTGATAAGTTAATGGATGCTTAAAGAGGTAAAGATGTAGGCTGGAGCCATAACTATGGGAATTGCGGCAGACCACCGTGTGAAGTGTGGGAATTTTTTTAAAGGATTTATTGAATTTTTCTTGATTTTTATGACAAGAGAAACGATATGATTCCAACTATAAATATAAAACAAAATGGCAGCCATAAATTGCCAACATCTACATTTCCCGAAACCCTTCATTCCCACGTTCAATTAAATATTAAAACATTTTTCTCTCAAAACGCACATTTTTATAGCTTGGTTTAATTGAAAAAAAAAGTCTCCAATGGAATAATAATCCTTTTTTTTTTAATATTTTTATAACATTTGGTGCGAGAGTGCACATTTTTTCCATCGAATTCTGCAGAAATCCGCCGCCAACACGACGATGTCGACAAACGCCTACACAAATGAGCAAAGCATGCAACTATGCTGGAGCTGGAAAGTGTTTAATTAAAACTCAATATGCAATCAGGCCGTCACCAGCTGAGAGTCGTAAATTGTTTTTCTTAAGCCTGATATCATCATCGCCATCATCATAATCATCATCATCAACGCCATCTACATCAGAAAAACTTCTGCGACACCTCGTTTTCACCTCAATTAAAGTCTATACGCTCCGCCTGGCGCTGCTATGAGATTGTCGCCATATAAATTGCATGGAATCTAACTATATGAATATCCTTTGAAATAAAAATACAACGAACAGAATCTTCTTATTGCAATCATCCTTTCTCTATGGAACCATAGATAGAGTTCCTTAAAGAGGACTTAACAAACACTAAAGATTGCGCGCTCCCCCGAACCAAAACTAAAACTGAACCGAACACACACACACAAATTGCCTACTCCAATGGGACAGTTTTATATTTTATCATCCCCATGAGGTTTCTAAACGACAACAAAGTCAAAATAAAAAAAGAATACAAAACATAACAATAACATGTACGATACGCACTAGGTCCTGAAGTATATGTTGCACGTTTTTGCCCTTAAAAATTAAAATGTTTTGTTTATAGCTTTCCATTTTTGGAGATATTCAAGTTCAAAGTAGTTAAGTAGATATTAAAAGTTAGTGTGAAAATAAAATACCCTTTTAAAGCATTTTCTTTCTTTTCCCCAAGGTAAGGCTTCCAAACCTAAACAAGGAAATATTGGGAGAAGATTTAACATTAGACGGCTACAATCGCAAGAGATTGTCGAGTTTGTATAACAAGCTCTTAAGAAGTCCTTTGCTGCCTGCATCAAGTATTGAAAACTAGTAGCAACGTTGTCTTACAGCCATCAGAGATGCTGCCTCTGAAGTGCTAAGTCTCACACCGCGTACAGAATGACCAAAGCTGCTCGCGAGCTCTACGAGCAGAAGAGGCGAAAGGAACACCGGCTTCTTAAATGGAAAGAAAAGAAAGCATTAAAAGCACGCCTTCGAGGCCTGTAAAGACGATCAGGGGAACATCGTAGTAGAACCGCAGCTGCAGTATATGCTGAAAATATGGAAAGATCACTTCTTCAAATTATGTAACGGCGCTGACGAATCGAACAAGGCGACGCAGAACAACAGTTCCCCTACCCGAACTAAACGAAGTGAAGATAGCTATATAGAAAATAAAGTCGAACAAAGCTGCTGGAGCTGACGGCATCACAGACGAATTATTCAAAGCAGCAGGCGATGACTAGGTAAGGAGCATGCACCTAATCATCTACAAAATATGTCGGGAGAGAGCATGCCCGATGAGTGGAATCTTAGCATAGTTTGCCCAATCTTTAAGAAAGGAGACAATGATAGGTCCATATCAGTGTGACTTCAGACCGAGAAATTACACCATTGACCAAATATTGACAATACAGTAGGTAGATCTTGGGAGGCCTTGTATGACAGTAATCAGAGAAAAGAAAAGCTTTACAGAGCAATGTTTATTTTTTGCGTCCTTGTCAAACTTATCCGTTTGACGATGCAGAATGCACGCTGTCTATCAAGGTTGCAAAAGACCTTACTGATTCTTGAGAAAAGCTTTTGACTTCTTCAACATCGATCTAGAAAGAATTGTACAAAACTCAATTATCAACACTAGAGGCACAATATTCCAAAAGTCTGTTCAATAACTCGGATATGCCGATGATATTCACATAATTGAAAAATCAAAGAATGTGTCATTGGTGCGTTTTTGAATATTGGGACGGACGGAAGTGAAAAAAATGGATTTAGGGCTCAATAGGGGAAAGACCAAGTATATGCTATCATCATCTTATATTGAACGAAGAAGTCTTGGACAAAACGTTATTATGTACAGTTATCCATCTAGGCAACATTATAAATTCAGACAACGACACCAGCACTAAAATCAAACGAAGAATAACTCTTGCACATCATCACTGCTTCTTGGGACTTAGAAAGCAATTGAGTAGTAAAGTCCTCTCTCGAGCAACTAAGGTCACATCATCATCCGGAAAGTCTTTAAATCCGAAGGCGCAGTAGAATAAAACCGCGACCTAAACCAGTGCAAAACTGGAGTCAGGTAGTAAGGGACCGCATGTTTCTTGAGGGTAATTTTTTACCGAAATTTGCCGAAATGTTGAAAGAGCTAAAACTTGACAACTGTCAAACTCTGGTATTATTTTAAATACTAGTTAAATGTTATCGATTTACGATAACAGATCATTTAACAATCTAAAACAGATTTAGAATACTTGTTGCAAAAAGTATCCAATTTTACATCATTACGCGATTGTTGTAGTCGACATAATTGGCCGACTACGTAAGCAAATTAATTAAATTATGAAAAAGTTTGAAGTGTTTGAAAGCGTTAATGATTTTGTAAGGCCTATTCATTATCGTAACACACGGTCAATCGAAAATATTGTTCCTGCATTTGAAACATGTGCTTATGATCCGAATATATCGTTTTTCCTAGATCATGCAATTTGAAATTGTTATACAATATTTTTGCCGTAAAAGACCTTGCTTACGCGCGAATAAATCCCGAACTTTAGTAGCATTTAAAACCAACATAATTCAAGTTATGGCAGAGATACATTCCGTAATGTAAAAAAAGGCGTTTAAAAATTTCCTCAATCGTAGGCTATACAAATATTTCCTAGGCTGCCATGTTAATGAAATTGTGTTTCAGAATTAATGATAAAGTCCAAATATAATATTAAAATCGAAATGTAGTCATTTTGTCATTTCATTCGGTCATTGAAAAGAGTTTTTGATCTCAAATTTTTGGGCTATATGACGTTTTTTGAGTTTAATGTCAGTTCAATATTGCGCCTTAATAGTTTGGGGCGTTAAGACCTAAATTTGTATAGATCCGAATTTTAATGTTAAATAAATAACTGTTACATTTATTTTACACAAGTTTAACTTATAAAACGTAGTTATTAAATTTGGTATGAAGAATAAAGGAAGCAAAACTGGTCCTTAGAAGAAATAATCACAGACATCTTACTTGTATCTGGATCATAATTTTAATCTTCAGATTTCAACAGTTAAACTGAGGCTTAAGGTGGCTCTTAAACTCAACTCAAGTTCTCCTTAACTTAAGGTCTACTAACTACTTAGTCATGACAATGACAAACAGTAATTTAGTAGCTTTATTTTAGGAATCCTTGTATGACCCTTAAACCGCTTTTTATAACTAAACATGATACATACATAAACGACAAGTAAAAAACACTAGCATCATAAAAAAAAAAAACAAGACAAAAGAAATTATTCATTCGCATCATGAATACATGAAATGTAGAGGAAGGTACATGCTGTTCGCTATAAGTACGGCGACGAGTACGAGCATCAAAAGAAAAGGATCCATAACAACGTTCGTAAACAGGATAATAATACTGTTAAACCGTTAAAGTTGCTTTTATCGTCTCGTCATAGTGTGTTTCTACTTTCATATACAAATGTAGATGCATAAAAGTTGTTAGTTTCTTTATTGATTTCTAAATATGGAATGGGTTGTGTAGACTAAGTACATTGCCAATGGCAGATCTAAGAGGGAAGGGGCATTGGTTCAAGGCCCCCATCTGAGCCATTAAGTTTATAGACTTAAGTTGTGTTAAAAATGTCTTTAACAAATCAATTTGTCTTTCTGATCCCATGAAAACCATGATAAATAATAAAGATATGTGCACATAGGCAAACTTAAGTGGCTTTTCAGTAAAAGTTTTTACTTCATTCCAATATCCAAAAACTGATCTTTTTTAGTGCATCTTTTGAAAATGAGTTATTTCCAAGAGAATAAATATCAAAGTTTAAAAATTTTAAGGTCATAACTAGATTTTTCAACCATTTTTTTTTACTTTTTGGGCAGTGTCAAGGTCCTTTCTCTAATATTATCTTTTTTTTGTTACAAGAAGAGTTCGAGTACCGTTTACACTTTTTGATTTTGTTAAAACTTAGTATGCAACTAGTTGGCAATTATTTGTTGTAAATTAGTTGTGGAAAGAAAAAACTTCCAAAAATTTTTTTTTACTTTCACTTTTTTTAAAAAAAAAAAGGGGGGTATGTAGTGCTTACTTGACACCGTAAGTTTTTTTTCCACAACTAATTTACAACAAAAAAGCTACAATTGACTGCATACTCAGTTTTTTTAAATTTCGAAAAATGTAGTGCTAACTTGACAGTCGTGATAGATTTTAAATTTGAGCATCGGTCTCTCTCTTGAATATCTATAATCTTCGATAATATTACAGAATTTTTCTGATTGGATGGAAATTGACAACTCGGTATTAAGAATACGACAATTTTAAAGGCAGTAAAGGAAACATTTCATAACAATGCCATTTTGTTAGATATCGAATATCCATATTTTACGAAAATCTTCGGTCATCGTAAAACAACATCTCAGCTGCTCTATCGTTCTGAATTGTTGAGAAAATCTGTTAGAACTAAAAAGCTTTTAAATTTGTAGTTGCAGAAGTTTAATATCCAAAAATTGGTTTTACTTTTTCTTTTTGTTTTTATGATTTTTGTGCAATTATAATTGTCTTTCTCTTTTTTCATTATTTTGGAATATGAAATAATCTTTCAAGTTTTTTCTCAATTTTTAATACATTTTATTGCAATCAAATTTTAAGACAGATGGAAGTGCAGGGTTATCCATTTTGCGGTTTCGAAAGTAAACGTAAATAAAACACATATAAAATATTTTTCTTCATGATATTTCTTTTTGACGTGACAACGTCTTAAATTAGGTTGCGGCTGGGAGTCACTTATGAAAAAGTGTAACGCCCGGTAACGTTACGATGAGTCACCGAACGAGAGAGAGGCCCGCCGAATGCCTTGCGTCTCTCTCCCACTCAACTATGATCGGTCTGCCGCGCGCGCAGCACTAGAGAATTAGGCGCATTGAATCGGCGCATGCTTGTGTCTCTGTCTTTGTCTTTCTCGAACGTTCTTGGCGTTGGAAAAACAAGAAAGCGTCATAATACAAGTTCACACGTGTGGTTAAAGTATCGTCAGCTGTGTCTGTAGTGAAAATGTGGAGTGCTTAGATTCGTCATTTACAACAACTACAACAATAAAGGTAAATAATTGTACACTGATATTTCATTATCGTAAACTATGATTGATTGATTAATTGTTAGATTGACACAAAAGTTGAGAAACTGAGTTTATAGGTTATGTCATACTATTGATAAATGTTGATAGTGTTAAGTAAATTATTAGTTTAAAAAATTTGTGCAATTCTTATTTTCATTCAATTCCTTGTTCCTATTGTGCAATTTAATTATATTCATATCAATAAATATTCTACCGAGAAAAAGACGTTGTCACGTAAAATCTTCGCCCGTAAAACCGACTTTACAGGCAACCATTTTTTTTTATTACATATAAAGTTTGAACATTGACATTATGCGTGAATCACTAATCATTTAAATGACCACCACGCGAATTGTTAAAAGCATCGATTTTTTTGAAGTAATTTTCGACCACTTTTTGTCACATATTTGGCGGTACCTCAGCCATAACTTGACGATTGTTGGTTTTTAAGATTTATCTGCATAAACACGGTATTTTCACGATAAGAAATTACACGGCCAGGAAATGCCTCTTACAGCAAATCTTTATTCGCTCGAGTTGTGTGGCATGTGGCGCCGTCTTGTTATGAAACCACATATTCTGCAAGTCGTTTTCTTCAATAGCAGGCAAATAAAAGTCGGTTATCATATGACAAAAACGCTCCGAATTGACGGTGACAGTCGTTCCATCGTCGCGTCGTTTTCGAAGAAGTAAGGTCCAATCACATCTCCGGACCAAAAAGCGCACCAAACTCTGACTATTTGTGGATGTAATCTCTCTCTTCAATTACTTGAGGATTCTCAGAACCCCAAATACGATAATTTTGTTCATTAACATACCCACCGAGTGAGAAATGTGCTTCATCGCTGAAGAAATTTTTTTTCGAAAAATCGCCGTCCTCGCCTATTGTTCAAGCACCCATTCGCATTGACCCTGTGATTGAGCGGAACGCATTTTTCGCTCATCCCGAAAATTAATTTCTTGCAACGGTAGTTGATGAAAGTAGATATATCAGAGAACTAGGGTTGCGCCGAATTTGGAAAGCACGATCGCTTATGAAGGGAAATCCAATTCGAAATTTCAACACTCCGAGGATAAATTTCGTTGCTACAGACTACACCGACATGATTTGTTGGGACACATGTAAACTTTCTCCTCCTCGCCTTTTAAGGAGGATCACGGATGAAGAAATTAATCAATTGATACACTCTGGCACCTGATTTTGATGATTTTCCTTGTCACACACAAGCAGTAGAACGGTGTGTAAAGCTAGTTTCTGAAGCTTCAAAAAAAGTGTGTGGAGTAGACGCAAGAGATGGCTTGATAAGAACCACCCCCTGTCATGGTCCATTATGCCTGAATTTTTAATAAAATCGGACTTTAAAGTGCAAACTATTTAATAAAATTGTTTGTTTTTTGTTTAATTATTTTATTTGATTGTAATTACAGTTATTTGAGTAAGCAAATGTGATGTAAAAAATTTGGAAAATCGGTATTTTTTTGTGAAAAATTGTAATATTTAACTGCTTTGCGCGAACGTTTAACAATAAAAATTTATTAAATTCGTTGTTTTTTTTCCTTAAACTCATCATTAGGACCTATTGCGTTTTCGTAATAGTACATTTTGTATTTTTTTTTTTAAATTAAAGAAAACAGCAAATTTTCACAACTTTTTAAAAATTTGAATGCAATGCGCCAATGGAAAACATTATTTTATTTGGAAATTTTTTTCAGAGTTTTACTCAGACAGCTAATTAACAACTTTTGTGAGGTATTGCGAATAAAAAAAAAGGGTTTTTTTCAGCCCACCCTCCATGCACAGGCCTTACAATATCTGTAACCAATTCAATTTCTTCACAATTTTTCCAATTGCTTGTGTAGTTGGACGATTATGTAAACCATAATCTCCTCTTAAAGCACGATATGTGGCTGTGGCAGAATCACCATTTTTGTAGTAGGTTTTAACAACTTGTATGTGTTGTGGGATAGGTAAGCTATCCATTTTCGTAAATGTTAGACTTTCAAATGAAAAAAAAATTGAGAAAGCACTTTTCATGACAAGAATTAGGGTGTATTCATAAACGCAGAAAATCTGCGCTAGTACAATCGCATTTCTTTTCTGATGCATTTGTAAACGCACTCCCAATGCAGAATGTCTGCAGTAAACAAAAAGGTCTGACTTAGTCCGATTTGTATGTAAACAAAATTCATAAACGTCAGAGAAAAATGGCTGCCAAACAAAACAAAATGGCTTATTCGCTTCGTAATAATTAAAAGTTTAATGTTGTTAGTTGTCAACACAGTACCTTACTTTCATCATCCCTTTAAAAACAATAAATTAAATTATTTTTGTCAAAAAATTAACAATATACTTGCCGCTCAGTGCCGTTTCGTCCTTCTTGTTGTTGTAAAAATTATTATAATTATTTATTAATTATTAATAATTCTTGCTCTTTCTGCAGCCAAACAAATTCAGCTGCACAATCTGCCCGACGCTGACGACAGCCTGACGTTTATGAACGGTAGGTACTGCAGTTCGACTAGGTTAGTTCGATCGAAGATCTGACTTTATAAATGCAGATAACGCAGTTCTTAGTTAGGCTGACGTTTATGAATACACGCTTACTCTTGGAGGATTTGTCAATTCCTCGCAAGAGGCAGTACCCGTAAAAAAAAAACTTTAGATGGCACAGGCAGGGATTGAACCCAGGCCTCTGGCATGATGGTTAGTGAGTTGAACTGTCATGGGTACAACACAAATCGTTATATTATACTCCTTAAAATCCTATATAAATATTTTGCAGCCTTACATATTTAGTCGAAATTTAATTTTAACAACTTTAGCAGCATTTTTTGAATGTTTTTATTTCTTAAAAAATATACATTGAGTTTTTTTAACAATATTAGGTTACTTACTTACTTACTTAAGGTGGCGCTACAGTCCGGGGCGGACCTGGGCCTCAACCAACATGCGTCTCCAGCCAGCTCGGTCCCTAGCTAGCTGTCTCCAGTTTCGCACGCCAAGTTGGTTGAGGTCCTCACCCACCTGAGTGCGCCACCTGAGTCGCGGTCTTCCTCTACTGCGCCGTCCCTCGGGATTGGATTCGAAGACCTTCCGGGCTGGAGCGTTGATGTCCATTCGCTCTACATGACCCAGCCATCTAAGCCGTTGGACTTTTATTCTGCTAACGAGGTCAGTGTCGCTGTACAGCCCGTACAGTTCGTCGTTATATCTTCTCCTCCATTCTCCATCTATACGTACGGGACCAAAAATCACCCGAAGAATTTTTCTCTCGAAGCATCCTAAGACGTTCTCATCTTTCTTTGACAGGGTCCAGGCCTCAGCGCCATAAATGAGAACCGGGATGATGAGTGTCTTATAGATGGTGATTTTAGATGCTCGAGAGAGGACTTTACTTCTCAATTGCCTTCTAAGTCCAAAGAAGCAGCGATTTGCAAGAGTTATTCTTCGTTTGATTTCAGCGCTGGTGTCGTTGCCTGTGTTTATAGCGGTGCCTAGGTAGACAAAGTCCTTAACTACCTCGAAGTTATAGCTGTCCATGGTGACGTTTTGTCCAAGACGTCGCCGTCGTTGTTCAATGTCCTTTTTTGATGACAGCATATACTTGGTCTTGCCCTCATTGACCACTAAACCCATCTTCTTCGCTTCCGTCGCAATGCTCAAAAACGCTCCACTGACATCACGCTTTGATCTTCCAATTATGTCAATATCATCTGCGTATCCGAGTAATTGGATGGACCTTTGGAAGATTGTGCCTCTAGTGTTGACGGTTGAGTTTTGCACAATTCTTTCCAGAACGATGTTGAAGAAGTCGCATGACAGTGCATCGCCTTGTCTAAAACCTTTTTTGACATCAAATGCATCGGTGAGATCTTTTCCGACCTTGATGGAGCAGCGTGCATTCTCCATCGTCATTCTGCACAAACGGATAAGTTTGACAGGGATGCCAAAACTAGACATTGCTCTGTAGAGCTCTTCCCTATGGATGCTGTCATACGCGGCTTTAAAATCGATAAAGAGATGGTGGGTATCGATTTGAAGCTCCTGGGTTTTTTCCAAGATCTGCCGTAATGTGAATATTTGGTCGATAGTGGACTTTCCTGGTCTGAAGCCACACTGATAAGGACCTATCAGGTTGTTGACGAACGGCTTCAGACGTTCACATAATACGGCAGAAAGGATCTTATATGCAATGTTAAGGAGACTGATCCCTCTGTAGTTGGCGCAATTTAAAGGGTCTCCTTTTTTATGTATCGGACAAACTATGCTGAGATTCCACTCATCGGGCATGCTTTCTTCCGACCATATTTTGCAGATGAGTTGGTGCATGCTCCCTACCAAGTCATCGCCTGCTGCTTTAAATAGTTCGGCAGCTATGCCGTCAGCTCCAGCAGCTTTGTTTGACTTCAGTTTAGATATAGCTATCTTCACTTCGTCTAGGTCGGGTAGGCGGAATTGTTGATCTGCGTCGCCTAAGTTGAGTGGTTCTACCTCCCTTACAGCGGGATTCGTTTCGTCATCGCCGTTATATAATTTGGAGAAGTGGTCTTTCCATATTCTCAACATAGACTGCGGTTCTACTACGATGTTCCCCTGATCGTCTTTACAGGCTTCGGTTCGTGGCTGGTACCCTTGGGAGTTCTTTTTTACCTTTTGGTAAAATTTACGAACCTCATTCCTGCTGTAACATCCCTCTATCTCCTCGATCGCGTGCTTCTCGTGCTCTCTTTTTTTCCATCTAAGAAGCCGGTGTTCCTCTCTCCTCCTCTGCTCGTAGAGCTCGCGAGCAGCTCTGGTCCTTCTGTGCAGGGCCATTTTGTATGCCTCTTGCTTCGCTGCGTGCGCTTGCCGGCACTCGTCGTCAAACCAGGGGTTTCGCTGTTGTGGACGTGTGAAACCTAGCACTTCAGAGGCGGCATCTCTGATGGCTGCAAGGCAATGTTGCCACTGGTTTTCAATGCTTAATGCATGCAGCATAGGACTCCTTAAGAGGTTACTAGAGACTCGATCGGAAAAGGACATGGCAGTCTCTTGCGATTGTAGCCGTCTAACGTCGAAACTTCTCATAGTACTTCCTTGTTTTGGCTTGGACCGGGATATCCGTAGTCGTACCTTGGCTACAACGAGGTAGTGGTCCGAGTCAATGTTGGCCCCTCGGAATGTTCGGATATCCTGTATACTGGAGAAGTGTCGTGCGTCGATCGCAATGTGGTCAATCTGGTTGACGGTTGATTGATCAGGAGATTTCCATGTCCCCTTGTGGATATTGAGATGTGTGAACTGCGTACTAGCTACCAGAACGTCTCGCCCCGCAGCGAAATCGATCAGCCTGAATCCGTTGTCGGAGGTGGTGTCGTGCAGGCTGTATCTTCCGATTGTGCCACCAAAGATGTCTTCTCTTCCTAGCTTGGCATTAAAATCTCCTAAGACAATTTTAATGTCATAGCCAGGGCACTGCTCATATGTCTTGTCCAAGAGCTCGAAGAATATGTCTTTGGTGTCTTCATCTTTCTCCTCTGTTGGGGCATGCGCGCATATTAGGCTTATGTTGGCGAATTTAGCCTTGATGCGGATTGTCGTGATGCGCTCGCTCACACTGTTGAAACTCAAGACTTTTTGCCTGAGTCTAGTTCCAACAACAAATCCACACCCAAATAGACGCTGCCTTTGTTCTCGGTAGCAGTCGCCGTAGTATATATCGCAGTCTTTTAGTTTGGGTTTGCCCGGTCCATCCCATCGCACTTCTTGGATGGCGGTAATATCTGCCTTGCAGCAGTTTAGGGCTTCCGCTAATTGTTCGGCTGCACGTGGTCTGTTAAGGGACCTAACATTCCACGTACAGATCCGAAGTTCGTTGTCCTTATTTCGTTTGCTTGGGTTGTCAACAGTGAATCCGTCCGTATCCGAGGCTTGTTGGTGCTTCGCAACTAGAAAATTTTTACGTGGTCAGGAAGTCACCCTGACGGCACAACCCCCAACCTGGAGGGCCAGATCCTTAGTATAACTCCAAGGACAGGGAGCCGGATAAACCGCTCCTTATAGGCCTGGGCTCCGAATAAGTCGTAGAAGCCCTATAAGGTGTTCACTAAGTAGTTCAGCCTTACTGGAACTGTAGACGCCACCGTTGATTCCATCTCGAGAATTCGTCCGCTGCCGTCTGGATAAGGAGAGGTGCCTTAGTGGAAACACCTCTCCCCCCCTCTCTCGTTTGCTGCCCCCAACAACTTTCCACTGGGGTTAGAACCCAATCTCCAGTTGAGGTACTAGGCACCCGATGTTCACCACGGGGAGGTGAAAGTAGGAGTTGATAGACAGAGGTGGGTTTTGAGAAAAAACCTGTGGACGCTTGTGTCCTCTTGAATGCACATGTCTACCATTTGAACACCAACAACAATATTAGGTTAATACACAAAATTTTCATAGAATGAAATCATTTTGAAGACAATAACTTCATCTATTCTAGAGATATTCGATCTCGAGATGACGAACATCAGATTCTATCAATTTTGCGTCGTATTTTGAGTGAGTGTTGGATTTTTCTAGAAGTTTTAATAAATGTTAAAATACATATTTTTTTAGATGAATTAGTTTGAAGGCAATATCTTTAATTTAAATTTTTGCCAAGATATTCGAGTCAAAAATCAATTTTTACAAACTTTTAGTAGTGGATTGTTAGGTTTTTATTTTTTATTAAAAAAAACCGTTCGTTCGATTACTTTCAAATTGTCACCAGATGTTAAAAACATTATTCTTTGTTGCATACAATTATTCTGTAGGTATAATCAATTTTTGTTTGTAAAATATTCGAAATGACAACAAAATTGTTAATTGATTTTTTTTTTAAAATTATACTAATTTGGTATCACGTCACATTTTATAATATAAAATTTAATTGAAGTCACTAGCGTTGTTCGTTCGTGAGATAGTAAAACCATTCAACCTTTCTGCATGTTTCTGTGATGTTATCTGTAAAATAAAATTTATTTGAAGTCGATATCTCTACTGGTTCTTGAAATATGGTTTCCCAAAAGAAAGAACGTATACAGACCTTCGAATAATTATTATAATAAATATTTGAAATAACTACTCAAAATTATTACTAAAATAAAATGAATATCGTCGTAAAATGTATTTTAAGAACTATATGTAGTGTTTTACTAAAGCTCTAAACACACGTTTTTAGTTGTCTTTACCTTGCTTAAGGCCCCATATTTTAAAGTCAAGATGTTAATTCAGGCCAACTTAATCCTTAGAAAAACATTGTTTTGGGCAAAAAGCAAACTTGATTTTGACGACTTGCTAGTAAATTTTAGGGTTTCAATATTGACCAGTGAGAATATTATTGTTTAATCACATTTCAAGTTCATTCAAGCATGTTGAAACTGAAAATTAAAGCTAACTCAAAAGTTTATAAATCTAGAGAAGTTTAACATCCAAAAATCAACAATTGTACATTATTGAAACTTTTCGCTTAATTTCATTAGAGTAATTTTACATAAAATTAGTATTGCTTCTTTATAATCTTACTTAACGGACAGTTCTCCAACAGAGACATATATCATTGATTTTAAGCTTAAATTTTTTTAATTTAAGAGTTTTCGAAATATTCACGCCATGACATTGCTAAACAATAATTCTCTATACAACAAAACTCAAACTATTATTTAAACTAGCATGTTTTTGTAAACACGTTTTTTCGAATTCAAATAAAAGTCTAATTTTCTTTAGCTGCCTTCTAAAGGCACTATGGTTTTATGTTAATTGGGTTTTCCCTCCTGAAATTAATGCTTGGATCCGCCCTTGTACAATATACTCGTACATGGCTCATACATGAACATCATATCAGAAAAACAAAAGTGACGAATACAAAGTGTGCTTAACAGGATGACAGCATAAATGAAAGATAATAATAGACATCTAGGGATTTGACAGTTTCAACTTAATTCTATATTAGAATGTTGAAAATATACTCACATTGAAGTCACATGAAGCATTTAAAGAGGATGCAGTATGCATTTTGCAAAAAGGAAACAATATGACATTTTCGCTTTGGCTTATTGGAGTGTTGATGATATTTTATACATACATACGTATGTTCCTATTTGTCAATGAAACATTGTACAATGTCTATAAGAGAAGAACTAAGATATTTCCGTCAAATGCAAGATGCATGAAATTATTTGTCAATTTCAACATAAATGAAGATCAAACTGGATTAACATTTGCTACACTCACAGGATTAAATTTAGAAAATAAATTCTGTTCGAAGTGGAACTGAATTTTGAGGAAGTAATTTCACACATATCAAGGATCTTATTTCATGAAAATAATATTTTTGCTACCATTTATTTCAATTGCAATATGAATATTTTGTTTTCGAGTATTGAATTTATAATCTCTAGAAAATTAAGCATCTAAAAGGTATACCTTCATGGGTTATTGAATAAAGATGAAAAAGAAATTAGATTTCAAAATATTCCGAAGGATATAAAGATGACACACTTGTTATCTTTAAAATAAAACCGATTTTAAAATATCAATTGTGGTTCTCACTGTAAAAGCAATTTTACAGTTCGTTACGGTTTGACAGTTACGCTTCAAATTCTTTTTTTGACATTTATAGAAAATTTCGTTCAAAATGTCACTCAAATACTGTAGGTGAGGTGGACACATAGTAGGTAGTAGATCACTAAAAAACGGCCATTTGATTGTCAACGCAAATAATTTTAAGTCTTGTTCTTTGTACCTTCAAGCTCCGAATGGAAATTTTAAAAGGATTATAAAGGGTGTCCCAAAATTAACGCAAGATTTGAATTAAATAGAAAACGCCGTTTTTAGTCTTTTGATAGTTATATTTTTATTGACTCGTAAAGTACATAGGATAGGGTTATGTATGGAATAAAACATCGGACAAATAGCCTCCACGGCTTTGCATGCACATGCGCACTCTTTTGTTGAAATTTTCCATGACCATTCTGCATAAATGTGGCTGAATTTCGTTGATGCAGCGTTGAATCTCCTCCTTTAATGCACGGGTGGTTGTGGGCTTGTTGACATAGACTTGTGATTTCAAATAACCCCATAAAAAGAAGTCTAATGGTGTTAAATCACACGATCTAGGAGGCCAATTTTGATCACCGAAACGAGAGAGTACACGACCTGGAAATGTCTCATGCAGTAATTGAATTGTTTCACGGGCTGTATGACATGTGGCACCGTCTTGTTGAAACCACATATTGGACACATCAATATCATCCAATTTTGGCAGAAAGAACTGTGTAATCATGTCGCGATATCGAGCACCAGTAACAGTCACTGCTTGACCAGCATCATTTTCAAAAAAATATGGCCCAATTATGCCTCCAGCCCAAAATCCACACCATACAGTCACGCGTTGTGGATGCATTTGTTTTTCGACAATCACATGTGGGTTCTCCGAACCCCAAATGCGGCAATTTTGGCGATTGACAAAGCCATCAAGATGAAAATGTGCTTCATCGCTTAGGATGATTTTGCTCGAAAAATCAGGGTCCATTTGTTGATGTTCAATAATCCATTCAACGAACTCTCTTCTCTGTCCATGGTCATTAGGCTTCAATTGTTGTGTTAATTGAATTTTGTAAGCATGAAGACACAGATCTTTGGTGAGTATACGCTGTAGAGAGGTTCTTGAAATTTGCAATTCTTGTCCACGACGTCGAATTGAGGTTCCTGGATTGTCAGCAACACTCTCACGCACTGCTTCGACATTCACATTTGAACGGCTTGTTTTTGGACGACCAGTGTGTTTGGCGTCTCCAACGGATCCAGTCTCCATGAATTTTTCAATTAATCTCTTCACAGTTGACGAAGTTAAAACACTATTCCGACCATATTTTGTATGAAATTTTCGAACTGCAGCCGCCAAGCTTTCACTATTTTTGAAATATTCTTTAATAATGAAGACACGTTGTTGTATCGTGTAACGCTCCATTTTTAATAACCCTATACTGTTAGCTGTCAAATTGCTTTTTTTCAGGGTTGCCAACACTTCACTGCACAAATGGCGGCAAATTCAAATCTTGCGTTAATTTTGGGACACCCTTTAGCTGGATTTCAACGCAAGTTTAATGCAGTGAGTGCATTTTTATTAAATCAAGATCATTTTAGCACGTGCAAAAATGTATTTGAAAACATTTTAAGAAATAGTGCGGCGTACTTTATAAGATGAAAACTGTTAGATGAATGGCTTTGGTATTGAAAATGCTTTTCAACATATTTTTTTTTTTTAAAGAAGCGCTGTGTTGCAATAATGTTCGAAAGCTAGTGTCGATCTTATCAAGATCGAACAATGTTTGCCTTATCTTGGTCTTGTGGTTTTTTACGTAAATATTTGTATATACAAAACATAAATATGTACAAAAGTAACCTTTATTACTTATTGTTGTAAAATAATTAAAACAATTACAGTTTTGTTCAATGCTTTCGAATTTCAAAAGAGGACTTCAAAATGATACTGGGAGCAATAAACTTTCCAGAAAGTTGTCGTTCTACATATGTATATACCTACAATATTAATGGAGTTTTCCATAGTAAAATAATTAAATTTATTCTCGATCTACATATGTAGATCTGTCAAAACATAAATTTCCCCTGTTTTTGCATTCCATGGGTCAAAAAAAATTGATTTATTTTTAATTTAAGATCAAATCTGCAGATCTAAATTTTTAGCAGAATTACACTCTTTTGCTCCAATACCAATATAATTTTTTAAATCTGTTTAGCTGGGAATTTGACAATTCTACCACACTCGTTGACACGTACACTAAGTTACACTAATGCAATGACAACAAAAAAAACAATTCCAATCGTGTTCCATGCGGCACGACAAAAATCAATTTTTAAATTAAATCTAAATTTACTCATGGAAAACACTATAAGATTTGCTGTAACAATTGAGACTTTGGGTGGCTGAGCGTACTACTGTTTGACAGAAAACGATTTTGGACTTGATCTTGCACAAAACACATTATCCAAAATAGTTTCGGAATCAACAATGTCTTGGAAGCCAAGTTCCGTCTCAGGTGAATAAAATGGAGTCTTTTCCTTCTTATCAGAATTGGGACAGAAATGAGTTTATACTCATTGGCAAAGGAAGGATGCTCATTGATACATTTTATACACATTTGCAGCTGATTGTGTGTAGTTACTGACCAATGTATTTACAAAATTATAATTAGATTTATTAGTTTACAATAATATAATTTTAGAATTATAGTTACATCGTCGGCGGCAACAAATTAAAACATTAAAAGCAACCATAAATTTCACAAAATAGTTGGTATATACGGTAACCAAATTTTCATAATTTCTCATTGACAAAAATCAAGGCTTAAAACATTTTATCTTTCATTTTGACATTTAAGTTATAGTATAATGGTATCTGAAATATATTGAACGATCTTATACTGAAAACGATTGACGAGACAATTTTATATGAAGCAAATTATTGACGATATCGTTAATGATAATAATCGTTTTAAAAATATCGAAATGACTCCCCAGGTTTTAAAAAGATACCTCTTTAAAAACTTTTAAAGACAACAAAAAAACGGCGGTTTTAAAACTATGGTAAAACACAACATTATTCTCAAAAATAAATTGTTTGATAATTTTGCAAATTACAAATCTATGTCTTCTATAGGCACATTTTAAATCATTTTAGTATATTTCTTGTTTCTAGGTCTCCGGAAATTATCATAAGTTATGAGTCTACGTTTCTTTGTATGACGTCTTAAGAAACATTGAATTTAATGCTTTGATATAGTTTTTAAACATAGGTTTTGGATTTAATTTGTAGTGTAAATTTCGAGTGTGAACTTTAATTTTAACTATGTATGTGCTTAAGTTTTTACAATATTCACAACATTATTTTTATTCTTTTTTTTGTTAAATATATTTTAATAACTTGATGCTATAGCTTTCTTTAGACGACGAATTGTTTACAAAAATAAAAATTACTTTCAAACCGTTTAGCTTCTAATTTTTAAAAATCGTTTTGGCATAACTGTTTCGATATTTCGTTCAGATTTATGTAAGAAATGTAAAACCTTACAACCTATGAAGATTTTTGGAAATTTTTATGAAAAACTATAAATATTTATAGTGAATATTGAAAATATAGATAAAATTATAGATTTGGAAAATCATCATAATAGATAGCGTCAAAGAGCTTTATAACCGGTATGTGTTTTTAAAAATATGTTTTTCAAAAAGAAATAAGTCGCATATAATGTAATTTTATGACCAAGAATTTAAATTTATTATAAAGTAGCTGTTATAGCTGGCTCAAATAAACTACAACCGAAAGGCCCAATTTTTTACCAATTTTTGCAGCAATTGGGGCCATATAGCAGAGATAACGCGCCGAATATTCTCTTCCAAGGACTTTAACTTCTCGGGTTTAGCGGCGCGCGACCTCATACGCGAAGAAAATGAAATACAGGGATTGGAGATGACCTCAATAATTGACACACTTGCCATAAAAGTTAGACACCATCTTTATTTCACGATGATAGATGGAAAAGTTGCTCAAGCTGTCACAAATACTAGTTCTGCGAGCAACTGCATTATTTGTGGATCTAAGCCTTCGGAGATGAATAATATATCTAAGATCAGTACCAAGATGTTGAATGAAGATGCTCTTAAACTAGGAATATCATCACTACATGCAAGAATTAGATTTATGGAATACGTGTTGCACCTCGGCTACAACTTAAGCTTTAAATCATGGAAAACATGTGAGGACACTCGTGTTATTAAGGAAATGGAAAAAAACGAATCCAAGCTGAATTCATCGAAAAGGTTGGTATCAAGTTTGACGTTGTAAAGCAAGGAACTGGAACAACAAATGACGACAATACATCAATAAGATTTTTTGAAAATCCGCTTCTGACTGAGGAGATCACCAAAATAGATTCAAAGTTGATAACGAGACTTTCGGTCATATTGGAAGTAATTTGCTGCAATTTTTCAATTGATACAGAAAAATGTAAGCTTTATTCTGAAGAGACAGCTTAATTGGTGATTTCGTTATACCCTTGGTATCATATGCCTGCAACAGTTCATAAAATCTTATTACATGGAGCCAGTGGGTTCACTTTCAGAGGAGGCTGGCCCAGGAAAGCAGAAATAAGGACTACAAATATTACAGAACCCACCACTCCAGGAAATGTTCTCGGCTATCTACAAATGAGGATGTTTTCCACATGATCATGATATCATCTGATCCCTTTATAACCCAATTGAGACCGGAACCAAAAAAAATCTTCCATTGAGTGAAGAATTAAAGCAAAAAGTGTTACAAAACATAAATTGTTATTTTTTTTATATGAACAATAAACCCCAAAATTTAGAAAAATCTCAATAACTCATCTTCTAATTGTTATTTTTAATCCAAATTTTGAGGAAATGCGTGTTTCCCTAACCCACAAATGTGTGCCAAATTTCATTTCTCTCCGATTTATATTACAGGTTTTATCGATTTATTTCTGCGCTCCCATACAAACCGAACCACTGTGCGGCGTAGACAATTGACTTCACATTACAGCACAAAATATAGTGCAGCGGTATTAAATCGCTCACCAATACTTTTCTTCTATATATTGATTATTTTGTTGCTTTGCGTGAACCGAACCATTATTTTGGTATCGAA
Organism: Eupeodes latifasciatus; assembly: GCA_920104205.1. Classification (NCBI taxonomy): domain Eukaryota; kingdom Metazoa; phylum Arthropoda; class Insecta; order Diptera; family Syrphidae; genus Eupeodes; species Eupeodes latifasciatus. Next base: position 14,330,989 of record OV049924.1, on the reverse strand, counting down.
TATACACGATTTGCAAAGGTTCTGCAAGAGTAAGTCTATTTATTAAAACGAATTTCCACATTAAAAAAAAAAAACGTCTAAAAAGAAGCACCCGTTATTATGTGTCTTTATTCGAATTCAAAAAAGCTCGAAACATATTAGAAAAGTGCAATTGATTGCCAGGAATAAAACATTGTCGAACAGTTTTATTTTTTGATGTAAATGTCATCCAGAAATTATAAGGTCTTTCTGGAGTAAAATTTAAATTTGGTAAATTTTCTGTAATTCATTAAGATAGATGTCTTTTGGAAAGGCATTTTTTAAGCTGTCAAAAGTCAATATATAATTCTAGCAACCCAAAGACATTGATGAGATTGGCTAGAATCTTGTCAAATTTCGGTTAAAAATATACAATGCCGTCTCGGTCATGAACAGGAAACCTTTTCGATAGTTTTATATCATCTTGGTTTTACGAGAAAAGACTGAGGTGACACTAAGTCTTTCCTTATCTTATAGCCAACTCTAACTGAAAAAATAGAAATTGACAGTGACAGCTTAAAGCAGAAGATTGTATGTTGTCAAATCTTCCGCTTCGCACAGAAATGAAAATACTTATAAATATTACCTCACTCAACAAGTGAATTGTAGCGTTCTGTCATTCAAAAGATTCAAAATTTACATTATTAATTGTTCTTCGAAACCTCAAGAATTTAAGAATAAAATTCAACTGGAAGACAAGGTTTAACACTGGAATTCAAATCACTTTTTAAAAGTCGAAAAAAATAAGGATTTTTGTGGCTTTGTAAATAAGTTAATTGATTTTATTGCACTTAATTTTTCATACAAATATTCAGTTTAAATATTTTCTGTATAAAATATCCGAAAATCATCGTCAGTTTTAAGTTTTTATAAACTTAAAAGAAAGTGCTGAAGCATTAAAGATTACACTATTCAAAAGTAATTTTTGGTTTTAATAACGAATCCGTCGGTAAAAATATCAATTCTTTCAAATACCTAAACATATTAAAAAATTTAAAAATAATGTTGATTTTTTAAATCCAAAGTTCAGTTGAAGCTATCTCAAAAACCGAAGTTTGCATTCAAAATCAGTCGAACTATGTCTCACATGTTTTCTCCTAAATGAATAGAACATATTCTTTTGGTCAGTCATACGGACAGCAAAATTTTCGAAAAATGTATTAGCAAAATGTATGTATTCCAGTTGATGTAGGAAGACATTTAATTTAATTTGACTCTTCAAAGGACAATTTAATTAAAATTTATTTGCATTCTTTTAAAAAAAATTGTGATGTTAAATCTAAATATATCTTATGCATCCGAAGGGAAACACGTCCTTCAAGAACTTTCCTTCGATATTTTCAATATTTTTGTTATAATTCATTCAAACAATATTTCACCTAAAAAGAAGAAACTATTTTAATATACAAACAAATGTGTCTTTTTTTTAATTTTTGATTTTATTTTAACAGTTTTTTCTTAAACATATACATAAACAATTTTTCTCCAAAACATCTGCTTAAAAACTACGAAGTTAAATATTTACAATCATTCTGTACAAAAGCAATACTTTTTATTTTCTACGAATTCATTTGGCATGAGTTTTCAAGGCAGCTGACTGAAGACGAAGACGATGGTGACTGTTGGCCATGACAACAGCAACTCTTCTTCTCTCCCTCCGAAGTTGTCGGGGAGTTGCTGCCATTGAAATTAAATGTCGGACTCTCCGAACCTCCCTTCTTCTGCTTGACTCTGCGGTTTTGAAACCAGATTTTCACCTGCTTCTCGGACAACTTTAGACGATTGGCAATTTCAATACGTCTCAAGCGGGACAAATAGGCATTGCAGGAGAATTCGCGCTCAAGTTCGAGCAGCTGAGTGCTGGTGAAGGCTGTTCGTATTCTTTTGCTGGAATCGGCGTAGTCTGAGATGTTTGGTGAAATCACTGTTGGAGTTGTTGTCTTGGAGGGTGTTACCGACGGAGAAGTCTTTGATTTCTTCGGGACGAAAACCTCATCAAACGATTGGAAATCCTGGCTGGTAGATGAGGTGGGTGAGGTGCAGAAATCTGTGTATCCTGAACTGCTGCTTCGTCGTTTGGGCGAAACATATTCCTCATAGGAGGCACGTTCCCGCTTGGCGGCAATTAGAGATGCAGCTGCGTAGGGATGGAACATATGAGGATTCTGATGCTGGGCATGTAAGGCTTGATGATGAATGGCTTGCTGTTGTTGTTGTTGTTGCTGCTGCTGCTGAATGCTCAACGAAAATAAATAACTCCCAACGTAACAGGCAGGATACGGGAGCATCGGTAATGGCGGAACTTGATGAGGGCTTAGGGTCTCTTTTTTCAAAGGAATATCACTGAGCAGGGACTCCATAAGGAATGATCGAGACATTTTTCAAAAAATTAAAAATTCACAAAAATCACTGAGAAATGAAAGTAAACCACGTTCGATCGCAAACGATTTCAAACTGATGCTGTTGCAGTCCATGATCGGAGTTTATATACCACCAGGACCTCAACCCCTAAGGGATATATTATGTAGGTACACTTTTGGTCATGTTTTTGTATTGTTCATTCATCCAGGCACCACGAGGGTTGTGTTCATTGAGAAAAAATTAGAAGACACAAAAAATAAAACCAAGAGAAGTAACAAATTACAACCCCTGGTTAATGAATGGTAATTGTTAACTCTCTTCCTCTTTGTATATTTGCTATTCAATTACTTAAAGATGCTCCGCCCTTTTTGATTATTTCGGTAATGTATATACCTGTGATTTTTCCTATGCCTATTCCCTATCATCCCTTATTTATTTTTATAGAATGCATTTTTGTATTGTCATATTGTATATGAGATTTAACAATGGCCGAAGAAAATTGTTACGATTTTTCTTAAGGTTCGTGCCGTAGGTCTTGTCTTTTGTTTGAAAGATGTTCCTATGTAGTTTTTTCCGAAAAATAAAATTGTATGAAAAATAATATGGTGACACTAATCTGACACTAAAAAGTTCTATAATTTTTAATTTCAAATGGAATTTAGGAAGGAAAAAAGAAACACATACAAATTATGTCAAATTTGTCATCATCGTATTTGAGGTTCTTATTACCTCAGATTTTAATCTGATCCTATTTTAGCGTGTAATTATTAAATTTTATTTTGAAGCTCACTAAGAACAAGTTTGAATTTAATTAAAGAATGTTGTGTCTGTAGATAAAACGATATGTAAGGTAGTGAAAAGAAGTAAATTGAGTACACGGTGCTTTCGCGGAAATATTGCATTTAAATATTTCAACATAGCGTTTTACAATTAAATGTTTAGTATTTAATAACCTCCTATTTCGACGGCTGTTAATATAAATTGACAATGCAAATCTTGTGATTTCATACCAACTAAGTTGTTGTAAGAACATGTCCTTGGAAAAGAATAATAATAAATTCAATAATTTACCATTTTCAAACCATTATTACAACGTTACTTTTGACGACATGACAAAAAGTAATACCCAAGAAAAATGTATTCAAATTGATTATGAAACATGACCCGAATATATTTTAACGTCATAAAAAGAAAAATAAGTTTTATACGTATATTGCTCACAGTATAAAATTTTGAAATGTTTTCGTAAAATTTGGAATTTGTTACATGATTTTTGTGATACTCTTTAAATTAAAATTGGAAAAAAAATATTAAATTAGACAAATTTTGTTCGGTTTCAAAAACCCCTAATTCCATTTATGCCTATTTTCTGCTCAATCTGGATTTGGGGGCAAACATATTTGTATTACAGTACTGATGAATATTGTTGAAGATATACATTAAGAATTACATGAAAACCATGCCACTTTTCTTGTCCTTTTGAAATTTTGAAAGGCCTTCGATAAGGTCAATTACATTATTCTTGTTAATAAACTTTGTCAACATTTCAAATTTCCGTCTCCAGCTTCAAAATTAATTATTATATTGCTCGGGGAAAACAGGCTATCTGTTTGAATAATTCACTTTAAGAATTTCTTTCTTTAGTAAATGGTGTTCAAATTAATAAAAGAAGCCATCTTAGTCTAATAGAAAATTGTGACCATGATATAAAGGAAGACCTTAAGCGAATATCTGAATGGTCGTAGAAAAATGGTTTTACAATTAATCCTAGCAAATGTAAGCGATTGATAATTTTGAAAAGAAAGAAAGAAATAATTAAACTTGGAAATAGATAGATATTTATTATTTCAAAAAATCAAAATTACATTTTAGATAATTTGTCATTGCACAGTCTATGTACACTGTACATATGATAAGTTGAATTTATCTTACTACTGAAACATACAATTTTGAATTTATGTTTCTTCGAAAAATATACTTAAAGAAACAAAATAAACCTACATATAAATAATTAAAATATGAGATTTTTTAATCGAATTTGTTCAAACTTCAAGAAATTTGTGTCTGGTGTTTAACAGAACATTAACGTGGAATAATCATGTAAATGAAACTATTGGGAAAACATATTGAGTTTTAAGTAACTTATGGGCTGCTTAAAAAAATATACATATGTATCTTTACCCACGAACATCTTTTAAGCTAAAACAGTAGTTATTTCAGTACTCTTTTATGGCTGTGAAATATATGTAGAATTGTAATATAGAAAGCTTCTAGTAGCAACACAGTACTCTTTCTTATATTTATACCTTTAGAAGATTGCATTATCATATTTGGAAACAAAACTGTTAGCTGTATCTTTTTTTAAATAAACAGAAAGTTTCGTTATTGGAGTCTCTTGTTAATGATAATAAATATAAGACAACTAACATATCTCTATAACAAAATTAGGATTACGGCATCAAATAGATCAGTTAGTTTGAATCTATCACAATTTACATGTCAAACATCGAAAAGGCAGTTTTTCTGCTATCTGCCTTTGGAATGCACTATGTCACACAATCCAAGAGAAATAAATTACCTCAACAATTTCAATTCAGAATTAATTATCTTATTCTCAAAGCAATTGACATAAACTGTTCGTGACGGAGCATATTTCACCTTTTCAACAAAAAGAGGCTGGGATGCGACCCACACTGATAACTTCCCATCCCGTCTGTCGATTTGTCTTACTTAAAAGTTTGTAGGTTTTCGTATTGGGTTAAGAAAGTTGTCAGTTGAATTATTCTTAAAAATTTTAAAATTACCAACAATATTTTTCATATAAAGAAATAGTTTAGTTTGAAAATCTAGTTTTGTTAAATAAATTTTTACCAATTTAAGTAGCATTTCTTAAATTTTTACAAATTGGATGAATGAAATTAATTTGAGAGATATCAAGAACCGATCATCAATTTTTACCAAAATTGCGTACTATTTCTTGTAGATTTTATTTTTTTATGAAAAAACGGACTGTTGGATTTTTATAAAAAAAAAACTACTGAATATCGAAAGCAATATTTTCTATGAAATAAAAAAAGTTTGAAGACAATATATTTAATTTTTGAAAAGCTTTCTGATTCGAAAGTAAATTTTTACCAAGTTTTAGTATTGTTTTTTTTAGGTTTTTATTTTTTGTAAGAAAAAACTGTCAATTCAATTTTTCTCAAAATTTTACCGAATGTTGAAAAAAAATATTTTTTATAAGTTGCAAGCCATAATCTCAAAGTTTTAAAAAGATATTTGAGTCGAAATTCAGTTTTTACCAACTTTGAGTAATGTTTTTTTTTAGGTTTTTATTTTTTATAAAAAAAACTGTCAATTAGATTTTTTTCAAAATTTTATTAGATGTCAAAAACAATATTATTCGTTGCACAAAATTGTTTTGGAGATGAAATCATATTTTAGTCGGAAAAATTTTCGAGGTGACAAATTTTTTTTCAGTTTTTTTGATTTAACCGTTAATTGGATTTTTTTCCAAAAATATACTTGTTTGGTATTACGTTACAATATATAATATAAAATTTAATTCAAGTCTCTAGCGTTATTGGTTCGTGAGATGTTTAGGGTTAACCAAAATGTTCACCTTTTTTTTAAGCTGTTATGGTAAAAAAAACCACCCACGCAATTTTCTTGAGAGCCCTTTCTGCATCTTTCTACCTTATTATCTGTATAACAAAATTTATTTGAAGTCAATATCTCTTCTGGTTCTTGAGCTATGGACGACGAAAAAAACCTCGCGAACGTACGGGCGTACGGACGTACGAACGTACGTACGTACAAACGCACGCACAGATCTCTTTCTAAAAATCTTTTATTTCGACTCTAGGGAACTTGAAACGTCGAGAAATTTCAAAATTTTCAATTCGTCAAATCGGACCCACTACAATAACTTCATATGGGAATTTAATAAACTCGAAGAAGGCTACCAAATTGATGTTATTTATACTGTTTTTGCGAAGGCTTTTGAAAGGAAGCCATCGTGGTTCCCTTCTTTTTTAATATTTATCAACGACTTGGTTGATATCTTCTTAAATTCTAGTAGACTTTTATTTGCAGATGATTTAAAGTATTTCTGATGCATAAATTCTTTAAATGATTGTATTCATTTGCAAAATGATCTCCAAAAGTTAACAAAATGGTGTACAACTAACTAATTATTCTTGAACGTTAATAAATGTCATTTTTTTCTTTTGTCGTAATTTTTCGAAACTTCCTTTTGATTACAAAGTTAAAAACTTTGTTCTTGAAAGAGTTTTGGAGAAAAAGGACCTGGTGTACTGTTTGATTCATAACTAAACTTTAGCAAGCATATAGAATATATTGTAGCTAAATCCAATTCAATGCTAGGTTTTATTAAACTTTAATTCAAGAGACTTCAAGGACCCTTTTGCCCTTAAAGTTGTATGTTGTTAGATCAAACATAGAATACTGTTGTGTGATTTGGAATCCTTACTACAATATTTATTCAAATAGAATTGAAATGATCCAAAAAAAATGTAAAAGGTTTATAATTCAGAAATTAGGTTGGAACATCGAAATCCTGTCGAACTCCTTCTTGGAACTCAGTCACTTGAAAATAGAAGGAAAATGTTTTCAGTAATGTTAATAAGTGATATTTTGTCGCATCATATCAAATCCCCTTTTTATCTTTCTTTTTTTCGTTGATAGATTTGTATGCTCCCTGGCGTCAAATAAGAGAACGTTGCTTATTCCGAGAAAAGGAACATAGGTAAACTATGCTGTGTCAGAGAAACTAATCTCATTTCAAATCATATTGATTTTAATGTTCATATAAACAGATACACTTTTAAAAATAATATACTTTTGTTCTTTTCGAATTAATTAATCAAACCATGTTTATATAACTATTATATTAAACACTTAATGTTACATATTGTTACGCCTATTTGTTTTTTGTTTATAAATAATTATTTATTTCTCGACCTTCTGTAGTCTAATTGAAGATGTTAAGATCTCTAATTGATGTGAATAAATAAATAAATAAAATAAATAATTTCAAATCTTCTACTTATTAGTTCTTCATTCTTTTGAGTTTTGTTTTTAAATATTTTTGAAGCATTATTTTTAATTTCGTATTGAAATATTTTCAAACTACATTGTATATTTTACAAATAGTCCTTTTTCCACTATTTGATATCTTCAATTTTTTTAAACTTCGTAGTACCCGTAGCGTGATGGTTAGTGCGTTGGACTGTCATGCAAGGGGTCTTGGGTTCAATCCCTCTCTTGTCACCTAACTTTTTTCACGGGTACTGCCTCTTGCGAGGAATTGACAAATCCTCCAAGAGTAATTCTTGTCATGAAAAGTGCTTTCTCAAATTAGCCGTTCGGATTCGGCATATAAACTGTAGGTCCCTTCCATCTCTGACAACATTAACTTTAAATTCCGAAACCAAGTTGTTTTAAAAATTACATGCCAATTTTTGGAATTTAGATTTCATGGGACCATTACAAATCGACGACAATATTTCTTCCAAAATGTTATCTAAAAATGTGATCGTTATAATCTGATTAAAATATTAAGAACTGCAGCAGACTTTTTATTGTACAAAAGGTACATTCAAATGAAAACGTTAACTTTATCTATTGCTTAATACCCGTTTTGGTTTGAATTTTTGTGCCCTTTTATTAATTTTGTGTTCCTTTTTCTTATAGTTTTAAAAAGTTTGTGTTGGATTTTTTTTTTAATTATTTTTTTTTAAAGTTAGAAATTTTGCCAGAAACTATACATCAGATTATTTTCGTAAGGTAAATTCAAACTGATTTTATGGTTACTACTTTTTATTCTTAAAACTTAATTTTTGTCTTTACATTTTTTTTTTAGTAGTAGGTAGTTTTCTCAAGTAGTTTTTTTCTGTCTGGGAAAAGATTTAAATAAATTCGTGATAGATTAATATAAGATAAATAGATAGATAATTATTTTCGATTTTGTTATTCATTTGTATGCTAATTTTTATTCGTAATACAACAGTAAAATTATTTTACTTCTTACGATTTTTGGCTGAACAATTCACTTTTGCTTTGGGTCGAAAATTTGAGCTTGATTTAAAAAGACTGCGATTGTTCGAAAGCATAAAAAGAGGTTATGAATGTTTATTTTTATATTTATTTGTTTAAAGTGTATGGCTTGTTGCAAAGCTTGAACAAAATTACAGCTTTGTTCCTAAATTCAATAGAGTTAAAAACAAAACTAGTAAATTCCTCTGTTCTTTTTCTTTTAAATATTTAATTAAAATCAATAGGACCTTTCATCAGTCTCAAGAGATGGTATTTCAATGGAATCGAGTTTGTTTTGTCCACAATTTCCATTCCATACCGAGTGAAAGTAAACCTAGTTGTTAGTTGAGCTATTTCAAAAACCATTGAAGAAACTTCAAAAACATATTTCAATTTTTTAATATATTTTGGAAATTTAAATTAGCTTACTTAAAATCATTGCATCATTGCTACTATTTAGTTGAAAATAATATTCAAATTTGCCGACGGCCTAGATAATCGATTCTTTATTTAAGGCTTACACAGAAATGACTGTATAGATACACAAATCCACAGATTAAGCGACATGACCACAAATATTTAGCATTGGAGTTTTTATTTTAATTAAAGTTTGACTTTATTTCTCACACGAAATAAATTCTTGCCGGATTGAACAAGAATAAGAATTTTCCAATTACAACGTCACTTTAAGAATTGGTTTGACTTAAATAAATATTTGTATTTTAATTTTAAAGTTTACATTTGTTTTTCTTTTAATAAAAACGTTATGTGTTATGTGCTTCTACCCACATAACGTTAATATTAAATAGTGAACGAAAAATTTAAAACCGAAAAATCAAAATCAAGTTCGAACTCCAGCTCTTTTGTTTGAAAATCGACAAATGTTATAGATGCAACTAACCTCCCTTTCGAAACAATATAACAACAAAACACAAATGTTAACCCTTCATAACTGTCGTTTCTATGGTTCTCAGTCTAATTGAAGAGTTAATAATCTAATTGTCAACATAATACTGCCTTGAGGATATATAAAAACCAAGAACTCTGCTACTTCATTAAAATCATGTTTTCTCCAAATCAACTAGAAAAGGGAAAACGAAATAAAATATACTAAATATTTTATATATTATCAAACTGCATATGTATATATCGTACGTAGCCCAACCCTCTTTTCACCCATTTTTAAGATCAACTCAATAAGGAATAGAGAACTTCAACCCCATATCATCATCAGCTACAATCTGTTCCTCCATAAAATCAAAATGAATAAATAAAATTCGTTATATGTGACAAAAGGACCTTAATGTTGGAAGAAAAAAATCCCTTCTGTAACAAATTGATTTATTTATCTACACTACCTATCTGAACTGCCGTGCATGCCGTGCCGTCATCGTGCGTTGTGACGTTGTTATGGGAGAATACGCGCGCTTATAGTCGTATATATGGCACCAATGGTACTCTTATTATTCAATAAAGAAGTACTTTATCAATCATCATGAAATCATTCGATTGAAAGAAATTAAAAATATAATTTCAAGAGGGGTTTTTTATCTTCATACATACTCGTATGTAGCTGCTGCACAAGCCAATGAATGTTAGAGATATTCATTTTCAAAATAAGAATAACTATGGCGGCCGCCATCACTCTCTTGATAAAATAAAATAAACCCTCGAAGAAGAAAAACACACAACGCGTATGCGAATGTAGAAGAAGTCCTTTTGTATTCAGTACGAGTACATTGTTGCTTGTGTGTTTCTTGTTTTCCTTGTGGCAGATGAATCATAATAATAATTACAATTATTATCCTTTTGGATTGAATGAAAAGGATACAACTGCTTAGCCATGCGCGGAGTTTTTATTTTGTGTTCCTTCCATATTTATTTCCATTGTAAACCTCTTCATTTTTGTTTGATTTCATTTTATTAGCTTTTTGGTTTGGACATATATTTTTTTTTAAGGACACGACAATGATTCGATGTGACAGGAGCATAAAGGGCTGTTAGGGAATATAGTAACTATAGAAGAGTTCACTATTTGCATATGTTTTTGTGTTGTTGTTTTCAGAGGTAAATTGATATAAAAATATACACACAAGTGGAAAATAATAGAAGGATAACAAGGATCAGTTGTGTGTGTTTTTGTTTATTTTGTGGGCAATTCATTAGTTGTTTTAATTTTGTGTCTATAGATTCTTTTAGGTATAAAGGACGAATTCGAACGAATGTTGTTTTGTGAGATTTGAATTGATTAAGAGATGAAACAGTTTCGTTGTCATAGTAATCCTTTGACAGGATATGTTCATCTATGAAGACAGAATTTAATTGTATTATTTTTTTCCCTATTATTAAATGTGGTTTTGGGTATTTGAAAATGAGGGCTGGTGGCTATGAAGATTCCTTGGTTCTCAATTTAATTTAATAATTTAAATCAAGATTTAACTTATTGTGCAATTTGTATATGCGTATGGTCCAGTTTTAAAGGCTTTTTCGTAAAGGACATTCGAGTCAGCATTGTGTGCATTATCTTTCATTTTGTTAAATTTCCATTTTATCATTTAAGTACCTATCATGTTTTTCTTCCAAACAATATTTTTTTTGATGAAACAGTATTTGCCTAAGACTCCAACCAAGTGGGACACCAACAAATTTGTATTTTTCTAACAATTTTTTTATCAGAATTGATTAAGAGATGAAACCGTTTTCGTAGATGATGGTAATCCTTAGACAGGATATGTTTTATGTTTATCTTATGAAGATGTAGTTTAATTGGATTATTTTTTCCCCTTTTATTGAATGCGGTTTTAGGTATTTACAAAATGAGGGCTGATAAGTACGAGAATGAGAAATATATGGTTCTGAATTTAACTTAATATTGATGGGAATCTACATTTTACTCACTGAGCAGTGTGTATATGCTTATGGTTCAGTTTAAAAGGATTTCCCTAGGACACGTGAAGAACGTATACAACTCTTAGGCTTGTGTCATCATTTGTCTTCTTTCTTTCTTTTTATTTTCTTTTCATTATTAAATAACATTTTAAGTGTTCCCCTTTTTAATAAAACAATATTGGCCTTAGATGTCTACCCTGTAGAACTCCACCCAAAACCCTCCAATTCGGTTTGTTCAAATATTTATTATATATAACATCTGACAAATGATAAATTAAATGTTTGTTGTGGTTTAAAAGGCAATTTACACGCGCAGCCTCTGTTCAAACAATCCCTAAAGACCGTTCGCTGCCTCACGTCGTCGAATAACAAATATAAACAGCTATAAATCGTGATTGGACCCTCCGCAGTAAGCGACCGCAAAATGACCGATACAAAGATCCTTGATTAATGGTCAATGCCATTAGTAAAAAACCAACTTTAAAAAAATACCAGGACTACCTGAGTCCTTAAAAAAAAAAACACCAAAAAATTGTCTGCATTTCTACAAGTGTTGCCCACACGAACATTCTATAATTCTAAAAAAGGATCAGAGAGAAAATGTTCGTTTGTGTCGGTAAAAATCTCTTATCCTCGTATTGACCTAATAAACGAAGGATCAATATATCAATAATATTTCATTCATCAATGGATCCTTTCTCTGTATCTATTTAGTTTTTTAAACGAACGAATAAGGAACCTTAAATGCTTGACTTGGTTCATCTTTTTCTTTTTGTTAAAGCTGCGTGCGCCGCCGCCGCACTATTTCATTCATATACTCAGAGAGATTCTTCTTCTTTTTGTTCGATCATTTCAATGGAATTATAGTGTGTAAATACTCGATGTACAGTGAATTTCTTCTTTTGATCCTTATTTGCCAGTATTTTGGGATTTTTTCGTCCTTTTTTGTCTGTGTTTTCTTTTTTCTCCTTCTTCATCGATCAGTGTTTTGTCGCCCATTTGTCTAGGATTGAGTGTCAATTGCATTATATGATTTTGCATTGTAGGTGTCCTTAAATAACGCATTCGATCTCCAAGGTGTCAATTCGATAATAAAACACACTTAAAGGACGATAAAATTGGAATGACAAATGGCAACGTACTCGTATTATATGATGGTTGGATTGATGATATTTTCCTTCGCTATACACATTCTCTTGTGTAATGTCAAGGATTTAATTGTTGTTAACGAGTGGATCCTTAAAGATCCTTTTTATGGTTTTTAATTCTTTTTTTCTTATATTTTTTCTTGAAAATTGAATGAAATAAAAAGGACATTGCGAGTTTGGGGTGTTACGTTAATTTTATTTGGGCATTGTGCAATTTAATTTTCTTATTCTTTTTTTTTGTGTGTAAGGATCTTCTTCATCAGGAAAGGTTCGAAATGCTTCTGGGTAATTGATTTTGTTTGGTGATATAAGAGTAGGTGTGCTTAGGTAAGGATGTTCAAGCGATTGGCCTTATTAAGGTACATATAGTTCTATCTATTTTCTATTTTTATGAAATTGTTGCAATATTTGCGGATTTTCTAAGGAAATTTCGCTATAAGATCCGGCAGATGGACATAAGATATTTGTTTGGTCAATGAAATGGCTAGTTGCCAAATTTGGCTGAAGGTGAGCAGTGTGCCGTGCTGGTGGTCAATACAGGGGTTCTTTAAGAGGTTTAGCTTTGTTTGATGCAATTTTTCAGTTGATTTCATTTTGGTTTTCTTTTTATCCGGAATAGAATTGATTTGGTTCTTAGAAAAGTAGAACACGTGAACAGACACACAATGTATTTAAGAATAAATAGAACTGAGTATTCTTTAAGTTGAAAAATGTTGAAGATCTTGAAACAAATTATGTGCAGGTAATTTTTTTTTTTGGAAAAATTGTAGATACCAAGTCGGAATACTGTTGTAATTTTTTATTTTTAAATGATCACTTAAGCGAAATTCCATTCATATTTTTAAATGATTGGTTGAACTAATACTCTCGAAGTCATACATTTGTTTTTTTTTTTTAAACCTGATATTAAGAATAAAAGCAATATTTTCGTCCTTTTTACAACACCTTATACGATGACACTTTCATTCCCAAGAGTCGAGCATTAAACTCTATTAGTAAAATTTTTGCTAGAATTCTTAACAAAAGATGAATTAGTTTGATAGAATCGAAAAATAGTTTAAGTATTTTAAGCTGGTTGCGAGAGGGTTTTTCAACGGTTGGAAATATTTTCGGTTGATCGAGTATAGTTAACAATTTTATCCAAATGAAAAAGAAGATATATGCTCGACAAGCTCTCATCTATAAAATATGGCCTCACTTGGAATATCTAGAATGTTTTTTTAAATACTTACGAATAGTTTTTGTGTCAAAATTATGCGAAAGTTCGGGAACATTAAAATTGGTTTGAAATGACTGCAGGTGTTCCCCAAGGATCTACTCTCAGCCCAATCTTGATTTTTGTTTATATTGATGACATTTTCCCAGTGGAATGTTTTTCTGATAGTCGTATAAAGGTACTACCTCACATGGATGACTTAGTTATAATGGCGGAAAAACCATCTTCTCTTCAACTTCAAATTAATAGGCGCCAAACGTACTGCAATATCTAAGACATTATAATCGCTGTGGTTCCTTAAAAACCAGCCTATTGAAATAGTACAAGAATTTCAATATCCGAAAGTTTTGTTGATATTTTATCCAATACCGAAAAAAAAAGATCCTCTGAACTGCACCAACTATAGAGGAATCAGTCTTCATAACATTACATACAACATTTTCTCTGCCGTAATATGTAAACGACTAAAGCCTATCGTCAAAAACGTAATAGGTTCTTATCAGTGTGGATTTTGATCAGGAAAGTCCACAGTCGATCAAATATTCACATTACGGCAGATCCTGGAAAAACGCCAAGAGTATTAAATCGACACCCATCATCTTTTCATCGATTTAAAAGCCGCACATGACAGCAGTAGTACCTGTAGCGTAATGGTTAGTTCGTAGGACTGTCATTGATAAACCCTCCAAGAGTAATTCTTGTCATGAAAAATGCTTTCTAAAATTAGCCGTTTGGATTCGGTATAAAAACTGTAGGTTTCCTCCATCCCTGACAACATTACTCGCACACAGGAGTAGTTGAGAGTTGTAAGTCACTAAGCCCTCGTTCTCAACGGACTGTATAGAGCCATGTCAAGTTTTGGCATCCACTTGTCCGTTTGTGCAGAATTACCATACAAAATTCGTGCTGCTCCATTAAGGTTAGCAGCAATTTTGCCGAATTTTTTGATGTTAAAAAAAGCTTTAGACAAGTTGATGCCCTGTCATGAGATTTTGCTAACATGTTCCTTGAAAGAATAGTGCACAGCTCCCACGTTAACACTAGAGGCACTCTCTTTCAAAAGTCTGTCCAATTACTGGCATGTGCTGATGACATTGACATAATCGGAAGAACTCAACGTGATGAGGCTTTTGTGAGTTTTGAGGCAGAGACAAAGTACGTGCTGTCATCAAGAAAGGGCCTACAAAACCGACATCTCGGTCAAAACGTCACCATCGAAAGACGTAACTTTGCAGTAGTTAAGGACTTTGTCTATCTAGACTCTACTATGAACAACCGGTGTTTATTTGGGCTAAAAAAGCAATTGAGTAATAAGGCCCCTTTCTTGAACAACTCAAGTATCGCCATAGTAGACCCCATACATCCCCGTCCT
The DNA here is from genome assembly GCA_920104205.1 of Eupeodes latifasciatus. NCBI lineage: Eukaryota > Metazoa > Arthropoda > Insecta > Diptera > Syrphidae > Eupeodes > Eupeodes latifasciatus. Next base: position 14,315,928 of record OV049924.1, on the reverse strand, counting down.
GCTATACGTTGCAAAAGCTTAGACTATCACAAAAGTGGATGAAAGTATCTTGGTTTGTTTCTAGAGAAAAGTTCTTCGTGACCCGGAAAGTCTTCGAATCCACTCCCACAGGACAGAGCAGTAGAGTAAGACCGCGGACCGGGTGGCACGCACAAGTGGAAAGTGACCTCAACCATCTATTTGAGTGCACAACTGAGGACATCTAGCTAAGTATGTTAGGTGAGCCCCTAGTTTACATAAGACCGTAGCGCTACCTTTAATAAGTAAGTTCTAATATCTGCTAACGGTAGCTTCAATAAGCATGTTCCGTCATAAGAGTAAAGAAGGTAAAGTAGCTCTCAATATAATGTGGCCAACTTTCTTCTCAAACAAATACATTTACACTTAGGATCGATATACCTTCTAAGCAACCGTTAACACTTGTTTGTCTTACGGTGTTCAAATGATTGTTTAAACTTACTCCGAAGAATTAGACTTAATAGACGCCCTTTTGTCCAGAAGATTATTTTGGTAACATACGCAATTCACATTGAGGCATAAATTGAGCCAGTTTGTGTTAAAAATTTAAAATTGCATTGATAATTTCTTATAGGAGTGATGGAAAAACCTAGTTTAAATATTCACAAGTCTGTTATAAAGATTCTTTGCTCACCGAATTGCAGGAATGGACTTCAATTGCCCGTTGGCCTAATGTGTCTCTAGATCTTATAGAATTTAGCACAGATAATTGACAAGGAAATCCTTTCTAATGTTAAATCCAAAGTTAAAGCAAATATAATACCTTCAACATCTAAATAACGGAATATTAAAGTTAACAAGATACACTTACAGAAATCTAAGTAGATGCTTGAATATTAATGCCAAACATTATTTCTATAATGGATAATAATAATAATTTTCAGAATAAGAGTTGAAATATTCAGAAAGGCAAAAAGAAAATTTTCACCACGATTTTATAATTTTTGCTTTGTTTTTAATCCAATATTTTCTTTTTCAAGTGTTGCAACATAAAGTACAGTTAAAACAAAAATAAAATAATAATCATATGTCGCAACCAGTTATAATAAAACTCTCCAAGACATTATAAAAATGTCCTTTCCAATACTCGAACCATTATTTAGTTGATTGAGAAGGGATATTTATGTTCTAATTACCATGTGCATCAACCAAAATTATTGAATCACAAGAAAGCTTTAAAGATAATATTCAAAACAACAACCAAAGTTCAACTTTTCAACCAAAAATAGTGGAGTATGGTTAAAAAGCTCATTTCGTGGTGAATAAATAAAACAGCTTTCAGGAAAAAGTTACAGGATTTGAAAAAAATTATTAATATTTAAAGAGAGTGGTGCGAAATTTAAACGATTTTGTAAAGCATTAAATCCATTTTTAGCAATTCACTAAGCTTTAAGGATAGTTTACCTAACTTTAAACGATTCTAAAAATAATTGAATTATTTTACTTTTAATATTTTTCTTTTATTATGAAATGTCAAATCAGGCAGACGGCAGAATTGCCAAGTCCTTATTCTGAAGTAAGAATTATTGTTAAACTTTAATAAAAAAAATAAAGAATTTATCTATCTATCTAAAGGATTCTAACATCCTACTACGAGTATCTCTTAATCACAGAATGGCTTCTTTTACTTTTAGTAAATTGCTAAATCCATATGACATCTGTACAATTATTCTTATAAGAACAGTGGATAAGAACAGTTGTGAATTTGAATACATAGATACATACAAATATAAATGTATTTGCTTTGTTTATTTTCACGAACTGTCACATTTTAGACATGTTTGGATGCTCGTTTTTTTTATAAAAGGCAATTAGCAATTTACTAGTAGGGAAAACGAAAAGACAGGTTTAAAATTTTGGAGTCCCTTAGTAACCTGCTAATTATTTAGCAAATTGCTAACTAAAAAATTTTTAATCTCTTAACAATAGGTTGTTTAATAATAAAAATAATAATAATTGTATGTTTTTACTGTACAAGGGGGTTCTCGAGAGGATTAGTTTCATATTTTCAATACTTTAAGTATCCTATTGGCAAACGTTTTTTTTTTTATCAAAGACAGGCGTTTTGATCTCAAAATCTATTCTCTAAGCACATTTAAAACATCCCAGTTGATTTGGTAAAATAACTGATACTTTATATTCACCTCAATAGTGTCAACATTTAGTGGCAACTTGTCACAAATTTTAGCAAATTGAATTTAATTTTGGTTAAATTTGACATAAGTTTGTATTCTAAAAAGAAAATGGAGACATTTAGCCAGTTAATATTTCTAAAGCTGGACTTTCACGACCGAGCCAAATAGTTTGGCGGGTTAAGTTGACAGGAGTGTAATTGGACTTTATCGAGTTACTCAGAAGTATTTTGAGTTAATAACTGACCGATCATAAATTGTCTTAGTCGAGTCGATTTCTCAAAAGAAATTAGAAGTTTATTTGATTTCTATGTCAATGTTCACATTCGATTATTCTGACGTTTCATTATTTAATATCGTTTCAACTAATTGTTTTAAAAACGTCTTATTTCTAAATGGTTTGTTTTTAGACGCGTGGTTTTCAAGAAAAAATTAAACGCGTATAATTTAATTTTACGGCCAACAGTTTAACCTTATTATTATAGAAAAGAGTTTCCATTATGTTTTTAAATTGATTTCGGACAAGTGGCCACTGCGATTACCTCGAATAAATACCAACGGAGAGGTCCAGTTTTCGGCTACTTTTTGCTACTTTATCAACAATAATGCTGAATATTCTCTTCCAATGCGTCAATGCTTTTGGACTTATTTGCGTAGATAAACGACTTCACATAACCTCACAAGAAATAGTCTGGTGGTGTTAAATCGCAATGTGGAGACCACTGCACATGCTAAAATTGATTGTTTCGTTACGTCGCGTGTAATGAACAATTATGTGGATATAGAAGCAACTATTTGAAAATATTGTTCAGGAGTAATTCTATTCGTTATAAAATAGAAAAATAAACTGATAATAAATCAAGTGACAGCTGTCAAAACCATCAACTCCGAAAGAGGTATTTCCAGATCGGAAACTACATGTCTAAACGACATCCATTTAAAAGAGTTAAACCATCAAGTATTCAAACTCAACAAAAAATACAGTTTTTGAAAAATAATAAAGCTTGAATACAAAATACTAAAGCTAAGTACACACGATTTTTAGATCCGTCAGTGATCTATTAAAAGCGGGTAATGAGTTGACAGTCTCATCACACGATTATGCACATTTTGTATCAAAGTTTTAAAATGTCACTGTCAGTTGGATTGATGATTTGATTTTATATATTTCATGAGTTGACAAATTTTAAGCAACTGTCAGATGTCTTAAGCAATGGAATTTGACAATTTCAAAATTTCATCTGCCAATGACTGATATGACGTTTCTGGCAATATTGTCAAACAAATTGTGATCACACAGTTATAAGACATTTGGGATATTTGTTTTAATGGTAGATCTAACAATAAATTGTCTATACATACTTTCGTTTTTTTTACAGTCAGTAGAGAACTAGGGCCTAGTGAATTACAACTCTTTATCATTCCTGTGTGCGACTTATTTCAGAGATGTAGGACACCTATAATTAAAGAATAAGAATAACTTTTGGAGGATTTGGCAATCCCTCCCAAGACACAGTACCCGTGAAAAAACTGTTATGGGGGTGTTGAAAATCACGGCAACACCGGAGCTGTTGAGAAATATGTAGATAGCGCATATTTATACTTTAATTTATCAATTATTGTGAATTAAAACTGAACTTAAACTGTTGTGAACTAAAATTAAAGTAAAATTTGCCTTTTTGATTTTAATGTAAAAGCGCGTGGACTGAATCCACAAATCAAATTAAAAATTTTAAAAACTTTGTGTTATAAAAATTTAAGTTAAATCTAAAACTCTGAATACTAAACGTAAGAATTCATTATTATTTATACATATATTATTAACAGCAAATGAAAATTATATATACATATATTTTTCTTAGGAAATTTTAACGCTAATAAATTTGCTCAAAATTCGGAAACTTATTCTTTATTTGCTTTGGATTTAACAGAGGGCAGAGACTGAGCCCAAGGCCTATAACATTACAGTCCTATGCAATAACCATCACGTCCTTGGTTAAATAGTTTGGCTTCATTAAGACTTTTTCAAATTCTTTAAAAACAGTTTCAAAGAAGTGCCTACAAATACTTTACGCTATCAAATTGTTTGAATTTATAGTTTTCTAAATAAGAGCGGGAATCAGGCTCCTCTATAAGCGAAATCAAAGAAATCCAGATGCAATGATTTAACACATTTTTCCCCTATAGGCTTTAATCCATGAAATGACTGGCGAAACTAAATTAACATTCTGTTTTCCCAAATTCCAATATTACACTCCAATTAAAATACCTACTCAATTTCACGCAAGGACCCAATTAAGAATGAGCAGCATAAATATCTTTTCCCGAAATAATCGCGAGAAAACTGCTTCGTAATTACTATACTTATCTCTGACACGAGTTTCTGCTATATACGCCTTCATACATATATGAAGATCCATTTATTTCCTGATGATGATGATGATGAAAAAAAAAGTCTTTTATCTCAAAAATGTATTCAAATTCACTTCCACGTGTTTAAAATCTAACCAGAAGATAAGATGAAATAAAAAGATAAAAATCAACATGACAAATACATAAATTCAAATTGGAATTATAAAAATGTACATATTTTATAAAAGCTCCTTATATTTCAAAATTCCACAAAAACCATCACCTGACTTATATTTATCTGATGTTTATTTTACCCAAATCTAATTCGCGTAGGCAAAAACATCAATAAATATAAAATACACCAAAACCGTCCTATTTTTAGCACTGATAAAATGTATAAAACATTTTCAAACAAATCTTCCTGCCTGCACCTTCCAAATGGAACGGATTAATGAGATTCTCAGAAGCAGACTCGAGCTAGAATACAATATTATATCCTAGAGGATTGATCTTTCTTTGGAACGACGAATGAATTTGTCAAAATTCCATAAAATTGTCGTGGTACCGCTTTCCCCGAACCTTACTTTACTATCCTGCCAAACAAACAGTACTTACCTTCAGCTTGACTTTTCGCATAATTTTCGTTTCCTCCCAGCGATCCAGCTCATCCCACTCCTTGCCACGTTTTCGCAGCAAATAATAACGATACATGACAATGGTTACGGCCACCAACAAAGCCAATCCCGTGCCGGTTGCAGCACCCAACACCGCCGAACTAACCATGACCATGGATACTGGCACTCAGGACGACAACGACAACGACAGGACAGGGTCTTATGATGAATTTCTCAAGGAGTAACTTTCTGTGTTAAAAATGTTAAAAACGTGCTTCTGCTGCTCCTACTCGTGCTCCTGTTTTTGGTATAATAGAGCGTGCCTGCTGTGTATCCTTGTGTCGCCAAAGGATATCTGAAAGGATTGTGAAAAATAAATTCTGATGATAAATGAATGGAACAGTAGTTGGCGTTGTAGGTTGAAAATTTTGATAAGAAAAGGACGAAAAGCAAGCAATAAGTCCCTATCGCGACAATTATGTCAAAATGAAAAGATACTGCAATTATCCTTAAACCGTGTCCTGTGCATTATTTGTTGAGTCATCAACAAAAATGCTGCGTTCTTTTCTTTATGATGCCGCCGATGCTTCAGAGACTTTTAAGAAGCTTCAAAGAGCGAGTGGGAACTCGACATCTTCAAATTCTTTTATTTAAGTTTTATTTTATTTTGTTTATTTTTGTTTTTTTTAAGGATATTTACATTTTTATTGAGTGAGAGTTTCACTGGAATTTGAATCCTTATTCCGTTTGAATTCCAAATCTATTTTACGACTGCTTTTTCGAAATGTAAAGAAAGGATAACGAAGAGTTGTCTTTTTCTTTTTTTTTTATATTTAGGACACAAGGATAAGAATCTTAAAGGACTTTTTATTTATTTTTATTTTGGGAATTTTGAATGATTTCGTCAGGACGAGAATTGTTTGCCATTTAAAGCGAGATACTCTGCAAATTCTCCCACACAACACAAAAGACATTTTGGCATCAGTAATAAAAGACATTACGGTTAAGAACAAACTTGTAACAGAAGAAGAAGCAGATATCAAGTGCGAGTGAAAAAGAGTCCTTGAAGTGAATAATGCCTCAAATAAAATAAGAGACGGTAATCCTTTGGGAAACAAAATTTCTTCTTCATCTTCTTCTTTACCCAGAAATATACAAAAATAACGTGTGTTCCTTGTGAGCAAAAGAAAAAGTGTACAATTTATACTGTTCAAGGACACGAAGGACCACCCGAGGGATTGCCACATCATCGTCATTATCATCATCATTTAGTAACACTAAAACGACCAGAAAGGTGGAAGTTTTTCAAGTGCCAGTTGTGTGTTTTGCAAGGATTATGACAACGCTCCTCGATTAGTTGTATATTTCCTTCCCTTTGGCACATCAGAGGAGGGAGAAAAAATCCGCAACCATGAAGACACGTGTGGGAGTAAACTACAAGAAGTATTTATGTAGGGTAGGAAAAACAAGCATGATGTGGAGAAATTCATTATCTCCTTTTAATTTACAATATCTCTGTGAGGGAAACTTAATTAAGGACGACGATCATCACGTCGTCGATGGAACAGAATATTGTCCCTGCAATGCGGGTTACCTATGTATTTGTACAATATAGAGGTATATGTTTATATATCTCAGCAGGGAGCCGGAGCCGGAGCTAGGGCCTGATGAAGGAAAGATAAGTCGAGGGAAATTAAAGAATATTATCCTTTTTTTAGTCTTTTTTTTCAACTGCTTCATGGATGGGATGGTATAAAGTTTTTAATTTAAGGAAGCATAAAATAGCTTAAATATTTAGCTGGCAGAGTCTGTTAAGTGAAATCTTTCCATCTATACAACTGAACTTAATTTTTAATAAATTAACACCAAAATTACCGCCATCAGACAAAGATTATAAACGTTGGAAGGACGAGAAGCTTATTTAATTTAGAGGGTGTTGTTTTTATTTTGTTGGTAAGTGGTTCAAACTCACGAATGAGTAATTTTTCTCACGCAAATAAGGTGTTAAATGGATTTATGTATGTTTACTTGTAAACGATTTTGTTTTTCTTTATCCTTCTTGTCAAATCGGAGTCCTTAATACAGAAAAAAAAAATTGAATAGCGATAAAAAATGAAAAAGATTTAGAAAGCGTGTTGGTTGCTGAGACAGAGTACAATTTATCACCATAATATGGTTCGATGTTCGACTTGATGAGGGGAGATCCTTACTGAAATTTTGGGGGGGTTTGCTTGATTTTCTCGTCAATTTCCAAAACATTTAATTTTAAAATTTGGATTGTTTATTATGTAAATGTCATTTTAAAAAATTTGTAAATGTCATTTGCATGCGAAATTGAATTGTTAGAGGGATGTGGTTTAAAAAAAGGAAGATTGAGGTAAGGCTATATATGTACAACTTTACATAAATTACGTTCATATGTTATCACATCTTAAGACTACATTATATCTACTTTAAGGTACACAAGTGTATGAAAAGAGGTGTAAAATGAAGGTATGTGTGTATGTTTGTAAGACGCAACCGACACCATGATTTGCTTAGATGAATTTTGTTAGGTTTTTATCTCAAACACGCATTTTATAAAGTGTTAAGTGATGGTTACTTGATTAAAATTAAGTATATTTTTTAAAGTTGCATAAATCTTATAAATTTTTGACAAGGTTTATAATTTGTTAGCGCGAAAGACGACGAAAAAAAAGTAGACAAGAAAGTAATTAACAAATATTGTTCTTCTATTTCCTTAGGGCTAATGTTAAAACGCTGTATGTCAAAATTCTGTATAACAATATTTTGTAATTCAAAATCGTTCTGATAAATATATTTACATATTTTTGCTAATACAATTTTGAAGTACAGAATCTTCAAATAAAATATTTTTTTTAAATAGTGATTTTGAAATTGTTGATAAGGATTATTTAAATGAAAGACAATTTTACAAAAGAACAAACAGTATTAATTTAAGAAAAACGATCCTACAGCTTCAAGTATTCATTAGATAATAATAATAATTTTCTAATTGATTGTATGATAATAAAATACATAACTACTTAAGTTTATACATATATAAGCTATAAAGTAACATATTTTGTTAAGTGAATTATCTAGCTTTAACACTTCCTCCATATACACAAAATAAAATTGTATTAAAAGAAATATTAATTATTTTCTTTCGTAACATTTAAAATCGTACTCGTTCAAGTGGTTTTGTCAATATGTTCCAATCTCAAGTCACCTTCCAGGAAACGCTCACGAACGTAAAAACTGGTGAACCTTAATATGCTTCGTTCTTTTGTGAAACTCGGAATATTCTTTCCTAGCTTTACAGCACTTGCCATATATAATATCGGTGTTAGTTTGTTTTGTCCTGAAAGTTCTTCAGTCAAAACTGAATTACATTCTTCCATTCTGAAACGATCCAAATTTAATTTTGTATATTTTTCTTGGCTTTTTTTTTACAATTAGCGAACACTAAAAGGGGTTTGTATACCTTTAATATGGCAAAGACACAGTGTGAGTATTAGGAAAAGAGGGAAGGGTTAGATAGGAGGTGCCGGTGTACATTGATTTTGAATTCCTGAATATTGCAATGATAGGGAAAGATAGAGCGTGGCAAGGCATTCCACATTCGCGTAGTACGGCTAGAAAATGTATCTCTGTACTTCATAGTACGGCCGAAGTATGGTCTCAAGGGTAAACTGATGTGCATTCCTAGAAGCGCGGGTATTACGGTTAAATTGTTTAAGGGGAGGAATGCAACTGGCTATTTTACTAGAGCAAAGTCCGTTAAAATAACGGTAAAAAAGGGTAAGACAAAAAACTTTACGACGATGTTCGAGTGACATAATCGTGTTGATGATGTTAATGTCACCAATCATTTTAAACGCTCTTCTTTGAATACTGTCCAAGAGGCTTAAATAAGTTACTGGAGCACTAGCCCAGAGTTGAGAGTTATATTCAAGTTTCGGACGTATATAGGGTTTGTAGTTTGTAGCCAGATCAGACGGAGAGAAACATTTCTTGCATCTTCTCAAATAACCTAGACATCTTGAGGAATTTTTTGCGACATCGCGTATGTGATCGCTCCTTAAAAGGTGGTTGCTGATGCACATTCCGAGGATGTCAAGATTTTTAGTTTCGTTGATGCAAGTGCCACTCATAGATAGTAGCAAAGAGGGTATATCTCGCTTTAACAATACAAGACAGCATTGGGTTTTCGAAGCATTAAATACCACACGGTTTTTTATTCCCCATGATTTAATGAGCTTATCATATTTTCCCGTTGCAGTTCTACATCGGAAGAGGTGGGTTGTGATTCTAGAAACGAATATGAAAAGCTAAGAGTGCTATCGTCAGCGAATATATTTAATTAGAAGTAGCAGACAGGAGATCGTTTATAAAAATGAAGAATAAGGTCGAAGACAAAACGGAGCCCTGTGGCACACCAGTATTTATTTTATGGGTTTCAGACTTGTAACCGTCCAAAACAACTTGTATTGAACGGTTCGAAAGAAAATTTCTAATCCAACGAAGAAGAGATTCGTCAATACCAAAGAAACGCATTTTCGATAAGAGAGTAAGATGCCAAACTTTATCAAATGCCTTTGAAATATCAAGTGCAATAATCTTACTTTCTCCAAAACGATGTAAAGATTTGTTCCACTATTCGGTGAGATGAACTATGAGATCCACCAGTGGACCTATTGCTACGAAAGCCGTATTGCCGGTCATTAAGAAGCTTCCGTTACTCAAGATATTTCTTAAGCTGATAATTATTCAGCGTTTCCATGACCTTGAAAAGAAGGGACGTTAGTGCTATCGGTCGATAATTTGCGGGGGAAGAAGATTCGCCTTTTTTTGGGATTGGCTGAACAAATGCAGTTTTCCAACTACTCGGAACGAGCTGAGAAGAATAGGATAGATGGAAAAGCTTACGCAGTGGTTTTGCTACCGTGGAAGAATAATAGTGGAGATACCATCCGGACCAGCGGATTTATGAATGTTGAGATCTTTAAGAACTCTCGCCACAGTACGAGTACGAAAATAGATTGGTCCCTAAGAATTATTTACGCGTTCAAGAACTGGGGGAGCCATGACACTATCTTGTAAGGTGGAATTTTTGGCGAACTGCCTTGCAACAAGCTTTATCAATAGAGCTAAGTTAAGGAGTATCATTGAAAACAAGCGTTGTAACCGAGGAAGAAGAATGTTTTTTTACAAATGACAAAAATTCTTACTGCCTTTGGGACATTGCCATATCTCTAAATCACCGGAAGCTCACCTCTTTCTCCTTGATAACCTCTTTGCAGCTCGAATGGAATCATGATTTAGTGTTAAGTTTAATATTTTTAACACTATTCGGGATAAAAGTTTTCATTCCCAGAGGAATCATACTAGTAATCATATCTGCACTGGAGTCTACGTCACTACCGAGGAAGCATAATGACCAGTTAAAGATCCTGAAGAAATTATTGAGACCGTCCCAGTTGGCTTTCTAGTACTGCCAAGCGGTTCTCTTTGGAGCTCTTTCTTTAACTGTATTGGTTTGACACGAGAAATTAGCAGATATGACACTGTGGTCGGTGTGCCTAGAGACGTCAATAGGTACACTGATTGTGTACTTATCAGGATCAGAAGTGAGAAACAAGTCAAGTTTTTTTTTTCTCCTCGGCCGTTAAAGTCTGATATTCGAGTAGGTTCATTGAAAAGCTGACCTTAATTGAACCATCATTTTCAATTTGTATCTTCATGCCGAGAAAATTGTCAAGAGTTCTGAGTGTAATTTTGAATTCTCTTTTGAGTGCAATTTTGAAATTCATCTTCCTTATTTCCAAGAACTAATCCATCGTCAACATAAATCGCTACATAGAAACCATTTTCACTATATTACTGCAATAAAATAGACATGGATAAGCTGTGCTATTTTTTAGTCCAGCTTTCTTCATAAAGGCCAAGAATCGTTTATGACAGCATCGTGGAGCTTGATTAAGACCATACAAACTTTTTTTCAATCGGCATACTCAACCGATTCCATCTTCAAATCCCTCAGGTTCCTCTAAGAATACTTCCTCCTCAAGAGTACCATATAAAAATGCTGTTTTTGATGTCAAATTGTTGAATTTTCAGTCTTTTGGTCGGAAATAGGGCTAACAATATGCTAACTGTGTCATAACGAACTACAGCACTAAATGTTTCTTCTTATTCTATACCTTATTATTTAACATACTCTTCTGCAACAAGTCGTGCTTTATATCGCCTATTCTCATGGTTCCCTGCATTCTTCACTCGAAAGACAATTCGATTTTGAACTACTTTGACGTTTTTAGGTCGTTTAACAAATTCCAATACTTGATTTTCTTCTAGGGATGATAACTCATCTTCCATTGCTGAAAGCAACTGCGCATTATCTGCTGACTTCAAGGCTTTTGAGTATGACCTCGATTTTTGACTTAATTTAATCACGTTCTCCTGCAAACATGAGATACTCCCCAGCTGTCATTTAACATGGCTTTTTTTCTTTTCTGTTGATGTTAAGTTCGTTTTCCATTGAATCTTCAGCATCGAAAAATGAAGCATTTTCTTCATTCTGAAAACTTGAACTTCATTGATTTATTTCTTCAGAACCGATAGTTTCTTCGGTATATTTTTCACCGTCTTCATTCTGAGAGTCAAACTCAACACTTGTTACTACATTTTCTTCAGTATTTGTGTTTGCTTCACCGTTTGCATTCTGAAAAATAAACTCAACAGGAACCCAGGAATGTCTTCATTATATTTGATGTATCTTCAGGTTTCGCATTGCAAACTACTTCTGGCTTTTCATCCAACTTTTTGCTAAGTTCCTGCGGTATATGGACATAACATCCAGTGACAAAGATGCGTAAATGGCTAAGAGTTCCAGTTCTTTTCCATACCGTAATTCCTATGAAACCATGTTTTCGATTGTTGTCGGTTTTGTGTGGTTCAAGACATTTTGGCAACTTACTGGCGACTCTCATACTTCTAGCTGCTTAAGCAATTGTTCGATTTTCATGTTTGGGGCTCCATTTTGCTGTAGTGTATAAGGGGGTTCAATATATTGCACTATGCAGAATTTTGATAACAATATTCTTACCTATTTTTGTCAAACTCTCTACAGCTATCACATCTCAACTTTTTGACAATGTGTCCGTTGGTTTTGGCTTCATTTAAGAATGTTTCAAGTGATTTACACACATCGCTCTTGTGCTTCAAAAAGGAGAGCCTACGAAACTTGCTGAAATCATCTTTGAAACAAACATAATATCAAGATCCTCCTATTGGTGTTGTTTCCATTGGGCCTAGAAAATCTGCATTGATTAACTCACCAACAGTAACTGATCGATCACTTCTTGACTCAAAAGTCGATGCATTTTACCAGCTGCACATTCATCACTTCACCACTTTCCGGAAAACTGATATTCATTTTAGCAAGAATTCTCTTCACATGGCATTTATTCTGTTGAGCAAATCTTTCGTGGTATACTTGAAGACTTTCTGAAGCCTTTGATATGTATGTATACCTGCACAAGCTCTGATAACTTTACAATTCGTATCTTGAAGATATCTCTCTACTATTACTAGGATTATATAAATGAAAGACAATTTTACAAAAGAACAAACAGTATTTACAATTTTCATTTGATATTAATAATAATTTTTTTATTGATTAACTGATAATACAATAACTGCTTAAATTTATAAATAAGCTATAAAGTAACATATTTTGTTAAGTTATTAATCTAGTCTTAACATCTCTTATATATTAAGCCCACACAAAAAGCGTTATGACTATCTCTAACATGTTTAATGTTTATATCCACATTCTTGGTGTGCGGTTAAAAGCAGAATTTCTCTACCCGAAAATGAACTCAAAGGTAATCTGATGAACATTCCTCGAAGAACGTGTCTTCCGATAGAACTGTTTGGGGAGAGGAGGGACTACAAGTGGATATTAGGACAACAATTATGGCTGCTCTAAAATTTAGTAGAAATATATATAAATTTAGTTCTAAAAATATCTCACACAAGAAATGTGATGATTTGGAGTTATTATTTTCACATAATGAGAAATTCTCAATTTAAAACTCAACAGGATATTTTTAATTCCTGATATTTTTCAACATTTTTCTAACAATACCATATAAAATTTGTATGGACCTTAGTTACAAAAAATAGAGGCAGTTCTGTGTATTTCTATTAAATGTGAAATTCAGATCGTTATAGAAATCCAATTTATACTTTGAGTCTATAATGTGAACCAAATAATCATAATTAGTTTTACCACCTACACTACCTTAACTTTATTTGCTGCATGTGTTATTTGAAAACCTATTTTTAAATATAAAAAGTCCAATTTCATCCAAAAGTTTGATTATGGGGATTATCCTCTTATTACCATAATCATATATAAGCACTTACCTAATGTATCATATCAGTAACTATATAGTATCCTCTCTAATGGTGCTATTTGTAACACATGGTAATTCCTAATTTAAAATTCAGCAGGTCTAATCGAATCAATACTTACACATATACAACATGTTATTGAAATGTTTCAAACAAGTAAAATTACCTTCATAAATAACATGAACATATTAATATTATTATGATAATACCGCCTCCAGACAATGTCCACATTACTGTCATTGCCACAATATTATCATCAAAATCTTAACTTTAATTTTTCTAAATGGCTACATGTGTACCCATCCTCGAGATGAACTTAACAGCTTAAACGATAAAAAGAACATAATAGCACGAAGAAAAAAAGACAAATTCTATTCGTCCCTAAAGGAATTCCAAATCCCCCCAAATGAAATCGAACACGTTTCTAATGTTTCAAAACTCCTCAAACTACAAAGAAGATATAGCTTAGAGAGCAGAGGGAAACAAAAATCAATTTTCCCACTTGAATACGAGTATATCGGGTGTTTGTAAGTGACCTTCATTCCATATCCAAGTAGACTTCCCTTAGGGTAGGATATCGTTGATTAGACCCATCTAAAAGTTACACTCTCTGATCAAATTATCTCTAGGTATAGGGATAAAGCTGTTTCCACAAACGGACAGACAGACAGACAAACTAAACAGACGGACACATAATACACCACCATTATAGAGGGCGTTGGAAAAAAGCAATCGATACATCAAATCAACCATAAGACACAAGGGCGTTAACTAAGGGCATATGGCAGGAGTAATATAAAGAACATATCCATCAAGTTTGCTTGGATTGAGATATAAGAGTATGACAGCAGCGCGAAAGCAGTACCCCGGAACACGGTTTTAACGTTGTAAGTTTTAGGTAAGGTACACAATTTGGATGCAGGAATATTAGATTATCACAAATTGTCGACATGACTTTGAACTACAGTGTCTCGTCCTTTCAATTCTGACGCTGAATACACCACCTGTTGAGTGGGTGGAACTATTGATTTTTTTGTTTGAATCGAGATAAAATTACCCTTAGCAAGGAAAAAGGACTATTACTTCAGTTTTTGTAAGTTGTAAACAAAAAGAAAGGGTAAGTGCTTTTTTTAAAGGGAAAAATAAGTTTGACTTTGAACTGAATTAAAGGGTCAGTAGTAATAGGACTTTTATTGAGCTAGTGCAAAGCAATGAAAATTCAAAGAGGAACTCAAAAGTTGTAAAAATCAATTAGGCACGCGACGTGATCCCAGAAACAAAAAGAGGTTTAAATGCGACAAAAAGGGCTCGAAGGAAGGTGTTAACAACTGTTATCGACCCATTGCCAAGCTTTCACATGTACCTAAACTTATCGAAAGTATTTTGTAAATCATTTATATCCCCTATAGACAGCATGGTTTGCTTAAATGCAGGTGTACAACCAATAATCTCGTTTAATTTGTGTATTTCACCCTCTGTGCTTTAGAAAAAGACAAAATCTCCCATAGACTTATACTCTTCAAATTGTTTAAACTTGGCTTTGAAACATCGTTTGTGCAATGGATTTCCTCTTACCTTGAAAACGGATATAACAGAGTTTGTTTCAGATTTGTCACATCATACCCTTTCTTAGTTTCAAGGCAGCAACCTAGGCTTTCTTTTTGTTCATTCTTACAATAAACAATTTTGAAAGGGTCATAAAAGATTCTTCTTCTTCACTATATCTTGACGATACAACATTTTTAAAGACCATTTCATCAATACCTGACTCTTCCCTTATTCAGCATGGTTTTGACTATTTTTCTTTTTTAATTGACAACAGCTTGAAACTTAATATTGCCAAATGCCAATCAGTAGCTATTTCGCATTCACGCATTAACTTTTGAACAATCAACAATAGCATGCGGGCCCTTGTCTTTTTATATGACCAAATTCCTTCAATTTCCAATTTAGACGATATCATTCACATAGCCAACTTTAAACTTTGACCCAAGGAATTTTCTGACCCATGTGACACGGTACTTATATCTATAAAGGGTGGTTAAATTTTAAGGGCCGATGTTGAATGTGAACCACACCTAAATGCAAGTTTTTTCATGCATTTCATTTGATATTTCTCAATATCAGACTAACTCAATTTGAACCATAGAAAGATACATAATCGAGCAATGCGTTAAAGTTATCCAGTCTTATTATAAAAACGGGCAAAAATTTGAGCAAACTGCGTCTGTAAGAGATGGGAAAACACCAGTGGATTCTCGTACAGCCCGTGCAGCAGAAACTGTTGCTGCTGTTCGTAATAGTGACTGAAAAGTCTTCCAACTCAACTCGTCGGTCGTCGTGCCAAACAATTGCACCTCTCACAGTCTAACTCTCGTCTTTGATGAGCATTATGCATAAAGACACGCTTACAAAGTGCAATTGTCTCATGAACTAAAGCCTCTTAAGCATTTCAAGGGCTGTCAACGGTCAGAATGGTTGCAAAAAATAGCAACAGTGTGTGATCAATTTTCGTTGATAAGTAGAATTACCCCATTGAGCGACTGATAATCCAAGCGTGATTGTCGAACAACCAATCCACCCACAAAGAGTAACTGTAACTGTTACTGAGTAACTGATGCGGTTTATGGGATGGCGGCATCTTCTGGCCGTATTTCTTCCAAAATGAGGCTGGTCAGGAAGTTATTGTGAATTATGTTCGCTACCGTGAGATAATAACGAACTTTTTATGGCCCGAATTGGAAGATATGGATATGGACGATATTTGGTTTCAACATAACGGTGCCACTTGCCACACAGCTAGCAAAACAATGGCTCTTATGCGCGTCAAATTCAATGGCTGTGTTATCTCACGTGGTGGCGATGTTAATTGGCCGCCAAGATCATGTGATTTGACACCGTTAGACTTCTTTTTTGGGATTATTTAAAAGGTGTACGTAGATAAGCTAGCAACAATTAAAGAGTTAAAGGATAAGATCATTCGGCACATTAACGGCACAGAACCTCAATTATGGATGGAGGTGTTCCACCGAGGTCTATGTGGCCATTTGGCTGATATTTTCTTCCATACATAATTGAACCATACCAATATTGTCATAATTAAAAAATGACAATACTTTCTTAAATAATTTGTGTTTTATTCAAAATCACCATCGGTCCCTAAAATTTAACCACCCATTTATGTAAAAATGGTATTCAAAGAAGAACGTTGTCCATAATTAGTCAGACAGTTTGGAATACGTATGCAATCGGTGAAATTTCTCACGATTCTTTGGGAAATATTAGAGTTGATCCGAGAGAGAAGATGCAAAGATTCAATATTGCTATTTATTAATTTAAAATTAAACACGTCTATTCTCAAGACTCGTCATATCAATAAGTTTAAGTCTGTGCTGATAAGGTGGAAAATTGCAGGAATAACCCCATCCTAACCACCTCAGCGCAAATCTCAGGAACTTTTTTTGCACCAGCTCTAGTCTAGATTTATGATAAGCATAATTTGGTACCCAGACTTGACAAGCGTATTCGAAAATTGACTAAACGAATATTATGAAAAGCTGTTTTATAAGAAAAGGATCATAAAATTGTTTCGATGATTTGGGAAAAATTTCAATTTTCCATCGAAAGCACACCAAGTACAGACATTTTCTGAAGACGAGAAGAAATTACAGAAAGCTTTCTCGTAAATCTTATATTTTTACATATGTCAACGTTAAGAAGCAGACAGTTTTGAACACCCCATTCAAAAAACGAGTTAAGATCACATTGTAATTCTTAACAATGTGAAGAATTAGATTGTGTAACATCGTCGGCATAAGTGATACATGTAGAGTCCTTCAATGCAGACGGTAAATCGTTTATAAGTAAAAAAAGAGGCTGGGATGCGACCCACACTGAAAACTTCCCATCCCGTCTGTCGATTTGTCTTGCTTCAAAGTTTGTAGGTTCTCGTGTTGGGTTAAAAAAGTTGTCAGTTGAATTATTCTTAAAAATTTTAAAATTACCAACAATATTTTTCATATAAAGAAATAGTTTAGTTTGAAAATCTAGTTTTGTTAAATAGATTTTTAGTCGAAAACAAATTTTTACCAATTTAAGTAGCATTTCTTAAATTTTTACTAATTAGATGAATTAAATTAATTTGAGAGATATCAAGAACCGAACATCAATTTTTACCAAATTTGCGTACTATTTCTTGTAGATTTTATTTTTTTATGAAAAAATGGACTGTTGGATTTTTATAAAAAACCACTGAATATCGAAAACAATATTTTCTGTGATATAAAAAAAGTTTGAAGACAATATTTTTAATTTTTGAAAAGCTATTTGAGTCGAAAGTAAATTTATACCAAGTTTTAGTATTGTTTTTTTGTTAGGTTTTTATTTTTTGTAAAAAAACTGTCAATTAGATTTTTATCAAAATTTTACTGAATGTTGAAAACAATTTTTTTTAAAAGATAAAAGCCAATATCTCAAAGTTTTGAAAAGATATTTGCGTCGAAAATCAATTTTTACCAACTTTTATTAATTTTTTTGTTTAGGTTTTTATTTTTTGTAAAAAAAATCTGTCAATTCGATTTTTCTCAAAATCTTTCCGAATGTTGAAAACAATAATACTTATAAGTTAAAATTCGTTGGAAGCCATAATATCAAAATTTTTGAAAAGATATTTGAGTCGAAAATCAATTTTTACCAACTTTTGTTAAATTTTCTTTTAAGATTTTATTTTTTGTAAGAAAACTATCAATTCGATTATTTTCAAAATTTTACTGAATGTTGACAACAATATTTTTTGAAAGATAAAAGTAGTTTTAAGCCAATATCTCAAAGTTTTGAAAAGATATTTGAGTCGAAATTCAATTTTTACCAACTTTGAGTAATGTTTTTTTTAGGTTTTTATTTTTTATAAAAAAAACTATCAATTCGATTTTTCTCAAAATTTTATCAGATGTCAAAAACATTATTCTTCGTTGCACAAAATTGTTTTGGAGATAAAATCATTTTGTATTCGTAAAATTTTCGAGGTGACAAATTTTTGTTTCAGTTTTTTTGATTTATAAAAAAAACTGTTAACTGGATTTTTTTCAAAAAATATACTTGTTTGGTATCACGTTACAATATATTATATAAAATTTAATTCAAGTCTCTAGCATTTTTGGTTCGTAAGATATTAAGGGTTAACCAAAATGTTCACCTTTTTTTTAAACTGCTATGGTAAAAAAACCACCCACGCAATTTTCTTGAGAGCCCTTTCTGCATCTTTCTGCCTTGTTATCTGTATAACAAAATTTATTTGAAGTCGATACCTCTTCTGGTTCTTGAGCTATGGACAACGAAAAAAACGTTGCGAACGTACGGACGTACGTACACACGCACGCACAGACATCTTTCTAAAAATCTTTTATTTCGACTCTAGGGACCTTGAAACGTCGATAAATGTCAAAATTTTCAATTTGACAAATCGGACCCATTACAATAACTTCCTATGGGAAGTTAATAAAGAGAATAGGTCCTATTTTGTGGAATTCCAGAGTTAACTTTGAACTTTTTTAATTTGCCCATTGAAAAGTTTTCAGCTAGTTCCATTAAAAAAGTGACAGTAGAGTATCCCTTTCTAAAACTGATCTGATTTGGAACGGTAATTTCTTGATTTAAAATTCGAACTTGTGATTTTTATTGAACATGACATAACGAGATATGAGAAAAGTCGGAAGTGTCTGTCTTTCCTCGCACATACAGCATAAGCCATTGGGTCGATTGAGTTCAAACTTAGAAATTCAGGTTTTAAGCAGATTCACGTTAGGCGTTTTTTTAATTTTTAGACTAAAAATTAGTCTCAATACTAATTTTTCATTCAATCGAAAATTCGAATTTTCTCAAAAACTCCTCGATAGATTTTTATGAAACCTTTTTTTGAATGAAGATCGTGAAACCGAATTTTATTTTGTTTGAAAATGTCAATTTTATATTTCAAAGCTACAACAGATGTCAAAATTGTCATTATTGTCAATTTTGTAATTCTTATTTATAAAATATTCAAAATCACAAATAATTGCTTAATTTTTTGAGTCATACAAAAAAAACATTTTTAAGTTAAATGGAAAGTTAAAAATATTCAAATTCAAATAAAAGTCTACTCCTTCTTCTCCATTACAAAGGATTAATTCAGAAATCTTTGTTGTTCTGATACCATGTCATGATGGAAATGTATACAAACTTTAATTCAATTAAAACAAGAAATTATTTATTTTCACTTAAAAAATTATACATTATCTTCTTTTGAATAATTTTTTGAATGAAATCCCATCAAAGGACTTCATATAAATTCTATATGCGACCGCATTGAACGTGATGAATATTTTCAAGAACATTTTCAACTTTCCAATTTTCAAATGGAAATGGCATATTTTAGGGTTAAGTCAAACAAAAACAAAGTTACTCGAAATAACGAAAATGTTTTCAAGTCATTGTATGTGCTGTTAACAACATCCATTGACATTTTAGTTACCATCACCACGTTCGTAATATGCCCATCACTTGGACAGGGAATTCGGGTTGAATGGAGATTGTGTCAGACACAATGTGTTGCTATAGTTACAAGAAGCGTCAAAGCAAAGGATGAACACGAGCGAGCATGAGTGATTGAAATGCGTAAAGTTTTGTTCGTATAGAGTTTTTAGCAGTATTGTGATTATGTGGTTGTCATGAAGAATGTTGAATTTTCAACAAACTTAAATCATAAGTGACGCTTTGGGATTGACTCCTCTTCTGATGGTTTCTGTTCTGTTCTGGGAATTTATACAAAATTTTTGGTTTTACAAAATGTTATACTATTTAGGCGGATCTCTAAAACGTGTAGTTGTCTGTTGATGATGATGATGAAAATGAAAATGGAAATGGAAATCGTTGTAAGATAGATAAAATGCTTTGCATATACAATTTCAGTAAATGGCAGGGTTTTTGGTAAAAACTTGTTCTTATTTTAGTTTGTGGTTTTGGTTAATGGTTAGACATGCTATATAAAGGATTATTTAAAGAACTTTATAACTTTGTTTGCACTGGCTATTTAACTTCGAAAACTTTCTTCATACAATGTCTCGTTATCTTGCTTTGTATTTGTTGAATGGGCCAAGTGGCTTCAGTCTTTTGTTGTCATTAAAAACATCCAAAAATTAGCTAATTTCGTTTTTAAGGTTCACAAAAAACTTGCAATATTTAAATTCACTGTAGAGTGTCTAAATTTAAAATATATATATATATAAAAATAATAATATAATAATATAAAAAATTCTTTGCTTAATTATTAATAATAATATTAATATTAATTATTGATTGCAGACTTATAAATATTTCTTTAATGACTATTTACCAATGGACATTTGATAAAGTCTGGCATCCTGCTCTCCTGTTTTGGACAGATTCAAGTCTTTGAATTAAAAACAAATATTTTTATATTGCTCCAGAAGCGTACCCCACATAAAACCGTTATTTTATTTGTACATTTTCTCAGGAACTCATGATCCAATTTCAATAATTGTTCTATGCACGAGCGCTTACTGTCTCAATAATAGTTTCGAAAACAAATGCTGTCTCAATAAGATAAGACAACAGTAGACTTGCAAAATTTTAATTTTATGGAAAATGTAGAGAAACTCAGTTTTTTGTAAATTTAAATTTAAATTAAAACAATTGAAAACGTAAAATTCACTGTATTTCTTTTACTTCAAAATAAATTTAACTTATGTATACTTTAGCCTCAGCAACATATGGTGGTTATGCTATTAAATTGTAGCTTATATGAAACGTTTGGAATTTTGACATAGCACCATCTATTGAATACTAATTCAATCCAGTCAACAGATGTTGCCATCTGTTCGAATTGTGGAGCTAACAGATAATAACTTATATAACTATAAATATAACTTTCAAATAATAGACAAATAATTTCCAATAAAATAATATTGCAATAATAAATTAAGATGTAAGCTATCCTATCTTTAAAGTAGTCTTCATTCCTAAAGCAGGGAAACCCTCCCACGTTAACCCTAAAGATCTACGACCAATTAGCCTATCATCCTTCCTTCTTAAAACCTTGGAAAGATTGATTGAAATTTACATCAGACATAACTTAAAACCATGTCTCATTTCCAAAGCTCAACATGCTTACTCTAAGGGAAAATCAGTAGAAACAGCACTTCATTCGCTGGTACGTAGTATTGAATATTCCCTCAAATACAAAGAATATAACCTAGTAGCTTTCCTAGATATTGAAGGAGCTTTCAACAACGTCAGTTACCAGGCGATCACGACAGCAATGGATAAGCTGCAATTAGAGAAACCACTCATAGATCTTATTAGTCTCATGCTCAAAAGCAGGACAATAACTTCTAGCATGAGAAGTTTTACTACCACCAGATCGGTGAATCGAGGTACCCCCCAAGGTGGGGTCCTTTCGCCTCTCTTATGGAACATGGTAGTAAACGACCTTCTAACATCATTGGAAGCAGAGAGTTTCAGGGTGATTGCCTATGCTGACGACGTTGCAATATCTGTATCTGGAAAACACTCCCAAGTTCTCTCGGAACTCCTACAAAATGCCTTATATAGGCTAACAAAATGGGCTAAGCATTGTGGCTTGGACGTAAATCCACATAAAACAGAACTAGTACTCTTTTCGAGAAGGTACAAAATTCCTCAGATCAGCCCACCCAAGATTAAAGGAATACCATTAAGGTTTTCCGACCAAACTAAATATTTAGGCCTCATTTTAGACAAAAAACTAAATTGGAAGGCAAATATTGATGAAAGAGTAAAAAAGGCTACTGTAGCGCTTTTTACTTGTAAAAAGGCCATAAGATCAAAATGGGGCTTCTCCCCAAAAATAACCCACTGGCTATACACTTCGGTAATCAGACCGATACTCATTTATGGAGTTGTCGTATGGTGGACCGCACTGGACAAGATGGTAAATCTAAATAAGTTCATCAAAGTCCAGCGGTCAGCAGGTATGTGCATCACAGGAGCACTTCGCTCAACACCAACCGCAGCCCTGGATGTGATTTTAAACCTAACACCTCTTGACATCTTCTCCAAAATGGTGGCAGCCAACTTATGTGTGAGGCTTAGAGCCACCTCTCAATGGAACAGCAACAATACTGGACATACTACCATTCTAGACAATTTTAGATCTATCCCAGATCGCTTAGACTATACCACCCCTAAAACGGTATTCGGTAAAAGCTTCCATGTGTCCATCCCTTCAAGATCCTCCTGGGAAGAAGAGAGTCCCCTGAAAGACAATGTGATACACTTCTATACAGACGGTTCAAAGACCGATTACGGAGTTGGAAGTGGTATCTATTCGGAACAACTGAATCTCAGTCTATCATACCGACTTCCCAATCAATGTAGTGTATTCCAGGCAGAAGTAATGGCGATTAAAGAGGCACTATCCTGGCTCAAAGAAAACGTTATATCTTGCAAGGATGTACGAATCTTCTCGGACAGCCAGGCCGCTCTTAAATCTCTCGCGTCTGTCTCCACAAACTCACAAGTAGTCCACGATTGTCGATCATCTCTGAATGAGATGACAGAACAGTTTAATATTCACCTCATTTGGGTGCCGGGCCACAGAGACATTCCGGGAAATTGCAAAGCCGATGAGCTCGCCAAAAACGGAACACTTCTGCCAAATGTTAGACAAAAACATAACATAGGAACACCACTTGCTACATGCAAATATCTTCTCAAACAATATGCTCTAGAAGCAACAAATGCTAGATGGTCACAGAGCACCACCTGCCTAACAACCAAGCAAATATGGCCAAGCATAGACTTAAATCGGTCAAAAGGCTTGATATCCTTGAGCAGACAAAATATAAGCTCTACAATTGGAGTAATAACAGGACACTGCCTCATAGGAAGACATTCTCTGAGGCTAGGGGTCTACACAAATGACTTCTGTAGAAGCTGCATGGACGAGGAGGAAGAGGAAACAGTCCAACACCTTCTATGTACATTGTACATGTCCAGCACTCTCCATTAGAAGGAATAACTTTCTTGGTAATCCCTTCTTCGACAATACCAGTGAACTGGCAACGATTCACACAAAGTGTCTCTCTAACTTTATTAAAAGCACAAAATGGTTTGTTTAATTTTCATTACTCTCCCATGAGTAACCTCATTTGTGGTATCACAATGGACCCTTGAGGTCTAAGTGAGTCAATGACATCTGGACAGCCACTCCAACCTAACCTAACCATCCTATCTTTCAAGTTGGATCAAACTGCACACTGTGTACAAATTTGATTAAAAGTAGTTTAGGAGTCCATCGCGGACAAAAATCGTGACACGTAGTTTATATACATACATATATTAAGATAATAATATGTAAAATGCGTACACGCCACAGAGGATCATTCATTAATATGAGTCAATTGATGATTCTAACCAAGTAAATGTAAACAAGAAATTCAAAAGATCTGATTTTTACTGACTTATGATTTACTTTTTAAAACAATATGTTAAAAATTCTGATGTTTCAAAACACTGCTCGACAAAATGTTGTTGCTGGGTTAAGATGGCCTTACCCCAAATCCGGAATCATTTTGACGTGACAACGTCTTAAATTAGGTTGCGGCTGGGAGTCACTTATGAAAAAGTGTAACGCCCGGTAACGTTACGATGAGTCACCGAACGAGAGAGAGGCCCGCCGAATGCCTTGCGTCTCTCTCCCACTCAACTATGATCGGTCTGCCGCGCGCCGCAGCACTAGAGAATTAGGCGCATTGAATCGGCGCATGCTTGTGTCTCTGTCTTTGTCTTTCTCGAACGTTCTTGGCGTTGGAAAAACAAGAAAGCGTCATAATACAAGTTCACACGTGTGGTTAAAGTATCGTCAGCTGTGTCTGTAGTGAAAATGTGGAGTGCTTAGATTCGTCATTTACAACAACTACAACAATAAAGGTAAATAATTGTACACTGATATTTCATTATCGTAAACTATGATTGATTGATTAATTGTTAGATTGACACAAAAGTTGAGAAACTGAGTTTATAGGTTATGTCATACTATTGATAAATGTTGATAGTGTTAAGTAAATTATTAGTTTAAAATTAATTAATTAATTAATTATTATTTTACAAATTTTCATTAATTTCAAATTTATTTAGCAAAAATTTGAACCTTCGATCTGAATAAATGTTTTGATTTTCGAATTGATTCTTTAAAATTACAAATATTAAGAAAAAGTGGCAGATATAAGAAAACTTGATTTAAACTGTGTTGAGCAAGAATTTTAACATCTAATTTAAGTAAATGTTTTAATTTTCAACTTCATCATTTACAATTACAAATTTTAATTAATTTCAAATTTATTATATTCATATCAATAAATATTCTACCGAGAAAAAGACGTTGTCACGTAAAATCTTCGCCCGTAAAACCGACTTTACAGGCAACCATTTTTTTTTTTATTAGGTGGCGCAACAGTCCGTTGAGAACTAGGGCCTAGTGACTTACAACTCTCAACCATTCCTGTGTGCGAGAAATGTTTTCAAGGATGGATGGGACCTACAGTTTTTTTTTTTTTAAGCCAAAACCGAACAGCTAATTTTGAGAAAGCACTTTTCATGACAATAATTACTCTTGGAGAATTTGTCAATTCCTTGCAAGAGGCAGTATCCGTGAAAAAACTTTAGATGGCACAGGCAGGGATTGAACCCAAGACCTCTGGCATGACAGTCCAACGCTCTAACCATGATGCCACGGGTACTACCCGAAATTAATTAACCTCGTCAAATTTTTGAGATATGACTTTTTAAAATGCAAAAAACCTTATATAAAAAGGGATTTTCAAAGAGCTGTTTGAAATAAAAACTGTTAAAAACGCATTTAATTTAAAAAATGCATTAAATATTTATTTGAATAGATATTACGTTTGGTATAATCGTATGTTTGAAGACTATTTAACGCAAATGTTGGCCATATGTTTGGCATACCCTTTCTAACAATTTGATATCTCAAGAATAAATGTTTCAAAGTAAGGCTACCAGTAAGGCAATTGAAACGGATTTGTCGCTATAGAAATAAGTCTTAAAAGTAGTCCAGAGGAACTAAATTGTTCGATCTAGTTGAAATCAACTGTTCACCGAACTCGCTTCACAGTAGGTCCATTGTTACGCGTGGTGTATATATCGGGTGATTTTTTAAGAGCTTGAGAACTTTAAAAAAAAAAAAAAAACGCATAAAATTTGCAAAATCTCATCGATTCTTTATTTGAAACGTTAGATTGGTCCATGACATTTACTTTTTGAAGATAATTTCATTTAAATGTTGACCGCGGCTGCGTCTTAGGTGGTCCATTCGGAAAGTCCAATTTTGGGTAACTTTTTCGAGCATTTCGGCCGGAATAGCCCGAATTTCTTCGGAAATGTTGTCTTCCAAAGCTGGAATAGTTGCTGGCTTATTTGTGTAGACTTTAGACTTGACGTAGCCCCACAAAAAATAGTCTAAAGGCGTCAAATCGCATGATCTTGGTGGCCAACTTACCGGTCCATTCCTTGAGATGAATTGTTCTCCGAAGTTTTCCCTCAAAATGGCCATAGAATCGCGAGCTGTGTGGCATGTAGCGCCATCTTGTTGAAACCACATGTCAACCAAGTTCAGTTCTTCCATTTTTGGCAACAAACAGTTTGTTAGCATTGAACGATAGCGATCGCCATTCACCGTAACGTTGCGTCCAACAGCATCTTTGAAAAAATACGGTCCAATGATTCCACCAGCGTACAAACCACACCAAACAGTGCATTTTCGGGATGCATGGGCAGTTCTTGAACGGCTTCTGGTTGCTCTTCACTCCAAATGCGGCAATTTTGCTTATTTACGTAGCCATTCAACCAGAAATGAGCCTCATCGCTGTAGACCATAAATCGGACGTAAAGCGCGAAACACATTTCGAACCGAACACTGATTTTGGTAATAAAATTCAATGATTTGCAAGCGTTGCTCGTTAGTAAGTCTATTCATGATGAAATGTCAAAGCATACTGAGCATCTTTCTCTTTGACACCATGTCTGAAATCCCGCGTGATCTGTCAAATACTAATGCATGAAAATCCTAACCTCAAAAAAATCACCCATTATTATGTGGAACCTCTTGTTGAAACCACATGTCATGCAAGCCAATTTCTTCCAGAAAAAAAAAATTGTTTTCATCACACGATAGCGCTCACCTTTCACAGTAACTTTGCGGTTCGTATCATCTTTGAAGAAATACGGCCCAATGATACTGCCAGCCCATGATCCATATTAAACAGTGACTTTTTCTGGATGCATTGCTAGCTCATGCAATGCTACTAGCTACCCTTCACTGCAAATACGGCAGTTTTGCTTATTAACTTCCCATAGGAAGTTATTGTAATGGGTCCGATTTGTCAAATTGAAATTTTTGACATTTCTCGACGTTTCAAGGTCGCTAGAGTCGAAATAAAAGATTTTTAGAAAGATGTCTGTGTGTGCGTGTGTACGTACGTCCGTACGTCCATACGTTCGCGACGTTTTTTTCGTCGTCCATAGCTCAAGAACCAGAAGAGATATCGACTTCAAATAATAAGGCAGAAAGATGCAAAAAGGGCTCTCAAGAAAATTGCGTGGGTGGTTTTTTTACCATAGCAGTTTAAAAAAAAGGTGAAAATTTTGGTTAACCCTTAATATCTTACGAACCAAAAATGCTAGAGACTTGAATTAAATTTTATATAATATATTGTAACGTGATACCAAACAAGTATATTTTTTGAAAAAAATCCAGTTAACAGTTTTTTTTATAAATCAAAAAAACTGAAAAAAAAAATTTGTCACCTCGAAAATTTTACGAATACAAAATGATTTTATCTCCAAAACAATTTTGTGCAACGAAGAATAATGTTTTTGACATCTGGTAAAATTTTGAGAAAAATTGAATTGATAGTTTTTTTTTTATAAAAAATAAAAACCTAAAAAAAACATTACTCAAAGTTGGTAAAAATTGAATTTCGACTCAAATATCTTTTCAAAACTTTGAGATATTGGCTTAAAACTACTTTTATCTTTCAAAAAATATTGTTGTCAACATTCAGTAAAATTTTGAAAAAAATTTAATTGACATTTTTTTTACAAAAAATTACAAAACGAAAAAAAGATTTAACAAAAATTGGTAAAAATTGATTTTCGACTCAAATATCTTTTCAAAAATTTGAGATAATGGCTTCTAACTAATTTTATCTTTTAAGAAATATTGTTTTCAACATTCTATAAAATTTTGAGAAAAATCAAATTGACAGTTTTTTTTACAAAAATAAAAACCTAAAAAAAAACAATACTAAAACTTGTAAAAATTTACTTTCGATTAAAATAGCTTTTCAAAAATTAAAATTTCAAATTGGCTTCAAACTTATTTTATTTCACAGAAAATATTGTTTTCGATATTCAGTAATTTTTTTATAAAAATCCAACAGTCCGTTTATTCATAAAAAAATAAAATCTACAAAAAAAAGTACGCAAATTTGGTAAAAATTGATACATATAGACAAACTATTAAGCAAGACAAATCGACAGACGGGATGGGAAGTTATCAGTGTGGGTCACATCCAAGCCTCTTTTTCACGTATCCATTTAACCCGAAAAAAGCTTCATCACTGAAAACAATTTTTCCATAAAAAAACGCTCGATGAACTTTCTTAACAGAGAACGCACTTTGATCATAAAAATCAATAATTTGCAAGCGTTGTTCGTTTGTTAGACGATTCCCGTTTAAATTATAGATCACACTGAAGATGTTTGACATTGATACAAAACACTTAAATAAAATACCCTATGTAAACATTTTTCAAGTTTAATTCATGAAGTACTTTTTTAAATTAAATTCATGATGGTTATAAAAATCCATAATTCATATCCTCTATATGCAGTTCTAATATTTATAACATTTCATAAAATTTTCTTAAAATCTCCATAAGTTGTTAAATTTCACCTGTCGAACATAATTCTTAGTAAAACGCTGAACTATTTATAAAAAGACAAATTGATTTTGAAGTAATTTTTGTTTTTTATATAAATACATCGTTTAAACAAGGCTATTACACCAAGTTTTTGAAATGTTTATCGTAAAAACAGGCGGGGATGCGACCCACACTGTCGATTTGTCTTGCTTAAAAGTTTGTAGGTTTTCGTGTTTTGTTAAAAAAATAAAAACCTAAAAAAAGAAACAATACAAACTTAAAAATATTGGTTTCACATTTATTTTATCTCATAGAAAATATTGTTTTCGACATTCAGTAAATTTTTTATAAAAACAAAATCTACAAAAAATAGTAGGCACGCAAATTTGGTAAAAACTGATGTTCGGTTCTCAATATCTCGTTAATAATAGAAGATTATTGACTAGAAATTAATTTCATTTTATAAAAATTTTTAAGAAATGCTACTAAAATTGGTAAAAATTGGTTTTCGACTAAAAATCTCGTTAACAAAAATAGACTTCGAAATCAAACTATTTCATTATATGCAAAATATTATTGATAGTTTTTAATTTTTTTAAGAATAATTCAACTGACAACTTTTTTAACAAAACACGAAAACTAACAAACAATATTTCTTATAAGATAAAATTATTTTGAAGCCAATATTTTTAAAGTCTTGAAAAGATATTTGAGTCGAATTCGATTTTTCTCAAAATTTTACCATGTTGAAAACAATACTTTTTAAAAAATAAAATTAGTTTAAATCACAAAGTATTGAAAAGATATTTGAGTCGAAAATCAATTTTTACAAACTTTTATTAATTTTTGTTTATTTTTTATTTTTTTGTAA
The DNA here is from genome assembly GCA_920104205.1 of Eupeodes latifasciatus. Taxonomy (NCBI): domain Eukaryota; kingdom Metazoa; phylum Arthropoda; class Insecta; order Diptera; family Syrphidae; genus Eupeodes; species Eupeodes latifasciatus. The sequence continues at coordinate 14,286,542 of OV049924.1, read as the reverse complement.
AAAAAAACTGTCAATTCGATTTTTCTCAAAATTTTATCAGATGACAAAACAATCATTCTTCGTTGCACAAAATTGTTTTGGAAATAAAATCATTTTTTGTTCGTAAATTTTTCGAGGGACAGATGTTTTTCTATCAGTTTTTTTGATTTATAAAAAAAAACCGTTAATTGGATTTTTTTTCCAAAAATATACTAGTTTGGTATCACGTTACAATATATAATATAAAATTTAGTTCAAGTCTTTAGCGTTATTGTTTCGTGAGATATTTAGGGTTAACCAAAATTTTCATCTTTTTTTAATTGATATAGTAAAAAAAAAAACCAGCCACGCAATTTTTTTGAGAGTTCTTTCTGCATCTTTCTGCATTATTATCTATATAACAAAATTTATTTGAAGTCGATATCTTTACTGGTTCTTGAGCTATAGATGACGAAAAAAACGTACGTTGCGAACGTACGGACGTACAAACGTAAGTACACACGCACGCGCGCAGACATCTCTCTAAAAATCTTTTATTTCGACTCTAAAGACCTTGAAACGTCGAGAAATGTGAAAATTTTCAATTCGACAAATCGGGCCGATTACAATAACTTCCTATGGGAAGTTATAAATATGTATAACAATTCGAAATCCAAACTTTAAATTAACTGAAAAACCATATTTTTCAAAACCATAAAAGCATTAAATTCAAGTTTTCTCAAAACTTCATATCGAGTCAAATAAAAACTCATAACTTATGAGAATTTTCAGGAATGTCCAAATGATTTAAACTGCATCTAAAAGACAACATCGTCTTTCAATTTAATATCGCTAGACTTAATTTACCAAAACCATTTTTCTTTTAGAAATTAACCATTAAACTGAGCGTCAAGAGAGGTCCTTTTAGATGAAAGTGTTGTATCAAAATTGAATACATATGTATAAAGATACACTAATCAAATCCACATCGAAAATACCTTTTAAGCCCCAAAAAACACGAGCCAAAGGCTATAATTTGACACTTGAGTATAATAATCTACTTCTCAAGTATTATATAAATATGAATATGATGGATTTACAAAGAATAAATACAAAGCCTACAACCAATCATAATCATAATTCGAATTTCTTGCCCTTTGATCGCATTTATTTTGTTTTATTTATGGGAAAAATGTTTAATCCTTAGCTTGTGTGTTATTGCCTTCAATTTTCTCCATGAATCCCTCCTTTTACATCAAAAACATTCTGAATTTATATGTTTTTTAGAAGGTCCTTTGGTGTGTGTGATGTTTATGCCAAAAAAAAAGAAAATGTTCAATTTACACTCGATTTACGTCCAATTATCGTCGGACATTATAATAATCCTTGAAATAATCTTTGGGGCTTTTATTGGAAAATGCTTACCTAATCGCTGCTGGGAGAGGTGATTAAATATACGATGTGAATTTATTGTTAAGATTTTTATTTTTGTGTTCATGTCCTTGAAACTTCTTTATGCAAACCTATACGAGTTAAGTACATAAAGATGTGTAGATACATATGTATATAAAAGGTTAGTAGGTACCTAATATACTATAGAGCAAGAAGAGCAGACGGTGCTTAAATGGTCTTTATCGTTAATAAATTTACTTTTTTATGATTCTATTTTTATGGAGACAAAGAGTCAACAAGTTAAATGTCAAAAGGATGTTTTGTTTTTTCGTTCATTTTTTTAGGGGATATGAATACATATACAATACAGGATGGATGGAATATACGTATTTGTATGAAAAACCATTATTAAGCTGCGATTTTGTTATTTCCTGAAAAAGGATAAACAATAAAAAGAACAAAATTGTAAAAGGATGAAATAGGTTTGTACAAAAATCAATAAAACATTTAACTTTAGTATGTTTGTGGTTCACAGGATAAAGGAAAAATGTTGCTCGAATGCGAGGGATACCTATTTTTCTCAAATAATTAAGATTTCTTTAAACGATAGGTAAATTAAAACTTAAGTTTTATATATTTATTTTTTTTTTTTAAGAGAAAGTCTATCACGCAAACAAACGTGATATCCTTTAAAAAAATGTTTATTTCACCTAATTAAACTTTAGTCCTTGAATTCACATTTACATTTTTATATTCAACTGCACAATTTCATTTCCAAGAAATATAAGTTTTATTTTAAAGTCGTAACTTATTATGCGGTTAAGTTTATTCGTTACGATTTATAATAATTAATAGTCAAGGAGGTAGTGCTGTTAACTAAACTTATGTAGTTATTTTTAAAAACACAACGGGATGAAATATTTGTTTTCTTGTTTTTTTTTAGAGTTTTTTTTTGAAGAACTGTTATTATTCAGTGGTAGTATGAGTATTGTGACTTTCAGATAAATCAAAAGCATTTCAAAGATTTAATACGTTTTAAAACTAAAATCGAAAAGAGGATGGGATGCGTTCCACACTGAAAACTTCCCATTCTGTCTGTTAATATAAAAGTTGTACAAAACATTAACAACTATATTTTGTGTAAGTTAAGAAAAGCTTGAAGTTTCTTTGTTCGGAAGATACTTGAGTTTAAACCCATTTCTTATCAGTTTTACTTGTTTTTGTAGGTTTTGGTTTTTAGTTGTTGTTGGACTGTTCCTAAAAATTAACTAAAAGTGAACAATTACTTAAAAAGTTAAAAGTCTATATCTACATGAGCGTTAAACATGTCGAGTTGTAGAGTCAGGTCAATAATTCTCGAGAACTTTCTCCAGATAATTCCTGAAACCAAAGGACGTTCATATCCTCTACCCCTATACAATCATTACACTCTCCCACATAAGCACGGCATACAAACCCGCGCTGATGTCACCAATTCCCATCCCACCTCTCACGCTGTAATGGCGAAAAAGCTCTGCAGCGCTCTTATCTCCGGTGGTCCTTCTCATCCTATATAACACAGCTCAACTGCTGTTTATCGATCTCAATCATTCCCGTGCATATCAGCATGATGTTCTTAACATCAACTGACTCCTTACCCTATCTCTTCCTTCCAACTGTCTCTTATCACTATTGGGCTGGATTTAAGGTGTTAGACGACCCGTGCCGATGATCAGTCTGGCTGGGGGTCCAATTCCAAAAATAACTCAGTCTCTTACGGGGTATCCGCATACTTGGCGACCTCCGTATTAACTAGCCTTATCTGTTGATACGAATCTCTGTACAGACAGACCTTTCTTTCTTAGCAACTTGTGGATCAAATTGAAAAAAAAAGAAGATAATGTTGAGACCGGTATTTCTTCTAGACCGGACGGTAGTTTCGCGCTGACCTCTGTTGACGTTGCTACTGCGGCCAACACATAAAAGTATTCATGAACCCTCTTATGTTGCTCGAAGCATCGAGAGTAGGAACGTAGCGATACCTAATTCCAGTAGTGGCAGAGTTGTGAACAATGGCTCTACCACTACTATTGAGAGTTCACCTCTACCACAAAAGTCCAGGAATGGAAAGGAGAGACTCAACTCAACTCACTCGCCGATACAAACAAAGGCGGCAAGTTGCAAGAATCCTGAAGGCCTCTGGTGTATCATTGAAGGCTGGAAGGATACCGCAGCGAACCACTCGCGTTAAATGGGCAAAAAGTGTTCTTACTGCAGCAAGTTCCAATAGAGACTCTACGTCTAAACACGAAAGGTCTCTGGAGGGGGCCACACTGACATCAAAGCGGCCTCGTGTGCACAACACCATCACTCCCCTCAATCCCACTCACAACACAAGTTTTAGTGACGTCACGAAGGGCAAAGTTGTGGTTGCGATCATTGACAGAAACGATGCTGATGGCGCAATTTTGTCTGAGCGTTGAAAGTTGGTCAAAGTAAAGCTTTCGGGTGGCTTTGTAAGCATTTCAAGGGAGCTTCCAGGACCACTTCCTTCCATAAGCAATGGGGATTGGCATCAAGGTCATGTCAAACTCATGGTTTGTGGTGATCAGAGGTCTTGTACATTTACTAGCTTGCTGTCAGCCGGTTAGGTGAAGTATGGCCAGATGCGAAACTCGAGGTTGTTGCTAAGGAAGCAGACCGAGAGCCCGCATTTGGATTCCAATCGAACATCCTGGTATCGAGGACATTCCCGAAATAATCAAGGTGTGCAATCCATCCCTGCCGACTCATAATTCGAAGATCACCAAGCTCGAGGAATTGAAGGGTATTTATAGGAGTGCCATTGTGGCACTCAATAAAGAACCTCTTGCTTCTCTAGTGCTGACCATAGGTTCGATCAATAATGGGTTTGAAACTATTACCATTCGCATCTTAAAAAAAGAAGATATCGAACTAGCGGTTGGAAAGCCTGGGACGTCGCCTAGGCGCGTGGCGTGCTTTACTATTAGACAGTTCCGGGTTATGACACCGAATTACTTATTTATTTATTCCATCTATAGAGGTCTTGAACGAACATGAATTGGGTAAAGTGCAAGCAGCATAGAACAATCTATATGGTTACATATAACATCTCTGGCTAAAAAAAACACTGTTTCCTTCTGATTTGAAGGGTTTTTAAGCCTAAAAGTAAGCACCTCTGGGTATAGGAGGGCCTAATACTATCTACCCAGTTCAATTTACGTAGAGCACATTTAGTGAATTTACGCTGAACAGCTTTTATTCTATTAATGCTTACTGCATACATATATTGGGCATCAAATGCAACCAGCATATTCTAACGAAGATCTCACCAATGAGATATAAAGCATTTTTAGAGTATGCGTATTAGTAAATTCCTTTGAATTTCTCATTAAAAAAACCCAGCATTTTATTTTACTTCGAAATCATATAGTCGTAGTGATAATTAATAGTTAATTTCGTATCGAAAACAACACCTAAATCCTTAAAAACCGAAATTTTATTAAGGCTTGTATTATTAACCTTATATTCAAAGTGAGTAGGGTAGCGTGATCTAGTATAATACATTTGCTTACACTTGGAGATATTAATATGAAGACAGTTATCTTCACACCAGTGAAAAATATAATTGAGGTCATCTTGCAAAAGATTTTAATCAAGTAAACAATTGATACGTTTGTAAATTTTCAAATCGTTCGCGAATAGTAAATTTTCAGAAAATTTGACACAGCCGGGAAGGTTGTTTATAAAAAGAATAAAAAAAAGTGGTCCGAGATGGCTTCCGCTTACCCCGTTCAATATCTTTCGTACAAAAGTGTGAAAAAAAGAGACAAGTAAGTTATAGTTGATCGTTGACTCACAAACCCGTGTTGATTATCTGAATCCCTTGCTTAATATTTTCATAAATTCTTTTTTTGACAATGGCTTCAAAAATTTTTGGAATAGTTTGAAGCTTTGAAATCGGTCTGTAGTTAAGGACATCCGGCTTCGACCCTGTTTTATGAATTGACGTAATGACTGAAGTTTTCCAAATATCTAAGAACTGATCAACTCTGAGCGTTAAATTAAATAATTTTAAAAGAGGTTTAGAAAGACCATATCTGTAGAATTTTAAGAACATAGGAGCAATTTGATAACTGTCATGTTTTTTATTGTCATCCAAAAACGAAAGTTCTTCCAAAACTTCTTCTTCCGTTAATTCAATTTGACCTAAACATGTTATTGCCTGGTGGTTTATGACAATGTTTAGATTTGAATTTTCAAAAACAAAATTCGACTAAAAAAAATTAGCAAACATATCACAAATCTCTGTTTCATCGCATGAAATTTTATCTTGAGGGGTAAACCATAAGATTTTCTTTTCTCATTTAAAAATGTCCAAAAAGCTTATACTACGAGTTAGATTTGATTTTCATTTCTAGACTCCACATATGTATACTGGTTATATACAAACTATACTAAATTTCGTATTCTTTCCTTTGGTTTATGAACTGCTCACGGTAAACTGAACTGGATTGATATTTTTTTTTTTTTTGAAGTTTAATGATCTTATTTTTAAATGACTTAGTCTTTTATTAAATCAAACAGGTTTACAGTTTTTGACTATTCTTTTAACTGGCACAAAACCCATTTTTGCTTCTTCAATTTTACATCTAAATTTTGAGAAGTTAGTTTCCAAATTAATGGTATCGAAAAAGCTGTCCCATTCAACATCAAAGAAAAAATTATTAATCGCGTTGTAATCAACTTTTACACAATCATATTCATATTTATCATATCATATTTAATCTCTAAGGCTTTATGATGGATTGAATTTCGCAAAACTGGTTCAATGATAGGTTATACTGAGGCTTCTAAATCATTACTTATAAAATCCAGATCAAGTAATCGAAAATTTTCGTTTTTTATTGAGTTGATCTGATTTAAATTTAAAGAGTTAAAAGAGTCAATAGTTTCATTTCGATATTATTAGTTACATTGAAAGGCTTTTTGATCATACACAGAACAAAAATATTGAAATCGGTTCATTAGTTCTTGAGAAAACTTTAAAACAAAATAACTGTTCTATGGGGGGTACTCTGCTGGAGCAAAACATACATTTATTTGTTATATATCGATAGAGTCCAAGTTCGTAAAATTTTGTTTAACGAAGATTTAATAAAAGGACGGAATAGTTAAACAAATACAATTTTAAATAAATAATACATACTTAAAAAGAAAATAATTTTTGTGGTGAAAATCATTTTCAAAAAATTATGACAGTAATTAACTTCGAAATCATAATGATTTCATTTGAAATATAAATATAAAATAATATTCAAATTAATTTGACATGAGTTTGACAATTTTGTTGCTTTTTACCTTTTATTTAAAACTTTAATAAAATTTCACATTAAATTGGAAACAATAAATTGGTAAATTTGCATAAAACATAATATAGAAATATCAAATTTCATCGAGTTATTCGTAACTCTGTGTTATTTGACTTGTCTAAGGACATGTCATGTAATGGCCAAATGTTTTTCATCTCTGAACATAAGCTTCTAAATGGAAATTGCACTGATACGAGTATTATATAAGGTTTTATCCTTTACCTAGATCTAGATATTCTATTCAATTTCATTGAAAAAGGAATACACTAAAAATACAACAGCAATTCAATGTTGAATGAAATCCCAATTGCAAATGAATAGACGGAGCCTTTCCTGTACTACACACCATCATCCGCATTCGTATCCTTTAGATTCATATAGAATCATATATAAATTCTATGTAATGGACATTAAGTCAATTTAAATAAAGGAGCTTTTCTGTTTTACACGTTGATTCTTCTGATGTAAAATATAAAATCTCCTTTTTTGTGCCCTTCATCGTGCGTTCGTAGTCGTCGTGTTCATAGACATCGTATCCTTCATTTATTCGTGGGCTGAACACGAGCATTATAAAAAAGGTACCTTCTTAAACGCATAGAAATATTCAAATAAATTGTTTCTGGATCACGTTTATACAACCGACAGGGATAATTAAAATAAATTTATGTTAATTTTGTTTACAACACATTTTCATTCTTTGTCTTTATTTTTGTTATATTTTTTTCTTATCAAACTGTGTGAAAAAAGGACTTTATAGATTGCAAGGACGTAAATCTTCAATTATACAAATTATTTTCACCTTAAAAAGGTTACTCATTCAATATTTGTATAGATCGTGTTTAAAGAAACGAAAAGAGGATTCTAATGAGGTCCTGGAATTCATAATGCGAGGGCATTTATAATCACCACTTGAATAGAGAAGTGGCTCGTTATTTTTGTAATAAACAACACAACATCAATGATACTTTGAAAATACTCGTGCCTTCTAAGGAATCAAATCATCTCTGAATCATTAATCATATCCTGTGGCTTCGACTACTTTATAATATTCTTTATAAGCAATTGACGTATTAGATCACATGACAATCACGGGCAAACTAAAATTAATATCTACTTAACTTAACTATCAAATCACTACACAAAAAGGACACATGTACACATAAATTGTTGTCCTGCTTAATTGAGCATTAATAAAAAAGTTCTGTTCAGCTATGCTTTCATGCAGCTTTTTAATGAAATCTTTCAATGAAAACTGTTTTAGTTATATGTACATATATGTATGTACATATGTATATCTATGTACATATTCATACATATATACATATGTATGTTATGAACTGAAAGATTGAAAAGATTAAAGCCTAGTACGCTGCTGATGCGAAACGAAATTTTTGGGGCGGTCTCCAAGTGCAGAGCGAAATTAAAACGAAAACCAAAGCGGAAAAATATTTGTGGAGAGTTCTGTCTGGAAGTTGAATTTCACTGCTTGTCTTCATCACTTCTTGCACATCACCAATAACATCCTGAGTTTCCGATTCAGAAATGCAATGTTGGAACATATTAGACAAATCCATTTTATTTTAAATTTTAAATCAAATATATGTAAATCAAAGTCAAAACACCGAAAGTCACGAGTAAACAATTTTTTTTTTCAATAAAAAAATTAAACGTCAAAATTTCGCAAGCAATTAATGTGCTGGGCAATTAAATTGAGAACGAAAAGAGTGGAGAATTGTACTAAGAAATCTAGTACAGCTATCCACTAAAATGTCACATTTCGTCGTTCAGCAGCGTACTGAAAAACGAAAAGCACAGCGAAATTTTTCGTTTATGATTTCGTCATGTCATTTTTGTATGGGAATTCGATGAATGCAATGTGGGATTTTAATTCAACAGGAATTCAATGAGAAAAATAAAGAAACATATTTTCTTGAATAAAATAATTAAGTCTCATCTATGTTTTTATTTCAGCAACAAATATATTGCAATTTCAAAGATCTTTAAGTAAGAGTTGTTGAAAGAATGAGACTTTTAGGCTGAATAATAATGTTCCTCATACGCCACAGTGAACACTCATAGAAGGTGATTAAAGTTAATGTTTACTCTCCTGAAAATATTGATTAATTATTTTTTTTTAAATGCAACAGAAAACTTAAAAAATTGCTTTAAAATATTCATACGTTTGTTTTAAATATTATGTCTATTTTAAATAATTCTTAGAGGAAGAAAAAATGTGAAAGACGTCTAAATATGAGAACAAAATTTAATTTTGCTAACATATTTAATATATAAAATTCTCCTGTAACAGTGATATTTGCCATACCCGTCCGAAACGGCTTAACCAATTTCAATGAAATTTTGCATATACATTCCGTAGGTCTGAGAATAGGTTTTTATCTATTTTTTATATTCCTTAGTGCTATTGTTTAATTGCATCAACATCGTACACGGTGCAACGATCTTACGATAGTATTCAGTGACGCTATGTACAATGAGTTTAAAGGACAAAATAATCAATGTACGATTTTTTAGTGAAAGGATTTGTAGCCTATGTTTAAAAATACAAAACACAAAAATGACGATAATTCAGGTTTATGCCCCGACCAAAACAGCAACTGACGAAGAAATTTCGAACTTCTACAATCTATTGGACAAAGTATATAATGAAACAAAAACGGAGATAATGTATGTTATAGGAGATTTCAACGCCAAGTTAGGGAAACAGATTGACAATGATGAAGAAGTAATGGGACCATTTGGATACGGACGAAGAAACAAAAGAGGAGACCTACTTATAAAGTGGCTGGAAGAAACGAATCTCAGATTTGCAAATTCTTTCTTCAAAAAGAGAGAAACACGAAAATGGACCTGGATTCACCCGAATGGGATAACAAAGAACGAAATTGACTTAGTTCTAACAAATAAATTGAAAACTATTAATGACATCTCCGTATTGAATAATTTTAACTTTGATAGTGACCATAGGCTAGTAAGAGCAAAAATAAAAGTGGACCATAATACGTTGAAAAGAAACAAACAAACACTCAGTATTCCTAGAATGATACCAACCGAAAATATTGAAAAATATAATGACATGCTTAAGAAAGAAATAAGACTTAATATAACTACAAATAGAATAAACGAAAACTTTCAAAATACATATGATTCATTAGAACAGATAATAAAGAACTCGGCGAAAGTTTCAATCATGACTGCTGTTACTCCAAAACCTGATAAATTAACCGATGACACTAAAGCGCTGATAACCAGAAGAGATAATCTACGAAACAAGGACAACTTATCAGACCATGAAAAAAATGAACTAAGATACCTTCGGAAAACCATAAAAGAAGATGCGAAAAATGATATCCAAACATATAACGAAACAATGATAAAAGATATATTAAGCAACACAAAATCTATTAAAAAGACAAAATCATTTCTTGACGACGGAAAAGAGTGGATAACATCAATTAAGAACAAAAATAACAACGCTATTAATAGGAGAGATATAAATGAGTCTGCTACCAAGTTTTTCGAAGAACTCTTCAAATCGTCAAAAGAAATAAAAGATAATAATATATCGATGGCGGACAGTTACTCCAACTTAAATACTATTACACTTTTTACAAAAACAGATATTGAACAAGCAATTGACGATTTAAAGACAGATAAGTGTACAGGAAATGTCGGTATTGTAACAGAAATGCTCAAATATGGAAAACAACCAATTTCTACAGTCTTGACCACGATTTTTAATGACGTACTTATAACACAGCAGATTCCAAGACAATGGAAACAAGCTACAATTACGCTTATCCACAAAAAAGGAAATAAAGATGACATAAATAACTACAGACCAATAAGCAACATTTCTATGATATATAAACTGTTCTCCAAAGTAATGAATACAAAAATTAAGGTCACATTAAACAGAAATCAGCCAAGAGAACAAGCAGGATTCCGAGAAGGTTTTTCAACAACAGACCATCTGCAAACAATGAACCAACTCATTGAAAAAACTAACGAATTTGAAAAACCTTTGTATCTTTTATATATTGACTTCAGTAAAGCATTTGACTCAGTAGAACATGACGAAATATGGACAGCGCTGACAAACCAAGGAATTCATCCTATCTTTATAAGGACGATGAAAAATATATATACAGACAGCGTGGCGAAAATAAAAACCGAAAAAATAGGAAGAGAAATAAAAATAAAGAGAGGCGTAAGACAGGGGGATCCAATGTCACCACCATTATTCTCTGCGGTACTGGAAGAAATATTCAAGAAACTAAACTGGGACAATAGATATGGAATAAATATTTGGGGACAATATTTGAGCAACCTTAGATTCGCTGATGACATAGTTCTCATCTCATCAACTTCCGGACAAATACAAAATATGCTCATAGAATTGACAAATGAATGCAAGAAAGTTGGACTTCATATCAATAAGTCAAAAACTAAGATAATGACTAACCATATTAAAGATGACATAATGCTGGATAACGAACACATAGAATATGTAGAAGACTATACTTATCTAGGACAGACTAAGTCATTCATTAACCAAGAGAAAAAAGAAGTTTCTAGACGCATTACCAATAGTTGGAAACAATTTTGGAGTCTAAAACAAATATTACAATCAAATCTAAGGGACGAAACACGAAAATATATACTAGACTCTGCTATTCTTCCTGTTATGACTTATGGGTTACAGACTATATCCTTGACTTCAAGTTTACTTGACAAAATAAGAATATGCCAAACCAAGATGGAAAGAAAACTACTTAACCAGAGAGTGAGAAATAGAGAAATAAGACGAAGAACTGGTTTACCGGACGTGGTTGAACGAGCAAAACTCCTTAAATGGAATTGGGCAGGACATATATCTAGAATACAGGACCAAAGATGGACAAAAATCATTACAAAATGGACACCACCAGAAAGCAGAAGACCAATTGGACGACCGAAGAAAAGATGGGCAGACGATTTGCTTAAAGAAAGACAAAGTTGGTACAATGACGCAAAAGATAGAGATCTCTGGGCAACATTGGGGGAGGCTTATGCCAGATCATAGAGTTGTGACACGCATCCATTTATTTATTCAAACTTTGCTTACATATTAAAGTTGATTAAAAAAAAAAAAAAAAAAATTATGTCAATTTTATATAGTAATTAATTCAAAAGAAACAGAAAATGTAAACAAAAATGTAAATAAATATTGTACAAAAAATCAATAATGGCAAATAAAAGCTTATAATAATAATAATAATAATGTACAATGAAGCATTGATTGCTATTGAGGATCTTTGCATTATCATTGCCAACTTACCACTCAGTCTTTCCGGTATGGAAAATAAAGCTGACGAAATCTAGCGGTCTGGATAACATACCCAATGTTGTGTTGAAACATATACCAATCGTTATCATACGGCAATATTGTATTATATTTAATAATCTATTAAATAACTGCTACTTTCCCAGTTATTGGAAAACATCCAAGGTGTTTCCAATTATCAAAAAGAGAAAGGATCCATCAGATCCTTCTAATTATAGACCTATTAGTCTCCTGCCTTGTATTGGAAAAGTATTCGAAGTTGTTGTATGTAAGTCAATACAGTCCACGAGCGAAAGAAAGGAGATAGTACCGCGGAATAAGTTTGGATTTAGACGAAACCACTCGGCAGTGCATGCTATAGCAAAACTTATTTCAGACATAAATTGGAACTTAAATGCGAAAAGATGCACAGCTGCTTGCCTGGTGGATCTCGAGAAAGCCTTCGACACAGTGTGGATTAACGGTCTAATATTTAAACTTATACGCTATGATTTTCCACCCCATCTCATAAAGATGGTATCTTCTATGATTAAGGGAAAGAAATTTGTTGTAACTGATAATCAATACATGACCACCAAAGTTTTTTAAGTCATTAATGGCTTACCACAAGGAACAGTCTCAGCACCACCCCTATTCAACGTCTACATTGCCGATATTCTGAAAGAACTTGATAACTCCTTAGCGTTTGCTGATGATACTATATTGTATGCAAGTAGCTCAAAAATAGAAAATACACAAGAAGAACTACAAAATAAATTCAATAGACTGCAAACATTCTGCACAGAATGGAAACTTAAAATAAATTATTCTAAATGTGAAACCATACTGTCCCGCACCCCACTAAGTCGCGGTAACTCAGATTTGCGAAATAACTGGAAAAATTTGAAAATTGTAAGTTCCAATGGACTTCACATAGAATCAAAAACGGTGGTTAAATACTTAGGTGTGCATTTGGACAAGTTTTTATACTTCAATGACCACATAAATACTCAATTAAAAAAAGCCATAGCTGCATTTATGTCTCTCAAAAGCCTCTTGTATTCCAACCGTTTAAGATCTGATGTGAAAATCATCTCTTATGAAGAATTTATTCGACCAATTCTGACGTACGCGAGTCCAGTATGGTGGAATATTAGTCCGTCATACATGGAAAAATATCGTATATTTGAAAGAAAATGTCTCAGAGCATGTTTATGATATACAGAAGCGCACACTCAGATTTTCGGCATTATGTCTCTAACAAAATACTCCTAGATAAATCCGGTGTATCGAGAATTGATAACTTCATCTTAGACCTCATGAGAAATCACTTTTGACGATCAGTTAATGTTACGGATAATGGGCTCGTCTCCGGATGGTTTTATCCCAATCCTCAGTATTTTAGAAATACTTTGGAGAGTGGATACATACCTCCAGAAGGGTTTCTATATCTGGATGCACGCACATGGCTACCTATCGAATTCGACAAACGTGCCTATAATATACCATTTTTTTAGAAGAGCGACTGACAAAAATATTATATGAACCTGACAATTTGGCAAACGATAGCAAAGATCTAAGATACTGCGTAAGCATACCAGAAAAAGATACTAATAGTACTGAACGTCTTGACAGAGATAAATATTGGTGGCTCGACTGGGTTGTAGCTGATACTTAGGTTAAGCAGGACTGGATTTAGTTCGCAGTTTTCACTTCACTGATTTATTATGATAAATCAGTGAGGTGACTGTTGCGGAGTGAGTCCTGTACTGCATCAAGTTTAGTTTTTAAATTAGGTTTAAGTATTAGTTCATAAGTATTTTATGTTTAGATATTAAGCTTTATTTTGTAAGAAAACAAAATAATACATATTTTCAAAGGTTTTTTCTCCACGTTTTCCTTACTGATAAAAAAAATTATAATCTTTTCTTTATAATAAATCATTATATAAAAACAAAAAATGTTATCGTAGATATGATTAAAAATAATACCTAAATAATAAAAATAAGTAATGCGTACCTTCGTGGTCATTTGCCAAAATTAAAATGTTTAAGTTTAGTTTTTTTAAGTTTATTTAAGCTAAGTACCTAATTGTAATTGTTTTGAGTGATAAATAAACAAATAAAAAAAAAAAAGTCTTTTCGATATGCATTCACCAAATCGAAATGCATCTGATTTAATAGACAGTGAATTGGATCGTGAACTACAATACAATGCTGTAGAAATGGCAGCGATTGTCGCTCGCAATGTCCCACTAATGAATCAAGAACAAAGAACCATTTATGACCACATCATGCTCGCAGTTTCGACAGGACAAGATGGATTCTTTTTTTTGCATGCTCCAGGTGGAACTGGCAAAACATTCCTTATTTCGCTAATTCTTGCTAAAATACAATATACAAATCATGAGTGGTTGGCAGAAAGAGCAATTTTAGCAGCAAAAAATGTGGATGTCAACGAATTAAATCTCAAGATACAACATTTGTTACCAGGAGACTTGGTGTCATACAAATGTATTGATACAGTTTGTGATGCTACCGAAGCTATAAATTATCCAACTGAGTTTTTGAACTCATTGGATTTACCAGGCATGCCACCTCATAATTTAAAACTGAAGGTTGGATCTCCGGTAATTTTGTTTCAAAATTTTTACCCACCACGGTTTTGCAACGGCACGCGATTAGTAATTAAAAAATTAATGAAAAATGTTTTCGAAGCCATAATTCTAAATGACAAATTCCGAGGTAAAAATATATTATTACCGCTAATCCCTATTATACCCACAGATGTGCCAATTCAATTCAAACGCCTTCAATTTCCCATTAGATTGGCAATTGCAATGACACTCAATAAGTCTCAAGGCCAAACGATGTCTGTCTTCGGCTTAGATTTGAGCACTTCATGTTTCTTACACGGACAATTATACATACGTGGCGTCATCCAGTTTGTTTGTATTGGAGAAAGATGGGATTACAAAAAATATTGTACACTGTGTTGCATTAAGTATTGTCATAATTAGCGATCTGTATATAATTTTAAAGAATTAATTTTAATAAATTAAAAAAAATTGTTTGGTGATTTGTTATTTTAATATTTTGTCTCCGATAAACAGTGGTCTATACCTTTCACACTTATATTCACTTATATTACACTTATATTCTCTAGAAATTGTTTGTATGACAAAGCAACGTTTGTCGGGTCAGCTAATTTATTCATATAAAATGTATCGTTCCAATAAAAACTTTGTAAAATTTGAATTCTAAATTTTTACATGAGTCCTTAAATTATCATCAATTCTGCCCGTTTGCTCATCATTAAAGAAATCAAGCGATAAAATTACATATATTTTCAAATAATAAGCCAGATTTATTTAATAAAAGTTTAAAAGAACTGTGCTTTCTAAGCAAAATAATGGAGTTTTAATTTTTTAATAAGACATTTCAATGAATTGTATGTCTTAGATGGGTTTGTGGCTGAAAATTGTGATGATGAACGTTTTTGAGTGTTGTTTAAAATCAGAGTTTGTGATAATCATTTTAAACGCAAGAGAATTTTGTGTATCATAAACAACAATTCAAGAGGTTACCGCTGGTACAGAAAACCACTTAAGGCAGAATTGGATATTATTGAAAGCATCCAAGATAAATTATGACAAACACCCTTCAAAATGATACAAAAAAAATTGAATTTTTAACATATAAAATTAAAAAAAAAATATTTTTTTTAAATGAATAATTTAATTTTTTCGAAATTTGGTTTTCGGATGGATTCTTGTTATTTTATAAATTTGAAAAACAATATTTTTAAAATCGAATACCTATATAATTAAAAATTTTTTTCAACGAATTAAACTCAATCGAAATTTTTGTAGGTACACAATTTTTCAAAAACAATAACAATACAATTATTAGCCTTTTTTTGGAACTTTTATTGTTGTAGGATGAGTTATAAATTTTTATCAATTCTTTTACACGTATTTTATTAAGACTCAGTGGGATTGAAAAACTGTTTAAGTGGTGTAAATATTTTAACAGAAAACATTATTTCTTAAGAAGAACCGCTTTAACAATTTTCAACTTCCCACTTAAAGTTAATGTAATCCTTAATCAAAATACACATTAATCAAATATTTTACAAATAAGAAATTATGTTATTTTCAAAAAATGAAAAAAAAATTTTAATTTTAATACATGTGGTAAAATCTTTAGAAAAATCTAGGCTTCAGTTTTTTTACCAAAAATGAGACCCTACAAAAAAAACAATTAAAACTTAGTAAAAATTGACTTTCAACTCAAATATCTTGAGAACAGCGACAGATATTGCCTTTAAACTTATGTTTTCTCATGCAAATCATGCTTGCGTCCGTTGACCATGGAGAATTCGCGATGCTCCATAAAGGTTGGAAACAACTTCACAGCACCTTTCGATGTCAAAAAAGGGTTTAGACAAGATGGTGTGCTGTCATGCGATTTCTTTAACATCGTCCTTGAAAGAGTAGTAAAGAGCTCCCATGTCAACACCAGAGGCACTATCTTTCAAAAGTCTGTCCAATTTCTAGCATATGCTGATGACGTTGACATAATCGGAAGTACTCAGCGTGATCTCAATGGGGCTTTTGTGAATATTGAGGCAGAGGCGGCAAAAATAGGTTTAACGACGTCTCGCTCAAAACGTTACCACCGATAGACGTAACTTGAGTAGTAAAACCCGCTATCGAGCGACCAAACTGTCGCTATATAAGACCCTCATCATCCCCGTTCTGCTATACGGTGCAGAAGCACGGACTATGACAAAAGCGGATGAAAGCACCTTGGGTCGTTCTTCGCGCCATCTACGGTCCCATACACATAGAAGGTGAGTGGATGAGAAGATGGAACGTCCAGCTGTAGGGGCTGTGCAGTGACGTAGACTTAGCCAGAAGGGTAAAAGTCGAACGACTGATATGGTTGGGTCATGTAGAGCGCATGAAATGCTCCGGCCAGGAAAGTATTCGAATCCACACCCACAGGACAGCGCAGTAGAGGAAGACCGCGGATCAGGTGGCGCGCAAATGTGGGAAGTGAAGTGTGCAACTGGAGACATCTAGCTAAGGTGCTAAGGACTGAACTAGATGGAGAAGTTTGTTAGGTGAAGCCCTAGTTCTCACAGGACTGTAGCTCCACCTTAAACTAAACTAAAGTAAACTAAAAAGCATTGTTGTTAACTTTTAATAAAATAAAAATAAATAAATATTCTTTCTTAAAAGAATTAAAGTCCTAGTAAAAAAATAATAAATTGATTTGACCATTTCATGATTTCATGATTTTGACAGAAAACAGTTTAAGCTTAAATTTCCTAATGCATATTTTGTGAAGTTCTTTAAAAAGCGAAATTTACTCTAGATAAAACCATCATTAGCTAATTTTTGAGGATATCAATTATTGGAAGTGAAACCCTCATCCCTTCTTTTTCTTAATTCCGTTTATCAAAATATTAACTAAAGTTGGAAATCTTGTTTCTTGTATTTTTTTTTAATTGAATATCATGAATTGAAAAATGATTTTACTATTTTTCCTACTGTATTCAACTATGTATTTTCCTAACTCAACATATTTAAAATCTTTTCCTTTTCTTATTTTTCTAAAATATAAAAGCCTTGCCATTAAAAAAGAGTCTAGACACTAATCAATTTTAACTTAATGATCAGTTCACTCCTGCGTTTTATTTAATTTGACAATTAAATTAAATTTTGTATTTTTGTGAAACAAAATTCAATAATTAAATCTATTTCTCAAGAAGAAGAATACCTCAAACAAAAATTCCTTTAAAGTTCAAACAACTTTTAAAAGAAATACAAAAGAACCACAATATCTAACTTGATGACAAAACAATAATAACAAGAGAACAATATTGAGAAATAGGGAAATTAACGGTGTTGATTTTCTTGGAATATCGGTATAATTAGATAAAGTAATTAAAAGTATTATTTAAATGATGTATCGAAGGTGGTGATCGATATCCCCAGACTTATATTTAAATTCTTTTTAAATAAGTTTTTCAAATTTATGAATTTTCAAAACGTCTTCCTCTCATTAAAAACTCTTTTCTCACACTATAGGCCCACAGTCCTACACCTTTACATGTTTTGATTCTAATACGGTAACATAAATAATAATAACAATTTGAAATCTAAAACCAACGATAAGTTTTGACAGTGAAATCTATATGTAAGGTATAGAATTGTTTTTCAAGTCATAAAGTCCCATGTTTGATTTATTTTGTTTTCCATTTTCCTAAATGCTTGAAAATACTCGTAGCTTCAGGCATGTTTTGCTTTTGTAATAATTTTGAGTATAAAATATCTTCTTTAAATATCATATATCAGTTTCATTGAAAAACTTAACTGCATGGGAGTAAATAATGTATCTTAATCTCCTAAATCTACTTAGGTTTTGAACTAATAAAGATTTTTATTCAAAACTTTAAATCTTCCTTCAAATGACCAAAATAAAATCGTCTCTTTTTTTTATTAACTTTTCCCCATCTGTCTCACTTATTCGGATGTTCCAATTTTTGAAACAGGATGCACCCTTGATTAAAAATTTAATGTTATTTCTTGATAATGTAAATTCAATCGATAAAAATCAATCAAATTTTTGATTACTCACGAGACGTCATTCCGGTGGAAGGTTATTCAATTACAATTCCATGAATCAAAAGTGCGACGAAAGTCTCTTAATCCTATTGGACATTTTAAAAGAGGGCTTTTAAATTTTATGTCACAACCAGGTTTTGATATTTCTATCTTTTTTTTAACATCAAAGCATAATAAGACTGACGTGCAGTGAATGAATTTTGTATGTTATGTTTATATGAAAATGAATATTAAAAAAAAGGCTTGATGTCCTTAAACGTTTGCAAATAATATTCTAGCCAAATTTTAAGTAAAACTTCAATTTATACAAAAAAAAAAAAAAAACATTTTAAATTTGACCTTTAAAGAAATTTTACCAAATTTTTACGAATATATTTAAATTTTAAATCAAGATCGTATTTCTGAATATATTAAAGGTCGAAAAACTTTTTCTATTTATACATTTTTTTCTCTCACAAAGGTTTTCTTAAATATGCCTCTTTAAACATTTTAAAGACAACGAAAAGCTTAAAAGCTAAAGTACCTTACTTAGTTTCTGTAAATTGTCATTAGTTATAACTATAAGTCAATATTTGAGACAAGGAAGTGGATAATATTGCTGACGCTGAGGAGGCTTCAGCCCAAATGTGTATCTCTCACTCACGTAGTTCTCAAGCATTAGTCATCTCTGTGACGTCGTTGTGGCGAATTTTGTGAAAAGATCTTGGTCTACATCCTTACAAGATTAAATTGACGCAAAAACTGAAGCCGCTTGACCACCAGAAAAGTCGTATATTCTTGAATTGGGCTGAGCAACAACTTGAAAATGATTCGGATTTTCATCGAAAAATCATCTTCAGCGATGAGGCTCATTTCTGGCTGAATGGCTTCGTCAATAAACAAAATATGCGGTATTGGTCAGGCAGAAATCCACACGTACTAAATGAGTCATCATTGCATCCCGAAAAAATTACAGTTTGGTGTGGTTTATGGGCCGCCGGCGTCATTGGGCCGTACTTCTTCCATGATGATCAAGACCGGCACGTTACTGTAAATGGGGATCGCTACCGTTCAATGATACCCGAATATTTTTCGCCCCAATTGGATGATTTGTACTTGGAGGACATGTGGTTCCAACCAGACGGCGCCACAAGGACAGCGAATGTCACAATCAATTTATTGGAAACCAAGTTTGGAGAACGTGTTATCTCACGTCCAGTCGCTTGGCCGCCTCCTTCGTGCGATTTGATGCCGTTGGACTATTTCCTGTGGGGCTACGTCAAGTCTATGGTCTATGGCTCTATGCCAAAGTTACGTCTGAGCCTCCACCTGTACCCCAAATACCGTTACCCCGGACACTCCCCTTTGCCTAACGGTTTTGCTTTAACGGTTTCCCACGCCATTTTTGCTTACATTGCAAAACATATCCAAAACGGATACACCCCTTTTTCCCTCTACAAAACACACGCGCGCATCCCGTTACAATTAAAACAATAAAATCGTGGGAAAGTTCACTCTACATATTTTGCAAGATCAGCATTAAGTATTTTAACATAGCTTTGATGGAAAAGTAATAATTAGTTCTAAGTTAGTCGTAATTCTCCTCTTGACACTAGAAGTGCAGCCTCGCTAAAGACAGCGGCTTCTCTTGTCAAATAATAATTAATAAGATAATCATGTAAATAAAGAAATTAAATAAATAAAGAGAAAAAATCAAAATAAGAAAAAAAAAAAACAGTTAAGTTTTTTTTTAAAACAAATCGCGAGGTTCACGACAAAACTGGCGCAGTCGGTCGTTCGATTAAGAACAAAAGAACAAAATTTAACATTTCGGTCGTTCGAATAAGAGCACAAGAAACAAATGTTCGTCCAAGAACAAAACAGAAATTAGAATTTCGATTAAAAAAAACCATAGTGGTTCGTTTAAGAACATATGTGAAAAACAGAAATTAGAATTTCGATTAAAAACACCATAGTGGTTCGTTTAAGAACATACGTGAAAAATAAAAATTAGATTTTCAATTAAAAAACACCATAGTGGTTCGCTTAAGAACATATGTGAAAAAATTGAGAAAAAAAATTTTTCGAGCAAGAAATAAAAGTTCGTGTAAGAACAACATATAACCAAAAGTTTTGACTTGGAAATCGGTTCATCTTAGAACACAAAATAAAAAGAAATAATAAAGTGCCTTCGTGTAAGAACAGTGCGCTCAAATATAATTTTCGATAAAGCAACAATACGCTAAGTGCAATAAAATTTTATAAAATACCTGGAAAAAAAAATAATAATAAAATTAAACAATAATATCAAGTGAATGGACAAAGAAGAAGAAGATCTCGTACAACTTTTTAAAAACCTATCAACAAAATATACGCGGAGCCCAAAAATGACAGAACCAGCAGCAGCAACAGCAGGAGCGGCAGCAAACGCAGGCGTAAGTCGTCTTACTTTAAATTTAGACCCTATAAAATATTTAAATTCTTTACCTTCATATAATGGTAACTTTGACAACTTGAATAATTTTATTGAACTCCTAGATAGGATTCAACCTTCACTTAATAAGTTTGAAAACAATAGTCAGTTAATATTTTTAGATATTATTAAGAGTAAATTAATTGGAAAAGCTCGAGAGGCTATTGAAATAAATAATTCCACAAATAGTTGGGAAGAAATAAAGAAAGTTTTATTTCAATACTTCGGTGACAGAAAATCTGTAGAAGAACTTTACGATAACCTCAGAGGACTCCAATTTTACGATAATTGCCAAAACTTTTACGATAGAATAAAAACTGCACTTAGGAGACTAAACAACAAAACCAACCTAGACAAATCTATTATTTCATCAATAGAAACAAAAAAGAATTGTGACATGGCACTCAGGCTTTTTATCAGCAAGATACCTGAACCAATGAAGGGTATCTTGGTCTGTAGACAGCCAAAAAGCTTAGAGGAAGCCATGGACATTCTTCATGAATCAGGCTATGCCTACACAAGGGTTAACAATAATTCTAACAATATCTATAACTCAAATACAAATAATAACAATTCCACACAATATAGAGACAATTCTAGACAATATAGGAACTCAAGACAGACACAAGACTCTTCAAACAACAACAATAACAATCAAAATTCAGGTCAATGGAGAAATTCTGGACAAACACGAAATTTTTCGAATAAATATAATCAATCTAATAATAATAACTCAGGTCAATACAAGACTAATCAAAGCAACAATTATAACTCAGGCCAATACAGGACTAATCAGTATAACAATTACAACTCAGGGCAGTACAGGACAAATCAAAACAACAATACTAACTCAAATATTTACAGAAATAATAACACAAATATGAGCAATAATTCTAACAATAATAATACAAATAATGTTGAACCTATGGACACTCTTTCCGCTTCCTACCAGAGGCAAGTTAATTTGCAAGGTTCGGATTTTCAGGAAAACAGCCTACAGGCCGATTACCCTATATAGTTGTAAAATCAAAAACTAGGGATCTAAGAATTCTTATAGATCCAGGCTCAGAAACGAGCATAATAAACCCAGAAATTTGTCACCCCAAATGGGCAACAAATCTCAGAACTCCAATCAAAGTAAAGACAACAAGTACTCCAATATATATCAACAAAAAAGTCAAAATTCCTTTATTTAAAGAATTCGGTAAAGATAAAACAGCTGAATTTTTAGAATTTAAATTTCATGAATTTTTCGATGGATTGATTGGAAATAATATCCTCCTTCCGTTAGAAACAATTCTTGACTTTAAAAAGAAAAAATTGTTAATAGGTGAAACAGAAATACCAATTTATTTTAATGAAAGTGAAGAATATGAAAAACAAATTCCCCAATTGGAAATGTACCACACTGAAACGAGTAGTGACCCCATTTCTGAACAAATAAGAATCCAACATCTCAATAGCATAGAAAAAGCAGAAATAATGAAACTTATTTCTCAATACTCAAGTATTTTCTACCAAGAAGGAACTGACCTATCTTTTACGAATGCGATTAAGCATAGTATTAAGACAGTCAATGATATTCCAATTTACACTAAAAGCTATAGATACCCTGAAGTCCATAAGACAGAAGTATCTAAGCAAATAAATGATATGCTTCAACAAGGGATCATACGTCCAAGTAATTCTCCATATTCGGCACCTATCTGGGTCGTTCCGAAAAAGGAAGACGCATCTGGTAAAAAGAAATGGAGAATAGTTATAGATTATCGAAGATTGAACGAAGTTTCAATCGACGATAAATTTCCAATTCCAAATATGGACGACATACTTGGTAAATTGGGAAACTCCTTGTACTTTACAACGCTTGACTTGGCAAAAGGTTTACACCAGATTGAAATAGCGGAAGAAGATATACGAAAAACGGCTTCTCAACTGATAATGGTCATTACGAATTTGTTCGAATGCCTTTCGGTTTGAAAAACGCCCCTGCCACCTTCCAAAGGCTGATGAATTCAGTCCTATCAGAATTTATCGGAAAAATTTGCCTAGTCTATCTCGATGACATCATTGTCTTTTCTACATCTCTAGAAGAACACATAGCATCACTACGAAAAATATTTAAGCGTTTACGTGAAGTCAATTTAAAAGTACAATTGGATAAAACCGAGTTTTTAAAAAAAGAAACTGAATTTCTGGGTCATGTCGTCACTACAGAGGGCATTAAGGCCAACCCCAATAAAATTTCAGCAATCAAAAACTATAAACTTCCTACAACAACGAAGCAAATAAAGGCATTTTTAGGAATAACCGGTTATTACCGGAAGTTTATAAAAGACTACGGTAAAGTAGCAAAACCAATGACTGTATTTCTGAAAAAAGGAGCAAAAATTGATATAAATAATCCAGAATATATAGAAAGTTTCGAGGAACTAAAATCCTTGATCATATCAGACCCAATCTTAAAACATCCAAATTTTGATAAATTGTTCACACTAACTACAGATGCATCTAATTATGCAATCGGTGCCGTTCTATCACAAGAAAACCACCCTGTATGTTTTGCTAGTCGAACCCTCAATAACCATGAAATCAATTACTCCACGATCGAAAAAGAGTTACTGGCCATAGTTTGGGCCACACAATATTTCAGACCCTACCTTTATGGCAGGAAATTTGTTGTAAGAACCGACCATCGACCTCTAGTTTGGCTTAGTTCGCTAAAAGAACCAAATACCAAACTGCAAAGATGGAAAGTTAAACTCGAAGAGTATAATTTTGATATTCAATATGTTAAAGGAAAAGATAATCAGGTCGCTGACGGATTATCAAGGATAGAGGTTTACCACAACGAAAATGTGATAAATCCTTCCGATGAGATCCCAGAAGATCTTGATGCCCAATCATTAGTAGCTACCATCCACAGCGCAGATGAGGACAGTAGCAATCACATTCCTATAGTTGAAACTCCCGTTAATCTGTATAAAACACAGATTATTTTGATTAAATCAAACAACATAAGCAATCATAAAATTTATTTTCCATTTAAAAATAAAAAGAGAATAGTAATCGAATTAAAAGAATACAAAGAAAACCTTATTTTAGATATTTTAAAAAAACATATCCCTCCCAAAGGAATTCTAGGAATCTTCTCCAAAAATGACCATATGTATGCTCAATTCCAAGACACATACATAAAATATTTCAGCAAAAACAAGCTACTTAAAGTGATCAAATGTAGCAAATTTCTGGGAGACCTCGAAGATACCGAAAAAGAGTTGATTGTTATTTCAAAATCACACAAATCACTCAATCATAGAGGTATAAACGAAACTTATGCGGAAATTAAGGACGTTTATTACTGTCCAAATCTCAAGGAAAAAATCCAAAGATTCATTAACAATTGTGAAATCTGCAATAAATCTAAGTATGAAAGAAACCCATACAAAGTTCCACTTAAAATAACCGAAACACCTTCTAAACCTAATCAAATTTTACATATAGATATCTGGTACGCAAATATTAATTTAATGTACGTGACAATGATTGATAAATTTACGAAACATGTTACAGTACAAGAAATTAAACACAGAACATGGACGTCACTTTTAAATACAATTAAATATAGATTTGCAAATCACGGTATCCCTGAAAAAATAGTCGCAGACAACGAGACAGGTTTCTCATCAATAGCAATTAAAGAATTTCTGAAAGAATACAAGGTCCAACTACACTTAACTACCCCTTATCACAAAACAGGCAATTCGGATATCGAAAGATTCCACCAGACTCTGAACGAGCATATAAGGACGTTTAACGCCGATGACGAAAACAAAGATACTTTGCGAAACAAGGTATTAAAAGCTGTATCAATCTACAATAAGACAATTCATTCAACTACGAAACAAAGACCTATTGATTTTATAAATGGAACCATTACAAACCAAGATTACCCAAAAATTATAGAAATGGTTAATACAAATAAGGAAAGATATATAAATAAGATCAATAAAGACAGGACGGACGTTGACCTAAACAAAATAAACCATCGCTACCTTAAAAGTAGAACTGATAACAAACTCAAAATTAAACATACGAAAGATAACCCCGAAGTAATAGACGAAAACCACGTTATAGACAGTAGAGGACGATCATTCTATAAAACACAACTTAAACGAAACTATAAGTTTGAACAAAATTCTTAAGACATTTTCATTTCAGATTTTATTCATGATCTTTTTAATAATATCAACAAGCGGACAAAAAATAGATGTTCAAAATTTAAATGATGGAAATGGATTCGTAACCATTAGAGGCGAAGAAGTTAAAATCATACAAAACTATTTCAAAATATTACACATTATAAATCTGACACTATGGACAGACAGCTTTAAATTAATAGAACACAACGTTTATAAACTAACAAATATAGACGAAAATCCAACTATTCTACATGGACTTAAACAATTAGAAAACGAAATCAGTAGTTTAACACAGAAAGAGAGACAAAAACGATCACCATTTAACTTTGTAGGGAAAACCCTTAAATATTTAGCTGGAACGATGGATTATGAGGACGAAGAGGAAATTAAATCAAGGCTTAGTATTGACGAACAGAACAACAAGAATCTTGTTAACGGACTAAATGACCAAGTTAAAATTAATACAAAATTCTACGAAAATATAAACAATATTACTCAACATATAAACAAACAACAGAAAGATATAAAAGATCAATTCTCATCATTAAGTAATGAAATAGATAAGGAAAATTTCAGGATAACAAGTATGCAACATGCATATCAAATTCAGTATGACATGCAACTATTGAGCAATCAAGTAAGGAAAGTTAAGGAAAGTATTTTGCTAAGTAAAATAGGTCTACTAGGTAAAGATATTCTGTCACTTAAGGAAATTCAAAGTTTTAATGTAACACTTGAAAAACTAAAAGACATTAAAAGTTCTACGATATTTCATGAAAACCAAATAATTTTTATAATAATGATACCGAACTATAGTAAGACAAAGTTCCATAGAATTTTTATTGAACCTATTCCAAATTTTAGAAATCTCGAGCTCTCTCCTAAATACAAATCTTTAATTACTGATGGTAAAAATAATTATGTAAATAATGATAAAATTTTAAGACAAGACAATTTAATAATTATAACCGATGAATGTATACAAAATATTTTCAAAAAGAATATGTCATGTAATTTCCTAGAAAATAATAACACTGAAATAAAACAATTGAACAATAATATGTTAATCCTTAAAAATATGCCAAAAACTATAGTCAATCACAATTGTAATGATTTCAAAATAGAAGTCAAAGGAAACTATCTAATCAACTTTGAAAACTGTATAATAAATATAAACAATATAAAATATGAAAACTATATGTACTATGATAACTTCATCATACCAAATTTAAGTAATGTAAAAATTAAAAATATTGAAGTAAACTTTTCCACGACAGAAATTCACGCGAAACATGTTGAAAATCGTAAATTAATTGAAGAATTAAAATTAAACCATACAAAAAATACGGGTATCAATTATAGTTTCAATCTAATACTTTTTAGTCTTTTCATCGTGTTTTTTATAATTTTTCGAAAAACGGTAACAAATGATAAAACAAACGTCATAATCGATATAAAGAAATCGGATTCTTCGGAGCAGAATTCTAAGGGGGGAGGAGTTACGTCTGAGCCTCCACCTGTACCCCAAATACCGTTACCCCGGACACTCCCCTTTGCCTAACGGTTTTGCTTTAACGGTTTCCCACGCCATTTTTGCTTACATTGCAAAACATATCCAAAACGGATACACCCCTTTTTCCCTCTACAAAACACACGCGCGCATCCCGTTACAATTAAAACAATAAAATCGTGGGAAAGTTCACTCTACATATTTTGCAAGATCAGCATTAAGTATTTTAACATAGCTTTGATGGAAAAGTAATAATTAGTTCTAAGTTAGTCGTAATTCTCCTCTTGACACTAGAAGTGCAGCCTCGCTAAAGACAGCGGCTTCTCTTGTCAAATAATAATTAATAAGATAATCATGTAAATAAAGAAATTAAATAAATAAAGAGAAAAAATCAAAATAAGAAAAAAAAAAACAGTTAAGTTTTTTTTTAAAACAAATCGCGAGGTTCACGACAAAACTCCAACAAGCCAGCGACGGTTGATGAACACAGGAATAAAGAATTTCATTGATATCCAAAACCGTTTTTCTTTTATTTAATAAAAAAACTTTTGTAGCGCTCTTATTGAAAAACCCGATATACATAAATGGAATACTCGACAAATATTTAAACTGAATATTGAAGAGAGCAATTATAGATTTGTAAAACTCTAACGAATTTGTTTTTGAAAATAAAATGCACGAAAGGGAAATGCACTTTTGTAATTGCAAAGTTAAAATACAGCGAATGAGAACGTGTGCCAAGAAAAAAAGATTTTGTCGAAAGGTGTTAAAATAATAATTTTGTCGTGAATACAATTTTTGAAATATGGTTTGAAAAATGGTCAACACACAATGGTTGTCGGTTTGTTTATTCATGATTAAAAATGGAACGTTTGTTTTTCATTTTTATTGAAGTGATTTTATTTTTGTTAAATTATTATTTTACGGGGTGATTCGTATGTATTTGACACTGTGACTTGTTCAAAGATTAAACAAAAAGAAGCTATTGTCTCTAGGTGTTTCTTGGATTTAAGAAGTTATTGAAGTGTTGTATAGCTATCTTTAAGACAACTGTATATTCTTCTTTTAATAATACTTCAAGTCTTGCTTATTCCAATCTTTATAAATTAAGCATAAACCCATTCAAAATAAAATGCATGACTGGTTCGCACGAACTTGCTCCTGTATCCAAAATCTGTTTAAAAAAGTACCTACATATATAAGATTTAAAAATATACCTGCAAAATAAGTTTGTCTTCAAAGATATAAATGCCATTTAATTTGTCAAAAAAAAACTCCATTTTTCAATTTTTAATTTCCCATAGGAAGTTATTGTAATGGGTCCGATTTGGCGAATTGAAAATTTTGACATTTCTCGACGTTTGAAGGTCCCTAGAGTTGAAATAAAAGATTTTTAGAAAGATTTATGTGCGTGCGTGTGTACGTACGTTCGTACGTCCGTACGTTCGCGACGTTTTTTCGTCGTCGATAGCTCAAGAACCAAAAGAGATATCGACTTCAAATAAATTTTGTTATACCGATAATAATGCAGAAAGATGCAGAAAGGGCTCTCAAGAAAATTGCGTGGGTGGTTTTTTTACCATAGCAATTTGAAAAAAAGTTGAACATTTTGGTTCACCCTAAATATATCACAAACCAATAACGCAAGAGACTTGAATTAAATTTTATATTATACTAGCTTTTACCCGCGACTTCGTCCGCATTAGATAGTTTTTTTGGATAGTAGTATGAAAAACCCTGAGCTGTACTTTTTTGCACGTGTGTTTGAATTGCTCCGAGATGGGATGAGGCCATACTAAGTGTGATTGTCATAGGTTAGGTTAGGTTAGGTTAATACATTTTAAGAAGAAGATAGGTTACTGCAATACATTTTTATACACGACGTTTTTTGTGTTTCCTTCTTGGCCAGAACGTAAAGATTTTGTTGGTTTGAGACTCTTGAGCACGCTACATATAATTTTCCATGGGAAAAACAGTTATTTTTTCCAAATTTACACCTGCAACTTTCAGCGTCTGTCCCTGAGCTTTATTTATTGTTATTGCAAATGCTGCTTTCAGAGGAAACTGCACTCATTTAAACTGAAACGGCAAATCGGTAGGAATTATCGGAATGCGGAGAATTAAAACATTTTTCCTTTTGCTATCCAGTCATGATTATAGCTTTTTTAATATTTCGTCCTAGGTGATTAATCTGTAGCCGTGTATCATTACATAAATTTGATGCGTTAAGATTTCTCATTAACAGGACTGGAACACCAACCTTCAATCTCAACTTAATATGAGAAGGGTTTTGAATGCATTGATGTCCCGTAATACCAATTTTATCCAAATATTATTCAAATATTTGGTAATTTAGGAGTGAAAGCGATCAGATTCCCCGGAAAGTAATTTTTCCCACGGGAATGCGTTGTTTTCCCGAAGTCAAAAGTAACTCATGTCCTTATTAAGTCTCAAACTATCTCCTTATACCAAATTTCATTTAAATCTGTTCAATAGTTAGACGTAAAAGCGATCGGCCCACCTGAATTTTCCCATGGGAATGCGTCATTTTCCCGGGGTAAAAAGTAGCCTATGTCCTTTCTCGGCTATCAAAATATCGCCATACCAAATTTCATGCAAATTGGTTCAGTAGTTTAGGCGTAATTGAGTAACAGACAGACAGACAGAGTTACTTTCGTATTTATAATATTAGTATAGATATTGTACCGTGATACGAAACAAGTATATTTTTGGAAAAAAATCCAATTTACGTTTTTTTTATAAATCAAAAAAACTGAAAAAAAATATGTCACCTTGAAAATTTTAAGAACAAAAAATGATTTTATCTCCAAAATAATTCTGAGCAATAAAGAATAACGTTTGTAACATCTGGTAAAATTTTGAGAAAAATCGAATTGACAGTTTTTTTTATAAAAAATAAAAACCTAAAAAAAAACATTGCTCAAAGTTGGTAAAAATTGATTTTCGACTCAAATATCTTTTCAAAAATTTGAGATTGTGGCTTCCAACTAATTTTATCTTAAAAGAAATATTGTTTTCAACATTCTATAAAATTTTGAGAAAAATCGAATTGACAATTTTTGACAAGTAAAAGTAAAAATTGATTTCCGACTCAAATATTTTTTCCATAATTTGAAATACAGGCTTCAAATTAATTTTATTTTATAAAAAAAAATTGTTTTCAACATTCTATAATATTTTGAGAAAAATCGAATTAACAGTTTTTTAACAAAAAATAAAAACCTGAAAACAGCATTACTAAAAGTTGGTAAACATTGATTTTCGATTTAAATATCTTTTCAAAAATTAAAAATATTCGCTTCTAACTTATCTTATCTCTCAGAAAATATTGTTCAGTAAATTCAGTAAATTTTTTTTAAAAATCTTTTTATAAAAAAATTAAATCTACAAAAAATAGTACGCAAATTTGGTAAGAATTAATGTTCGGTTCTCGATATCTCGTAAACAATGGAAGATACTGTCTTCAAATTAATTTCATTCATCCATTTTGTAAATGTTTATATAAGAAATAAAAATGCTACTAAAATTGGTAAAAATATATTTTCGACTAAAAATCTCGTTTACAAAAATAGATTTCGAAATCAAACTATTTCAGAATATGCAAAATATTGTTGTGAATTTTTAATTTTTTATGAATAAAACAACTGACAACTTTTTTAACAAAACACGAAAACCTACGAACTTTTAAGCAAGGCAAATCGACAGACGGGATGGGAAGTTATCAGTGTGGGTTGCATCCCAGCCTCTTTTTTTTCTTCAATTTGGTAACAGTTATATCTGAAAAACCTGACGTGATATAGAGTAATCTTTTAAAGTCGTATTTGAGGCTATAAAAACACAATCTGGTCGAAGTACAAATTATGTGTTGTTTTTTTTTTCATTTTGGGTCAGCCTTTTATGAAGCCTGCAGCAAAAAAACCCCAAAACCAAAATTTTAGATTTGTTGCCTTATACAAGTGCTAAAGACATACCTACATAACTGGCAAATTTGTGTTAATATTTTTTTGGCCATGGCTGTATGAAAAGAACTACCATATGAAAATAAATGGCTATACAAAAGATTCAATAGTGATTTGATTTGAAAATAATTGCTAAGGAATTTAAAATTTAGTGCAATTTGAAAACATTCTTATCAAGTTTTAAATGTTTGTATTTTGTGAATTAAATCAAAAACTTAGCATTCAAAAAATTTGGTACAAATAAAAAACAGCGTACATAATTTTTGATGTTTCCTTAAACTTTTTATATTCCTCTAAAGAATTTTTTAAAGTTTAATTTTCTTTATACTCTAGTTAATTAATTTTCTTTTTAATTGCTCTATGAAGGTATTCCTGTACGTATAGTGCATAAAGTTTGAAACAAAATATCATTAAAATACAAAGTTCAGACGTGCAATAATATACCTAAAAGCACCCACGAGCCAAAAACGAGAAGCAACCTCCTAGGACTACGTGTTCCGGGATGTGCACCTCCAGTTGTGCATTTTAATAATATGAGCATCTTAGACTCTTACTAAAAAATATGATCTCCTTCTTTTTTCTACTTACAGAATTTTAATCATAATAAAACAGAATTTATTTCCAACCAAAATATTTGCAAGGATTTTGTATTTTATACAAGAAAATATTACATAGATTAATTGGTTTAGTTTTTATTTATATTTTGACAAGAATTAAAGCAAACTTTTGTTCCTTGTAGCTTCGAGAAAAATAAATAATTCAAAGTTAAACAACTTCAACTTTTGGGGGAAACTTTTCCCAAGATATTCGAATTCTTGTGATTTTATTCTTTTTGATTTGTTTTTTCTTCTTTTATTTTATTGGTGTCAGCAATAAATGCCTAATTAGACATCTAAAAAGACAGGGTTTGAGTTAAGATGTATGGGGGTGCAAAATTAATCACAAAGCGGAAGAAAAAGTTTCCTAGACGCCATATCGTCTAAGGACGACGACTTGACGAAAGGCACGAAAAAGTCTTTTCAAATAAAATAATAAGAAATCTCTTGACAAATTAGAGAATAAACAAAACAAATTGTAGCTTTTTTCTTATGTTTTGAAGAATTCGTTAGCTGTTTGTTTTAATTAAATTATTTGGCAAAGGTATTAAAAGAGATAGCAACATTTGGGATGGGTTTCAAGCTGTATATACATATACAAGAAGTATAATATATTTTTAACTAATTCACTTTTCTATAAATAGAATAAGATGCTGTGTACTTTAACTTTTCAGACTTGTTTCAATTATGAATTTTCACTTCTGGTAGAAAGTTCAAAAGCTATAATAAAGACGTTTCATATTAAAGATAATCAATAGACAGTTTATCCAATCAATGGGGTTCTTCTTTTATCATTTAGTATGGAAAAATTTTCAACAAAGTTGCAAATTGTGTATTGAAAAAAATATCTGGTCGCTTCGAGTATAAGAAAAAGTTAAGTTTGACCCACATTTAAAACTTTCTACGAATACCTTCAAAAAATTAAAAATTATATATTTCGTCATTTAAGGTACTTGGTGTTTTTGTAAGAAATCATTCGATTGAATTTTCAATAATATATAATAATCCTTGGATCGAAGTCATAGTTCATTCTCAAAATATTCAAGAACAAATGTCTACCAATTTTAGTAGAATCTCTTGCATTCTTGCTTTATTTGAAAATTTAAAAAATGTCTATTTTTGAAAAATAAAATAATTTGTCTGTACCAAAAATATATTTTCAAAAACAATTTCTTTGAGTTTCCATTAGAAAGAAGGATCGAGAAATGGATGCAGTTAGGGAAACAGGAGGAAATTTAACTCTCTCACAAACATATCAGTGGGTATTTTTTTTTAGTAGCAACATTTTAAATGTTAGTTAATTTCAACTATTTTACAAAAAAAATTATTTTATCGACTTAAATTATATAAAATATGATAAAAAATCAGGCTTCGTTACGTTAGCTTGATGGGTTCACGATTGATGACGATATCACCATAGATTAGATCAATGTGGATCCATTGTGATAGCCTGAAGTATTGAACTTCCCTGAAAGTGAGTTAGGCCAGACAACATCCGAAGGAGTGTGTGGTTGAACCATCTTACTCAGCTGGTCAACGATCCCACTCGAATATCGGACGTCATAGATCGAGCAGAAAACACTCTTGAATTGATTTTTACCCCCGACCCTGGTAAGTACACTATTAGTATTCTATCTCCTCTAGGCGCATCTGACTATTGTGTTATATCAGCAAATTTCTAGTGTCAAAATTCTCCAGTTAAAGAAAGAGCTCCTATAAAAAATAAAACCGTTTAGCAATACGAGAAAGCCAACTGGGACGGTCTCAATAATTACTTCAGGATCTTTAACTGGTCAATATGCTTCCTCGATAGTGACGTTGACGCCAGTGCTGATATGATCATAAGTTTGATTCTCTTGGGAATGAGAACTTTCATTCCGAACAGGGTTAGAAGTATCAGAGCTTAAGAAAACGCATGTTTGATTCCAGCTTTAAAGAAGTTATTAGGGTTAAGGGGGGAAATTTCAGTTGTTCTAAAGCCGGATTAAGTTCAAGCAAGCCAGGAAGGCCTGCAACGCCCATATTCGACGGACCAAATTTATATACTATATGACCAAAAATTACGGCAAGAAATACTGCAATGTCCTAAAAGCAGTAAAAATGTTTGGTCATTTGTAAAAAAACATGAGGAATTCTTCCTCTTCCTCGGTTCCTACGCTCGTTGTCAATGACACTCCTTTTGTTAGCTCTTTAGAGAAAGCTCTTTGCTAGGCAGTTCACAACCAATCTAATGCTGCCAGAGAGTGTTAAAAGATCTTAACATACATATATCCGCTGGTCCGGTTGGTATCCCTGCTATTGTTCTGAAGAGGTGTTCTTCAACGCTGGTAAAACCACTGCGTAAACTTTTTCATCTGTCCTACTCTTCTGGTCTCATTCCGAGCGAATGGAAAACACCATTTGTCCAGCCTGTTAAAAATTGAATCCTCCTCCCCCTCGAACTATCGTCCAATAGCACTCACGTAAGGTCATGTAAACGCTGGCTGACTAATTATCAGCTCAAGAAGATCGAAAGCTTCTTAATAACCGACAGCACGGCTTTGGCAGCAAAAGGTCTACTGGTGATCTCATGGTTCATCTCACTGAACAATGGAGCAAATCTTTGCATAGTTCTTGAGAAAGTAAGATTATTGGGTTTCCTTAGGCGATGCAAGAAATGTTTAACTCCTTCTGATCTGGCTGTTATCTACAAGTCTTATATACGTCCAAAACTTGAGCATAACTCCCATCTCTGGGCTGGTGCTCCTGCAACTTACTTAAGCCTCTTGGATAGTATTGAACGTAGATTATTTCTACGTCGTTCTTTGAAAACTCCTCCTAAGTCCATTTTCCGCAAAAATTAAATAAACACACCAAGTTCATGCAAATGACAAAATTTTTATTTTCTCAAAACTCTACGATGCACCATTTTTAAATCATAAATAATTAAAACTCCCAAGATCTATTAATTTACATATTGATTTCAAACTTTAAATGCAAATGTCTCAAAACAATAAAAATGGAATAGAATTGATTTGTGATAATTTCATCATAAGTTCGTTCACTTCGCTTGAATATCGTCGTAAGGTTTCTTGTCTGATTCTTTTTTACCATTTTCTTTAACGGTGTATGCTCTAGAGAAATAGCCTCTCTCCTTAAACAGTTCAACCGTAATACTCGCGCTTCTAGGAATGCTCATCAGTAATCCCTCGAGTCCAATTTCGTCGTATTGTCAAATACCGATATTCGTTCCTTAGCCGTACTACGCTAATGTGGAATGCTTTGACACACTTTGCCTTTCCTAGTCATTGCAATATTCAGGAATTCAAAAACAATATACATTTTAAAAAATCACCTGCGTTCTATTCTATTTCAATGATTTTGTCATTTCTGCTGAAGTGATGTGAAAAGCTGTTTTGTTTTGGATATGGCATACGATCAGTGGCAGATATTGGGGGGGGGGTTCTCGTAGGGGTCATGACCCCACCATCCGCCCTGGATCCGCCCTTGCATACGATTTAATAATGCAGTCCCATTTTTTAAATTTTTTTAGTCAGTCCAAATTTGTCAGGAGCACCCGGTACTTTCTTTTTAAAATACACACCTTTATAATAACATAAAGGGATCAAATCAATTCTAACTATGTCTACTTAACAAATTAAACTAAGTTCCGGTGCCCATATTTTACCTTTCAAATAAAATTACATTCCTTAAGCTTAATTCAAGGAGAAAGATTCTTACGGAAACAAAATAAAAATTGCTGAAGGCCAAACAAAACCAAATTATTACTTTGTCTCTTTTGTTACCGTTGAAGAAAAGGATCCTTTTAATTTTTGTTTGTTTATTTTTCCACCATATTCAATTGTTAAATCGTAATCGGAATTTGAATAATTTATTTTTATATTTCTCAAGTTCTTCTTTTTTTTTTGTTTGCCCTAAAGCATTTTCCATCAATAGAAATGTATACATATGTATATAAAACGGTTTTTCATTGAATACTGTCTTTGCAATTTTTCTTTTATTTTCCTTAAATAATCAAACTGTCTTGGACATAAAGATGTTTTAAAGGACAACGAATCCTTCGTCAAGCCCGCGCTCTCTCAATAAACAAATTTCCGATTTAAACATCTTATTCGCTTACTTTTATTTTCTCTGTGTTTTTTTTTCTGGATTTTCTTTTTTCCTTTTTCTTCTATTTCTGATCAATTTTCTTCACTTATTTCTTATGAAAACCTTTTAAATGTGTTGTCCTTTTTTCTTTTCCTTTTTTTATTCCCAAGGAAATCTCACGGATTTAGAGAGAGAAATAATAAATCTGAGCTAAGGATATAATTGATTTGTACCTATATTCTGGAAAAATCCTCATCCATTGAAATTCTCGAATCCTGTAAGTGAAGGACTTATATGCACCTGGACTGGAAAGTGGGAATAAGCAATTATTATGGTTTGATGGTGGTAGAAGTTTATGGTTTAGAGGTTTCGAATTGTTTTTATTAAGGAATGAGCTAAACAGTACAAAAATGGAAGTTATATTCTTCTAATTGGCTTTTCAAAGTGAAGCTTTTTAGAAATTACCCAAAACAACAAGAACCAAGTCCTTTTGTTGTAAGTCCTATTATTTCATAATATTTGGTGGTACATAGAGAATGTCCTTATACAAAATTTCGCTGATTATATGGTTTCATTTTGAAATACCAAATCCTACGCTAAAGTTTTTGTGTTTTTGAGAATAATGATGGTTCCACATTTCCAACAAAAGTCTACCACAGTCTGATTCGCTTTTGGTTTAGAATGATGATGGTTTTGAAATAATGTACAATACTAATTTAACTGTGTATGAATTCCAATTTAGTGGATTTGTTTCGAACGAATGTGGGTTTTCAAATATTGAATGACACAAATGTCATTCTTTTCAATTTATTTATATTTTTAGTAAATTTTTGTGTTTTGTTCAAATAGAAACAAAATACATTTAAAAATTTGGTCCTTTTTCAAAGCATTCATGTGCAATGGTTTTGGTGGTTTGGTATACCTATATATACAATTTACGCATTTAAACTGAATTGATGAATAGATTTCAAACAATATTGTAGACTGTGGTTTTGAAATTGACATTAAATTGAATAGATTTGAATTCACCTAAAATCTGTCTGTTTGGGGAGTTAATTATGAGATTTCGAAGCATTGTTCTTGCAGATAAATTGATTAAAGAGATATGTGCATCGAATATGTCCATTTGTGTGCAGATTTTATATTATTTCATTGTTTGTCATAAGTTTTTGAGTTATTTAGTATTATGGGTGCATTTTCTGAATGCACGTGGCAAAATGAAAATGGTAGATATCTTAAATACAAATTGTATCGGCTTTAAAGGAAAATCACTATTTTATTTATTCACTTGTCGACAAGGTTTAGTTCCTTTCAATCAAATTGGACTATTTCGATGGGTTTCAATGGTCTAATTCAAATCCGACAAACTATCACATCAAGGTTTTGAGATATTACTTTTTCAAATTCGGAAAAACATTTAAATAAAATAAATAAGTTAGGTTGCTCAACAGTCCGTTGAAAACTAGAGCCTAGTGACTTACAAATTTCAACCATTCCTGTGTGAAAGAAATGTTCTCGGGGATGAAGGAGACCTACAGTTTTTGAGCCGAATCCGAACAGATAGTTTGACTTTGAAATGGAATGTCTTGGACGTAGTCTAATATGGGGTTCAATTTGTGGCCGTTTTAAAGTTTAAATTACTTCTTCCGCATCTTTACGGTTCTTCCCAGAAATGTCTCGACTGATTTTTTGAAGAATTTGGCATTTTCTTAGAAAGTAAACGATATTTTCTACTTAATGTGTATTTAAGGTTTTTTGGAACGGTGAGCAAAATCTTGTTCAAAAATAGAAATCATTTCTCAACATCTTCATATTCCTTGTAGCCCCACACTTGCGCTCAGTGACATGTGGTAGATTTTACGACAGCTTGAAACAGTCCGTATTTCAATGAGTGATGAATTGATTTGTTTGAAACACAGTTTCAACATCAACTTTGATTTAATGTTACTTTTTTCTTAAATATCCTTATCTAAAGATTACAATATGTTTTATTTATTAAGGTTTACTGATCAGGTCTCGCAGTATTTTCCAACTGTTCAATCAGGACTTGAAGATGGTTTTAAAATTCTTGTAATGTATTGTATGTATATTCTAATGTATTTCTGAAATCTTCAAAGAACTTATAATATTGATCATTTCGGAGGATATGCCATTACAAAACAATTTAGGAAATATCGCATCTCTATCTATACTTTCAAAAGCTGCCTTTGAGTCTGTGAAAAAGGCAAGGTTCAGAAACACTTCATTAATATTCGTAAGTAGAAACACCTAATCGGTTGTTCAGTATCCTGGTCAGAACCCAGCTTGAAGATCATTGAGTTTAAAGTTCTCACTCATCCAAGTTGTAGTATGTAAGTCTACCAAATATCATATTTGCAAAACAGCTTCATGGAAGCATTCAAAAACACCTTGGGTATAGCATATGTGAAGAATTCAACCGGAATACTGTCTGTTCCCACTGCCTTGTTAATTTTTGCCCTATGAAACGCTACATTCAGACCAGCTTCAGAAAAGGAAGAGTCCAAAAAAACTTCCTCGAATTGCATACTTAAACCTTGAAGCTCTGTATTCAATATTTAAAATTGACGACAAATATCGGCAATAAAGCGACGAATGTTTCCCTCCAAGAGGTCAATCGTTTCAGGCTTATCAGCATAGGCAAGCGACTTCACATATCCCCACAGATATGTATGTAGAGGCCATTTCACCGGTCCGCAATGTGAAACTATGCTGTTACCAAACGTTTCCTTTAAAACAAATCAATTGTGAGACGAGTTGTCTGACCCGTTTCGGGTTCTTGTTGTCCACAGCTCCTGCACACGGTTGTTCAATTGATAAACAAAAAAGTCAGTAATCATGTTCATGGTGATTGATCAGTCTGTTACGTTTTAGTCAGCATCGTTATTAAAGAAGTACAAAAGTAGTTCTTTTCAATAAAATTCGTGATAGTTTTCAAAATCTATAATTAATATCTTTAAAATTCAGTTTAAATATTAATACTTCTTCATAAAATATTAAAAAAAATCTTCATAAGTTGTTAGATTTCACTTATCTTAAATTAATCTTTGAAAACTTAAACAGGTAAAATTAAACGGCAAAGTGGTAGAAAGTAATTTTTGTTTTTATATCGAGTGGGTCGTTGAAACGGTCTTATAACATCAAGTTTTTGAAATATGTATTGAAAAAATATAAAAACATAGTTAAACGGTCTCGCAAACAACTTAATACTTTTTTGAAGGATTAAGCTGTCCTTAATTTGAATATCGCCATTTAATTTTTCTTAAACATAAGGTTTTAAAAATATGCATCTTAAAAACTTTTAAATACAACCAAAAGTGTTGTTTTTTAAGCTAAGGTAAAACCCAACTTGTCTTCTAGATACAGTTTCAATCATTTCAGTAGTTTTGAAAAATACATTTTGGAGTTAATTTCAGGTTCGAATTCAAACTTTAATTTCATCTAATTATTTAGTTGAACAACCTTTTGGCACAAGACAACCTTACATTTATAATTATGTCTTATTTTGAAAAACTGAAGTTAATAACAAAAATATACACGAGTAAGACTTCAGCTCCAGAACTTTAAAAAAACAAAATGCAAAGCCAAAATATATTGCTTTATGCAATTACCTAACAAAGCTTAACAAAAAGCAAAACAATCTACAGCAACAGCAAATTAATATCTTCTGTGGAACGGAGAAAAAACCTAATTTCCTGGAATTTTTAATTATGAGCTATTTCTACTCTGTGTTTATTTTATATAAAATATGTCCAACTTTGAATAAGTATTTTCCTTGAATTTGCTATAAGTTTTTTTTATTCCAAGAAAATCGTGTAGGTAGGTTTATTTTCTAATAAATATAATGAACTTTTGATAAAAAGTTCAATTCTATATTTAAGTTATTGCATGAGGACTATCATGCTGGTATTACATAAATAGGATTCTTAGAATCTAGACATGATGTTAACATAATGTTACGCTATTATTTTCAATAAAATTAATTTATAAATTGTTACACTCTTACATATGTACATATGTATCATTCTAAAATGGTGTGTAGGTAGGTCTTAGAAGAAATAAAAACTTCACAACTACATATGTAATATTTGAGTTATTACCGTACATCTTCTTTTCTTTTACAGTCCTTTTCAGTATAATTAGAACATTGAATAATTCAAACAAAACTTCTTCTAGACTTGCTTAAAAGCTTACAAAAATTTGTAAATATTTTTTGTTGAGAATTTAAGTCTGTTCAAAAATGCTCTAATTAATTATTCGCCAAGTCTGCTAAGAATGAAGCGGAATTCACAGCAAATTGTGGAAATCTTTATTATTTGAATGGCATTACTAATTATATAAATAAGTTATTTTCCACTTAACACACAAATATTGTGCTTCCAATCAGAAAATTTCTCGACGCTTTACATTTCTTTCACATTAAATGAATTTCCCCAGAAGATGCTAGCAACCATAAAATAAAACCAGCTTGAGAAGAAATTAAATGTTACAATGCTTCTTTCACTTAATCTGGTTTTTCATCAGTAAAGCTAACTATGCTTAGAAGATGAGTGAAAAAAAAATCACCTGGTTGGATTATTCCTTCCAGGTCTTTTTGGGAGGATAGGGCATTCCTGAAGGACGAGTCAGTCCACTTTTACACAGATGAATCAAAAACAAATGAAGGTGTTTGTGGAGGTGTGTACTCTGAACTTAAGTTTCTCATTCCGCCTTCCCCATCATTGTAGGTGGCACTTCTAGCGATAAAAGAAGTCTTGTCCTGGATTAAAGACAACGTGGTATTTACATTTGATATCCGTATTTTCTCAGATAGTCAGGCCGCTATTAAATCTCTGGACTCTGTATCTACAAACTCTATAACAGTCCATAACCGTCGATCATCTCTAATGGAGATGGCACAACAGTTTAATATTCAGCTTTTCTGGATGCCGGGCCATAGAGACATTCCAGGAAATTGTAATGTAATTGCTATTCGGTGTCATAACCGGGCATAGAAAAGCATGCCACGCGGCTAAACGTATTCTCAAATGACTTTTGCAGAATCTGTATGGATGAGGAAGAGGAGGAAACAGTTCTTTAAGAAGAATTACCTAGGACTATCCTTCTATAACGATTTTAAAGATCTCAACCATAAATCTTAACATAATCAGTCTCTCACGTTTCGTAAGGGATTCAAACTGATTTCATTAAGCTTAGAAGAAAGTCTCAAGATTCATGTGGTATCACAAAATGGACCATTAAACTGGCCTAAGTGTGTCCTACTCCATCACGGACAGCCATTTTAACCTAACCTACCCTAAGGGCGAGGGCACAATTTATTCCCACTGAATTACAAACTATTGTTTATTTTTAAAAATGTAATTGTGTAAAATTGAGTTTTTCCTAACTAAAAGCAATTAAAAAGACACTTTCCTAAATTCGTACAATTAGTGGGTGCATTGAACTTAATATTTTTCCAGTAATTTTCAAAAAAGTGTATACTTTTTGGAAAAGCAATTAAATTCCCATGGGAAGTTATTGTAACCGATCCTATTTGCCGAATTGAAAATTTTGACATTTATCGTCTTTTCAGGCTCCCTTGAATCTACATCAAAGGTTTTTAGAGAGAGATGTCTAAGTTTGTACGTATATTCGGAATACATTTTTTCGTCCTCAATTTTTGTTTGTTATTTTTGTAGATTTTCGTGTTTTATAAAAAAAGTTGTAAATCGAATTTTTCTAAAAAAAAATAATTACAACAATATTTTGCGTAAGTGTAATAAAATTCAGTTTTATTTAAATATTTGTTTATGTGGCCGACATTTTTATTCGAAACCCCATTTTTACCAATTTTAGCGGCTATTTTCTTAAATTTTTTATTTCAATTTAAAAAAAAAAAACGATTAGATTTTTCTAAGAACATTATCTTACATTAACAACAAAATTTTCCATATCAAAAATTTTGAATTCAATACATTAATCTATTCTCGAATCGAACATCATTTTGTACTAATTTTGGGTAGTATTTTTTTAAGATTCGTATTACTTAATATAAAAAAATTAGTACTAGATTTCTCTTAAGTTTTTAATAAATGTTAAAAATCAATATTTTGTATGAGTAAAATTAGTTTGAAGGCAATATATTTAATTTTTGCCAAGATATTCGAGTCGACAATTCGGACCGTTTACAAAACTTCCTACGGGAAGTTAAAAATCATTTCAAAGTGTTTTGTACGTTTAAGATTTTCATTTTTGAATATTTATAAAAATAAATATTTTTAAATTTTTTTTGTAAACTGTTCAATTGTTCATACTAAAAATCAATTTTAAGAAACGAATCTCTGAAACAATTTTGAAGAGCCTTGGAATAACTGGAAACAAATTTGGAATTTTTGAATTGCGAAAAGGGCGGAGCAGATTATAGTTAACAGAATGGTTCACTGTTAAGTGTTATTTGGATTTAAAATCTTTATTTCTTAAAAATTTTTATTTTTGAATGAAATTTTAGAACAATTTGATTTGAGTGATATGATAATGAAATTAAAATTATTATTTCAATGTTCTTTTTTTTAAAAAGGGGTGGTCGGGGGTATTTTTTGAAAACAAGCATATTCATTATTTATTTTTAAGAATTGTAATTTTAAGACTTTTAGGTCTTTGCTGAAAGAATATAGACTTGGTTTAAAATTTAAGATTTTTTCAAGGTGGGGAAAAATTTGTATTTTCGTTTTGTACGAAATTTGGACACAAACGAGGGAAGATATTGTTATAGTCAATATAACAATTTTCTATATATCTTAATATATAAAAATCCAGTGTCATATGTATGTTTCCAGTGAACTCTTCACCAAGTCAACCGATTTCGATGAAAGTTGGCATTTTATGTGTAATTTGGTCTAACTTGAGAAATAGGATGGTTTATATTTCGATTAATGGTCTTAATAATTTATAATTAACAATAAACTGATTGACAATGTTGATGTTTGTTATTAATCGTAAGTTTCATAAGTCTTAGGCTATATTTAGTACTGGATTACTATAGAAATCTTTAGAAATTCCTATTAAAACCAACCGAAGGTGTAAAAAAATTAGCCATAAAATGTCTTTCATTGCATACGCTGCGAAGAGTATTAATTATAGGACAAAAAAATGTTTTCTAATTAATTGATTCATGGTCGTTTTAATTATCATGCTAATAACTTAAATATCTGTACCTATTTATTTATTTATATTTACCCGTGCGAAGCCGGGACCGGCCGCTAGTATTATTATATTATATTGTCTATTGAAGTTTTTCTATCGATTACTTTTGTTGTCATACTGAATACCCAAAATTGACAATCGAAAATTATTCTATTGACTATCCAGTAGTCAGTTTTTAAAAATAAGGTTGTCATATTGACTATTTTGGTAGTCAATGCGACAATTTGGCCAAATTTCAAGTTGACTATCGACGATTGTTTATATGACAACTTTTTATTTTCTGTGTGTAAAATTTGTCTTATGACATCGACAGTTATGGAAGATGTCATTCTGTCAGAAAAATGTGCTCGGTGGAGTCTACTTTGAGTCGTTTCTGTCGTATATATAGCGTCTCCTATTTTTTTTTATTTACAGGTTGTTGAAATTCACGATTTACAAACAAAAACAAAGCTTCACAATTTTTAACTTTTATTTTTAAAATTTTCAATATTTTTTAATGACAGTTATGATTTCGCTGCAATTATTTCTTTAATCATCTCCATACCAATTTACTTCTCCTCCTAGTAAACTTTTTACTCGCAGATTTTAAAAGAAGATTTTTTAAATCTACGGATTTTCAAAGTCTTGAGATTTTTTCTTTGATTTTAAATTTAAAAACGTGTTGACCCTACACAGAGCGATGATGAAAAAAAAAAATATTCTTAATTTCGCTTTTGCTTCTGTATTTTAATTTCAAGGTCAAATTCCTTTCGCAAAATTTTTAGAAAAATAAAAACATAAACCAAAATTACCCCACAAACCCAACCAATTAAATGTTTATTTAATTTTCTTCTCTCTGTGATCCGCTGACAAAAA
Source organism: Eupeodes latifasciatus (assembly GCA_920104205.1). NCBI lineage: Eukaryota > Metazoa > Arthropoda > Insecta > Diptera > Syrphidae > Eupeodes > Eupeodes latifasciatus. Next base: position 14,242,979 of record OV049924.1, on the reverse strand, counting down.
TATTCCACACACAATTTAATTTAATACAAATTAAGATTCTAAGAATTTATTTTAATCGCGAAATCCCACATTTGTATAAAGACATGTAGCACTGTATACGAGTCATATCATAGCTCTGGATGAAAGCTTGGGATGAACATCATTTAAGGTGCATTGTTTTATCCTTATAGCTTCAGTAAATTTACATATATGTATGTGTACATGCAATAACGTTACCATGCCACTTTTTCACTGTACAAAATCAATTCATTCCATTAATTAGTCTACCAAGGGTATACAAAATAATGTGTCACAAAAGAGTGGGGTTGGAGGGTGGAGGTAGATGAAAATCCTTTTAATCATGTTTACAATTAAATCACTTAAATTCTGGCTACTTTGCTAATTGCTGATGGTTTGACGCTTCGAGAGCCACATTTTTTGTTGCGTTTGGTGTTTTTTAATTAAATATCACTGATTGTATTAAATGTTGTTTACAATTCATTAAGTTGCAATCCATTTAATGAACTATAAATACATGATGTTTTCCCTCATTTTGTTTGTTGTTTTTGCTTACACTTCGATGGATAAATCAATATTACACACATTTTTAAAATTTACCTGTAAAAAAATAAATTTAATTTGTTTGATTTATGAAAAACCTCATGAAATTGACAGGAGTTTTTTAATTTAATTATTTTTTTTGGGGCGCGTCTAGATGAATTTAAATTTGATATTTTGTTGTATTTGCAAAAAAATGTAGGACTTCTGAAAATTTCACGTAAAATGTGATTAAAAATTTAAATTATGATTACAAAATTAAAATAGAAAATTCTACTGCAAATTAATTTAACATTTATCTTTTTCCAAGTGAAATAACATATCTACCTGTACTTTAATTATAATTTATAAATATTGGAAAGAGAAGCCTTGTCCTGCTTTGTTGATTCAATTTAGCATTGAAGATGAAATTTACATTACACTTTGGCCAAAATTATAGGAACACAACTTGATTTTTCTTTGGCAATTGTGTAATTCAACAAATTTAAAATTTAACCATTTATTTTTTTTTATTTTATTTATTTATTTCATTAATTAGAAGGTTAGTATACAATAGGCAGGATATTAAATTTAAGTGCAAAAGCAAGTGCTTATTCAGCTTCTATATTAATTAAATAGGTTTACAAAAGTATATAATTTTTAACATGTGTATTTGGGAAAGCTTAAGTTTATGTGAAAACCCATTAACAATTATTTTAGTTTAACCATTTAATTTAAGTTTTGCTTTTTTTGTATTTAACTCCAAAATTATAGAATCACGTTAGGTCTTTGAGATATTACTTTTTAGAATTCGAAAAAATCACATACCAAGGCTTTTTGTACCCGTGGCGTGATGGTTAGTGCCTAGGATTGTCATGCCAGAGGTCTTGGGTTCGATCTTTGTCTGTGTCATTTGAAGTTATTTTTTATGGGTACTGCCTCTTGCGAGGAATTAGCAAATCCACCGAGAGTAATTCTTGCCATGAAAAGTGCTTTCTCAAGCTAGCCGTTTAGATTCGATTAAAAACTGTTGGACCCTGAGAACATTACTCGCACACAGGAATAGTTGAGAATTGTAATTCACGAGGCCTTAGTTCTCAACTTAATGTTGCGCTACATAATTTATTAAAAAAAAATTTTAAACTGTCTTTTCTTATGAAGTGTTTTTTTGGCTTCCCATAGGAAGTCATTGTATGTCATAGGTATAATTTGTCGAATTGAAAATTTTGACATTTCTCGACGTTTCAAGGTCCTTTGAATCTAAATCAATGATTTTAAGAGAGAACAAATTTTATTATACAGATAATAATGCAAGAAGTTGCCGAAAGGACTCTCAAAAAAAAATTAAATAAAAATGTTGGTTATTCCAAAATATCTCACGAGTCAGTAACACTAGCGACTTGAATTAAATTTTATATTATATATATTGCGACGTGATACAAAACTGATAAAATTTTGAAAAAAAAAATTAACTAACGGTTTTTTATAAATCAAAAAACTGGAAAAAAAATAATTGTCACCTCGAATATTTCGATTTAGTATTTTCTTCTGACGCTATTAGTACTCTTGTTCTAGAATCTATAGATCGAGATTTACTAATATTGATAAATATCACCCCCCTTTGGACATTTTTCTTGACTTAAGCAATCACCTCACCATACTGAACACAGTAATTCCTTTGATTGCTTATATAATTTTGATTTCAGAAGAGCTAATTTCAAGTTGTTGTCTGACGATTTAACCATTTCTGGAATTGCTGATACATTAGCATTTTCTATTATTGACGAAGCAGTTTCAAATTTGTATAAGATCCTTAATTATTGTTGGAAAAAATGTACCTTTAAAGAAATCAAGAAATACAAACCTTAGCCACCCTTGGTACACGAAAGAATTGCGTTTACTGCGTAACAAAAGAAATAAGGCATGGAAAACTTATCTCAAAACTCTGTCTCCAATCAACTTCTCTGTTTATGTTGAATTCTATAATGAATTTAAGTCTCTTTCTAATTTTGTATACGCTAGTTATGTTAAAACTTAAGGAAAAAATCAGATGGCTTTCCAGTTAACTTCACTTACAAGAACCATTCGTTAGATAAAACTGTTGATATCTGTAACGCTTTCGCGACAAATGTCCGTGAGTCATTTTTTAATAGCCCTAAAGGAGTTGGTGAATTATATTTTCATAATCTTCACTCCTTTTCGCAAACTAGCTGTAGTCACATCCCTGTGCTACAGAGTAAGGTCCTTGATCTTTTATCCGCGTTGAATGATGACTGCTCAGCCGGTCCTGATGGTATTCCCCCGATAGTATTAAAAAAGTGTAGTAATGCTTTAGTTAAACCCCTAACGTTCTTATTGAAACTTTCTCTTAAATCAGGCAAATTTCCCAGTATATGGAAGAAGTCATTTCTAACACCAATTTTCAAGAAAGGTAACAAGGCGGATATAACAAAATACAGGCCCATTGCAAAGGTTTCTTGCATTCCTAAAGTGTTTGAACAAGTTGTTTGTGAAAATGTAGCATTTTTTAGTAAGAATCTCATTTGCGAACAGCAACATGGTTTTGTGAAAAAAAAAATTAACCGTTACAAATCTCCTCACATTCTCAAACATACATACATACATATGTTCAAACGCTTTAGAACAAGGTTGTGAAGTTGACTGTGTTTACACTGACTTTTCTTAATCTTTTGAACGGTGCAGGGAATTAACTTCACGGGAACTACCTTCACATGGGAACTAACTTCACCACTAGTGGGAATTAATTTCACTTTTTTTTGGTGAAGTTATTTCCCACTGAAGGCGGGAAATAATTTCATCAGAAAATTGTGTGAAGTAACTTCCCACCTACGATTGAAATATCTGAAAAAATATCAAGCGTTGAATTGGTGACGTGAAATAGTACCAAATGAAATAACACCAAATTTCAAATTTGGCCTTATTTCGTTGTTCAAAACGAAATAAAACCAATTTGGCTTTATTTTGATTTATAAAAAGAAATAAGGCCAAACAAATAATGCAAACAACGCCGAATTTTTAAAGTTCACTTTTTTACATACAAAACACGCAAAAATGGTTGATTTATTGTCTAGAATAGCTACTTTTGCATAAAAAGTTTTTTTGAATTGATAGCACGGCGTACTAACAGCTAGGTATGGAAGGGGGGGCATGCTGCCCCCCTGCAACCCCCCTGCTTGGGATCACTATAGGATTTGGGGTGGGTGCGAGTTTGGGTATATGCAAAGAACTTTTGCATTTGAGCACTAAAATCAAAGAAATTCCCAACAAAAAAAAAAAGCAAGTATGGCTCACAGTTATGAAAGAATCACAACGCATTCGTGTTCTTTGCATATACCCAAACTCGCACCCACCCCAAATCCTATAGTGATCCCAAGCAGGGGGGTTGCAGGGGGGCAGCATGCCCCCCCTTACATACCTAGCTGTTAGTACGCCGGCCGTGGTATCAATTCAAAAAAACTTGTTTTAGGCTCCAATTTCAAAAATTTCAATCGAGCAACAAGTATCTGTCATTTTTCAACTTCAATTTATGTTAACTTCACATGAAAGTGAAATTGATTCCCACAAAAAAGTGAAATTATCTCCCACCTTCAGTGGGAAATAACTTCACCAAAAAAAAGTGAAATTAATTCCCACTAGTGGTGAAGTTAGTTCCCATGTGAAGGTAGTTCCCGTGAAGTTAATTCCCTGCACCCTTTTGAACAACGTAGCCACGGAATTATTTTATTTAAACGTAAAGCTCTTGGTTTTCCACCATTTTTCTTAGCTTGGATCAAATCATACCTTGAAAATAGATATTTTGAGGTAAAATTTAGAAATAGTCATTCTGAACCTTTTTGTTGCTCAATCTGGTGTTCCACAGGGAAGCCATCTTGGCCCTTTCCTGTTTATCCTGTCTATTTACGACGTTTCGTCAAGTCTACGCTCAAGTGAAGTTCTCATTTTTACTGATGACATGAACATTTTTAAAATAATAAAGTCCACCCATAATCGTATCCTTTAACAAGCCGACATTGATTGGAAAAATAGCCTTGCCCTCAACCCTTTAAAATGCCAGACGATAACTTTTACTAAAAAACGAATCTTTAGTGCATTTGATTATTGTATATCACAGCAAAAACTCTGTCGCCTCTCCACATTTAAATATTTAGGTGTTTATTTCTGTTCAAACTTAGAGTTTACAATCACATTAATTTTATTGTCGATAAGGCAAGTTTTATGCTTGGTTTTATAAAACGCTGGGCAAAAGAGTTCAATGATCCCTATGTTACTCTTTCTTTGTACAATTGTCATGTTCGTCCTCATCTTAAATGTGCTTCGCAGGTATGGACTCCCTATTACGAAATTCATAGAAAACGTATTGAATCAATTCAACATAATTTTATTTGCTTTGCCCTAAAGGGTCTTCCTTGGGATGATCCTTATGATCTGCCTCCCTATGTACATCGTACGAGTATTCTGCTTGTTCAAATGCAATCTCTCCATCAAAGGTGTGTTAATAATGACTTAATATTTCTTCATCAACTCATTAATGGTGAAATTTTTAAAAGTCGTTTTTGCATATTTTGATGTTATTATCTATAAAAGCAAATTTATTGAAGTTGATATCCATGTACACCAATTCTTGATATATGGCCGAAGAAAAAAGATATCCCGAACGTATAGGAACGTACAAACACACACAGTAATTTCTCAAAAAACATTTTTCTTAGAATCTAGGGACCTTGAAACGTCGAGAAATATTAAAATTTTAATTTGGACAAATCTTACGGATTACAATAGATTCCTATGGGAAATTTAAAATAATGTTGAAAACTGGAAATTATTTTTCAAATCCATAAAAACATTTAATTCTAAGGTTTCTCAAAACTTCATACAAAGTTAAATGCATTTCCTGATAACAATATCTGGAGGAGAAAGATTTGTAATTTGCAAAATCGTCATACCATTGATTGTTTGTTGTGTTTTGCCTTAGCCTTAAAAACCCGCCTTTAGTCGTGTTAAACATTTTTTAAGAAGGCATATTTTAAAAACTTTATCTGACTACTAAATCTTTTAAAAAAAGTGTTGTTTTGTTTTGTGGAATCAAAAAAAAAAACTAATTTTGCCGACCAAGACCAACACAAGAATATTGTATGAGATTTTTTCTTAAAGTGTTCCTATCATTTTGGCCACAGCTGTACAGAAGTTTAAAGTCTTTTGTAGGTTTTATTTTTGCTATATTTAAACACTTGATTATAAGATGAGACGATGATGAATGAAACAATATTGACATTATACCAGACACACAGATGCTCGTAGCAAAGTTAACTTTGTAAATATTTCCATTTCAGCCCAAGGCAGCATATTAAATGCATTTTCTATTTTAAAGCTGAGCTGCATATAGCAATTGATGGAAAATATTTTTAATTTAAGGATTTTCATCACAAAAAACTTGGCCTGGGTACCTACAACCTGATCATGATGATGATTGCAGATAATGAGTTCGTTAAGATACTTTTTTTTTAACTGAATACGAGTAAGTTTAAAATTTTAAGAAATGTAAAAGGTCATAATCGACATGTTACTACGTGTTATAAAAACAAACTTTTTATTATTTGATTTTCAGGCAAACTTGTGTAAGGTAAAAGTTTACGAGCAACAAAAAAGATACAATCATTTTTATTTATAGAAATGTATATGTTTTAAGTCAATAACATGAACTACCTAAGAAAAATCCCTTATTCCTCATAAGAGTTTGAATTCGTTTGATGAAATATGTCGATGGGATACAAAAATCAGGAATAGGTCAAACTTATCGTTAAAGTTCAAGTTTAAGACAGAAACTATGCTTTTTTATAAGGTGTGTTTTATCTCAGAAAATTTGATCACGAGTCATTGTATTTAAAGTTTAATCTTTAGATTGGTAAATGCACTTTAAAAAATGATGTTGGGTAGTAGGAAATGGAGTAAGAGCAAAAAGTAGTGTTGAAGCGTTGTTGTTGTACGCAACGGGAGAGTTTCGAAGTCGAAGGTGCCCCAGAGCCAGGCGACCAAAAGAGTTTAAGTTTGCCTTGAAACCCCTTTTGTAGTTGTTTTTAGCATTTCTAAAGAGGCATATTTTCAATGAAATTAAGTTTTAAATGTAATTTAAAAATTACTGTGTCAAATTTTCAATACAATTATTTTTCAAATATCTAATACATATATAAAATTCTCCTGTCACAGTGTTAGTTGCCATACTCCTCCGAAACGGCTTAACCAATTTCAATAAAATTTTGCATATACATTCGATAGGTATGAGAATAGGTTTTTATTTATTTTGTATATTCCTAAGTGTTTTTGTTTAATTGCATCAACATCGTACACGGTGCAACGATCTTACGATAATATTCAGTGACGCTATGTACAATGAAGCGTTGATTGCTATTGAGGATCTTTGCATTATCATTGCCAACTTAGGACTCAGTCATTTCGGTATGCATATTCACCAAATCGAAATTTGATTTGATTTAATAGAGACTGAATTGAATCGTGAACTACAATACAATACTGTAGAAATGGCAAAAATGGATTGTTGCTCTCAATGTCCCTCTCAGCGTTGCCAAAATGTGCCCGATCGGGCCATTTGGCACTAAGTTTTTATTTTGGCCCGTGGCCCGGGGCCAACATGAAATGGCCCGCATATCATATATTTTCTTTTTTCTAAAACAACAAATCGTATCTTTTATATTCCATCAACGAAATTATCAATGTGTTCCCTCCATATACAACTTCCCATATTGAAAATGATACTGAACTTATTCACGTATCTCGTCTGTTTGTTTTGTCATATCTTCAATTTTTTAAAACACAGCCCAAAAAGGCAAGAAGAACTTAAAGTTTTTCAAGAGTATCTTGATTTAGAGAACACCAAAATAAAGAAAGTTATTGCAACGCAAACAAAAAATGTAATGTTATTTAAAAAAAAATTGTTAAAGCTGAGTACTTAGAAAGCCTAGACAATATATTTGAAATTGAATTCGAACAGATCTCTTTGAAACCCTTAAATATAATATATTTTGGCTACGTATTTGATGACTTATTCGAAAGTTTAATTTAATTCGAAATATAATAAGTTTATTTAGAAAAGATAAATTGTTATTATTTTCTTAAACAAATTTTTTCTAGGGTAGTGGGCTAGTGGCCCGCACATTTTGGAAATGGCCCTCAAAATGGCCCTTAAAATGTTTGTCTTCGCGCAACGCTCTCTAATGAATGAAGAACAAAGAACCATTTATGACCACATCATGCTCGCAGTTTCGGCAGGACAAGGTGGATTCTTTATTTGGACGCGGTGTGCAATATAAAAAAAAATATAAAAAAATCATCTATGGCGACAGTGCTTAAACAGTGTAAAATTATTATCTGGGATGAATGCACTATGGCACACAAACATTCGCTTGAGGCGTTGAACAAGACATTGAAAGATATAAAAAACAACGACAGACTATTTGGCAGCACTCTGTTACTCCTTTCAGGTGGTTTAAGACAAACACTTCCCGTTATTCCGCGTTCAACGTACGCTGATGAGATCAACGCGTGCTTAAAATCATCGCCACTGTGGCGTAATGTTGAAAAAATACAACTGGAAGTAAATATGCATTTTCAAATGCTTCAAGATCTATCCGCTGAAACATTCTCAAAACTGTTAGATATAGGCGACTCAAAAGTTACTACAGATGAAACTGGATGCATAAAATTACCGGTATACACGATTACTGATTCACAAGATGCTCTCATTGACCAGATATTTCCCGATGTACACAGACAATATACAAATCATGAGTGGTTGGCAGAAAGAGCAATTTTAGCTGCAAAAAATTTGTATGTCAACGAATTAAATCTCAAGATACAACATTTGTTACCAGGAGACTTGGTGTCATACAAACCTATTGATACAGTTTGTGATGCTGCCGAAGCTGTAAATTATCTAGCTGAGTTTTTGAACTCATTGGATTTACCAGGCATGCCACCTCCTAATTTACAACTGAAGGTTGGATCTCCGGTTATTTTGCTTCGTAATTTGAACCCACCACTGTTGTGCAACGGCACGCAATTAGAAATTAAAAAAGAGGCTGGGATGCGACCCACACTGAAAGCTTCCCATCCCTTCTATCGATTTGTCTTGCTTAAAAGTTTGTCTAAATGTATCAATTCTTACCAAATTTTCGTTCTATTTTTTGTAGATTTTATTTTTTTATGAAAAAAAGGACTGTTGGATTTTTATAAAAAATTACTGAATGTCAAAAAGAATATTTTCTGTGAAATTAAATAAGTTTGAAGCCAATATTTTTAATTTTTGAAAATCTATTTGAGCCGAAAATCAATTTTTACCAACTTTTATTCATTTTTTTTAGGTTTTTATTTTTTGTAAAAAAACTGTCAATTCGATTTTTCTCAAAATTTTTCCTAAAGTTGAAAACAATATTTCTTATAAGTTAAAATTAGTTGGAAGCCATAGTCTCAAATTTTTTAAAAGATATTTGAGTCAAATACCAATTTTTACCAACTTTTGTTAAATTTTTTTTCAGTTTTTAATTTTTTGTAAAAAAACTGTCAATTCGATTTTTCTCAAAAATTTACTGAATGTTAAAAACAATATTTTTTGAAATATAAAAGTAGTTTAAAGCCAATATCCTCAAGTCTTGAAAAGATATTTGAGTCGAAAATCAATTTTTACCAACTTTTATTAATTTTTTTAGGTTTTTATTTTTTGTAAAAAAACTGTCAATTCGATTTTTCTCAAAATTTTATCAGATGACAAAAACATTATTCTTAGTTGCACAAAATTGTTTTGGAGATGAAATCATATTTTAGTCGTAAAATTTTCGAAGTGACAATTTTTTTTTTCAGTTTTTTTGATTTATAAAAAAAATCGTTAATTGGTTTTTTTTTCCAAAAACATAATTGTTTTGTAGCACGTTACAATATATAACATAAAATTTAATTCAAGTCTCTAGCGTCATTGGTTCATGAGATATTTAGGGTTAACCAAAATTTTCACCTTTTTTTAAACTGCTATGGTAAAAAAAACCACCCACGCAATTTTCTTGAGAGCCCTTTCTGCATCTTTCTGCCTTATTATCTGTATAACAAAATTTATTTGAAGTCGATATCTCTTCTGGTTCTTGAGCTATGGACGACGAAAAAAACATCGCGAACGTACGGACGTACGTACACACGCACGCACAGACATCTTTCTAAAAATCTTTTATTTCGACTCTAGGGACCTTGAAACGTCGAGAAATGTCAAAATTTTCAATTTGTCAAATCGGACCCATTACAATAACTCCCTATGGGAAGTTAAAAATTAATGAAAAATGTTATCGAAGCCATAATTCTAAATGGCAAATTCCGAGGTGAAAATATATTATTACCGCGAATCCCTATTATACCCACAGATGTGCCAATTCAATTCAAACTCCTTCAATTTCCCATTAGATTGGCATTTGCAATGACTCTCAATAAGTCTCAAGGCCAAAGGATGCCTGTCTGCGGCTTAGATTTGAGCACTTCATGTTTTTCACACGGACAATTAAATGTGGCGTGCTCTCAAATGGGCAAACGATCCAGTTTGTTTGCATTGGTGAAAGATAGATCACAAAAAATATTGTACACTTTCTAGTATTGTCATAATTAGCGATATGTATATAATTTTAATAAATTAAAAAAATTTGTTTGGTGATTTGTTATTTTAATATTTTGTCACCGTTTACAGTGCTCTATACCTCTCCCACTTATATAGCACATCCTTACACACTTACAATAAGTTATTTATTTCTAGCAAAATATTCTCTAGATATTATTTATTATGACAAAACGACGTTTGTCGGGTCAGCTAGTAATTTATAAAATAACTGTAACAAATTTCATTCCCTTAATTCTGGTGACTATAGTGTAAAATATCCCAAAGGATTTTCAAACATGATTTGTTAAATTTTATTGCTCATTTACATATTTTACAAATCAAATAAATTTCAAAGGATTTTAAAGTTCGTGTTTTTTGGTTTTGTTCAAATGAATATATTTTGATTTTGTTTTAAACTAAATATAACTAAATGACACACTTAATGACCTTATTTAGCATTTTTAATTGCATTTAATTTATTTTTCCGTTCCAGTCATAAAATAATTTAATATTATGCGCAATTCAAACTTAATTCGACGAAAAAAAAGACAAGAAAAAGTTCATCCATTTATCATTAAGTTATCCCATAAAAATCAGTCTCCTCCTTGTGTTCATCAACTATAAAGGAAGTGATTTTTCATCTAATGTTCTCCTGAGTTCCAGTCTGTGTTTATAACCTCGAACCTCTATAAACCTACGGGTATAGTTGTATAAGAGTATAGTACCTACTCGTAATAATCATTAGAAACCCAAAATGAAGCCAACAAATATCAAGCCATAACAATTCATCAAATGTATATAAGGACTTTAGGCAACAAGAACAATAACAATTTATATAAATCCACAATATCAACATAACCATCAGCACTTAACATTATTACACATTACAATGCCACTGTTCCAGAAATCAGCTCCATCAGCATCAGCAACATCAGTTCAGCACTTCAGCATCAGCATCAGCTCTCAAGCGTCCAGCCCCATTTCTTCTAGTTGTCTATAAGAATATAGACGAAATACGAAACACGAAACACGACTTCTATATGTTATGTCTCATTTGCCTTGTTTTTGTTTTCATGAATCATTAGTCCTGACCCATAGGATACGCCATGTGTCCAATGTCCATGTCCTATCCATTCCGCTCTTATATTTATATTCATCTCATGTCTCCTCCTTTGTTCCATATCTCAGACCTATAAATTCTTCCATTGATTTTTGTCCATCAGCTCCTCCTCTAGTCTCTCGTTCAGGACAAAAAGTTTATAAAAACAATGGACGAGGATATTAAAGGCTCTCGCATACAACAGCAGCATAAGGACCTATACACTGCGACATAGGAGCATTATACAGACTTCCAATGGAACAAGAACGCATTCAACCAAACTCTGTTCTTCGATTACTTGCTCCTGATGATGATCATCATAATAATGATGATGATGCCGCTGCAATCGAAGTTGTTCATTCAGTATAAAACTTTCTAAGGACTCGTAGACAATTCTATCTTGCGTCCTTGATTGAAGAATTGGTATAAGTGAAGGGGCAAGTCGTAGTCATTGCTTCGAAGCCTTCTCTCGCCTCTCAATCCAATCCATATTGTGGCTATTGTTTTTTTCTTTAAGTTGTTGTATCCTTTCAGGACGATGGGTTAATTTAATCGATTCCCAAAGGACTTATACATTTTGTTGTTGTTTTAATAGAGAAAATAGAAACATCACTTTTAAATTGAAACACTAACCGGATTGTCATGTTTCATTCATCAAAAGTTCGATATATGTAGTCTTGGTAAAGTTACAACGACGGCAAGGATAACCAATACGTATACCTATTTGCGTGGGATAAATCTTAAAGGACGATTGATAAGAAGTCGTTTTTGATGTGTGTGTTTCATGTGTGAGAAAAAGAAAGAGTTGATGAAGGATAATAAAAATATAAATGACATGCAGTGTGGAGGGTTTTAGTTGAAAGATATTGAAATTCCTATGCGTTGTTGATTGACGTTAGATTCAAATGGCTTTTCAAGATAGTCATCCTGGATTATCAATATAACAAAAGCAAAAGAGGTGTTGGTTTTTCATATAATATATATATGGGCTTTTTAAGGGACTACATTTAAGGACAAAGGAATAAACTATTTTGAGTATAAATTACCAGAAAAGATTTATTTTTACTCATGAAACAAAATCCTTGATCGTCCTGAAAGTGGATATGGATGAATCTCATGAGAACTACATATATAAATAAACAATGAAAACCTACCCTAAACCAAAAATACCCTATTAAACTTTAAAGGATACAGTTTAAAAATAAGTCGTATACATGTTTTGGGACTTGGGACTTGCGACCACTCCGTGCGGATGAGGAAGAATTTGTTTTTAATGAGATTATCAGGATTTACACGTGAGGTTTTGTCCTGATTTCTGTTTAAGGTAAGTTTTTAGGTTTTATATTGTACACTCGAAAATTATAGGATAAGCTGATGTCAATTTAGACAAAGCAGGTGATTTAGAAGATTTATATTGTTTATATAAACTCTTCTAATGTACTGAGAGTAAATTACTGGCATTTAATCTTTATGTCCCTTTCATGTTCAGAAAATAGTTTTAGTTCTTAAAAATAAAAGGTAGTGTTTTATTTTGAAATAAAACCATAAATGTTCTTATTTGCAGTAATTGCAGGCTATTTATTTAATAACTAGTTCAAGTGAAACAACGGAGGAAAGTACAAATAAATAAAAGACAAAAAACTAGAATTCCTAGAAACTTTTATGAGAACGAAGCTTTTTCTAATAAAATTATTATTTCTAAGAAAGCCGTGCTTTCAGGTCTCTTCCAAATGTAACATGCCTTAGCGAAGAATTTAGAGGGTTTGATGAAGCTGCAAGCATGTTAAATAGGTCTTCATTCTGCCGCATTAATTGGACAATTGGCAACTCTGACTCGATATAGTTTGGTTAACATTGTTTTAAGCTCCGTAAAATCTATTGAAATTGGGTGATAAAAAGTATTTTAAAGTGCTATCTTTATTTGAAAAACTTGTAAATTTCATCTTGGAAGTCACATCACAAAGGTGAGCTTTAATTTTGTTTAAAAAAAAAAAAATTAAAACAACGCAAAAATGAATGGCCTACAAAGAACACCACCAACAAAGAACAACAACAATAAACCTACAATCAACAATAGAAACACAAACGTCACACAACCACCCACTAACCCTAACAATAGAAACCCTAACTCCACGCAATCGCAAAAACGTCCGTGCATTGTTCTTTCGCCTGAGATGCACTCATCTACACAAGGTCCCAGTGCAGGTGCTATGCAAGTGATCGATGTGAAAACTCTCGAGTGCTCACTAGCAGCTCTACTTGACGAGCGCATGAAGAACATGGCATCAAAAGCCGATTTAATCGAAGTTAAGGCTAAATTGGAATGCCTGGAACGTAGCAATGAACTGCTTCAAACCAAGCTCCAGCAAGTAGAGAATAAATGCCAGGTTCTAGAACGGCAAAAAGATTTTCTCGAAAGGAAAAGCAACGAGAATAATTTGGTACTGCACATACCGGCAATGGAAAATGACCAACAGGTGATGGAGAAAGCCAAAAACGTTTGCTTGGACCTTCTACAACAAAACAACCCAGCAATAATACGAAAAGCAAAAGTCATTCGTTCCAGGAACAATAGATTGGCTAATGCCATCGTAGAACTGCAACACAGCGACGACGTACCACGCATATTGAAGGCTGCCATAAAGTTGAGAGATATTGGAATTTCTATCCACCGAGATTATACCAGAGCTGCTCGAGAAAAACGGCGAATTCTTATGCAAATAAAGGCAAAAATCAATGCAGAAAATAAAAACACCAAAGTATCTATTCGTGGACAACAACTTTTATTCGACAACAAAACTTATTACTTGGACCATAACAATACTCTGAAGTGTGAAGTAGAAAGCGGGATGGCGGTAATAAACAAATTCATTAGCGCGACAGCTGGTATTGACAGTCATCAACTGACAGGAACTGCACAACCAGTGTTGCCGATTCAAAAAAAAATTGATCATGATTTTTTATCATGAGATCCTCAAAAAAATCATGAGATTGCTTATTTTTCATTGGGCCCTTAATAATGAATATAAGCGTATAATTCACCATAAAAATTTTAAATAAAAAATACATATGAGATTTCGTTTAATTTTTTTAAGTTTTAAAATAACATTTAGTGATATTTTAGAGAAAAAAATATATAAATTACATCATATGTACATTACTATTGGTAAACTTTACTAAAATATTTGTCGATTAATGGTTTTGTGACTTTGAAATCAAAACAACTTTGATTTTTAGTAAAGTCATTAGAATGAATAAGTCCAATTATTGCACCCTCTTCAAGTCTGTTCCTGATGTTCGTTTTGGCTGAAGAATGTGGCAGTGAGAATACCTCAAAAACAAATTTAGACAAAAGTGAATATGCCAAGCTATCATCGGCCAGTTTGATTTGGGCAACATACTTCCAAAATTGTTCAATGTCGTTTTCGTTTGATTGGTCATTTGTTTTAATGTTTGAATTCACTAGCATTCTCCATTCATTATTTATCTCTTGATCACAATCTTCAGCCACTAGATTTGGAAAATGATTAATAGAGGAAAAATTATCTGATCATTTTTGTTTACAACATTTGTTATTGACAAAGATTCCATATCTATGAAGACACTGTTGTTGAAGTTAAATCTGGAATATATTTCCTTGGTACCTTCAACTAAGAAGGACAAACAACGGCATTGAAAGCCTTGAACAATTTGTTTGTCAATCAAAAATTTTTCCAAAAAAAGCGCTACTTTTACGCCGCCGGCCGTAATACATACATATCCCCATACGAAAGTTTATTTCTTGGGTTTATATAATCCATATTTTTAATATTTGTACTCCCGATGTAACCTTTTTTGATAGCAACTCAACAGTGACTTCCTTATACATGTCTTGAATTTTGAGCTTTTCGGATTGCATACATTTGTTAAGTTTAGTAAAAAACGGTAGCACAAAACTAAGAAAACATAAATACATATATAACAGGGTCATTGAGCATATTTAGAATAGTTTGGCTTGACAGTAAGTTGTCACTTTTTGTTACGTCGTTAAAATATGCTTTTAAGGCATCATATTGCACAAGAATAAAATTAACTACTTCTAACCTCGAAAGCCACCGTGTCTGTGAATAATGTAAAATTTTAGTTGGCTTTATCTCCAAAATAGCTTGGAAAGTTTTAAATGCTGCAATTCTCTTAGGACTGTTCTGAATATAATTATAAACATCTCAACATAAGTCTTCAATGCTTGAGGGTAAATTGGAACATGTAAATGAAGCGCAGAGATGAAAGGAGTGACAAATACACTTCATTATAAATAAGTTTGGGACATCAGCTTGTAAATAAGTGCGAACTGATAAGTTCACTCCCATCATCACTTCAGCTCCATCAGCACCAATATCTTTTTTGAAGGAAGATTTGGAAAATCATGAGATTTTCAGTAAATTCATGAGATCATGAGAATCATGATAAATCATGAGATTCAGCAACACTGTGCACAACAAGTCAACATCGTCGGTAATGCAGTACAGGTGCCATCACCCAGTGGTGTCGAAGAGGGTTTTAATTGTAGTGTTTAGTACTAAAGCCGTCTGCCATTCAAGTAAAATTGTAGTATCTAGTAATTTAAGCGAAGAAAAAGAATATTTTAAAATTTTATCGTACAATGTATCAGATCTGTTTAATAAATCCTTATTTAGTGATTTTTATAAACTTGTGAATAGCTTTGATTTGATATTTTTGTATGAAACTTTTGTAACTGAAAACAACTTTTCAATTATCGAAAATAAGCTGTTAGATTTTGTATTTAAGTGGATCCCGGCAATGCGGACAAATGAGCGTGGAAGAGCAAGTGGAGGTTGCTACTTTGGTTTCAAAAAAAAGCTTCAAACTTTGAAATGCGAGTTTCGGATGCACAATAATATATGGTTTGTTTACTTATAAATTAATACCAAACACCTGTGGATACTTCCTCAATACCTCAACATTAATAATTGGGAAGAAGATTTTGAAATAACAACGGAGTTACTTAGCCACATGAGATCGACGAACGTTATGCTTATTGGAGACCTGAACGTTGTTAACGGTTTTTATAGGCAATCAAAGGATACTGTTTGTAATGTAAGAGGAAAGAAACTCCTAGAGCTTTGCGATTCTTTTGGACTTCGAATTCAGAATGGAACGAGTGCGAGTGACACCTCGGGTAATTTCACATTTATTTGAGGCCAAGGATCATCGTTGATTGATTATGCGATCCTAGGTGAAGACTGGGATTCACTGGTGACGGATCTAGAAGTTAAAGAATTTCCGTATTCGGATCGCCTTCCCATTATTGTAACATTCCAACGGCGGCGCTTGCAACCAAATGATGATGAAATTATTAGCCCGCAATCACTGCCCAGACTTAACTGGAAGATATCGCAAGCCTCAGCATACAGACAACAACTGGATGGTAGACTACAAGCACATCAAAGACCAGACTTTCAAATGTTAGAACAAACCATAAAAGAATCTTACCCAGAACAACAGCCTCGCGGAAAAGGATGGAATTCAGGAAATTAGCCTTGGTTTGATCAAGAAAGCCGAAAAGCTAGGAAGATTTCTTTTGCATGGTTGAAAAATTTTCGGAGTTCCTCACAAAGCTCAGTTAGGATTAACTACTTAGAGGCCAATATGAAATATAAAGAGCTATGCAAAGCCAAAAAGTTGAAATATGAAGAAAAAAACAAGCATGCAGATTGCTGTCTTGTAAAAACGCTAGGGACTTTTGGAAACTGGCTTGGGAATTAAATGGAAAACAACCAGTAATACACAAAAAACTGTGTGCAAATTCACTTTTTCTTCACTTCAAGAATCTACTAAATCCCGAAACAACATTAGCAAACTGGCATTATGCAGTTCCTCGATTTGAGAACGAAATTTTAGACCCAGAATTTAGTATGCATGAACTTGAACAAACTTTATGGACACTTAAAGATGGGAAAGCGGCAGGTTCAAATGGTATTCCAGTAGAATTCTACAAATATGGAAGCGTCACACTGAAAGAACATCTGGTAACATTATTTAATAATGTTTTTGAGGGGAATCTTCCGGTAGATGAATTCAGGAATGCTGTAATATTCCCGATACACAAAAAAGGATCCTTGTTGGATGCAGCGAACTATCGAGGAATCTCTTTTCTAAATTCAACATATAAGATCTTCACAACAATGTTACAGAAACGACTTACAAGATGGATTACAACGCAAAATGTGCTAAACGATTGTCAAGCTGGTTTTAGATCCGGATACTCTACAATCGACAATATCTTTGTCCTCAGGAGCCTTGCTTAAAGCTTTTGCATGCAGGGTAAAAAATTGTATGTATTTTTCATCGATTTCAAAGCAGCTTTTGACACGATCAACAGAGGTGCCTTATTTTACAAATTGTACAATCTGGGATTTTCGTTGAAGTTCGGCTTAATATTCGAAGAGTTGTACAGAGGAACTCGGGCTGCAGTTTGGAATGGAGCGGAACTTTCGGATTGGTTTGTAACTTCGTCAGGAGTGAGGCAGGGATGCACACTGAGTCCTACCCTCTTTTCGCTCTTCATAAATGATCTAGTTGATTTCCTTCCTGGAGGAGTTGACTTTGCGGGAGAACGTATTAAAGCATTGATGTTCGCGGATGATATAGTCTTGTTTGCTTACTCCCCAGAAACACTCCAACTTATGATAAACAAGACTTACAATTACTGTTGTTTATGGAATTTGGTTGTCAACACTCAAAAATCCAAGGTGATGATTTTTAAAAGTGGAGGTGGGCGAAACGCATCGAATGAAAAGTGGGTGTTTAACGGAGAAGACATTGAATGCGTCAAGGTGTACAAATACCTAGGCGTCATCTTTTCGAGCAACTTAAACATGGAAATGCATCTAGTAGAAAAACTGCAAAAAGCAAAAACAGCTATAAATATAGCATGGAAAAGAGTTTTTACGAACGTCAACATAGCACATAGTATAAAATATAAAGTATTTGAAGCTGCAGCGGAGAGTATTCTTTTATACGGCGCCCAAGTTTGGGGATGTAAAAAGTTTCTCACAGTAGAGAAACTACTAACTCACTACGTGAAAAGAGTATTTCGTCTGCCATTGAACACACCAAACTATGTTATTATGCTAGAGACAGAACTTCCACCTTTATTCGTAAAAACCCTTAAACTGCAAGCGGACTATTTACTGAAAGTTTTCAAGATGCCTGATTCCCGACTGGTCAAGAAAGTAGCTTTTAAAGCAGTACAAAATCAAAATAGCTGGTACGGGAGTGGAATCGCCTCGCCGAAGGATGTAACGTGGAATTCAATTTAAACGTTGGAAGCATATCAAGTTGCAAGGATATCTTATATGATGTGATTGCGAAAGTAGATGAAAAATGTAGAGAAGATTATGTAGCTGAAGCTTCCGAGTCCTTATTCAGAACAATTTATAGAAGGCTGAACCACAATCTTGCTGAAAGAAACTACTTCAGTGATGCAAATAGTGTGAACGAGATTTCAACAATGGTTAGACTCCGAAGCGAACTTATAAGCCTGAATTTCATGCCACATAGACCCGAATTACCATTGGAGTGCAGTATGTGCAATCTTAGAGAAAGAGAGGACGTTATTCATTTCGTTGGAAAATGCCCTACTTTAAAGGAAACAAGAAGGAGCTTTTTTGGAAGTGACTTCTTATTGGATGAAGAAGTTGTTGCCTTGCTGAATGAGATGAAAGTCGGCAATTTGTACAAGTATTGCAAAATCGCGTTAAGTTATAGATCTAGAATTATGAACAAAGATTTCTGATTTATCAAACAATAATCCACTTAAATTAATTCAAACTTAAAGTTAAAAAAAAAAAATATTTAAAATTAACTTCTTTTTTAAGTCCACATACATACATAATTATAAAAGCTTATTACAATATTTGTATAATTTATGTTAATTGTTAATCTGGCAGACGGCAAATGCCATGTCATAATGATTTTTTTGTATATATGTAAGAACATGATTTGTGAAATGTATTTATAATATTCTAATAAAAAAATCTAATCTAATCTAAAATCTAATCTTCTGCCGCATTCTTGAAACCTTGCATGTATTTTAGTAGTACATATATTTATTGTAGTTTTTAGATTTTATTGACCTGTTCTGATTCTGACAGTTTTTTCGATTCTTTCTTTGACAATTTTTATCAAAATTGAATGAAGAATAGGTGTAAATTGCTGTTTGATATATTTTTGTTTAAATACAATTGTGTTTTTTATTCTATAAACTCGTAACTTTGAACCGTAAACATTTTCTCTTCAGTATGGAACTTAAAAGTATTACTTGAAGTCTTCGAGCTGATAAAATAAAAACTTATAAAAACAATGAAAACTTCTCGATACCTATTATATGATAGTATTTCCATCGTTACTTACTTACTTGAAATGGCGCTATAGTCCGGGACGGACCTGAGCCTCAACCAACATGCGTCTCCAGCCAGCCCGGTCCCTAGCTATAGCTGTCTCCAGTTTCGCACGCCAAGTTGATTGAGGTCTTCTCCCACCTGCGTGCGCTACCTGAATCGCGGTCTTCTTCTACTGTGCCGTCCTTCGGGATTGGATTCGAAGACCTTCCATGCTGGAGCGTATACAGTTCGTCGTTGTATCTTCTCCTCCACTCTTCATCTATGCCGACAGGACCAAAAATCGCCAGAAGAATTTTTCTCTCGAAGCATCCTAAGATGATGAGTGTCTTATATACAAAATTTAAACAATTTTTGAACTAGTTTAGACATATCTTAAGTCAAGCAAAACTAATATTCAGTTTTGCTCGACTTGTAACTGAAAACTGATTGAATATGTCTCAAAAAAAAAAAAAGTGTCTTATAAATGGTGATTTTAGATGCTCCAAAAAGGACTTTACTACTCAATTGCCTTCAAAGTCCAAAGAAGCATCGATTTGCAAAAGTTATTCTTCGTTTGAAATTTGCACTGGTGTCGTTGTCTAAATATATAGCGGTGCCTGGATAGACAAAGTCCTTAACTACCTCAAAGTTATAGCTGTCCATGGTGACGTTTTGTCCAAGACGCCATTGTTCAATGTCCTTTTTTGATGACAGCATATGCTTGGTCTTGCCCTCATTGACCGCTTAACCTATCTCCTCCGCTTCCGTCGCAATGCTCAAAACCACTTCACTGACATCACACTTTGATCTTCCAGTTATGTCAATATTATCGGCGGCGTATACGAGTAATTGGATGGACCTTTGGAAGATTGTGCCTCTAGAGTTGACGATTAAATTTTGCACAATTCTGTCTAAAACGATGTTGAAGAAGTCGCATGACTTTTTCAACATTGATGGAGCATTGTGAAGTCCCCATCCACATTCTGCACAAACGAATAAGTTTTAAAGGCATTTTTTCTTCTTACTTATAGTTGCAATATTTTCTGCATCAAGTTTCAAAATTAACTACATACATGCATCTGATGCGGGCATGTAATGGACAAATTCATTTTCTTACAAGTAAAAATACATTTTTTAAGGACTAACAAAACACAGCCGTAAATGAATAAAAATTACCTTTTTTATTTAAAATCTCTCTAAACCGTAAAGATTAAATTTCCATTGAGTTAACACCAAAGACAAGCTTCATTAAAACTAAAAGATTGTAGTTTTTAACAAGGTTTCTAGATGAAACTTTTCATAAAACTATTTTGTTTTCCTTGATTTTAAAAACAAAGAAAACTTTGACAGATTTTTAATTTTTTGTCGGGTTTTTAAGATTTTAATATTTCCTAATTCAGTAAGTAAATTAGTTTTGGACTTTATAGAATAGAATGGCGTAAGAAAATCGAATTAGGATCAAGTTCCAATTCATTCTGAGGGAAGTGTCATCCAAAGTAATCGAAACAGTAAATCAAGCAAAAGCAATATCATCTCTTAGCTACGTGCAAACAAATTATCTAATTCTTAAATCTTAAAAAATTAACGTCAAAACCAAAAGACAGTAATCGACTGTTCACAATTTATTCCGAAAATTCGTCCACTCTTTCTTAAAAACAAAACGTTTTTTAGCTAATTTTTGAATTTTAGAAATCCTTGAATCTACAGACATAATTGTATAGCCTCTTGGCAAAGTAATTTTAACCTTAACTAAATATAACTGTGACGAAAATTGTCATTCAGTCTTATAATCATTAATAACATTTCGCGGGGACTGTTTTATATCTGCTTTCGATATTTTAATGTATTTGTAATATCCAATTCTAAGACTGTTTTAAAGGAAACTTTTAAAGATGTAACTGAGTCAAATATAACGAATACAACGCTCTTTACAATCCTTGATTCTTTTAATAATTCTAAATATTTTAACATCATCTAAATACATAGATAAGCAATATAAAATTATTTAAAACAGAAGGCAAATCATTGATAAATAAAATAAACAGCGATGGACTAAGGTGACTCCCTTGAGATACAACGGAATTGACTTAAAATTGACCTGAAGAGTTACTCCTGAACATGACGCTGTAACACCTATCTTTAAGATATGACCACTTTTCAAAACGATCATCAAGTCGAATCTTACCTTATTTATTAAGAAAAAACTTATGACTTAATTTGTCAAAGTAAAGTCTGTAAGGATGCCATCGAATTGAGAGTGTTTTTATAATGCATCCAAACAAAAAATAGAGAATTGTAGTATATTAGTAATTGTAGATTATTTCCAAAGAATCGGGAACTTAGATCATAAATACTAGTATTCCATCAGGACTAGAACCAAGACAGAAAAATTAATTTATCTTTAATATATTGTGACGTATAGAGTCCTCAGAAATCAAAAAATTGATTGATATAAGATGATTGTATTCTTGTGTGTTAGTAGGAATAGGAGAATAGATATTTATAGAAATGACAGATGACATGTAGAGATGACAGATTTTGTAAGGTCATACTAGCTGGATATCGGTCAAATTTACGTTTACTTTTAACGTATCTCCAAACCTTATAGGGGTTCATTTAAAGGTTACTCTGAGTATATGAATTAAGAGTAGAAAAAGTTTGAATATACAAGGTTACAAAGTCGTACTGCAGATCTTGGCAAAATTTAACAATCTCATTACTCCTCAAAAAATTAAACTTCAACTAGGCCTTATTTCTTTTTAGCTTCCCATAGGAAGTTATTGTAATTGGTCCGATTTGACAAATTGAAAATTTTGATATTTCTCGACGTTTCAAGGTCCCTAGAGTCGAAATAAAAGATTTTTAGAGAGATGTCTGTGGGTGCGTGTGCGACGTTTTTTTCGTCGTCCATAGCTCAAGAACCAGAAGAGATATCGACTTCAAATAAATTTTGCTATACAGATAATAAGGCAGAAAGAGCAGAAAGGGCTCTCAAAAAAATTGCGTGAGTGGTTTTTTTACCATAGCAGTTTAAAAAAAAGGTGAACATTTTGGTTAACCCTAAATATATCATGAACCAATGACGCTAGAGACTTGAATTAAATTTTATATTATATATTGTAACGTAATACAAAACAAGTATATTTTTGGAAAAAAAAATCCAATTAACGTTTTTTTTTATAAATCAAAAAAACTGAAAAAGGCTGGGATGCGACCCACACTGATAACTTCCCATCCCGTCTGTCGATTTGTCTTGCTTAAAAGTTTGTAGGTTTTCGTGTTGGGTTAAGTAAGTTGTCAGTTGAATTATTCTTAAAAATTTTAAAATTACCAACAATATTTTTTATATAAAGAAATAGTTTAGTTTGAAAATCTAGTTTTGTTAAATAGATTTTTAGTCGAAAACAAATTTTTACCAATTTAAGTAGCATTTCTTAAATTTTTACAAATTGGATGAATGAAATTAATTTGAGAGATATCAAGAACCGATTATCAATTTTTACCAAATTTGCGTACTATTTCTTGTAGATTTTATTTTTGTATGAAAAAACGGACAGTTGGATTTTTATTAAAAAAACTACCGAATATCGAAAACAATATTTTCTGTGAAATAAAAAAAGTTTTAAGACAATATTTTAAATTTTTGAGAAGCTTTTTGAGTCGAAAGTAAATTTTTACTAAGTTTTAGTACCTATTGTTTTTTTGTTAGGTTTGTATTTTTTGTAAAAAAAACTGTCTATTAGATTTTTCTCAAAATTTTACTGAATGTTGACAACTATATTATTTAAAAGATAAAAGTAGTTTAAAGCCAATATCTCAAAGTTTTGAAAAGATATTTGAGTCCAAAATCAATTTTTATCAACTTTTATTAATTTGTTTGAGGTTTTTATTTCTTGTAAAAAAAACCTTCAATTCGATTATTCTCAACACTTTTCAGAATTTTGAAAACAATATTTCTTATAAGATAAAATAAGTTTGAAACCTTAATCTCAAGTTTTTGAAAAGATATTTAAGTCGAAATTCAGTTTTTACCAACTTTGAGTAATGTTTTTTAGGTTTTTATTTTTTATAAAAAAAAACTGTCAATTCGATATTTTTCAAAATTTTATCAGATGTCAAAAACATTATTCTTCGATGCACAAAATTGTTTTGGAGATGAAATCATATTTGATTCGTAAAATTTTCGAGGTGACAAATTTTTTTTTCAGTTTTTTTGATTTATAAAAAAATCCGTCAATTGGATTTTTTTCCAAAAATATACTTGATTGGTATCACGTTACAATATACAATATAAAATTTAATTAAAGTTTCTAGCGTTATTGGTTCGGGAGACATTTAGGGTTAACCAAAATTTTCACTTTTCTTTTAAACTGCTAGGGTAAAAAAAACCACTCACGCCCTATCTGCATCTTTCTGCCTTATTATCTGTATAACAAAATTTATTTGAAGTCGATATCTCTTCTGGTTCTTGAGCTATGGCCGTCGACAAAAAAACGTCGCGAATCGTACGGACGTACGAACGTACATACGTACACACGCACGCACAGACATCTTTCTAAAAATCTTAAAAATCTTTTATTTCGACTCTATGGACCTTGAAACGTCGAGAAATGTCAAAATTTTCAATTCGACAAATCGGACGCATTACAATAACTTCCTATTGGAAGTTAAAAAAAAAATATTTGTCACCTCGTATATTTTACGAAGAAAAAAAGATTTTATCTCCAAAATAATTTTATGTAACGAGAAATAACATTTTTGTCATTTGGTAAAATTTTGATAAAATCGAATTGATAGTTTTTTTACGAAAAATAAAAAAGATAAAAAAAATGTGTAAAAGTTGGTAAAAAAATGACTTTCGATTCAAATATCTTTTCAAAAATTTGAGATATTGGCTTCAATCTAATTTAATTTTATAAGAAATATTTGGTCCGTTCGCGTACCCTCCCAAAAAACAGTCAAATTTTACTAAAAAAATACGAAATTTAACCAAATCCTGTTCGCGTACTCAAAAATTTCGTAGTTTTTCGTAAAAGAGAGCACTCACGAGAGAGTAATCTAATCTACGAATTTTAGCCCAAGAAATTTCTTTGGGCTGATTTGTGAAAATTGTCAAATTTGATAGAAATTCAAATAAATTAAATAAATTGCTCGCTTTTGCTGTCAGTTATAAAATTTAAAAACAAATTTTCAAAGAACAGCAACAAGACAGTAATATTGTGTGAAAAATTTGTTGTTTTCCCGTTCGCTTACTTTTTTGTAGTTATTTTTGGTGAGAGAATTTTACCCCCACTATTTAAAATATTTCTTTTTACTAATTTTGGTGCAGAAAGTACGCGAACGGACCTATTGTTTCCAACATTCGGTAAGATTTTGAGAAAAATCGAATTACAAAAAAAAAAAAAAACAATACTAAAACTTAATAAACATTTACTTTTGACTCAAATATCTTTTCAAAAATTAAAAATATTGGCTTCAAACTAATTTTTTCTCACAGAAAATATTGTTTTTGACATTCAGTAATTTTTTTATAAAAATCCAACAGTCCAAAATAAAATCTACAAAAAATAGTACGAAGACAGAAGACATTGACTTCAAATTAATTTCCTTCATCCAATTTGTATTTGTTTATATTGGAAATAAGAACTTTTAAGAAATGCCACTAAAATTGGTAAAAATTGGTTTTCGACAGAAAATCTCGTTAGCTAAAATAGATTTGGAAATCAAACTATTTCATTACAATGCAAAATATTGTTGGTAATTTTTAATTTTTTAAGAATAATTCAACTGACAACTTTTATAACAAAACACGAAAACCAACAATTCTTTTAAGCAAGACAAATCGACAGACGGGACGGGAAGTTATCATTGTGGGTCGCAACCCAGCCTCTTTTATTTTTAAAGTTTTGAAATGAGAATCAAATCCTGGCGGGTTACTTTTTAAAGATCTCGGGCAGTAGGATAGTATCTAAAAAACAATCAAATATGATTTTATAAAAATGAAGACCTGATACAAATGGCTTAGACGAGCAAACGTGATCAAGGAATTTTCACTTTCTCCACAAGAATTGTGTTGTATTTAAGTTCAACGTACTAATGTTAATGACACATGCCGGTACTCAATAATTCATAACCCTTTCTTTCTAAGAATTAAATTTTACGGTTGCGAAACACAGTTTCCCTTCAGCAAAATAAACTAAACATTCAAACAACACTTCTTCGTGATGTAGAAACATGCAAGTCCCCAAAAAGCACTTAAAGCAATAATAAGTATTCCACAATGACAATTAATTTATAATTTCCCTAGAAATTCATAAAATACAAATGTTTTTCATTTCTCTTCAAATCTTTCCCTATAAAAACAAAAACGAAACGAAAAATTCCTTCTTAAATTAAAGCAAAATATTTTTAGACAAAAATGTCTCAGTGTCATATTTTATAGCACATCTCTATGGAGGATACTTTTTAATTGTTTCACACTAAATTAAGAAAGTCGCGCACATGGAAAAAGATGAAAAACGTAGAAGAATTTAACAAAAATAAAAAACACACAAAAATAGCACTGAAAAACATATATATATGTACTCGTACATACCCATACAAAATATAATAAATTTACCTGTTTCCTTAGATAATAACGGGTGATTTTTTAAGAGCTTGAGAACTTTTTTAAAAAAAAAAAACGCATAAAATTTGCAAAATCTCATCGATTCTTTATTTGAAACGTTAGATTGGTCCATGACATTTACTTTTTGAAGATAATTTCATTTAAATGTTGACCGCGGCTGCGTCTTAGGTGGTCCATTCGGAAAGTCCAATTTTGGGTAACTTTTTCGAGCATTTCGGCCGGAATAGCCCGAATTTCTTCGGAAATGTTGTCTTCCAAAGCTGGAATAGTTGCTGGCTTATTTGTGTAGACTTAAGACTTGACGTAGCCCCACAAAAAATAGTCTAAAGGCGTCAAATCGCATGATCTTGGTGGCCAACTTACCTGTCCATTCCTTGAGATGAATTGTTCTCCGAAGTTTTCCCTCAAAATGGCCATAGAATCGCGAGCTGTGTGGCATGTAGCGCCATCTTGTTGAAACCACATGTCAACCAAGTTCAGTTCTTCCATTTTTGGCAACAAAAAGTTTGTTAGCATTGAACGATAGCGACCGCCATTCACCGTAACGTTGCGTCCAACAGCATCTTTGAAAAAATACGGTCCAATGATTCCACCAGCGTACAAACCACACCAAACAGTGCATTTTTCGGGATGCATGGGCAGTTCTTGAACGGCTTCTGGTTGCTCTTCACTCCAAATGCGGCAATTTTGCTTATTTACGTAGCCATTCAACCAGAAATGAGCCTCATCGCTGAACAAAATTTGTCGATAAAAAAGCGGA
Source organism: Eupeodes latifasciatus (assembly GCA_920104205.1). Classification (NCBI taxonomy): domain Eukaryota; kingdom Metazoa; phylum Arthropoda; class Insecta; order Diptera; family Syrphidae; genus Eupeodes; species Eupeodes latifasciatus. The sequence continues at coordinate 14,215,925 of OV049924.1, read as the reverse complement.
TTTTCTGCCAACTTTTCTAGGGCCCATTCACTGAAAATTCGACGTTGTGGCAGATCATTCATTCATTCATGATGAAATGTCAAAGCATACTGAGCATCTTTCTCTTTGACACCATGTCTGAAATCCCGCGTGATCTGTCAAATACTAATGCATGAAAATCCTAACCTCAAAAAAATCACCCATTATTATGAGTTTTTCGTTAAAATAAATTCTACACACATAAATATTTTCAAACCAAAATTAAATACACTTCTCATCCTAACAAACATCTTTAGCATCAATCCCGCCAAACACGCCGCGGTAAAAAATGTCTCAACACCATTATTTGTATTCCAAACAAATTTGAAAAATATCCTTCCATCCATTTACTCAAAGGCATAAGCTCAAATATGGGTATCCATAAATTAGCACAAAATATGGAATAACAAAATTGCTTGGTGCAAAACACACACACATCAAAAATAAAACAAAAACAAACAAGGACACTTTGTAATAGTTTGTTATTTTTAACATCCCACCCACTCACACAATACCGCATCCTTGTTTGCCTGGATATGGATATGTATACATTGTACAAACACGTGTTGTTTATAAAATTATCACTCTTGTTTGGGATTAAACTTGTTTAGCTAAATTTGTGGCTACTAAACACACAACAAGGACGTTATCATATCCACATCTTTGTCTGAAGTGATAAATGGCGCCCAATGCGAAACCGGCACGATGTTGTGTCAGAGAGTAATTCAACCGGAGTAACTTATTTCCCACGCTGCACTACATTGCCGTCACCACGGTAGAGAGTCAAAAAGAAGGATTTAACCATCTATGCACCTTTATACACAATTTCTATATCTATGAGTCCATCTTCCGCTTCCGCCGCTGCAGCCGCTGTGGGGATTAAATAATGGACAAAATAAATATATCTTTTTTTTTTTCTCTGACTGTCCTTACTACTCGTTACATGGATTGGAGGATAGCATCGCCAAGCCAATACCGCGCACTCACTCTAGGCACTAGAAAAGTAAAATATCATCAGGTCAAGCTCATGTATAGATGGCTCTGTCTGTTTTTTTTTTTTACTGTTTTCTTCCTGCAACGATGATTTATGGTTCGTTTGGAAAATGTGGACAATGTCGTGTAAAAATAAAAGTTTTATCGAAACATAAATCAAATAAAAAAGTTGCTATCCTCCGCAAAAAATAAAATAAAGTAAATACCGTCAACACACAAGTAGCGGAGGTATTAAGTCACGTACAAATAAAAGCATTAGCTTATGTGAAACTGTTAGAAACGAATATTTTTGGGGAGGAGTTGGAATTTCGAAATAATGAACCACAAATATTTTTGCTAAACACAATAGAGTCGAAAGTTTAAAAAAAATTGTATGGATTTCTTGGAATTTGGAATGTATGATAAATTATCGAGTGAGTTGTTGGAAATTATTAAGAAGAAACTTTACTGTATTGGTATAATGGATATTGGTGTATGTGGCACTTTACTTTGGAAAACTTTATGAACAGGAAACGATTTAGGTACTCATAAAGTTGAAATAGAAGGATTATAGATTTATATCTTGATGAAAGAAGTTTTGGTAATCAAGCTTAGACTTATGAAGGACGAATTCAAAATGAATGTATCCACATTTTTGTATCTATAATTGTATCTTTTGTCTCTGTAGCTGTTTTTATCGAATTAGGAATGAAAAATAAGTAACACTAAATGACAACCTTTTCAAAAATTCATCAGAATTCCGAACTTTGACTTTCTATGATCTGTTTAAATTTTCTAACGAAGCCATTAGTTCTAATTTTATTTTATAATTATAGCTCACCTTCAACGGTTTTCCAATGGAAGGGAGGGATAGAGGATAGAGCGTTGAACTAATCTCTGTACTTCAAAGTACGGCTGAAGTTAGTCTCAATGGTAAACTGATGGGCATTCCCAGAATGGCGAGTATAAGCGAGAGAAATTGTACTTCACTAGAACATATGTACATAGTCTATTAAAAAAACATAAAAAAAAATTGGGCAAGAAACATTGGGGCACACCATCATATACATTGGGGGTTTGAGACTTGAATCCATCCAAAACAAATTGTATTGAACGATGTAAAAATTCATTCCATTGTTCAATGAAATGTACCATGAGATCGCTAGTGGCACTATTCCTACGAACGGAGCCGCCGCACATGGGGAAAATGCGGACAAAACCTATTTTTCTGAAAGTAGGATTTTATTTTAAACAGTAAGTGTTTCTTATAGTTAATTGGTTGTAGAATCAGAAAGTGAAAACCGTTTTTCAAAAAAAAAATTGTAGACCACTAGATTTTCGCTCAAAGTTCAAATATCGTGAAAACTGATAAAATATTGGTATTCCTTAAATGATCAGTATATTGTGAAATTTGAAAGTTTTAAACAATTTTGTCTGCTTGCATGATTGAAATAAATAGATAAACAATACAGTATGTTATTTTATTGAAAAAAAATTGGATAAGGTATTTTTTGACGAAGAAACACTCTATTTATGTGATTTTTTTAGTTCGCATAAGGTTTTAACTACTGCCTCTGTTTGCCTCTGTTAGCAAACTATTCCCAATAGATAGTGTAGGGTCTCAGCAACATTTTTCAGTAAAAATCTCATCCGGATACGTCCGGATGCGGTTTTTAGAGCAATTTTAAGTTGGGAAGTCATATAAAAAAATCGATATTTATGCCTTTTAACCAGTTCGGCACGAGTACGATAACTTTGGCGCCAAGATATAATAACGGTTTTTGGTAGAGGGGCTTAATACAAGCATTTTTTACTATGGCAGGGGGGGTCAATCTCCCCCCGTTTAGGCGGTAGGGGCAATTTAAAAAAATTAGTATTTAAAATGGAAAAAAATAATTAAAAAATAACGGTGATACTTACAATTAAGTTTTATACATTTTTTTAAGCCAACATTCTGTTTTATTAGCCAGTTTTTAATTCAAGTCAAAACTATGCGTAGTTTTTGAAAAAAATAATTTTAAACTCAAAATTTGAGTAAAAAAAGTTAAAAAAAGGTTTAAAGTGTAATTTTTCAATACTTCAAGATTATCTACCATTGTTTTTAGTTCAGAATTTATTTCTCTTATTTGTTTTTGATCAAAAACTGAAAACTAGATGATTTTATGTCTTTTAGTTTTTGAGAAAACTAATTTAAATACTAATTTTTTAAATTGCCCCTACCGCCTAAATGGGGGGAGATAGACCCCCTCTCCCATAGTAAAAAATGCTTGTTCTTAACTGTTCTATACAAATCCGTCATTAAACTTTGTCGCCAAAGTTATCGTACTCTCCCCACCAGTTCTGACGATGATGATGACATTCCCAACTTTAGAGCATTTTCATCTGTTGGTTTACACTGGAGTTTTGCAATGTCATTCATTTCCGATGGCTTTGCCCCGCAAATGGTACAATTACTACTAGAAGTTGTATTTGTAACAATTTGTGCCGTTTTTCCATCTATCATTGTGAAATACATTGCATGTTTTATTTTAATAAAGAATCCATTGAACTCAATTTCAGTATCTCGGAGATTCAAAATTTGAGCTTCTACACGGTCTTTTTCTTTTCTAACTTCTTGCAGTTTCTTTCGAAAAGAAAAATTGAAGAGCTGGTGAATGATGGGTTGAGGATGGTCGAAGATTTTTCTTCATTTTCTCGTTGAACAAGTTTTAATAATACCAGGGATGTAAGAATTAAATGTCCATCAGAAATGCCTTAAATTGAAACTTCATAGATTTGCATATATCAAATTAAGTTTATTTGAATTATTTTGAATAAGCTTATTAAGATTAAATGATTTTTTTTTTATTTACTTGAATTATTTTTTTTTATTTACCTACTTGAATTATTTTTTTATTTTTTATTTAAATTTATTTTATAAAACAAATCAAACGGTAAGCTTTGAAAACAACAACTATCTATGTCATTATAAATCCAATGTTTTATCCTTACAACTGCAAACAAAATAAACCTAAACATGTTTTTTACTTACAACCATTCACCTTTAAGCATATTAAAACTGAATTTTTAATAATTTACAATGCTTTTAAAATTCTTTTTTCGCTATTTATTATTATATTCGCAATATACCTTAAATTCGGTAAACAAATCTTTGTTTTCAGATATGTTTTCCGAAAAAAGCCATTTTCTCTTTTAGTGGGCGTGGAAATGGGCGGAATTTTCTGGTGTAGATTTGTCTTGCTATTGGCTATCATTCCTGAAAATTTCATTCAAATCGGTTCATTAGTTTAGATTTTATAGAGTTTTGTCCGCTCCCCCATACAAGATGCCCCACTGTGCGCCGCCGGCCGTGCTACCAGTCCAGCTTTTCTCGGAAAGATGAAAAAAGATTCCTAGTCAGGGGGTTCACAGAGGCTTCTACAATTCTTTTTAGATTGTTAAAGGAAAATATTCTTATAAAATTGAAATCAAAAGACAAAAACATCTTTCTTGCAACCGAATGGTTTTTTGGGAGACCCATGAAGTACCATTTGGTCTCCTCAATACCCTAATGAAAGCCTCGATATGCCTTCTTAACTCGGATATTAGTTGTTCAGCCCAAAAAGTTTACAAAGAGGCTTACCACAGCGGTTTTTGATAGTTTTAAGGAATATCTAAACATCGAGGATTTCATATCTCCAAGGAAAACCTACAAAAAAGTTTTTAACAGAAATCCTAGTTAATCTTTCAGAGGTTCTTGAAAGAACCAATGAACTGATTAGAGAAGAAACAGAATATTCCCGAGTACCCACGTGTTTTTATCAGCATCACCACCACATTGCGGCGGATTTTGAAGAAAGATTTGCATTCTTTTCAGGGTTTTGAATAGCCTTATGATGATTAGAGACAGTGCAAGCAATTGGGAAAGGAAGATAAGATTAGAAAGGAGAAACCGATGCACATTGGTTTTAAATATCTGCACATCGAAATTATTAATATTAAGCTTGGTAAAGCATTTCACATTCTTGTAGTGCGGCGTACGGGTATGACTGTTAAAACTCTCTTTTCAATTCTATCTAAAAGTCTTAAGTACGTTATTGGGGCACCAGCCCAAATATGAGAAATTACTTGAGTTTTAGACTAATAAAAGCTTTCTAAATTATAGCCAGATCATAAGGGGTACAAAACTTTTTACATCGAGAAAATCTAAACACCTAGCACCGTTTTTGGCGATGCCAAAAAATAGTGTTATTGGGAAAGGGTTACGTTTTTGCGGCAGTAGATAACATTGAATTCTACACAGTTTTTGATTCCCCATTGGATAATACTGTCAAGATTAGAATTTAATGAGCTTATCATACGCTGCCGTTGGTAGTCCACATCCGAACAAGAACAAGGATGAAAATCTTAAAACGAAATTGTTTCAGCGAAACAATTAAGGGGGTAAGAAGTTTCAGTCAAAAGATAATTTGTAAAAATAAGGAAGAGTGCCGGAGACAATTTGGAGCCCTGGGGCACACCAGCTTTTATTTTGTGGATATCAGATTTGAACCCATCCAATACTACTTGAATTGAACGGTTCGAAAGGTAATTTCTAACCAAACAAAGAAGAGATTCATCAATACCAAATGCACTGATTTTCGATAAGAAAGCTTGATGCTAAACTCTAGCAAATGTCTTTGAAATATCCAGTGCAATAATCTTACTATCTCTAAAACAATAGAAGAATTTGTTCTACTTTTCGGTGAGATAAACCATGAGATCATCAGTGGACCTTTAAAAAGTTTGATGACCAACAGATTTTTCCATTTATATTATTTGAAAGTAAAATGCATACACTACACAACACATGCTCCAGTCCTTCAGACCATTAACGAGCTGAAGGCAAGCATTTTTGCAAAACTCAGGAAAACGAGCATCCTTTAAAGGAGATTGAATTCCATCAATTAAATTGAATTACTTTCGGGAAAATAGTGTTTTGACATTTATTGGCAAAGACCTATGACTTCGAAAAAAAAAACTCACATGTTAGCTATCTTAAAAATTCTGGCGTGACATAAATAATATGGTTTAGAAATTGCTTGTCTAAAATATCCATTGCCCGTGCATTCAAAACATCAAATTTGGTCCAAAACAAATTAATTGTAATCAAGTGACAGCGCAGCCTTTTGAAGGAAACTGGAGGTTTTAAAAATTATTATTTATTAACTTTCCATAGGAATTAAATTTAATTATTATAGATTGTAACGTGATACAAAACAAATATATTTTTGAAAAAAAATCTAATTAACGGTTTTTTTTTATAAATCAAAAAAACTGAAATTAAAAAATTTGTCACCTCGAAAATTTTACGACTAAAATATGATTTCATCTCCAAAACAATTTTGTACAACTAAGATGTTTTTGACATCTAATAAAATTTTGGGAAAAATCTAATTGATAGTTTTTTTTATAAAAAATAAAAACCTAAAAAAAAACATTACTCAAAGTTGGTAAAAATTGAATTTTGACTCAAATATCTTTTCAAAAACTTGAGATTAAGACTTCAAACTTATTTTATCTTATTGTTGCTATAATTTTTCCACGAACGCGACGACGACGACCACGACTACGACCACGACGATCCCGAACAAAACCACGACGAAGACTAGAACCTAGAACGTAAAGAAGGTCGTAGACAAATTTAGCACATTCAGCACGTATGATGCTGATGTCTCCGGCCACTCAGATTAGGGTGGGTTCAGCGAATCAATTGATATCCTATTTGACATGATATCAATTAAATTGATCAGAATATAAAAATGTCGATGACCACAGGGGTGTATATCCTGAAATTGAGAAATAGGGCGCCAGCAATTTTTTTTTTATAATTAAGGAAATTGCAAACCTTCGGAGCGAAACCGACGGTGAAAGAAGTTTCAATAAAAGTTTAAGTCTTGGAATTAATTTTTAAAATATTTATTATTAAGTGAATTGCCTGGGAAACCTTGCAATTAAGTAGGGCTAGAACCCAGGATCTTTTAAACAAAGAAACAAATCGTTATTCAAGAAAAGATAAGATGGACCGGTAACGTTTAGTCCCGAAAAATGTTAACGGTTTTATTTTAAGCGTGTCACGAGTTCCGTATTTTTCGGAAATAAAGCGAATAGCCAAAGCCAAACGATAATTTGTTTCCCTTTTTCTTTTTTTTCCCCGAGAACAATGTCTCGACAACGAAATAATGTGATTCAACGGAAACAACTTTTAATCCAATAAACCAAACTATTATACTTAGCTTACTTCTCCTGCCAGATTTCCCTTCATTCCTTCACCAATTTTCCTTCTTTTCCTCTCCTGTATCTCAAAAGAGTATATTCCACCAAGTCTCCAAAATTATTCTCCTTTTTCAAATTTTAAAACACTTTCTCAAATTAACTCTTTTCCAATCAAATTTCTATCTTCCAAAATTACTTTTCTTTCGATCTATTCGATTTCGTAGCTTACAAAAAAGTGAGCTCCCAGGCTTTTTCCAAGCCTGGATGAACCCTTTTTCATCCAAAAACCCAGTGCATTCAGCAACTCAGTGACTTGGGTTTCGGTCGCGTCATTTTTCAGCAATGCTCAGCTTGTTTGCGTGAGTGTGCCAACGCAGTTGCAAACCCAGTAGCCTTCTCTTACTCGCACTTTAATCTCCCCAGCTTAATGCAAGTCACCCCTGAATTCGCCGCGCTCTATTCTGACTTGTAGAGGGCGGGAATGCAGTGGGTGCATTCAGCCACCTAACATCCCCGATTCAATTTTGAATGAAAGAAAACCCTTGGAACTCAAGAAATTTGATTGTTCACACTTTTCATTTTTCCCCACCGATATTTCCCAGCAAAACAAATATAATTGTGAAAACTTAATGGAAATTAGTAAGTTTCGATTAATAACAATTTTGGAAGAGAAATATGGCAGAAGTTCGCTACACGCGTTTTAAAGTTATTTCGTTTGACTTTCGCGCAGATTTGGGGAAATAGGGACTTACGTTATCGTTCCATCTTGTACATTTAAGTATAATGAGGGTGTAAAAGTTGGGCTTGAAGCCATTCCCCCATGGAGTAACTTCGGCATTCGGAGACCAAGTGTCGACCGTGCCAATTTTGGTTTCCAGGAGCCAGACCATCCGTCTGACACTTATGGTGGTAATTATGCTCATTCTTCGGGGACTGGCTGTCACCCGTTCTTAGTATTTGACAAGACCGCCCGTCTGTCACTTTAGTTAAAGTGGAAAGCTTATCCACTTTATATATATAAAATCGACATCAATTATTATGTTTCTTTCCAAAGTACTGAGAGAGTTAACCGATGGCTGATGGACCATGGCTGCCCCTCTCTCTCTCAGTAGATTTTAGGAAACACCTGTAGGAATGGAGGAGGGAGGAACAAGTATTTGGATGACGGAGAGAATGGTTCTTGTCGCGGTAATTTTTATCGTGACATTATAAGAAATATGGTTTTCAACATTCTGAAAAATGTTGAGAAAAATCGAATTGACAGTTTTTTTACAAAAAATTAAAAACCGAAAAAAAAATTAAGAAAAGTTGGTAGAAAATGATTTTCGACTCAAATATCTTTTCAAAAATTTGAGATAATGGCTTCTAACTAATTTTAACTTATAATAAATATTGTTTTCAACATTAGGAAAAAATTTTGAGAAAAATCGAATTGACAGTTTTTTTACAAAAAATAAAAAAACTTTAAAAAAAATTTATGGAAGGTGGTAAAAATTTATTTTCTACTCAAATATCTTTTCAAAACTTTGAGATATTGGGTTTTAACTACTTTAATCTTTCAAAAAATATTGTTGTCAACATTCAGTAAAATTTTGAAAAAAATCGAATTGACAGTTTTTGTACAAAAAATTAAAAACCTAACAATTTAACAAAAGTTGGTAAAAATAGATTTTCGACTCAAATGTCTTTTCAAAAATTTGAGATAATGGCTTCTAACTAATTTTTGCTCATAAGAAATATTGTTTTCAACATTCGATAAAATTTTGAGAAAAATCGAATCAACAGTTTTTTTTTACAAAAAATAAAAATCTAAAAAAAAAACAATAAATTCAAGTATTGGCTTCAAACTTATTTTATTTCACAGAAAATATTGTTTTCGATATTCAGTAATTTTATAATAAAAATCCCACTGTCAGTTTTTTCATAAAAAAATAAAATCTACAAAAAAATAGTACGCAAATTTGATAAAAATTGATACATATAGACAAACTTTAAGCAAGACAAATCGACAGACGGCATGGGAAGTTATCAGTGTGGGTCGCATCCCAGCCTCTTTTTTTTCTTGAAATAATCTTAAGTTATACATGCTTAAAGACTTGATTCTAACGATTTAATCCTTAAATACGTCTTCATATAAGGTATCTTCTTGTAAGCATACATAGCTTTCAAAGATATGTTCCAAGATACGTCTTCATATAAGGTATCTTCTTGTAAGCATACATAGCTTTCAAAGATATGTTCCACTGTTTTATGGAATAGAATAACGACATTTTTTGAAAACCCAGCTCGTAATCTTAGACCGCAAATATTCACCTTCATGAGTAAAAATACAAAGTATACTTTCAAAACTATTTTTTGGACATTTTGAACTTTTAGAATATGTATTTATATTAAAAGTAATAAGCCCCGAAAAAAATTATCAGCCAAAACAATAAATAATGTTTCGCAACTCTGCGTTTAATTTATTCAAAATGTGTTCTCTTGCCTCTGAAATTAAAAATAAAGCTTTAGATAAGTAACGGGTTTGTGGTTTCAAAAGTATAAGGCTGGAATTTGACATCTGTCAAACTAAGTTGTTAATCCAATTTTTTTTTCAGGTGAAAGTCTGACATTAACAAAAATGGATCACTTTACTATCGCACAACGCATAAAAACTGTTAAAACCTACTACAAAAATGGTGATTCTGCCACAGATTTGAAGTCGATATCTCTTCTGGTTCTTGAGCTATGGACGACGAAAAAAACGTCGCGAACGTACGGACGTACGGACGTACAGACGTACGGACGTATGTACACACGCACGCACAGACATCTTTCTAAAAATCTTTTATTTCGACTCTAGGGACCTTGAAACGTCGAGAAATGTCAAAATTTTCAATTTGACAAATCGGACCCATTACAATAACTTCCTATGGGAAGTTAATATCATGAAAAGAAATATTTTGTTTTATAAACGTTTACTTTTGAAACCGCAAAATGAATAACTCTGTATTCAAACAAAAAAGTAAATGCAAAATTTGATCTGCTTAACAAAATAATATTTAAATACAAAAAAGAAAAAAACCGTTCCCAACAGTAATTAAAAAATATGTGATACTTTCTTTAAAAATGTTGAACAAAATTTTCTTTTAATATTTTCTCATTTACTTGTATAAAAATGTAATCAAATAAAATTTTCAAGAAAACTTTTGCACGATACAAGTCCTTTAAAACATTGCAGGACAATATTATAGCACCTTTAAAAAAAAACTTAAAAAAAACTCGCTCTTCCTTGCACTTACTATCAGCCCTGTTGTTTCCCGTAAAAAGTAAATTTTCAACCTTCAATCATTAAGAGTGTCTAAAGAGTGTACTCGTACTAAAGTGTACAGGTAGGTGTCGCTATATATACTCGTATAAATGTTGCTCTTGGGTGTTTCGCTAGGTTTATCATTTGATTGGCTGTAAAATCCTTTCCTTTAGTTTATTTTTTATTTTTGTTTTGCACTATTTTATACAATATACCTACACAAGTACAAACAGAGAATTGATTAAATTTTAATGTTGATGTACTTTTCTTTTTATACATCACTCAGTTTTCCACGCTTGGTTTTTATTTGAAGTTTTCTAGCAAGACTTGAAAAATGTATGAAAACCCATCATGACTGTTGATAGGACTGTGCATCTTTGTGTATATACATTTTTGTAGGTCTACACGGGACAGGTAGATATATTAAAAGAGACCAGAGACCAGTTGTTGATACTGGTGTTGAACTGAGTCCTCTGGGAAGAGTTGAACAAGAATAAAAAAAAAAAAAAAAGAATTTATTCGATGAATATAACGATAAACTCGCAGGCAGGTATAAATATTTAATTCTAGCTTTAAAGTGTTGAAGTGACAGCTTTATAGAAACACAAAAATAAAAACTGTAGTCTAGGAAGTGTTGCAATCAATTTTTGACAAACTACTTTAATCGGTATTCAACTTTTTTCCAGAAGGGTGTTTTTTTTCAGCTGCTTAAAAGTTTCGATGGTTGTTTCCCTTGTTTTGACAGTTGAGTATTTCAAACTACATTGAAATGTCTGTTCAGTAATATTTGACAGTTTATTATAAATAAACCTTGATGTGTTCTTGCTAACAAAATCATTAAATTTTTAACTAACAGAATGTTTTTAAGCAAAAAACAACTATACAACTTTAAAAGATTTTGAAAGAATTCAACAACTATTCCAAAATAAAATCCGGTTAGGGAACGATCGACAATGTCTTGATCTTCTGGAAATTCTTTTAGCCGATGTTGTTTTTAGAAACAAATAAATTGTACTTTCAATAGGTTAGGTTATGTTAAAGTGGCTGTCAGTAATGGAGTAGGACACACTTAGGGCAGTTTAATGGCCTATTGTGATACCAAATGAATCTTGAGGCTTTCTTCTAAGCTCAATAAAACCAGTTGGAGTCCCTTACGGAACGTACAAGAATTATTATATTAATATGATTGAGATCGTTTAAATCGTTATAGAAGAATTCTCCTAAGTAATTCTTGCGTTTTTAAGCTAGAGCAAGGCATGTAGAGAGGAGATGTACTGTAGCATTTCTGGCAAGATCATCTGCCTTACAATTTTCTGGAATGTCTCTATGGCCTGACACATAGCAACGGTGAATATTAAACTGTTTTTCCATCTCCATTAGAGATGATCGACGGATATGGACTGTTATAGAGTTTGTAGAGACAGAGTCCAGATATTATTTTTTTGTATTTGTATTTATTTAATAAATTTACTAATTGCAACAAGATAATGGTAATTTTAGATGCGCATGAAAAGGAAGTGAGATGATGGTCTTAAGAATCTAAGTGTACCATATATTTTTCGTATGGCATCTGAGATTGCACCACAACATGTTAAACGATTATTTATTTGATAACCCAAGTACTTTACTTTAGTCACATACTCAACACATTGTCCATTTAAAATTGTCATAGGTAGGTTTCCATTATCAATTTATCTTCGAGAACAAGGCATGCTCACTGTTTTTGAAGGATTAAGAAGCAATTTATTTGAAACGGCCCATTTCTGAATATTATCTAAATCATTATTTATTTGGTTAACACAGCAACCCAAGTTGCTCTGGTCACAAAAGTTGTAGATAATAACATCATCTGCATAAATATGTACAGAAAAATGTTGAACAACATCAGGTAAGTCATTGATAAACATAGAGAACAACAGAGGTCCAAGAACTGAACCCTGAGGAACTCCGCTGTTCATATCATAGGGACTGGATGTTCCGATGTCAGTTTTTATTGATTGACTTCTATTTAATAAATAGTTCTGAAAGAATTAAATGGCCGTCCTTGAAAAATTGAATTTATTGCTTATTGTGATCTATGCTATCAAACGCCTTTGAAAAGTCAAGCAGAACCATTATACCAATTTCTCCACGATCCAAAAATTCGCGAAAATCCGTTGTGACCTTCAAAACAGCAGATTCACAGCTATGTTTAGTACGAAAGCCTGATTGCCATTTAGTTAAAGGATTATGAAGTTCCAAGAAAGTTTTTATTTGGTCAGCCAAAATTTTTTCTGCAACTTTGCTGAAAAATGGAAGTAAACTTATTGGCCTAAAGTCAGATGGTTCAGTTGCATTATTCTTTTTAAGAATAGGTAGAACTATTGCACTTTTCCATTGCTCTGGGATCTCACTATTATAAATTGATGAATTAATTATGTGTAGTAGTGGTGCTATAATGACAGGTACATACAATTAATTTAATAAACTTTGGAGGGATGTTATCCGAACCTGATAGCAGTAATTAATTCACGAGACTCAACACAATTAAATTCGAAAACATTATTAATTTCACTGACATGCAAATTACAATTTATTTAAATAAATTCACATGCCTGCAAAATAAATAAATACATATGTAAATGTAACTGAACTGACAGCATTGCTTTGTTCGACAATGCCAGTGATAATGCCAAATATAATATTAAAGTAAAAGTAAGTTATATTGGTAAGTGTAGTGTTTTATTGGAACTTGTTTAACTGCAATAACTCTATTCTACCAAAAAACATGACTTTTCCAAAAAAAAACACTTTTTCAATTTTATTTCACTGACTATGCGAGTATTACACAAAGAAAGAATTTGTCAGTGAAAGCTGATTCCGATTCCGGGTTTTCTCTGGTATCTTTAATTCAATCAATTTGAAAAAAAAACTAAGAAAAAAAAATGTTTTTATTTTTAAGATATTTAAGATTGCAATTGTGAATTCAGGACATAAGAGAGTTCCTATTGATTTGGGACTTGGGTTGAAAATAAAATTAATCAATAGGTCAATTTTATGACAGAGAGGAACATTTTATTTAAAGTTAAAATTGGAATCTGCTTATATATTTAATTTAGGACAAGGAAAGGACACCAATCAGTGCCTTATTCATTCCATGGTTATCCATTTTGCGGTTTCAAAAGCAAACGTAAATAAAACAAAAATAAAAATATTTGTTCAAATTTCTTTTTTATTAAAAAGTTTGAACGTTGATTTGTGAAACACTACATCATTTAAATTACCTCCACCCGAATTGTTGCAAGCATCGATTCTTTTGAGGTAATTTTCGACCACTTTTTGACACATATTGGGCGGTATCTCAGCCATAACTTGAAGAATGTTGGTTTTTAAGCGCTTAAGAATTAAAGGTTTATCTGCATAGCCCCACAAAAAAAATCCAGCGGTGTCAAATCGCATGATCGTAGTGGCCAGTTGATATCGCCACGCGACGATAGATTACGCAGCCAGGAAATATCTCTTGCAACAAAGCCATATTCGCTCGAGTTGTGTGGCATGCGGCACCATCTTGTTGAAACCACATATTTTCCAAGTCGTATTCTTCAATAGCAGGCGTTTACCATATGACCATGATGCTCCAAATCGGCGGTGACAGTAGTTCCATCGTCGTTTTCGAAGAAGTAAGGTCCAATCACACCTCTGGACCAAAGAGCCCACCAAACAATGAATTTTTGTGGATGTAATGGCCTCTCTTCAATTATTTGAGGATTCCCAGAATCCCAAATACGACAATTTTGTTTATTAACATAGGGTGTATTCATAAACGTCAGCCTAACTAAGAATTGCGATATCTGCATTCATAAAGTCAGATTTTCGATCGAACTAACCTAGTCGAACTGCAGTACCTACCGTTCATAAACGTCAAACTGTCGTCAGCGTCGGGCAGATTGTGCAGCTGAATTTTTTTGGCTGCAGAAAGAGCGGGAGTTTTTTAAATAATTTTTATAACAAGAAGGACGAAGCGGCACTGACTCGTAAAGAAAAAGTTTTTAAGCTTAAAAATTGTTTCGTTATAATTTTCTTTCTATTTTTCTTTGCAAGATATTTGTGCCAATTATAATTTTCTTTTCTTTTTCGGTAAGCAAAATCCAAAATCAAGTTCAACAAAATTTGTTTCGCAGCCATTTCTCTCTGACGTTTATGAACTCTGTTTACATACAAATCGGACTAAGTCAGACCTTTTTGTTTACTGCAGACATTCTGCATTGGGAGTGCATTCACAAATGCATCAGAAAAGAATTGCGATTGTACTAGCGCAGATTTTCTGCGTTTATGAATACACCCATACCTACCGAGTAAGAAATGTGCTTCGTCGCTGAAGAAAATTTTGTTCGAAAAATCGCCGCCCACCGCCTCGCATGTTGTTCAGGCACCTATTCGGCGTATCTACGACGCACGCTGTGAATGGTGAGCTGGCTTCACTTGTTGTGTGAGCTGGACTTTATATTTAAAATACGCTATAATGTACCGTTACAGTCCTAGTTTCTGAGAACTACGAGGAATCGACAATTGGGATCTTCGGAGACACTTTCACTTTTCGCAGCGATATTTCACAATATCTGTAAACTGTAACCAGAATTTCTCAACAGTTTTGCCAATTGTTTGCGTAGTTGGACGATTATGTAAACCATAATCTCCTCTTAAAGCACGATATGTGGCTGTAGCAGTGTTGCCGATTGAGATCCTCAAAAAAATCATGAGATTGCTTATTCTTCATTGGGCCCTTAATAATGAATATAAGCGTATAATTCACCACAAAAATTTTGGGGCGACTTTCGATTACCGCGGCACGAATTTCGTTCTGATTTTTTTTGTACAGTTAGGTAGGGGTCTCAATAGAACATGTTTTAAATTTTAAGGCGAGGAAACACCGTTAAGTCATAAAAAAAAATATTTTCTTTTTCGGACTTAACCCTACTTTATTTTTGTATTGCGTTTTTTGAGCCTAAAACAAGTTTTTTTTAATTGATACTACGGTATACTAAGAGCTAGGTATGTATGCAACCCCCCTGCTTGGAATCACTATAGGATTTGGGGTGGGTGCGAGTTTGGGTATATGCAAAGTACTTTTTGCATTTGAGCACTAAAATCAAAGAAATTCCCAACAAAAAAAAAGCAAGTATGGCAACACTGAATAAAAAACAGGGAAGAAATGTCAAAATCAACCTTTTTTGCATTTTTTGTATGTGAAAAAGTGAACTTTGAAAATTAATTTAAAATAGAAACAAATGTTTCCTCGCTCTAAAATTGCTATAATTATTATTTATTTGTGCATATCTATATCAAATAAAAAAAACCGCGTATCGAAATTCGTGCTGCGGTAATGGAAAGTTGAGCCAAAATTTTAAATAAAAAATACATATGAGATTTCATTTAATTGTATTAAGTTTTAAAATAACATTTAGTGATATTTTAGAGAAAAAAATATATAAATTACATATTATTATATCCACATATGTACATTACTATTGGTAAACTTTACTAAAATATTTGTCGATTAATGGTTTTGTGACTTTGAAATCAAAACAACTTTGATTTTTAGTAAAGTCATTGGAATGAATAAGTCCAATTATTGCACCCTCTTCAAGTCTGTTCCTGATGTTCGTTTTGGCTGAAGAATGTGGCAGTGAGAATACCTCAAAAACAATTTTAGACAAAAGTGAATATGCCAAGCTATCATCGGCCAGTTTGATTTGGGCAACATACTTCCAAAATTGTTCAATGTCGTTTTCGTTTGATTGGTCATTTGTTTTAATGTTTGAATTCACTAGCATTCTCCATTCATTATTTATCTCTTGATCACAATCTTCAGCCACTAGATTTGGAAAATGATTAATAGAGGAAAAATTGACTGAACATTTTTGTTTACAACATTTGTTATTGACAAAGATTCCATATCTATGAAGACACTGTTGTTGAAGTTAAATCTGGAATATATTTCCTTGGTACCTTCAACTAAGAAGGACAAACAACGGCATTGAAAGCCTTGAACAATTTGTTTGTCAATCAAAAATTTTTCCAAAAAAAGCGCTACTTTTACGCCGCGCGCCGCCGTAATACATAAATATCCCCATACGAAAGTTTATTTCTTGGGTTTATATAATCCATATTTTTAATATTTGTACTCCCGATGTAACCTTTTTTGATAGCAACTCAACAGTGACTTCCTTCCTACATGTCTTGAATTTTGAGCTTTTCGGATTGCATACATTTGTTAAGTTTAGTAAAAAACGGTAGCACAAAACTAAGAAAACATAAATACATGTAATTAACAGGGTCATTGAGCATATTTAGAATAGTTTGGCTTGACAGTAAGTTGTCACTTTTTGTTACGTCGTTAAAATATGCTTTTAAGGCATCATATTGCACAAGAATAAAATTAACTACTTCTAACCTCGAAAGCCGAAAGCCGGAGGTCTAACTGATTTCCAATAGACATAGGGTAAGCCTGTTGAGTTGACTATGATCTGGAATGAAGAAGTACTTACTTGCACCTCCACGTGGTGGCCTCTGGACACAAGTAATGAGACTTCAGTGTAGTTTGTTGAAGAATGATACTGTTACAATTAATTATAATTGATAAAGGCACTGAGAACTACATTGACAAAGGTTTCTGCTTGTGAACGAACGCAAGAAGTTACTGCTATCTTCCTTCCTAAGACTAAGTCTTAGGATTGTTAAATAGCGTTGGATTGTCGTCCTGCCCAGAGCTGGGGGCTTGACTTACTGATAAAATTTATAAAAAGATCATAAAAATCAGTAAATATACAAATCGACCTCTTCTATTTGTAAAGTCGGTATTTAAATAAAGATTAAACTCGGAGTGGCTCCAGTAAAAATCATTCTATAAAAGAATGATGTTCATGAAAAGATAAAGCTGGTGGATTGAGGTCTCAGTCATGAAGCCGAGCGGCCACACCTAGCGTTATCTTCCCTAGATTCCTCTTCCTATCAAAGAACGAAAGTTAGTTGACCAATGCTTAACGTGGTACCACGGGGTATGGTTCAGCCCCACGGTGTTTACACCGTGACCATACAATGGGACGGCCTTCGGGAGTTTCGTGGTGGCTGTGGTTATCCTATAAGCATAGGGTATTGGTTTGGTAGATCCGGCTAAACCAATACTTAGGTAGAAAAAACCAAGACCAAAGGTTAACAAATGAGGTTTGGACATTTGTTAAGTTTTGGAAGCTTAGAAAGAGGAACTCACTCGAAGTGATTTTGATTATAGAGAGGGTACTCTTATGAAACAACTTTTGGTAAGTTTCAAAAACTAAGCGAAAAAGCAATGTCAAGGGACAGCAAGTTTATGAAAAAGTAAGCTTGCCAGTGAATAAGGGCTTACCGCTAGGTGTTACTGTTGCGGGCTAACCTATCTTAACCTCGAAAGCCACCGTGTCTGTGAATAATGTAAAATTTTAGTTGGCTTTATCTCCAAAATAGCTTGAAAAGTTTTAAATGCTGCAATTCTCTTAGGACTGTTCTGAATATAATTATAAACATCTCAACATAAGTCTTCAATGCTTGAGGGTAAATTGGAACATGTAAATGAAGCGCAGAGATGAAAGGAGTGACAAATACACTTCATTATAAATAAGTTTGGGACATCAGCTTGTAAATAAGTGCGAACTGATAAGTTCACTCCCATCATCACTGCAGCTCCATCAGCACCAATACCTTTTTTGAAGGAAGATTTGGAAAATCATGAGATTTTCAATAAATTCATGAGATCATGAGTGGGGGGGGGGGGGTGAGTAATCATGAGAATCATGATAAATCATGAGATTCGGCAACACTGGGCTGTAGCAGAATCAGCGTTTTTCTAGTATTTTTTAACAATTTTGTTGTGCGATAGTTTAGCGATCCATTTTCGTAAATGGAAGATTTTCAACTGAAAAAAAATTGGTTTAACAACTTAATTGGACAGATGTCGAATTCCAGCCCTATACATTTGAAAACGCAAAATGGATAACCCGTTACTTAAGTTGAAAACCATATTTTATCAGTTTTTTGTAGGTTTTCGTATTTTCTCTTAAAATGGTCAGTTTTTTCTAAAAGGTTAACTAAAATTTACCAACAATATTTTGCATACGATGAAATAGTTTGATTTCAAATCTATTTTTTTAACGAGATTTTTTATTTTTAATAATTTTTCAATAAAAAAACTGTCAATTTAATTTTTCTCAAAAATTTTACCAGATATCAAAATCGTTTTTCTTCGTTGCAAATAATTATTTTGGAGACAAAATTATTTCGACAAAGTGGACCGATTACTATAACTTTCTATGGGAAGTTAATAAATCGCTGTTACGATTTTCGTAAAACAGAATTTAGTGAATTAACATATTTTGGGAAATTAAAAGACATTTAAGTATTTGAAGATAAACTTATTTTGCAGGTGCATATATTAAAACAAGCTGTCTATTTTCCAACTCTTTTGGAGGCATTAAAGTTCGAATTTATGGGATCAGGTTTACAATGAAACTAATCCTTCGCATGCGTATGACTTATGTATTTATAAGCATTCTTAAATCACATATTAATGAATCAACCTCTTCTCGTACTAATCTTCACAATGCTTGGAATCTTAAACGTTTTAGGCCATGGATTAGCAACAGCTTAGTTACTTTAATTAAAAAGAAAAACTCGGTTTGGAAAAAATGTAAACGGCATCCACAAAATCATAATCCGAAAAAATACTACTCCAAACTTAGTGAAAATGTAAAAAAAAAACAAATAGAAATTAGTCGTGATAATTTCTACTCTAGTAAGCTTGAATCCTGTAGAGGGAATACTAAGGAAGAATGGAAAGTAGTTCATTCTATCTTAAACAAACAAAAAAATAGTGATTCCATACAAAAAACAAAAATTAATAATGAAGTTATATCTAATCCATTTAATATCGCTAATAATTTTAATAGATACTTAACTTCTGTCGCATCAAATTTAAAACCTTGTCCCACTTTTAATAATAATTATAACTGTAATATGTATCCAGATTTGGTAGAAGACCAATTCCAAAGCAATAGTTTTGTATTTGTTCCGTTTACATCTCACGAAATATACAAAAAAAATAATTTCTCTCGATAACAAATGCTTCAGTACATCTGATGATATAACCAATTGCCTGCTTAAGCGAATTGCCCTCTATATAGTTGACGTGATTTGCTTCATATTCAATATGAGTATGAATTTTGGAATTTTTCCATCGTCTTTGAAAGAAGCTGAATTCATTCCGTTGTTTAAAAAGGGTAGTCGTAGTGTTATGAGTCAATTCCGGCCAATCTCCATATTACCAATGTTCTCTAAACTTTTTGAAAAACTCAGAAAGGATCGTATGGTGTTTTT
Organism: Eupeodes latifasciatus; assembly: GCA_920104205.1. NCBI lineage: Eukaryota > Metazoa > Arthropoda > Insecta > Diptera > Syrphidae > Eupeodes > Eupeodes latifasciatus. The sequence continues at coordinate 14,196,025 of OV049924.1, read as the reverse complement.
TTTAGACAAAAATAGTTTTTCAGTAACGACCAATTTGGTTTTCGAGAAGGTAGGGGTACTGACGATGCCATATTAAAGTTTTGCAGTGAGGTGAGTGAAAGTTTTAACAACAATAAAAGTGTTCTAGCGTTGTTTATTGATCTGACTAAAGCATTTGATTTGGTCAATTATCAGATACTTTTAGGAAAAATTTATAAAGCTGGATTTAGAGGTCCGGTTTTCGATTGGTTCGCTTCCTATTTATCGGCAAGACATCAAAGAGTTAGAATCGATGGAATATTTATCGATGCTCAGGGGCTTACTACCGGTGTTCCTCAAGGATCTGTGCTAGGTCCAATATTGTTTTTGATATACATAAACTCTGTTTTCAAACAATCATTAATTAGCAAAATAACGGCGTTCACTGATGATATGGCTCTGACATATGTTAGCAATTCGCTATTTAAATTGATCGCTATGTTACAAAAAGTTTTAAATTCACTAAGACAATGGTTTTCTAGGCATGGGATCATTTTAAGTGAAAAAACATGAAAAAAAAAACAAAAATAATGGTCTGCAATTTAATACAAACAGCTCCAATCTTGGACTGTAATGTTATCTTCCATTCAGGAACATGTAAGAAACTTAGCTTTAGCTACACATTCTTGTGGAAAATTCGGCTTTGAACATATAACACCTTGTTCCAATGATTGTTTTGAAATCGAATTCGTTAATAGTTTTAAATATTTAGGTGTTTTAATTGACAAAAATTTAAATTGGAAACAACACGTAAAATGTTCTTATTAAAACGAACTTGTACAAAAAATCTATTAAAAACAATATACTTTGGACTCGTCTATTCTAAGCTACAGTATGGAATAACTAGTTGGGGAGGTGCATATCAAAACACGCTTGATCCCATAATTACATCGCAGAAACATATTGTCTGAATCATTTGTAAGAAATCAAGGTTAACAAGTAGTTGGCCTTTATTTCAAGATCTTCGTATCTTGCCGTTGAAACACTTTTATGTATATAAAGTTCTTAAAGTTTATTTCATGAGAAGTGGATACAGTCAGGTACTCAGAAGCTCAAATACACATAGCTTAAGAATTAATACTCTATTTTTAGTTAATATTCCAATGATTAATAAAACTCAATTCTCAAATTTTTACACTGCAACAGCACCTAAACTATTTAATCAATTGCCTTTTGAAACTAAAAAACTTCAATATCCTAATTTATTTTTGAAATCAGTCAAAAGATGGCTCTTTGAAATGAACATTTTGATGGTCAAAAATCTGTTTTTAAGTATAGCATAACTTTTAGCTTTGTATTTACTTTTCTTTTCAAATTTTGTTTTACTTCATTTAATAATTATTATTTTTTTTATCTTTTTGCTATTTGCATGTAACAAAGTACCCCAAATATTCATTAGTTTTATACATATGCTTTAAATTTTCTGATATGGTTCATTCGCCTCCAGTTTTTCAACTATAGAATGATACCTACTATTTTTTTTTCTAAATAAATATTTATGTTAACATTATTAAAATTGTACATAGAGAATGGAATTAAAATTAATAAAAAAAAAATGTTAAATCTTTAAAAGTCCTAGACTCTTTGAATACAGGAGCTTATTTGTGCGATTCAGTCGCTCATTTTTTAAAAGTATAACTCGACTACATTTGACAAATATACAATTTTCTAAAAAATATATTCCTTTTGTTAACAATATTTTTAATAATCGGAAATTTTGTCTTCAACTTGTAATCTTTCTTAATTTTTCCGTTTCAATCATCGATTTAAGACGATTGAAAAAGGAAAAACTCTCAATTACTTATAAAACATGGTCCAAAGATCTTAAATTTTAAATCTGTTTTCTATACAATTTTAGGATTAGTTAAATCGTAAACATAAAAAAAACATTAAGTTACGTGCTGAAGGTCAATTTCTTGGGTCTTATGTTCCATTTTCTTGTATCAAATAGTACACACAAAAAATTCAAGAATTAATACCTACCAATCCTAGATGCACGATGGAACACCCCAACCCCAATCGTATCAATCAAATATTTTAAGGATATTTGACAGAACCTATTATTATTAAAAATGATTCCTATATTATTTCCTACATTATTCCTACAAGCTGTTAAGGAGCTGTTATATATAAATCACCAAACAAAAGGGTAAACATTATTTAAAAATATCTATAGGCCATCTCCTTTAAAGCTATTCGAATATAAAACAAAAATTCAAAGAAAATATTTAAAATGATTAATTATCAAAAAGATACATAGGCCTCTTTCATAACGCTCGCTAAAGCTCCTACATCACAATAATAACTCAAGCTATGCTAAGACGGAATTTTTCTTAAAAAAAAACGACCAAAACCAAAAGAAAAATGGTATAATCCAGGCATAACTTTGCGCGTGGGTTTAAAAAAATATATATCAAATGTCTTCTTAAAAAATGAAAATTAAACCAGCCTAGCTATCTTCTCTAATATAACATAGCTCGTTTACCCTCATACCTCAAATATATATGAATCCTTATGAATTTTAATTGAAGCCGAAGGCCAAAAAATCTACAAAAGAGTCGCATATTCAGTGACCTATGAAAGACGAAAAAACCACATCATCACATCACAAGAGCATAGCTATGTAAATTCCAAAGTCATCAAATTTTCGAAGAATCCTCAAAGTTTACCTTAAATATAGATTTAACTACTTCAAAAAAAGTATTTGAGGACATTATTTTTGCGTGTGTTGTCCTTAGCAAAGCCAACGAAAAAAATATAAGAAGACATAATTGACTTGAGGATTTCCCACAACTTAAATTCAAAATATGGAACTGTTGGTACGAGTATTTTCATTTGTTGCTTATCAGATGGTCAGAAATAAATTTGGTAATTTTGAATTTGTCCTGAAAATACAAGAAAAACTTCAACCCCTTATTTCCACTCGTTGGTTTATCAGTGACTGTTTATCGCAATAAGTTATGGAATTTTTGATAAGAATATTTATTGGATATTGCTTTTCTGTCTTATCAGTAAAAGATGGAACCGAACTTTAGGGCGAGTTACAACAAACAACAAAAATCAATACCCTATGTTTTCTAAATGATTTCATCACCCTAAAAATAGATTCCTTAACATATTGTATGCATGCATCGGCCATATGTGAAAGGATGTCTCCTCTCCCAAAGACCATATTGAAACTTGAGCTTACCTCTAAGGACGACGCGGTGCGACGCTACGAACGAATGATGATATGGGCAGGGTTGAGGTGTTTAAAGCAAATTCCTATATTTCCTTCGATAGAAAGGACTGCAGATTGACAAAAGAACAAACAACTTTCGTACACCGCGCACTATCAACAACGACGACGACGCCGCGAAAAAATACAACAATAATAATTTATCTAACACCCAACATATGTCACAGTTAATTAATTTATTCAAATGAACTTTGTCCACACTGATAACAATTTTATTCGACGGCCCGATTAAAATTGTCATTTGTTAAGGATATTCTAATTGTTTCAAAAATTGTTTTAAATCCTTTGATTAGCAGTTAATTAGGAGATATTGTTTTTGTCCTGCTCCAAAGTGCGACGAAAAAATAGAACGATATCCAAACATGAACCGTTTCAAAAGAATAAAATCCAAACTGCCTTTGGGAGGATCCTTTCAAGGACTAAAGAACTGTGAGAAGAAATTTTACTTCTCGCTAATACACTTTATCAAAAAAGGACACACTACCGATTGGGGACTTCAACCGAAACTGATGTTTACAGTTACAAGTGGCAACCGTCAGACTAGAAGTCGCATATAGCACTATTAGCAGACCAAAGCAAGCATAACAGTACACGGTGCCATGAAGTGCAGACGAGAGCTTTTGTGCAGACTTCGGTTGGCGGTGGCGGCGATTAAGCTCTTTTGTCTGCAAAATTATTATCCTTATCAGTCAAGGAGGCTTTTTTGATAGGGTTGGGGTTGTTTTGGTTTTGATTTCGGATTTTGTGATGAAGGTGGGCGAGAGGCACTGTGAAGTGACGCCAAGGACGGACGACCGGCCGACGCGACGCACGCAGGGCAAGCTGGGAAGGCAATGTGTGCTGTGAAGTTTACTTTGATAACACTATACTAGGGTTGTTTTTATTAAGTGTGACGTTTGGAGGGATTTCTGTCATGAAAAGAAGAATATAAATTTCAACAACTCAACTAGTATTAGCGCGAAAGGTGTGATTTTTTGTTGTTGTTGTTATTTGTTGAACTTTTGAAATTTGTATGCAAATATGAAACGAAAGAGCTTAAAATACGAGTCGAGGATATCCTTATGCATAGATAAAATCCTCAGAAGTCACAAGTAGATTTCATTTTAATATATTGCAGGTAGGTTAGGTTTTTTGTTTTGTTGTTGTAGGCCTTGAGGTTTTGGAAAGAAGAGGTTTTAAACTTAAGGGTAAATATGAAAGGGAGGGCCTGTCAAAGGCTGATGGGATAGATACTTATAGGTATAATTTTATTTAAAAAGCATTTGAGTACCAACCGAAGTTCACAGATGTTACCTTATATTCGAGGACGACAGAAAAAAAAACATGTTTTGACGATGACGACGTGAATGTCAAATGTTTACCTACTTTTTCACTGAAATACTGAGGATAGGTAATATTTCTTCTCTAAGGACATAGAACGACCTTGACATGTGTTCCTTATGGGAAGAAAACGGTTAAACGAACTTCTGGCACATGTATACTTAAGCTAACTTCTATAGTGAATATTTTGATAGTGTGGTGATAATATAATATATTATTTAAGACCCAAATTAATTCAATTTAAAAAGGTTAAGGACCCTTTTTGGGCTTGGTTGATGTGTGCCAATTTAGATATTATCGATGCATTCTATGAATAAAGGTGATACAAAATTATTTTGAATGGCCAAACCGAGAATAATTTATTAATATATGTATGCGATAAAAGTTGTTAACTTTAGTTTTTTAATTACTCAACCTTTCTTGTCTACTCTAGACTAGCAACCACCTTTATTACAAAGTGTGTTTTTTACCTGCATAAGAAGTTTCGATGCTACCTAGTTGTTTATGGTTTGACAGTTGTGTTGACATTTCTGATCAAACATTTTAATCAATTCATCTTTAATCATTTAACGTCATCTGGTGACATGATATACTAATCAAGGTTGGACATAATTTGTTTCAAATACACACACAACTTCTTTTAATGTTTGTTGGTCGAAACAATTCCCTATGTTGTTCTTATAACTCCCACTGGCAAAAAATCTAAGGCTACAAGCAAATTTTAGTCAATTGGTGGTTGAGGAGGTGCTTGAGTTTTGAAATTGGCAGTCTAACTGCTTAATACGAAAAGAAAAGCTAATTATTCTGTCGGAATTAGGATCTGAATCTTTAAAAAATGTATCTTAAAATAATTTTCTAATTTTTCAGCGGTGTTAATTCACATGATCTTGGAGGTACGCCACGCGCCCACTCCCACGCGAGATAATGCACTGGCCAAATATTTCCTTCAATAAATTGATGCGTATCGGGAACCGAAACATTACCCGTGTTTTGTTGGAAAAGCTATCCATAGTATAGTAGGATTTTACACGAATAACAAAAACAATATCCATAGTATGAATACTAGCGATAAAAGTTAGAGTAGAATCTTACTATGGATGGGTTTTTGACATTTATACGAGTCTCGAATGGATCTTATGTGATTTCGTTCTCAAATGTTGGTACGATTGATATTGCATTTGTATCTCGATGGCTGCGTTCGTTGAGTAGTTGTGCATTTGGAATTATGTGTGTTTTCCATTGGGGGAATCAATCAATCTATATAAATCAATCTATTACTGTTGTTATTCTTATTATTTAGTTTTGTTAATGAAAATGGACTAACTGGGCTTATTTTGCAAGAGAAAACATTAGAAAAGATAATTATGTTTTGCTATGTTTCCACCAAAGGTTTATCTCAGTTTAGATTAAATAAATCTTTTTGGTGTTTCCACCGCACAAGAAGATTTAAAAATGATTAAGTATGACAGCACTTTCTAAAATGCAAATGGTGTTTCGATGTGTGAAGTGCAAGTGAGATAGTTTGTGTTAAACAATGAAGAACTGATTAGTTCAGCACCATATAAGAATATGCTATTTACTCCATGTCCATTTTTTTTTTTTTTGTAATTTTATTAAAACAAATATACATATATTTTTTGTACACAAACATGCAAATAAACAGACCATAATGTATTATCTGTTAAACCAACTCCTTCGCACAGGTTTTTCTTCTCAAATTTTGACTCGACTCCGAACTCCGACGGGAATCGAGTGAAATCAAACTCATTTCAACTCGATTCAGGTATATAAAGAATTGAGGCGATCTTCAAGCTCGCTTCAACACCACATGTTAATGTAGTAGTCTACGAACAAACCCCCTCCTTGAAGCAATTGTTAAATGAACTTTTTTTATGGAATCTCAATTTCCAGATATTTTCTTACCATTTCTTCTTGAAAATTGTCCTTTTTATTAGTTTTAGTTAGTTTTTTTTTGCTAAGTTAATTTTATCATTTGATTTTCACAAAACTTTCTTCTATTTGTGTGTTTTTTTATTATTATTCTGACAGATCTCCTTTCAGTTGTACCAATTTTTATATACAAAAATCTGGCTACTGTGGATCATTTTGTTGGCAATTTCTCACTGTACTATATATGGAATACCAAGAAAACGCACTTATTAATTTGGTAAAAAATTGGTACGATTTGCAAACATTGTTCAGGAGTAAGTCTATTAATTATGAAATGGTAAACCAAACTTAGCATAAATCAAGTGACAGCTGTCAAAAAGTATTGCCAGATTAAAAAACCACACATCTGATTACACACGCGTTATTTAAAAACAAAAAACAAGCAAATTATCACTTAATGAAAACAATCACTCTTTTGTTCGAAAGTTACTAGAATTCGTATGGTACGTATTTTGAACAATTCGAAAGTTCATTTTAATTCGAAAAGAAAGCCAACTTTGACTTTCTAATCATTCGAAACAAACGTCATTTATTAAGCGTTCACATCTTGATGAGAGAATTAAAAGAAAAATGTGTAAGTTCTGTTTTTTTTTTTTGCGAAAAATAAAGAAAATGGAATATATTTTTAAGAAAATCTGTTGATGTTTTTATTAAAGGTCGCAGTTACACTCAAATTGGAAAACTAGAGAACAAAAAAAAAAGTTTTTATAAAATTGATGGAAGAAAACCAAGAAATCGCGAGGGTTTTTTTTAACAAATCGAACTGATGTTGATCGCTTTTGAAAAAATGCCGCCGAAAAATTACAGGTGTGACCAGATGTGTCTGAAATAAATAGCGGAACCATTAATACGCAAACGTCATTATTATGATTTCAGATGAATAATTGAAAATCTTTGATTAAACATTAAAATTCAATAAAATTGACTAGAATAGTCAAATCAAACTCTAGTATTTCAATTTATGTCAATAAACTTGTATTACGGTTCAAAAAAAAAAATAAATTCATGTTTTCGTTAATGCATTTCAAAATAATTAACTCATCCCGGCTTTCAGCAAAACATTACATCGCTTTATGCTTTTGGAATATATAGGGTTAATTTTCCGATCATTTAAAAAAAAAATTAAATAGTCTGCAAAAGAAGTCAGCTTGGTCATACTACATAATAATCAAAATGTCAGTAAATTACAAGCAGCTGATTTCGAAAATAACATTAATTTAAGTTCATTTTGTGAATACATTCTACAATAAATATCTTTCGTTCGAATGTGAAAATACATGAAGTTCATTCGAATGAATAGATCTATTTTATTGAAAGAGCTATTCATTAGAATCTCAGAATAAGCGTGAATAGTTTTATTTTCAAATTTCGTGAAATTACGTTTTAATTTTTTCTGATTTACATATTTTGTATGATAGGTACCACTGAATTTCGGACTTGGATTTTAAAGTTCGACCCAGAGAAAAGTCGGTGTAAAATTAGCCTATTTCGGGGGCTGATTTCACGTTAGGCCTAAGGCCGTTTTGAGCTAGCTTAGGAATAGGCTACGATAGCCTATTTTCCTAAGGTGATTTGAAAATCTTCAGATTTACCTTATCCCTAACATAAACCTTACCTATTTTACCTATTCCCTAAGGTGATTTAAATATTTCCCCTCCGAAGTTTGTTAAGGCAAATTACCTTATTCCTAAGGCAAATTTTACCTATTTCCTAAGGCAAATTTTACCTATTTCCTAAGGCAAATTTTACCTATTTCCTAAGGCAAATTTTACCTATTTCCTAAGGTGAATTTTACCTATTTCCTAAGGCAAATTTTACCTTTTTCCTTAGGTGAATTTTACCTATTTCCTTAGGTGAATTTTACCTATTTCCTAAGGCAAATTTTACCTTTTTCCTAAGGTGAATTTAACCTATTTCCTAAGGTAAATTTTACCTTTTTCCTAAGGTAAATTTTACCTATTTTCTAAGGTAAATTTTACCTATTTTCTAGGTCAGCTGAAAAAAAAAGTTATTTTTAAACAAAAATAAAATTTGTATTTAATTTTATAATAGTATATTAAATTTATTTATTTTTAAATATTAATACATATATATACATATATTTATATAATCATTGTTGAAACAGAAGGAATTTTTTGGCCATTAAAAAAGTAATGAATTGATATCGTTAATCAATGTTGAAACAGAAGGAATTTTTTTGCCATTAAGAAAGTAATGAATTTATATCGTTAATCAATGTTGAAACAGAAGGAATATTTTTGCCATCGTGAATATTAAAAAAAAAAGATTCAATAAAAACCCATACTAAAAAACATTGAGTAGGGTATTCAATATTTAAAACGTATGCAAGTTTTAAATAAAAAATAATACAATGCAAGTACGTATCCAATTTAAATTTAATGTTGTCCAAGGAAACGACAAAATGTTTGTATTTAAATTTCTCACCAATAACAAATATAACGGGTTGAAGTTTCGTGCCGGATTTTGCACATTCTTCTTGTTTTTGTTTAAGGACCTGATCAATGTGGCTTGCATTTTCAACTTCAGTAGTGAATGATTGCCTGGAGTCCTCGATTGTAAATTTCATGAACTTGCCTTTGAACTGCTGCGATGATGGCGGCAGCAATCCATGTAACAAAGTTGCATAAGCAATGTTAACATTATTTGAAAATAAATTAAAGCCTCATAAGAAAAATAGAATAAACATAGTATTTAAAACACAATTGAAAGAAAAGTATTTAATTAAACATTAAAAGTGTTAAAATAGAGTCATTTTACCTATGTCAAGGTCAGCAATATTTTCTTTGACCTCATTGAGGTGTGATTTAAGCCCGCTACACTTCACCCTCTCACTGAAGAATTTGATGGCAATTTTTGAAAATTGCTCCCACTTCGAAAAGTCAAACCCGTTGTTTGGCCTTAAGAAATCGAAATCCATGGCAATCTGTTTATAAAAAGAAGAAAACACATTGAATGTTATGTTAAAATTTAATGTATTATTTGTTTTAAGAAAGGTGAAGAAATAAGTTTAAAAAAAAATGAATATTTTTACCAGTTCTGGCGCTCGTGAAAATTTGTAAAGCGGCCATTCCTGGAGGACTGTCTGAATGTCGTTGTCATTACTCTGGTTTATCATATCCCTCCTCATTGACATAGTTTGCTTCCATTGCTTAATAACGGTGTCCCAGTCGAGGTTTTGTTTTAGCTCATCGCAAAGTTTTTGCATCTCGTTAGAATTTAGTGGTTCCACATAATGATCTTCATTGGAATGATCTTCCACTTCTACGACTTTTGCCTTCTTTGATGTTGTGGGACTGTTATAGAGCTTCTTGAGCGACCTGCGCTGTCCTCTATATCGATCGTACAGCTTACCCTTAGGGGGCATTTTGTTACATACAACCTCTAACAAAGTATGAGCTCTGTAATGTAAACAATGTTTTTTAAAGCTTGTATTTAAATTCCATAAACCAACCATGTTTTCCCTAGGAAAATTTGTTTGCTTCCAGATTTTGCAATTGAAAACGACATAAAAAATTGCGAAAAAGAAAAAAAACTTAACTAATGTATTGAGATGAAAAGGCTGTGTCCAAGTTGCGTGAGATGAAAACCGCCGAACAGCTGAAAGACATTGACGTGCCGAGGACGCCTCTGGGCCACCGATAGCAATCAGCCGTTGCGTATCTTTTGTGGTCACTTAGCAGACGTCGGCGTCGATTGTGTTCAATTCCATCCAAACTCGAACTATATTGCAACTTTTGACTGTCCAGAGTTGAAGAGCTCTGACAAAATATGGTGGATGAAGTTTTCTGTTGGAAAGCTATTTGTAATTAATATATTATACATAAATTGAGGCCATAAGAGCAGTAGTGTTCTATCTGTTTTTGCAACTTTTTTTCGCAGGGTATTAGAAAAATGTATTGACTTGTCAATATAAAAAATGTGTATGCCAAAGTGTTCCTAATACGGCGTTTTCAGTGGGCTGGGCGTTAATTTAGATTATTGTTGTGCGTAATGGTAAAGAAAGGAAAAATGTGGCTAGAAAAGCCAAATGCACAATGGGTTGAAGAGCCCCGTTGCCGCGCCGCGCCGCGCCGCCGGCCGGCATCATTGTTTTAACGCAAATCTCAAAAGTAATGTTTTTAATTCATAGAAACCTACATATTAGTTAATGAAAAGGTGAAACGTGTCCCAAAAATAACTTAATTGTAAGATAGATACAATTAAAAGCAGGATTGAACACGTTTTCCATAATTAAAATACTCAAAATGAAGAGTTTTATACTTTTTTTCTACGAGCGAAATAAAAACGCAAATATATTGTAAAATATTGTAGGTAAAAATACTTACTTTGATATAATATTTGTACTGCTTGTTTTTATATTTTCTTTTATATTCACTTTTAAAACTTTTAACACATATAAGTATAACATTTAATTGAAGAGATGAACTGCACGCTGCACGCCACGAAGTTTTGGAAGTAAATGATGAAAAGCACGTTTCCAAAGCAACCAGACAACGAGTTTACCTTAGGACTAAGGCAATTTTAAGGAACTAACATAAAATCACCTTAGGAATAAGGTGATTTTATGGCGTCACCTAGAAATTAGCTTAGGCCTAAGGCAAATTTATGTTAGCTCCTAAGGTAAATTTATGTTAGCTCCTTAGGTAAATGGCGTCACCTAGAAATTAGCTTAGGCCTAAGGTGATTTTACCTTAGGAGTTAACATAAATTTGCCTTAGGCCTAAGCTAATTTCTAGGTGACGCCATAAAATCACCTTATTCCTAAGGTGGTTTTATGTTAGGTAGTTCTTTTAAATTGCCTTAGTCCTAAGGTAAAATAGAATAATTTTGGATGGAAAACATCACATGAGCGTATCCTTTAAGGGTATTTTGTTCGTTTTCTATTGGAAAGAGTAAGAAAACAGCGTCAAATAGTCATCCAAAAATGAGGATTCCTATTAATAACATTTATTAGATCTTGGTAAAATTAGATATAGCGTAGGTAAAATTAGCTAAGGCCATGGTCAAATTTTATTTGGTTAAAGTTACAATGAAATAATGTGGGTGATGCAAAATCAAACATGAGCGTATCCTTAAAGGGGCATTTGAAAGGAAAATTGAAGTAAAATTCAATCATTTTAATGATTTTACGTTCTTATTACATTTTTCACATCATTATCTCTTTTAAAATCAGTTTTTTTTAAGGGATTGTTTCTAATTACAAGTTTCCCTATTACATGTTGGAAAAAGAAAACATCTGACTTGTTTAATTGAAATTTTGGAACATAATATCATTATTTTCATATTGATTTTACATGCTAAACATGCTAAAAAAAATCCATTTAAACAATCCAATTATCCTTTTTCAATGATAGCTATAATTTTCCCTCCAAAACTCGAATCAGGGTTGATTTATTTTATGAAATAGAATCTTATATTAAGAAAAACAAATCAAAGTGTGTTTTGTTTTATACTTAATTTGCATTTGGCTGAAGTTAAAGGCTTTATTCATTATAAGGCGCATATTATATATAGCTATCGTATTGAAAAAGCAAAATTGAAATGTTTGAATGGATTTCTTAGCATGTTATCTTTTGCCAAGAAATGCGAATTTTGTAACAATCGATCTGAAATCAACAAAATAATTGTTTGCCATTAAAAAAAGTTCAGACGGATTTTTTTTTCCGGAAAGATGAATCTGTCACTGAAATAGAAAATCCCAATTTAAACAAGGAATAAATGCGGAAGTGAATTTTTTTTTTCTCAAACAAAATTATTTGACTAATTTCCCATCAATTGGAATAACATTTGCATTCCTGGCCAAAAGAAAACATGCTAAAAAATCCATTTAAACATTCCAATTATGCTTTTTCAATGATAGCTATAATTTTCCCTCCAAAACTCGAATCATTGCTTATGCGTGGGAAAATCACCTTAGGCCCTAGGTAAAATCACCTTAGGTCCTAGGTAAAATTTATTTCAGCAAAAAAAAAAATAAATTTTACCTAGGTGGGAAAATCACCTTAGGCCCTAGGTAAAGTTTATTTATTATTTTTTTCTTTGCGGAAATAAACCTGTGTAATTAACAACAACAATACAAAATTTCTTGAAGGTAAAGAAAAAAAAAAAACATTTGTATATTTTTTAAAACTATAATAAATGTTTTTTTTCCTTTATAATGACATTTGAATCGCTAAGTTATTGAAGCATATTTCCTTTTTTTTAGGAAGAATTCAAAATTGTTTGCCGAACAAAAAAAAAACGTTAAATTAACTTAGGCAAAATAATGTTATAGCAAAATAACATTTCACCGAAAAAATTCCCCAGGAAAAAATTAGCTTAGGCCATAGGTAAAATTGCCTTAGTTCTAGGCAAAATTATTTTAGAAAAAAATTATTCTAACAAAAAAAAAATCCTAGGAAAATTTACCTAGGCCTAAGGTAAAATTACCTTAGTCATGGGTAAGAGTCTAACATAAATTGCCTTAGTTCTAGGCAAAATTATGTTAGGAAAATAACATTCTAAGTAAAAAAAATTCCTAGGTAAAATTTAGCTTAGGCTTAGGTGAAATTACCTTATTTCTAGGCTAAAATTTTACAATTAATTGCCTTAGTCCTAAGGTAAATTTATGTTAGGAAATATTTTCCATACAAAAATATTTACCTTATCCATCTAAGGTACGGTAGCCTATTCTAGGTAAATTTAGCTTAGGATTTTCGAGCATAAATTGCCTTAGAACTAAGGCAAAATTATGTTAGAAAATAACTTCCATACAAAAAAAATTCACCTTAGGCAAATAAGGCAATTTTACACAGTTTTTTTCTCTGGGTGTAATGAGTTAGTTACTTATTAAAACATCTCACTTCGAACGTTCGATTCGCTTACCGTAAGAGAGAGGTTAAATGAAATGCCTTCAATTGCCTTTAAACTGCAATTTATAATAAACGGATGCCTTAAACTTACCATACATATGTACCACACATCATTGGAAAGTTACAGAAGTCATTGCTAAAACCGAACATGGTATAACAATAACAAAAGCATTTGATCGAGTTTGGCACCAAGCTCTCTTATCGAAAATGTCTGCTTTTGGTATAGAGAGATCTCTGTTTTTAAGTCTGAAAATCATAACATAAAAATTGATGTCCCCCAGAGCTCCGTTTTGTCTCCGACTCTGTTCCTTATGTTTTTAAACGATCTCTTGTCTGCCACTTCTAAGGCACCTCGCTATCCATGAGCGGCACGTGCATCTAGGAAGCTAATCAACTTTCAGTACTCCGTATGTGTATCACAGATAACCTCTTATAGAATGATCACAAGAAATGATTTACTCCTTCTGATCTGGCTGTAATTTGCAAAGCCTTCATTCGCCCAAAACTTGATCATAACTCTCACATTTAAGCAGGCATCCTTAAAACAAGTTTAAGTCTTTTGAATAAGATCCAAAAAGGATCTTTGAAAATGATAAGCGATAGAACTATAACCGAAACAATTACCTCACTGTTTACCTAATCTAAGACCAATGCGCACCGGTATCTCCTCCTAAATACTTCCCTATTTTCCTAACTTCTGAAGTGTTGACTCACTTTCTTATTTAAGGAAGTCAATTTGTTGTTTTTTATTTTGTTTTTAATTTTTAATGTAACAAATAAAACTGTTTACAATTGATGATGTTCATAATCATGAACGAAACGTCGTGAAAACTTAGTGTTTTATTTATATTTTTTTGACCTGAAGCCCATTTCAACAACGTTATCAAATTATTTTAGAACACTGTTGTCTAGCAAGGTACGGCCTCTTTCACACATGACGATTTTCTCCGTACGGAAAAAACCGTACACGGTTGCCCTATATTTCAGTCGTTGAGACGGCTGTTTTAAATCATCCGTACGGAAAAAAACCCGTCTCCGTCCAGTGTGAAAACTTTAGTTAATTGTTGAATTGTTGAAATTGAATTATTAGTTTACTATCAATGGCTCACGGATAAAAACCGTACGGATTTTAACCGTACGGACGAAACCGTCTTGTGTGAAAGAGGCCTATGGTCTAACTATTTAATTTGGATGACTCCCTACATATGAAAGCATTCCAAGAAACCAACAGTTTTCTAAATATGCCATATTTAAGAACTAAAACACAATAGTTTAGAGGGTTTTTGGTGCAATTCACGCAGAAATGTAAGGAATTGTTTTGAAACGTAGCTAAATTTTTCTTGTTTCCTTTTCTATTAATGCGAAGAACGCTACAAAAATTCAAGAGAGACGATCTGATATGAAGAACTGTCGGGCTTTTTTTGACTTAATTTTTTCGGACTCAATTTTCGGGAGCCTATTATTATTATCGCTATCAGTCTGCTTACTCGTATTTTGACCTTAAAGAAGTTAACAAAACATAAAAATTGTAGAGATAAAAATGCTTGGTTCTTGAATTTGAGGATATACTATGTAGGTGCATTTAAGTACATAATTTCTCTAAAAAATTAAATTAAAACAAATTAAGGTAAATAAATAAGTTGGGAAGAAACGTTTGTGTGGCACTCACAAATTACACGTTTCAGAATCTCTTTATACTTCAAAAAAAAAACCAGATTCATAGCTTTTATATCAATAAATATGAAACGTCTATTATGTTTTTCAATTATCCATTAGTTTAACAAAAAGTGTCACTTTTGCTGTTTTGCTGTTTTTGGCATCTAAAGCAAATTCACTTCAAAATTTGATTTATTTAATTTCTTAAGATCTTTTAAGATCTTTTGTATTCAACAGAAAATCAATTTCGAAAGAAATAAAATGCACGACTGGGTCGCTAGAACTTGCTAATGTCTTCCAAAAAGTGTGTTTGAAAATATTTCCTATATTTTAAGATTTAAATTTCGATATCGAGTTTTGTAAACAAAATTAATAAAAATGAAATTTTTGATCATCAAAAATCATCATCAATTTGATAAGAGAGCGTTCAAGTATTACGTAACGCAATTTTTGAAGATTTTTGACCCCCATCCTCCCCTTGTAACGCACCGTAACGTTTTTCTGCACTCCCCCTCCCACTCTCTAAACGTTACGTAACACTCAAGTGACCATTTTTACCCTAAAGTCGAAAAAAAGGATGTTACAGATTTTATCCTTGGTATAGTTTTAATGTTACAATAAGAAAGACCCCCTCCGCCCCTGTAACGCATCGTAACGTTTTACGAGACCCCCCCTCATCCCAAATTGCGTTACGTAATACGTATTACTTGAACGCTCCCTAATTTGATCATCGACAAGAGCTTGCACAGAAAAAGAAGATTATTGAAATCGGTCAATTGGTTCTTTTATGAGGGGTACCCTTTTTTAGCAATACCAAATTATGTTTTTCTACAAGAAAGAAAAGGAAGAATTTAAGGTTTCTTCTTAAGAACCTGAATATTTGTCCTTTTTCTTAGAAACAAATTTTAAGAAAAAAATTTAAAGCATTACTAAAGTTTTTTTTAAATTCTAAATTGAGTGAAAACAAAAATTTTAGTTGTTTTTGAGAGCAAACATCTTTTTGGTGAATGTCGTTAAATTACTAAACAAATCTTTAAATAAAATCTTTACTTATACAACTTGACTGTATAAGATTTATGGCTCATATGACCACCACCCCTGGATCGTCCATTGGTCAAAAGTTGATGAATTTGTGCTGTGTTTTTGGAACAGGGCTGAATATCCGATTCATATTATGTTCTTGGTCCAGTCTTCAGTTAAAAGTAGTACTTTTAGCAACATAGCAACAAAGTTTAAGGAAGTAAGGATCACGACCCCTACGACCCCCCCTCCCCTGGATCCGCCATTGCGGTGGTGTTAGTGCGTTAAGAATTACCCACTACTCAGAAAATTTCAATCGGATAGAAACAAGAAGGTACTAGGTGCAATTTAACAACCGTGTTAGCTTCCGAAGTTTAAATTAAAATCTTTTATTTAACACCCTTGGAATTTTTTCTTTGGAGCCAAGTGAAAGATAAAATCCATGCCAATGGTCTACAATCAATTACATACCTTAAAGGTGGACTTCGTGAAATGGTCGTGAACATAGAATATTCCATAAAAAGGATGTGGTGCTGCAACCGTATTTTCTTTAAAACTACTCGTTTTTTTTTTAATATCAATATGAAACTAAACTTACAGCCCTAAAGGCTTTCAGTCAAGTACAAGTTTGTAGTATCATTCAAATAATAAAATAAAAAACAAATTACGTACCTATGCAGCTTGTATCTCAATTCCAAAGACATTATTTCAATCCAAAATACAAAACTCTTCTACATACTTATTTAAAAAGACTTTGTCCGACTCCCACTATTGGTTCAAAAAACTTTCAAGTTTTTGTTTTTAAAAATCAAGAGAAAAAATATTTTTCTTTATAAATAAGCACCAAAACCGCTCATCTTGCATTAAAGTTCTGCTCCCAAACATCTATTCTTAGTTCAAAGGCCAACGATTGACTCCATGACAATAAAAAACCATAATCGAGATCATCCCAGATTTGAATCTTCCAGCCAACTTTCCATTATAACCTTTTTTTGACACTCATCTACAGAATATTTTCGATAAAAATCCAATAACCAAACAAATACTAAAGAAAAAAATCCTACAACCAGATTCTTGAACCCTTCACATCCTACCGAGACGACAACCGACCCGACCCGACCCGACCCACACCACAAAACACGAAGGAAATTTGTAAAATTTATCATAAAAATAACCCAGTTCCCCAAAAATCCCATTACCCTTTCAATTTTATAATCCCATGTTATCCCTTTTTTGTAAAGCAAATACATAACTTTATATCCCACGTGCCTATCAACTAAAAGCCAAAATTGGTGGTCGAATTGAAAATCGAAAAGCAAATATTATTTTATAACAAAAGGGGAGAACGAGAGGGAGGGTAATAAACATAATTGGTTGGTTTATGTAGAACTCAGAATTCATATAATCTTGTTGACCTTCATTATTTATTTGGAGGACGAGGAAGAGGAGGATTAGGCAGAGGCATTGTAATATCCGTAATTGAAGTAGCCTCATTTTAAAAAAGGGCATAATTCATAGAAGTGTTTGCCTCTCTCTAAGCAAAGCATCAGCTGTAAGAAGAAAAAATAGTGAAAGGAGCACACAGAAATGATGTTCTTGATGAGGTGACATTTCCTTCAGATAAGCTGTCTACGCTTTTTATCCTTAACCGCCGTTGCCGTTATTCAGTTTT
Organism: Eupeodes latifasciatus; assembly: GCA_920104205.1. Classification (NCBI taxonomy): domain Eukaryota; kingdom Metazoa; phylum Arthropoda; class Insecta; order Diptera; family Syrphidae; genus Eupeodes; species Eupeodes latifasciatus. The sequence goes on along the minus strand of OV049924.1, from coordinate 14,178,279 downwards.
ACACTTTATTCACTTGTGTACTTCGTGTCGTGTTGGGTATTAATTAGTTTTGTCCTTTTTTTTCTGTTCATGATATCACATAATGCGCCAAGGATGCATTAGTGCCAGGACCATCAGGACCATGGTTAACCGTCATCATCACCATCATCATCATCTCGTTCTCATTCTCGTGTCCTTTCTCGATAAAAATAAAACAGAAAAGAACAAACAAAGAACGTGGCGATGACCCACATAATCCTCTGTCCGGTCTCTTTTGTTGATTTGATTGTTTGCTCACGTTTTGTACAACTTTCACCTGGCAAATCCATGTTATCCTGTCCTGCGGTTTATGCGATTTGTTTTTGTCGCTTTTGTGTTTGTCCTTTGGTGCATTCTGAAAATGGCAAATTGTCGGGCATTAAATAAGAAATTTACTATTGAAAGCACCAGAGAACACCTACATACCTCCAGCTGTATTGGTTTCTGTGGAATGAACCAAAAGCTTATGCGGCTCTACATAATAGAGACACGGATGCAGTTTGAAATTGTGATAGTAACTTTTTGTATTTTCCTAACGTCGGTCGTCGGTCGCTCGATGAAAGGTATTCATGTCAAGGTTTGTACCATAGATAGACTTCACTTTACTGAATAATTGATTCAATAACATTTAGTGCATGCTATAGTTGGTTGAAAAATCCAAATTGGTGTTTTCGTTTTTATAGCACTATATAAGCTGATGATGGTCGTAACGTTTTCCCGTATGAAAATGATTTTGGTCAAATGTCAAACCAACTTAAATTCATTCTGAGATTCTCAAGTACCACAAAGAACTTCTCCAACTCTGATGTTAATGACAAACAATAAAAAGTATCTCAAATTTAAGTTTTAAATAACTTCTTTTTTTTATTATCTTATTGTCTTAAAAACGAAAAGTAAAACAAACGTTTTGAATTATATTAGGTATTTTTCTTTTACACAAAAAACTAGAATAACAAAAATACGTGCTTATTTTCTATGAAATTGTTTAGAATTAACTTAATAATTTAATTTACATTTTTATAAATACATTTTTATTAGTTTTATTAAAAATATGACAAAAAAAAAACAGAACTAATGACTTCGTTTGTTTTAAAAATTCATAGAGTAATGAGCTGAAGGTAATTTTTATTTAACTTTCGAGAGTATTTTGGAGGAAATATTTTGAATTGAATGATAAAATGCATCTTGAAAAATCTATAGTGTTTTTATTTAAGGCACAAGATATTTTTAGTTTTATTTAAAAGTTGAAGGATGAGGATATTGATCGAATGGTATAGAAACAGAAATGTCTTTCTGAAAATCTGACTAGTGAAACAAAAATTACAAATAGAAAATAACTTAGAACAAAATTAAATATAAATATCATTTTATTGTTACAAACAAAATTAGACTTTCATACAAGAACACAATTCACAAAGTGATTCATACATTCCACATGTGAATCTACAAAATACTGGAGGGAAATACAATTCCACTTACTTATAATTTAATTTAAAATAATATTAAAATTAGAATAGTTAAAAATTACTTTGTAATAGGCAGGCATCCATACTCGTATTTAATCGATAACTATGAAAATAAATTACAAATCTTAAATTTTAAAATTAGAATTAAAATTATAAATAATCTTCTTTTTGTTTTAATGTCATTAGTCAAATGTTGTTGTTTTTGTAGAACGCTTATGTTTCAAGCGTGACCAGTCGAACTTTTGTGCTGCATCAGCTATGATCCCGGGTGCCTGCAAAGGTCTTCCCAGAGGCATTTCGGTGAGACTGAAAGGACTTTGTTGAGAGGATGGTGTATCGCGGCAAGGTGGTGATGTTGATGCAGACGCAATCGCAATTGGCTGAGTTCGTCTAGGAAATCAATCAATTCCGAATCGGATTCATTTTTGTTTTTTACTTAACACTTTAGCGAAGATACTTACTTTTGTTGTGTGATTGTGAATACTGATTTGGAGACGATCCGTTTTCCTGTGAACCACAGTCTTCCGATGAATTTCATTCGTTGGATGGCGATGATAGCAAGAGCCACAGTCCTACAAAGAAAAACAAAACCATTAGTTATGAACGCATTTCCAAAAACCCCTTTCTTTACTTACTTAAATCTCCTTCGTTTCTTCTGGGCCAGACAATGAGCTCCTCCATGTAACTGAGCGATCATCTGAGCTTCACTATCCTGATAGCTTTGCAGTGAGATCTTCAAATAGCGTTTCTGGTAGACCAACGCCTTTCGATGTGACTCCACCCTCAGGTACCTGCCGAGCAAGTGGTTTGCTCTTTCTTCCAATTCCGCAACATTGGTGTTGTTTCCCAATTGACTCTCAAGTTCTTCGCACTTCTTCTGTAGTGTTCTTCGTTCTTCGACCAAGAATTGTACTGTTTCTGTCATTTGTCGGTTTTCTTTGGTATTCTCTGCCAGCAGATTATTGATTTCTTTCATTTTTTGCATAAACTGCTGGGGAATTGATCCCTCGGCATTGGAATTTGAAACAGCCTCTGCTAGTTTAGCCTCGCGTTGAGCACCACGTTCGATGTCGTAGCGTAATAACGCCACTGTCTGGTTGAGATGATCTCTCTCGGACTCCAAGGCAAGAATTTTGGCTTTAAGTTCCTGAAGCTCAACCGCATTTTGAGTGCTTTCAACTCGTTGGCGATCCCTTCGATTGGCACGACGTGTTTCGGCTTCTTGGAGAGTTGCGATTCGAGCCTCAAGACTTTCGATCTCCTGTGACTGCAAGGTGAGACGTTCTTGGAGGTGTTCAACTTCCTGTTCGGCCATGTCTTTATCTCGCGCTACTTTTTCCATTTCCTTCTTCAGACGTTCACTGTATTCAATGCGATCGTTGAGCTCCGTGTCGAAGCGACTTCTCTCCCGCTCAAGATTCCTCTGCAGATCGGTGGCACGTTCTCTTTCACGTTCGTTTTGAGCACTCAGGAGTTTGATTTCACTTCGAAGACGGTCAGCGAGCTCCGACTCGAAGTCACTTACTCTTGGAGACTTCCTTGGTGAATCGGAGGGAGACTTCAGTAAGGCACTAGATTTTCGCGCCTCAGACCTTTGGAAGACGGTTATTTGTGTCATCAGTCTTTCGCATTTATCACGCTCATCATCGAGCAGTTTATGCAATTCTTCTTCTTTGGCGAGAGCACCTTCTAGCCGCGTTCTCATGGCCTCAATGATAGCGACATCCTGTTCTTGGATGTCTTGGGAGTGTTGTTTCTCTTCGATGAGTTCCTTTCGCATCTCATCAGCATGTTGCCGCTCCAACTCAAATTGCGCTCTCAGAGTTTCCAATTGGTTTAGGAGATCTCGTTCAATTAACTTCTCATTGTCATTCTTCGTGTGCACATCGAAGTTGTTTTCCTCCTCGCTCTCAATTGCCTTGAGAATATTTGAATCTAACTGCGCTGAATAGTTGAGCTCCTTCTCGACCTGTTGGGCAATCTCATCCAGCGAAAAGGGTTTCGAGCTCTCACTAGTTTGCGTTCGGAGTTTTTCGATTTCCTTTTCGAGTGCTGAATTCAGTTCTTCGAGATGAGCAATGCGTTTTTCACTCGCCAATAACTTCTCATTCAGCTCTTCAATGGAACTGTCTTTGGATTTGAGGTTGGACTTAGACAAGTCTATCTGTTTCTGGTAGTCAGCAAGGTCAAGAACTGATTTCTCATACAAAATTATCTTTTCAGCTAATTCAGCACGAGCTGAATTGAGTTCTTCGGCTGTTTTTTCAGCTTCCTTGGAATTCGTTGACAAAGATTGAATTTTATCTTCCAATTCAGCTAAGCGAAGAAGATGCTTCTCTTCGTTTTGTTGATAGTTGGCAAGATTCTTTTCGTGCTTTGAAAGAAGTTCAGACTTGTCTTTGGTTTCACGCAGGAGTTCATCGATTTGACTGGATTTGGCAGTAATTTCCGATTGAAGTTTTTGTTCGTTCTTGGTCTTCTTCTCCAAATCATCTTGAGCAGCACCCAAGCGAAGTTGAGCTGCCGTAAAGTCTTCCTCGAGTGTTTTAAAGTCATGGTCACGTCGCTGCAATGATTTTTTCAGTTCAGCGATCTCACTCTCTAGTGTGATCCTGCTTTGTTTAAGCTCCTGAAGTTGATTAATGGCCCCCGATAGCTCCTTGGACAACCGATCAATCTCGGACACTTTGTCACTTTCCATTTGGTTATTTTTGGCTTTCAACTCTTCCACCTCCAACTGAGCCGCTTTGAGTTGGACTGCAAGAGTCTTACCTTCATTTTCTGTTGTTTTTGGGGTGGATTCTTTGATCTTTGAATCATCACCAAATTCAGAGAAGTTGATGTGTCGAGGAATAATCGCTAGAGTTATTGTACTTCCAGTTTTATTGGCCAGCAGTGAGGGGTCTTGGAAGTAGTGAGGATGTTCGAACGTCCTCGCCGGGTGGAGTGAGTTGAATACTGCCAAATCACCCGTCCGCTTCTCGGTGAGGTTCGCCACAGCTTCTTTCGAGGCATCCATAGTCAGCTCACCCTGCCTCATTCCCTCGGGAAGCATAAGTGGAGTATCGACATCGACAACAGCCCGACGGATGACATCAGGCTCGTCGTACTCTGATATCGACACAATGTCGCTGAGGGTTCGGGCACTCACCTTGGCTCCACCTTCATTCTTTGTCTTATTCGAGGCCTCACTAAGGTTCAGCTCCAGAACTCCCTGCAACTCCTTCTCCTTCTTCTCCAACTGCTCTCGCAAATGGTCAATCTCGTCGTTCTTATCTGCAAGCATTGTCTCCATTAGATCAGGCAATGCCAGCTTGTTGATCATCTGCGATTTGATCTTCTCCTTCAACTGCTGAATGTCAGCGTTTTTCATCTTCAATTCACCTTCCAAACGTTCGACAAGGCTCCGGTCACTATGCGATCCAACTGCCAGCTCAGCCTCCAAACGGTCTATGGCCGCTTTGCTTTTCTCCAGGTGATTCTTGAGGTTGGCCACTTGTTTGTCCCGTGTCCCCAGGGTTTCCTTCAAATTCAGCACCTCGTTCTGTAAATCGTGGATACGAATATTCAGATCACTACTTCCCTGGCGTTGTAGTTCTTCTGCCCGATGGCGCTGTTCCTCCAGACGGGACTGCAGTGCTGATATACGTTGCATCTGCTCTGACATCTTCTCTTGAAGTGAATCACGCTCATGCTGGAGTTCCTGAAATTTGAAAAAAAAGAAAGATAAGACTGAGTGTAAAGATACAACAAAAAGTGCTGAATAGTGCAAATTAGATTAAAAAAGTCAAAGAGGATTATCATCAACTGCCTGCACTTAATCGCCCTCAATTGTCATTAATTTACGTATAAAATTTGATATCACTGTGGTTTTTGTTGTTGTTGTTGTGTTTATCAGTTTGATGATGATGTAAAAGAGGAAAATTGATTAATTGACAAGGAGAAGAAAAAAAACAACAACAACAGCAACACAAAAGAGGGTGAGAGTTGAACAAACTGAAGTGATCAAGGAAGACACATTATAATACACATTTATGGTGGCTTTTTGTTGTTTAATTGCCTTTGATGCAAATCCACGATGATGAAGATGATTGACGACGCGACTGACTTGAAGACCGACACACGACGCCAGCGTGGTAAAATGAGATCATACAAAATTCATGTCAGGAGACTGAACTTTGTATGTTTACATGTTTTCTGTACTTCATTTATGGACATAGTGGATTTGCTTTTAAGAGTAAAACAAATCTTTGATAAAGTGTGTTTTTGTTTTTATTTGCAAATAAGATTGTCTTCGTTACGGAAGACAATTGTTGGCTTATCACGGTCGGTGACTATTTTTGTTTTCCTTTCAATTGGAAAATATTTGTAAAACGAAATCAATGACAGATAATGAGATAAATGGTATTCAGTAAAAGCTGAATTTTTATTTTTCTTTTTCTTTTGTATTTTCAATTAACATTTACTACTCTGCAGATCTGTTTACGAATGGGTTGTAACTTCTATTTTTATAAACCATTCGGTGGCTTATCTGTTTTCTTTTCACTTATCAAATATTGCTAAAACAATTTAATGACAAATAATAAGAACAAAAAGGTATTCAGCTGAAGCTGAATTGTTTGCTTTTGTATTTTAAATAAGCATTTACTACTTTGCAAATTTATTTAAGAATGATAGGCTATGCTAAATAAAAAAAAAATTAGCACCACAGACTTTTAATTTCCATTTCCATAAACCATTGGTATTTTAAAGATATTGGCTTATCTTGTGCGGTGGCGTATCTGTTTTCGTTTCAATTACAAAATATTTGTAAAAGCAAATCAGGTAATGAGATAAATGGTATTCAGCAAAAGCTGAATTGTTTTATTTTTATTTTAATAAGCATTTTCCACTTTGTAGATTTGCTTACGAATAAGAAGATACACTGAATAAACAACAAACTGGCTTTTTTCTTCTGTTTATATAAATCATTGACATTTTCGACAGAAATATCACCATATTGACAGAAATATCACCATATCAAGTTCATGTTAAGCTTAACAACTTTGCTGAATAGCTTGGAGTAAATGTATTTATTTGCTGAGACTAACAATTTAATTTTAATATCATGGACATACTGTATTTTTATGAGGTTGACGTCTATAAACATTAACCAGTGAACATTGTCAGCACTTTCATAACATAAAGTCCATTTTTCTATAGGTAATCAGATCTAGTTTCGTGACAGAAAAAGGGTCTATATTGCTCTTTATTGCTTCTATTTAAGAAAACGGTGAGTGCTCGGAAACGTCATGCAGGAATTGGTTTTGTCGTTTCAAAGACGACCTGCCGGAGAGGAACCGTAAAAACCTAATCAAAAAGGTTGACAACGTTAAAACTTAGTGAAACTGTGAACGTTAATAAGATATCTTGAGGAACAAAAGCTTCTTATTGATCGTCAGTACGGCTTTGGTAGCAATAGGTCCACTGGTAATATAATAATTGTTCATCTCACTGAACAGTGGAACAAATCTTTATATCTATTTAAAGAAAGTATGATTATTGCACTTGATATTTGAAAGGGCTTTTGATAAAGTCTGGCATCTTGCATCGAACCGTTCAATACAAGTTGTTTGGACGAACTCAAGTCTGTCAACAATCAAATTAATGCTGGTGTGCCGCAGGACTGTGTTTTGTGTCCGACACTCTTCCTTATATGTATGAATGATCTCTTGCCTGCAACTGTACTCTTGGCTTTAAATAATCGTTTCCAGACTCATATTCCTCAATTACTCAATTTTCCACTATCTTCGCATGGCATCAATTAAATTAAACATTTCGATATATAGCCCCTTAAATGAAAGCAACAAAAAACATTTCTAAAGAAAATAAGACCTTTTTAGAGTAAACCATGAGGAGGGTCCTGATTTTTTGACATTTTTGGTTACAATGGGCAGATTCAGACGAGATAAAGGGCTTGAACGTAAGGCAAGTTTTTAGAATTACATTGGCCAAAAAAAATCTCCCCTACTATCAAGTCAAGTCCACTTATATCAAAATGATAGCTGATCATGATTTTTCATTTAGCTGAAAGCTGAACTTTATACATATGTACATAAGTCTGTAATTTATTTAATTTCCGTACAATTTCATATAACGTTTTCTGTAGAAAGGCAATTGGAATTGAAAAATGAATAACTAACATTTCTTTACAATACAAAATACAAGTCGTGATGGACTTGTAGCTTGCCTAAGAGGTCAACAATAATGTTTTTCGTAGTTTTTGCACGATAAACTCAAGTTAGAGGTTCATGGCACATAAATAATTGTGGCCATAGACTGCATCAAAACGGTTTGAGAAATTGCCAAAGAAACAATTATGTTGAGTAAGTTCAGTTTGGTTTTCCAATTTTTTTTTTCAAACTTACAAATGTGACTAATTTTTATGTTTTTTACTTTTTTTTTCAATTCACAAATAATTACAACCATCGTTTTGGTGGGACTAGCTTAGCTAAATTCTGTTTTCGTTGGTAGTAATATCTAGAATTTTAAACCACAAATTACTTTTACAGTCTTGTGCATGTTAATTGGGATGGGGCAAACAAATTTTTAAATGAATTTGGTAGTAGGCCTTGATTTTTGCGTTTGTTTTTTGAATTTTATGGTAAGTTCTTGATGAATTAGTTAAATCAAATCTTTCTTTTGACTCTGTGCAGGTAAGACGCAATTATTCTAGGTTTAAATATTAAATGCCTTTATCATATAAATTTATTGTTAGGCACATATTTTATCAAGAATTTGTCGAAATCATCGCTCTTCGTGAACACACGGGAAAAACGATCAGGGAGATTTCTTTGGATGTCGGAGTGCCAAAATCAAGTGTTGTCAGAATAATCAAAGTGTACAGGTCGACAGGAACAATGAGGCACGCAGGAAAGGCAAATATGGTCGCAGAAGAAAAACAACGGCGAATGATGACAAAATGCTAGTCCGAAACATCGTAATAAATTATGGGAAGACCAGCGGGGAGCTTCACAGAGATTTGGAAACCGCTGGACTGCAAATAGTAGTACAGAAACGCCAAAATGTGACGGACCTCTTTAAAAATAACTCCTGCTTTTATTGAAATTGAATATGTAAGCACGGGCTGAATATGTTCAAAAGTATAAACTCTATTAGAGAACCACTATTACTCGCCTCTTAATGTTAAATTGTTAATAAAATCAAAGAATATTAATTTTTACAAAAGAAATTTAGAGCAGTGATAAAATTCAATGTATTTTGTTATGATTCATTTTCATGATATGAAAATTATCATTATTTATGTTATGTTCATTTTCAACAACACATTTTTGAGTGACAGTTAGTTTGACAACTGAAAAATGTTATTTTGTGAGTTTAATGAGCGGACCTAAGACATTTGAATATGTGACGCGTGAGAGGAAATTTCGCAAATTTGATGGGGAATGTCAAACTTCTGATTTTGGTGTGACCAATCCGACGTTAAGGAAATCAAAAGCCCGCGGACGATTAAATCAACTTGAACCAAGTTTACTGGAATCAGCTCCAATATGGTAATCTAAGCAACATTAATGGAAGCATGTTCAAGTGTCTACACTTTAGAGGTTTTTTTTTTTGAAATGGCAATACCTACTATTTTAAATTTTTTCCAAATGGCAATACTAATTTAATTGACATTAAGATGCCTTTAGTATCATACTTTAAATTAAGTGGAATACACGGAAACAGTGTGATTTAAGTGAAGAATATATTTAACATAAACAAACAACAAACTCTTATCCAAAATCTACTGGCTTGAGCTGAATTGACTGAATTATTGAAAATATGTAAGCGCAGTATGCCAACGAGGAATTATATGAGGTTTAAAGGGATTAACATTTTAATTTGTATCTGTCTAAGTTTGATTGTTTTTATTTCTTGACAATGAGAGAATATTAAATTTGTATTCAGTTGAATTGATTTGTTGTATGGTAGTAATAGTTTTTAAACGACGAAATGACTTTGCTGCAAATATGATATATTCACTTAAAGAATAGACAATACAGACAGTGACTAAAAATTAATTTGTAAACATAAGCTGAATATGTACAAATCTAAATATTTTTAAATATTTGTTTGCAGTTTTACAGCAGTTTTTGTTATTTAAAAACCATAAATCAAATTTAACTTCATCAAAGATTTTATTATTATTTGTGTTTTTTAAGTTGATTTGGCAACACTTTTTTTAAGTGACAGGTGACTTTTGTCTGTTTAATTAGTCAAATGTTTATTTTTACAAATGGCAACACTGTTTTTGATTCAAGTGACAGTAGTTTTGACAACTGATATAATATGATTTTAATTACTCGGTTTCCTTTCATTTAAAAGATTATAGTCAAAATTTATTATGAACAGAATAACAGACAAAGGTTCACAAAATTACAACTTTTATGTATAATAAAGCACCATAACTCAAATTAAATTTTTATAAGCACTCATAACATAACTCACCACATCAGATTCAAGCACATTCACAAAACCCAAATGCAAGCCCCATAAACTATACCATAGAATATTTTTTAATAAGCTAAATGTACCATAAATCGAATTTAACATTTTTAACGCGAAGACCTTCAGAACACAACTGAAAAGTAAAGTGCATCAGGAGAATTAAAATGGAAAAAAACTTAATTAGATCCTCATATCTGTAGGATCAAGACTTCTTTCCTATATCTCTACCCATCTCTCCTTGCCCTATGTGATTATGATAACAGCGATGTACAGGGTGGGTCTGAATTTTGTTCCTCATTTGAAAAAAAAATCATATTTCTTTTGATTTGATTTATTTTTATTTTTTTAAGGTACTTATAAAACGAAAATGGGAGATTTTCTAAAATGAACTACAGCGCTTAAGAGAGAACCAAACTAATTAATTGTTATTTTTAATATAATCACTCGATAATTAAAACTCGTATAGCTTATCGGTGTCATTTAATGTTCTAAACCCACCGTCTGCACTCCTGGTGGCACAATTTTGTCTTTTTCAATCTGGAAGACCTCCACTGCATCCACGAGAATGTGGAACGCATTCTTTTAAGGGTTGTTGAGAGTACAAAAATGTCAACACTTTGGTCACCTCTGTAAGTTCCTCAACTCATTGTTAACTGTACTAATAATCGAATTACATACAAAATTGATTTTGGACACAATTTTTGAGACCAGCGATATAGTAAAGCCTTGAGATGTGGTTTCAGGATGGAACTACTGCATGGAATGATCGCGCGACAATAGTATTACTAAGGAACTCCTTAGCGACCGAATAATTTCAAAAAAAAAAATCAGGATTGGATTGACCTTTACGTTCTCCAGATTTGACTTCGACAAACTAATGGAAAACGCTCTATAACGAGCATGAAATTGGTGCTCATTTTTGAAGGACATAATATTCCTTACTTAGCCCAAAAACGAAACAGAAGGAGTCATTTTTAATAACGGGTGTTTTGCAGATGCGGCCATTTTCTTGGTTTCACATTTCATTTGTAAAGTGATTATACTTTTAGTTGAAGGGATACAAAACCTCCATACTTCAAGTGTATGTTAATTCAGAGTTATATCCAAAAAACGATACAATAAACCACTTGGAGGACGAAATTCGCCTTATTATTGTCAATATACTCCCACAAATGTTGGAAAAAGTCAGTAGAGTATGTAATACTTGTGGCGAGATGGTAAGTGCATAGGACTGCCATGCTAGAACAACTAGAGATATCGACTTCAAATAAATTTTGCTATACAGATAATAATGCAGAAAGATGAAAGGGCTCTCAAGAAAATTGCATGGGTGATTTTTTTACCACAGCAGTTTAAAAAAAAGGTGAACATTTTGGTTAACCCTAAATATCTCACGAACCAATAACGCTAGAGGCTTGAATTAAATTGTATATTATATATTATATATGTATATATATTTTTGGAAAAAAAATCCAATTAACGATTTTTTTTTATAAATCAAAAAAACTGAAAAAAAAATATTTGTCACCTCGAAAATTTTACGAATTGAGAGTTTTTTTTTATAAAAAATAAAAACCTAAAAAAACATTACTCAAAGTTGGTAAAAATTGAATTTCGACTCGAATATCTTTTCAAAAATTTGAGATTATGGCTTCCAACTTATTTTATCTTTTAAGAAGTATTGTTTTTAACATTCAGTAAGATTTTGAGAAAAATCGAATTGACAGTTTAAAAACCTAAAAAAAAAAATTAACAAAAGTTGGTAAAAATTAATTTTCGACTCAAATATCTTTTCAAAAATTTAAGATATTGGTTTTAAACTATATTTTATCTTTTAAAAAATATTGTTGTCAACATTCAGTAATTTTTTGATAAAAATCTAACCGTCCGTTTTTCCATAAAAAATTAAAATATTCAAAAAATAGTACGCAAAATTGGTAAAAATTGATGTTCGGTTCTCGATATCTTGTGAATAATAGAAGGCATTGACTTTAAATTTATTTCATTCATCCAATTTGTGTTTGTATATACATATGGGTGATTATACAAAAGTTGGGTAACTCGATGTCATCAACCAATACATACAAAGTCTGATTATATTTTATTGAGATTGCAATTTATTTTAAAACAATGGAAAGACCTTTATTTAGTCACCCAATTTCAGTTCTTCATTTTGAATACAAGTTATTAAAAAAACACAATTAGTTCTTAAAACGTCAGTCCTCTGGCATGTCACAACCCTGAAAACCAATCATTAAGTGACTGTCTATTAAACATTATCATTGATTTGAGAAAACTTATCAATTTACTACAATCTGTGATGTATGTAGTTAAATATATACTACAACTTTCATTATGCAGTGTTCTCCACTTTATTTAAAAAAATAAGAAATTTTGTGTTCAGTTTTATTCGTCAATTTCTTGTGTGTTATTTAAATTTGAAATTCGTGCGAAATATCGCCGACTCAACGTCAAATCCCACTTTGAATTTTAATGTTGGTAATAAAGTTAGTTGCGGGTCGCACAATTTGACGGCCACCATAACTGTACCAGAGTTTGGGTTATGTTTGTTGTCTATACACGTGCTTAGCCAGTCAACTCGTCAGTTTATGGTGAGTCGTTATTTTTTTGTTAATCTAAAGTTTATTTTTATTTATTCGTATTAGACTTTGATTTGTTAAAATGTAGTTTGTTGATATTTTAAATTACAAAAAAAAACATTAGTTCAGATTATAATTTCAAATTTCGTCTTTTTCGTCAGTAGTGTGGCGTCAGTTCTGTGTCAGGTAAATTGTTATTGTTCTTCATTTCTTGATCATTAGTACTTTTAAGATGAATATTGTTAGATTTTGTTTGTTGATTACTTTGAAATATTTAGTAAAACTATGTGAAAGTAGTAAAAGATAAGTGAATAACGTTACGTTAAATGTCAAAAGTCTGTTTTGAAAACTGATGTAGTATTTTCTCCTAGTATTAAATATTAATAATTATTTTTAATTGTTTCTAAGTGATTTTAAGTGATCATTATTAAATTTTTACTAATTTGATTTAATTTCATTATAATACTTTCAAAACTGTGTATACTCGTCAGTCCTCTGGCAGTCTAATTCTGAAATTTTTAAATATCTTACAATGTACTCAAAAAAGTGACTGGCCCGATTGGGAACAATATAATAATTAGATTTGCTATTATATACACCCGAATTTATAGAAGTTTGATTTAAAAACTATCGTAAACAAAATATCCTCAAAAGTTACCCAACTTTTGTATAATCACCCATATGTATAAGAAATAAAAACTTATAAGAAATGCTACTAAAATTGGTAAAAATCGGTTTTCGACTAAAAATCTCGTTAACAAAAATAGATTTTGATTTTCATCATATGCAAAATATTGTTGGTTATTTTTAAATTTTTTAGAATAATTTAACTGATAACTTTTTTAACAAAACACGAAAACCTACAAACCTTTTAAACAAGACAAATCGACAGACGGGATGGGATGTTATCAGTGTGGGTCGCATCCCAGTTTCTTTTTTTAATTTTTTAGATTAGATTACGTCCGAACCCGCCGCCGCCGTGGCGGTCATATGTCAGAAATAATATTTGAATTATTAATGCCGGAAGATTATCTTTCAATCAAAATAAATTTTTAAATTAAAAAAAAATATTTCTTTTATTCTTGAAAGTTATATACCTCTAAAAAAAACACCCTTTCATTACGAAAGAAACTGTGTATCATTCTATAAAAGCTATTATCACGTTAAATAAGGAAGTCACTTTTGACCCACCCTGTACAATCGTCCACTTGAAAAAGTATTAATTAAGGTATAGCATCCGCTTAGCATCGTTTTATAAAACTTGTTAATATCGAAAGTCCTCTTTCTCTTCACTTCTTCTCCTTTTTTCCACTTTTTATCATCTCTTTTTCTTTATTTCCATAATGAACACAAAAACATTACGATTACAATAACGATTACGATACGACGACGACGCCGATAAACAAATAATCCACTCGAGGAGAGGAAGGAAAAAAGGCCGCGTGCGTCTGACATGATCTTTCATAAAATGCCAGAGGCTCATATAACCTCGTATGGAAAAGTGAAGACCTCCGAAAGAGATAGTTTTTGTTCTCACCCTACAAACTTGTCTCTGTGGCACTTGAAGTGCTATTTCAATTGTGTTTGTGTGGCGGTGGCTGTGGCTAAATCTCGGTCGGATGCGGGTGTTTTATGCGCGATACTGCAATTGATACAGATCACTCTTGAATCGCTTTTGTCTGTTCTGTCGGTTTGTCGGAAATGAATTTATGGTACTCTTATGTATAGTCATTATGGTGGGTGGAATATGGGAATAAAAAGTGCACGTCTAAATAACACCCTCTTATAGTGTAGAGAAGGGTTGGGGGTAGATTAGGGTAATTGTGTGTTGTTTTTTTTTTTAATATAAACAACAACAAAAAAAGGTGGAAATAAATAAAACAAAAACATTGTTTATTAAATTTTGGGTGAAATGAAATTGAAATTTTAGGATACATTAGTTTGAAATTTTATGATACTAAATCTTATAACTTATATATGTAAGTGCGTTTATTTCTTTAAGGTTTACAATCGGAGGCAGTGTGATGCTGTGGGGTTGATGAGATGAGGCGTGGATATTTATTTCTTTTATCTTAAAATAGATATCAGACAGGATGAAGTACAGACTTTTGATTTAGAATTATGTAGATCAAACTTTGAGTGAAGGAATGTTGCTTAATTTCTGTGAAAGACGCTTCTGGAGAAAAGCAAGAAAAAGACTAAAAACAATGAGCTGTCTGCATTTCAGTCTTTTGATGGGTTTTGATAGAAGGTTCTTTTTTTTTTTTTTGAGGTAAACAGTTGAGACATAAACACCAAGAGTGTTAAAGTAAAGGATCAAAGAGTAAACACTTAATGTTATTACAAAATTTACCTTCTAGACCTTTAAGATGTTTTATGTTTTTTTTTTTTTTGAATGTGAGGAGCCCTTTTAGTTTAAAAGAAGTTAGTGTTGACTGATGGTCGTTTTTTAGTTTTCAAAATCATTTGAAACGAATTTTTCGATTAAAAACAATTTTTAGAATTTTATTTTGTTCTTAAATGCATCCTATGCACTTAACCAGTTGAACCTTTAAACCCATGTCTTCACTTACTTCCAATATCATGATAATTAGTTTACAATTGTGTATGTTATTGGCTATTTTTTAACCGAACGGTATAATTTACCCCCCCCCCCACTTTCTTTTATCCCAACAACATTAATATACAAAAATAAGAATCTCGTGAAACTGTTTTTAATTGTTGTAAAGGGTGTTCTTTTCAGCTGCATGAGAAGTTTTGATGGTTGTTATCTTTAGTTTAACAGTTGAGAATGTGGAAATGTGTTAACAGTTCAGTAAGGTTGATTAGAACAATGCTTCCAAATTGTGTAAATTTACTTCGAACAAACAAAATCTGTTCAGGAAGTTCATAGCGCACTTCGTCAATTTTACGGTCTTTGGTGATAGAGATCGTTTCTGGTTTCTTCAATAAGCAAATTTGATGTATATGGGGCAAATAAAATAATCAAGCCATTCACAAAAATTTAATTGTCATCATTGACGCCATAAGGCCAGAATTATTTGAAGAAGGAACTGACAAATTGGACAGATCTTGTTTGAACCATGTAAATAGCATAAAACTAAAATAATATAGGGTCCGCCATCCAACGTTTTTTTTTCAACTAGTGCTTATTTCGGGAATGGTAACACATAGCTCATGTCTGATTTAACAGATAATTAGTTTTATCCTTCCGATGAACGAGTATGGTTGTGAATACGCTTGAACAACGCTGGGAACAACGCTTAGAGAAGATGCCGATTTTGCCAAAAAAAATCGTCTTTTCAGATAAAGCTCATTGTGATCTTGGCGGATATGTAAACAAGCAAAGTTGTCGCATTTTGGGCACAGGAAACCCGCACACATATGAACATTGAAAAGCCGGTACACCCAAAACGAATCACTGTTTGGTGTGGATTTTGGTCCAGAGGCATAATTGGGCCATTTTTCTTCAAAAATGAGCAAGGTGTGGCCGTTACAGTCAATGGCGATCGTTATCGGGCCATGTTGAACGAATTTTTGTTTACAAAAGGAGGAGGAGGATATTGGCAACATTTGGTTTCAACAGGACGGGGCTACGTGCCACACAGCCAAAAAAAAAAAGTTGGTTGGCGGACCCTATACTAAATTTATCGCAACAATATTTATATCTTGTATAATATTATGAAAAGTTTTCGAGTTCTTAAAAACACCCCATACAAGAGAATGAAGTCTTAAAACAATCGCCCTTATTGTAGTAGGCGTTTTATTTGAATGACAATTGTCACACAAACAAATTGGTATTGCGAAAGGCGTTATAGTAGCGTTTTACTTAGCGTTACGCTACCTACTTGACATTTGGCGGTTAGTGGAATCCAAATTTTTCATCGACAAATGTCACTCTCATCGCTATTGTAGCAGTCGTTTTAGTTTTCTTTAATGACGAGTAAAACTCCACTTTCTGTCGACGGAAAATTTTCAAACGCCTTGTGAAAAATTAAATAAAAACGCAAGTTTTTTTTAATGTTTTACTGTTTGTTTTAGTGTTAATAATTTTATTTTTACCAAAAGGTGAAAGTTACGAATCCAGGTGAAATGAAAAGACTTACAGAATTTACAACAAATTTTAGGAGAGGAGCCCCCCAAACAGAACAAAAAAAAACAATAGGGAATCCATTGCAAATACCCTCAATTCCTTGGGGCCAACGCAACGGTTAGAACGGTAAAGGAGTGGCAAAAGGTATGGTTTGATGCCAAGTTTAAAGTAAAACTTCATTGACTGTTTCCTTCTTGGGCGGATCTAAATGGTGTTATTAGAAAGAGTTCCAGGGGATAGCCTTTATTCAAGCTATTCCTGTTGTAGTAACGATGTTGTTCATCTTTTTTTAGTGCTTGAATTTTAGTGTGGCTGCCATCTACACGGCAATTACATATATGGCTTGAAATATAACAAAATAGAATGATTTGTCCAATGAATCATCCTTGGATGTATGTATGTACTTCGAATCTGGTAAATGTAAAGGATTTAATGTCGATCTTATTTTTCTTCTTTGTTTCAATAATTTTAGTTTTTTATTCTTGTCCAATCTATTCTCTCCAAAGCTCACGTTATTTAACAAAATAAACAGTCCAATGCTATATATTTGTGACTTTTTTTATAATTTCACTCAAAAAAGGTTTAATTTAAATTTTAAAATTGAATTTATTCTTACGAATTTCAATCTCATAATCAGCTGTTTATATGGAATGTGTGTGGATTGCAAATAATAGCGTTTAAGCAACGCAATACCGACTCTTAAACGCCAAGAAAGTGACTCGACTCAAAAAGTGACAATTGTCGTTTAAGAAAAACGCCTATTACAATAAGGGTGAATAAGTGAACCAAAATAAAATTATAGATTTATCTTTTTTTCCAAATATCTACACAGAAAATATTTCATAAATGTCATTTTTAGGAGCTATTTTCTTAAATAATGTCCAAGTGAAATAGCCAAATAGCATTTTTTCCTTTCAAACAATTCAACCGTAACACCCATCCTTCTAGGATTGCTCATCAGTTTACTCTTGAGCCGCACATCACGAATGTGGAATGAATTACACGACTGAATATTTTCAATTCCTTGCAATATAAAGAAAAGAAAGAGACTTTTTTTTAACCAAAATTCAATAGTTAACACGATTATTTA
Source organism: Eupeodes latifasciatus (assembly GCA_920104205.1). Taxonomy (NCBI): domain Eukaryota; kingdom Metazoa; phylum Arthropoda; class Insecta; order Diptera; family Syrphidae; genus Eupeodes; species Eupeodes latifasciatus. The sequence continues at coordinate 14,160,522 of OV049924.1, read as the reverse complement.
AGTGACCAACATTTTTTAATTTAATGAAGTAAAAAGTGTAAAAGACTTGTAACTATATTTTACACGGTTCTTAAGAAACCACCATTGAAATTCTGTAGCGGTTCCTTGCACCGATCGACACAAGCTTTTTTGTTCAAAATTTATATTAAATATGTGAATTGCAATGTTTCACATACATAAGAATCATTTATTATGAAAACTAGTCATACTAATGTTTAAGATGCTTAAGGTAACACCTATCTCCTAATATTTCAAATTACGATCTTGCTTTACAAAACTTTTCACAGCATTTATTATTTGTGGCACAGCAACTGATTTTGGACGGCATTTACAATCTTTTTTCTGAGCGAAGGTTGTCTTAGTCACAAGATTGAATTTACTATATCAAGATTTAATAATGCTATAGAAACGTGGTTTTAAAGCTGGACAATAATTCTTTCACTTAACGAAAATAAATTGTGCTCAATGCTTTTAGCAACATAAATCACGAACAAATAACAATACAATCTAGAAATAGCAAACCGCAATAACAAACATACTTTCAAGCAACATCGTCAAAAAGCTGTTAAAATACTATCAGGTCTAGTTTTCATAGTGGGTTAAGACCTTAACACAATTTTCAGAGGTCCTGGTTAAAAAATATATTTGAAAAACTTGGTTTACACTTCGCGCACTTGAAGATATACAATTTGAAATTACTCGTATCATAGGGTAAAAATGAAACAATGTGTACAAACTACCCTTTTTATTTTTCCAAGACCGGAAGAACAAATAAACTTCTTATTTCTGACCGATATTATTCATCTAATTTAATATAGTAAAAACTCTACAAGACTGGTAGAACCTAGTTGGGCAAAACAATGAGTGCTTCGCCATTACTTTAAATTCTAATCTTTTTCCTTATCGCATATACCTACGACGAAAAGAAAAAGATCGAGGTTTAATACGAATTAATTAATCTCATTTAACAAAACGAAATTGTTAAATTCTTTAAAAGGAAACATTTCAAGTTTTTGACACTATTAAAACGAGTATGCAATTTTAAACAAAAAAATCCCTATACTTGATTAGCTGCCAACATCAATTCCTAAGAATTAAAATTTTTAAAAAATTTAACTTCAAAAATACAATCTTAACAATTTTAAAAAAGAGTTAATAGTCTCACAAAATATGTATTGTTAGGTACTTATCCTCAAAAAATTAAGCACAATTATTTTTCATTTGTCCTAATGATAATCTCATTGTAATCACATTAACAATCAAAAACCCAAAATTTAATTGTGCCAACCTGTTAAAAAAAAAAATAGGACAAAAAAGACCTCCTTTGATTATTTATAAATATGCATGAAAATGTCTTAAAACCAACAACTACACATACTTCAAAAACACACCTCTATCAAAAATTATAGGAAAAAAAAACTTTCGTTTCAGAACACTCCACGTCTTAATATCAAAAGATAAACAAATCCTGTCTGTGGAGTTTTTAAACTCCCAAAAAGAATCCGGCAGCGTGTGCCTCATACTTTACATTACACGTTCCAACATATAACATTTTTATAAGTACACATAACAATCCTCCACCAAAGAACTTAAACTATTTGATCTTCCTTAAAACATACAAAATTCCATGTTCACCAGTCAGTCTATACAAGAAGGCAACACACAAAAACAAAACAGCCTGTGCTAATAAATTTCCTCTTCCTCGTTCTATTTTTAACACGCCTAGACATTATTTCAAAAAAACAAAACAAAAAATTGAAAAATGAAAATCCGTCGGAAAAAATTTTCAATTTTCAAAATGGGGTGACAAAACAAAACTTAACAAGGAAAAGATCTAATTGTTTTATTGGATGATGAGTTAAAAAAAAACTTACCATGCCGGAATTTGTTTTTACCGCGAAATCTGTCTCACGCTTTGTTTTTTAATTTAAATTTGTCTGTCTGTTACAAAAATCAAGATCAAAAATCACATTATTCAAAATTACTATCGAAACCGTTAATAACGACAAAATTAATTCAATCAAAATCTATTTGGAAAAACTTGTATAAAAAGCACAAGCCCACACTCTACAACCGCAATGTTAGCGGCATAAAATCTATCTCACGACTAAAAGTTTCGAGACGAGAGAGCAATAAAATGATCTTGTGTGGTGTGTGGTGTGGTTGTTGTGTGATGCTCTGCGGCATCAGTTCCTCAAATCCCAACCCGAATTAAACCGCACAGTAGTATAACAAACTGACACCCTAAAGTGGAACACAACAAAGAATAAAAAAAAAAATAACACACAACATCAAATAAAATAAACTAAAAAGAGGAGCAAAGCTTATGATAAATAAATTATTATAAACATTTCTTTCTTTTTTCTTAAGAAATGAAAGATTCAATTCGAAAAAGTTCGTTAAAGAGAATCGAGGACGAAGGCGACGCACGATGATGACGACGACGACGATATGTCTAACGGTTAAATTTAAATTTAAATAAATAATCATTTTTGCAATTTATAGTAAATATTTATAGACTTACCAAACAATTGGAGCGAATATTTGACACTTGCATCTCGAGATCACGTATCCGTTTGACGGCAGCCTCTTCCATGCGAGTGTGTTTGGAGAGTTTCTCCAATACACGCTGGAGACCTTCGATTGGCAGCGATTGGGCACGCGGTGAGGGATGAACAGGTGAGCCTTGTGGTGGCGAAACAAGTGCATTAGCCATTGCAAGTGGTTTGCCTTGAACGGAAACATCTTCGATGGGATTGCTGTTGCACGACACAGATGATGATGAATGATGAAGGCTTTCTAGGTTTTTGGTCTTTTGATCGAGTGTGCTTTCGATGTCGCGAAGCTGGAAATATACATAAGTAATAAATTAGATCAATTAAATAACTGTCAAGTTATGATTTTTATAGATATATCAATCAATCAATGCTACCTCACTTTTTCATTTGAAAAATAAAACAAGAATTCATCAAAAGAGGCCACATGTACATACGTTGAATAAAAATGAAGGAATATTTGTTGATTCAATCTAAATTATATGAAACTTGAATTTAGGGTATCTTTGGAGGCTGAATTCAAAGAATGGTTTAAAAAGAGGTCATACAAATATTTATGTTACAAGCATGTATTTTTGAGGGGAGGAAGAAATCATGGGTTTCCCAATAAACAACTGGAGAAATTACTGAAAGGGCATAATACAAAAAACACATGTCAGATGCTTCAAGACCGAAGTGTTAAGTCTTGATGGTTATTAAAAAAAAGCTTTGACTTAAACACTATACAAAAGAGAAGTGGATCGTATTTGAAGACATTCTAGCGCAATGTGTAGTCAAGAAATACGATCTTAGACTCTTTAAAAAGTGATAGATGTATTAAAACATTTTATTTTTACTGGTATTTAAGAATAAAGTCACCTAAATGATGCTAATTATTATTGATACAATTGTGAAGTAGCTTTTGGTGAGTGGGGAAACTTTTTATGACGATTCTGTACACTCCAGTATCGAAAACTTTGCCTACTGACATCTCCCTTCAACTAAAAATGGGACTCATCGGTAATCATTATAGTCTGTACTGAAATTTCGTGACTGGATTTTCAATAACAACACTCTTCTTATCGCGGCATAATACACTAGAAGACATTTGTTGGATAAACAATATTTTATAAGGATGATCATAAAGACCTTCGTGAAGTATTCGTCTTAACGTTGAACCCGAAAAATTAAGAATTGTAGTATTACTTGCCGAACACGTCCTATGCTCGGCGGCGTCCATAAGTTCTTAGACTGAACCGAACTCTGGAAAGTTTTTTTTTTTAAACAGGTTCGAAAAGTTTTTTTTTTGGTTTAAATGGACTTTTTACCCGATAATGCGGGGCGTTTTACCAAAGTGATGCACTGCAAAAATGTAAAAATCATTACGACGAAAAGAGTGTTCAACGGCTTATGCACATTTTTGAATCGGCCACTTAGCAATGATGATTTGTTTTGGAACCTCAGCTTAAATGTCCATTCTTTTCCTTTTAAACAAGACCAGTCCCGTTTTCTTAACCTAACTACAGATAGCGATATATTTGCTTGCCACACCCTGTACGAAATTTACAATATTATGTTTTACATGAGATTCGACAGGAGTCTAAAAACTATTCGACCCCGAACCCATTTTGCTTCATGAGACGAGAACATCTCTGGTCTTATTTCAAAAACAAAGTTTCGATGACCCTGCCAAAAATTATTAAAAACAAAAATTTTGCATTGAACTCACCAACAAAATATTTAACAGTTTTAATAATTAAACTCTAGTAAAATAAATACAGGTTAGGTTAGGTTAAAGTGGCTGTCCGTTATGGAGTAAGACATACATAGGCCAGTTAATAATGGCCCATTGTGATACCACATGAATTTCGAGGGTTTCTGAGGGTTTCTTCTTAGCTCAATGAAACCAGTTGGAGTCCCTTAAGAAACGTGGGAGGTTGATTAATTTAATATGATTGAGACAGAGGTGTAGAAGAACTGTTTCCTCCTCTTCCTCATCCATATAGCTTCTGCAAAAGGCATTTTAGAATACGCCTAGCCGCGTGGTGTGCTTTCCTATTAGACAGTGCCCGGTTATGACACTTATTATCGAGCTTATGTGCGATCGCTTAGAGATAACAAGCACCGTGATCGCTTTAAATCTAGTGTGACAGATGTTTTTTTTACCCGACACGTGGTGATGTTATCCCACCTTGTGTTTGACTTCTTCATAGCGTCTCGCATTAGAAATAGTTTACATATAGCGGCCAATACACAGACTTGGGTTAAATTTCTCGAATTTGATTACAAGAAGACGAAGCTAGTAAAATTCCTGACTTCTGACTAGTTCTATCTCTGTCTTTTCTTTACAAATTTAGTTTCATCTTACCTGCTCAACAATCTGATCCATAAACACACCCTGCTCCAATGAAGGGCGGGTATTTTGTAACTTCTCCTCTAATTGTCTTATTTTTTCCTGATAACCTTGATCGATTTCCTTTTGCAAGCTCTGAACTTCCTTTTGAAGGGTGTCATTAGATCGATTTTGTGATCCAATGTATGTTTCAAGTTCCTATAGAGTGAAAAGTATTTCATTTATAAACAAATCATTTTCTCTTAAGATCTATTTTAATCTTACCTGAATTTTCTCTCCCAGACAATGTTCATTGAGAGCCTTCGTCTCTACCTGTGTTTCCAATTCAGAAATAATCTCACGCAAAACAAAAATCTTATCAATGGAAGCTTTTAATTCAACTTCAAATTTATCTTTTTTTGTTGAGCATTCTGTGAGTTTGTGGGTGAGATCTTTGATTTGTTGTTCCAAATTATCCACCTAACAATGATAATTAGAAAATTGATTAAAAATGTCATCATTTCAATCAAATACTAAATAACTAAAACAAAAGACTTACAAAAACATTTTTGAAAAAAAAAAACATTAAAAACCAAACAAATCAAACTTACAGTATTCCGAAAAATATTTTTGTATTTCTGAAATTTGCGTGAATGAAAATGAGGGGGGAGATGTGGGGTGGATGAGATGTAAATTAATGCGTATATTTTTTAGAGGGAATAGTAAAAAGTTTTTAGGATTTCGTTTTTTTTTTTTTTTTTAAAGACAAACAAAGTGTGTTTTTATGAGTTAATGAAAAATAAAAATTAAAAGTGTAGATGGATTTTTATGAAGTGATTAACGATATTACAAATTTGTTGTTATTTTTTGTTTTTTTAAGGCAGCGTGTAAGAGAAAAACAGAAAATAATTAAGTTAGTTAAGGTGAGCTAAGTTAATAAGGCATTTGATTAAGAGCGATATGATACATTTTATTTTTGTGATTTTTTTAAAACCAACAAAGTTCATGGTTAAATATATTTTATTAAAATAAAAAGAAAATAAATAACTAATCAAAATCAGTGAATCTAATGAAAACCCTTTACTATCCTAGTGTTGTTGTTTTTGTTTCTCTTCTATTTAATTGATACTCACCTCTTTTGAGGCATTCTCAAAGGAATTCCTTTCCTTTTCTTTATCACGAATTAATGTTTTTAATTTTTCAATTTCACGTAAAAATTCATCGCGTTCTAATTCACGTTCAGCAGCTTGATCCTCGAGGAATTGACGTGTCGCTTTAAGTTGTTTGTCAGCAGTATCGATCTGTTGAATTTTTGTATGTTTGATAAAATGGTAACAAGAGATTGAGAGAGGGGGGTAATTTTTGTGCCTAAGTTTTTGTATATATTTTAAGAGAAATTAAAAATAAATCTTACAACCTCCATAAATTGTAGAAATTAAGAAAAACTAAATTAAAAGAGTTTAAAGGTGCAATCGCTTTCATTTAATTTAGACTTATTTCACATGATGCTTGTAAGATATTAAACCATCACCAAATAAAAATTAAATTTAACTAAGAAGTTAAAATTTACCACAGTCAAAGTAAATAAGGATGTTCATTAATTTATTTTAAACAAAAATATTATGTTTGTGATATGTATGCATTTATGTAATTAAATTTTTAATGGCAAATAAAAAGAACCCTTAGAGTTAGTTTGTTCCCAGTGAGTTTTCAGCAACATTTTGGAGTTTTTTCAAAGAGATGAAGTCGCTTCCTAAAACTACTAGACTTTTATTTAAGTTTCCAAGACTAATACAAAAAAAAATGACTGACAGAAAAGGATGGAGTTTAAAGGACTTTCGCTTTAAAACAATAAATAAGTAGCCAAAGTGTCGAATCATATAATGAATAAGTTAATACATACATGTTTTCAGTTGATTAGTCAATTCGAATAAACTGAAATGTAATCTCTTTTTTAAGGTAAGCGTATTTTGAATGACCAGTTCTGGAGCACTGTGAGAAAAGTTGCGCCTTCTTGTTGGAACCAAATGTCGTTGATATTTAGTTGATTAATTTTCAGAAATTTCAACATAGTATGACATTCTTAACTGTCAAATCATAGCTAAAAATACCCTTTATAAGAAAAATGTTATGAAATGGTTTCAATTATATTTATGGAATATCATTTTGTTTAGTGCAAGCATTTAAGGGAAGCGTGGGAATTAAGAAGTTGAAATGGATTCAATGAAAAAATAAATAAGTCTCAGAATTTTATTACAACAAATATTCTATTTAAAAGATGATGGGTTAAAAGGTTCCAAGCAGAAACTGCCCTAATTTTACGTTTTTTCTTTTTTAAGAAACTGCTCTTTTAATTCTGAGTATAGAACAGATTTAAACACTTTCTTCTTTTTAATCAATTTTCATATTCATATTCATATTCATATTCATATTCATATTCATATTCATATTCATATTCATATTCATATTCATATTCATATTCATATTCATATTCATATTCATATTCATATTCATATTCATATTCATATTCATATTCATATTCATATTCATATTCATATTCATATTCATATTCATATTCATATTCATATTCATATTCATATTCATATTCATATTCATATTCATATTCATATTCATATTCATATTCATATTCATATTCATATTCATATTCATATTCATATTCATATTCATATTCATATTCATATTCATATTCATATTCATATTCATATTCATATTCATATTCATATTCATATTCATATTCATATTCATATTCATATTCATATTCATATTCATATTCATATTCATATTCATATTCATATTCATATTCATATTCATATTCATATTCATATTCATATTCATATTCATATTCATATTCATATTCATATTCATATTCATATTCATATTCATATTCATATTCATATTCATATTCATATTCATATTCATATTCATATTCATATTCATATTCATATTCATATTCATATTCATATTCATATTCATATTCATATTCATATTCATATTCATATTCATATTCATATTCATATTCATATTCATATTCATATTCATATTCATATTCATATTCATATTCATATTCATATTCATATTCATATTCATATTCATATTCATATTCATATTCATATTCATATTCATATTCATATTCATATTCATATTCATATTCATATTCATATTCATATTCATATTCATATTCATATTCATATTCATATTCATATTCATATTCATATTCATATTCATATTCATATTCATATTCATATTCATATTCATATTCATATTCATATTCATATTCATATTCATATTCATATTCATATTCATATTCATATTCATATTCATATTCATATTCATATTCATATTCATATTCATATTCATATTCATATTCATATTCATATTCATATTCATATTCATATTCATATTCATATTCATATTCATATTCATATTCATATTCATATTCATATTCATATTCATATTCATATTCATATTCATATTCATATTCATATTCATATTCATATTCATATTCATATTCATATTCATATTCATATTCATATTCATATTCATATTCATATTCATATTCATATTCATATTCATATTCATATTCATATTCATATTCATATTCATATTCATATTCATATTCATATTCATATTCATATTCATATTCATATTCATATTCATATTCATATTCATATTCATATTCATATTCATATTCATATTCATATTCATATTCATATTCATATTCATATTCATATTCATATTCATATTCATATTCATATTCATATTCATATTCATATTCATATTCATATTCATATTCATATTCATATTCATATTCATATTCATATTCATATTCATATTCATATTCATATTCATATTCATATTCATATTCATATTCATATTCATATTCATATTCATATTCATATTCATATTCATATTCATATTCATATTCATATTCATATTCATATTCATATTCATATTCATATTCATATTCATATTCATATTCATATTCATATTCATATTCATATTCATATTCATATTCATATTCATATTCATATTCATATTCATATTCATATTCATATTCATATTCATATTCATATTCATATTCATATTCATATTCATATTCATATTCATATTCATATTCATATTCATATTCATATTCATATTCATATTCATATTCATATTCATATTCATATTCATATTCATATTCATATTCATATTCATATTCATATTCATATTCATATTCATATTCATATTCATATTCATATTCATATTCATATTCATATTCATATTCATATTCATATTCATATTCATATTCATATTCATATTCATATTCATATTCATATTCATATTCATATTCATATTCATATTCATATTCATATTCATATTCATATTCATATTCATATTCATATTCATATTCATATTCATATTCATATTCATATTCATATTCATATTCATATTCATATTCATATTCATATTCATATTCATATTCATATTCATATTCATATTCATATTCATATTCATATTCATATTCATATTCATATTCATATTCATATTCATATTCATATTCATATTCATATTCATATTCATATTCATATTCATATTCATATTCATATTCATATTCATATTCATATTCATATTCATATTCATATTCATATTCATATTCATATTCATATTCATATTCATATTCATATTCATATTCATATTCATATTCATATTCATATTCATATTCATATTCATATTCATATTCATATTCATATTCATATTCATATTCATATTCATATTCATATTCATATTCATATTCATATTCATATTCATATTCATATTCATATTCATATTCATATTCATATTCATATTCATATTCATATTCATATTCATATTCATATTCATATTCATATTCATATTCATATTCATATTCATATTCATATTCATATTCATATTCATATTCATATTCATATTCATATTCATATTCATATTCATATTCATATTCATATTCATATTCATATTCATATTCATATTCATATTCATATTCATATTCATATTCATATTCATATTCATATTCATATTCATATTCATATTCATATTCATATTCATATTCATATTCATATTCATATTCATATTCATATTCATATTCATATTCATATTCATATTCATATTCATATTCATATTCATATTCATATTCATATTCATATTCATATTCATATTCATATTCATATTCATATTCATATTCATATTCATATTCATATTCATATTCATATTCATATTCATATTCATATTCATATTCATATTCATATTCATATTCATATTCATATTCATATTCATATTCATATTCATATTCATATTCATATTCATATTCATATTCATATTCATATTCATATTCATATTCATATTCATATTCATATTCATATTCATATTCATATTCATATTCATATTCATATTCATATTCATATTCATATTCATATTCATATTCATATTCATATTCATATTCATATTCATATTCATATTCATATTCATATTCATATTCATATTCATATTCATATTCATATTCATATTCATATTCATATTCATATTCATATTCATATTCATATTCATATTCATATTCATATTCATATTCATATTCATATTCATATTCATATTCATATTCATATTCATATTCATATTCATATTCATATTCATATTCATATTCATATTCATATTCATATTCATATTCATATTCATATTCATATTCATATTCATATTCATATTCATATTCATATTCATATTCATATTCATATTCATATTCATATTCATATTCATATTCATATTCATATTCATATTCATATTCATATTCATATTCATATTCATATTCATATTCATATTCATATTCATATTCATATTCATATTCATATTCATATTCATATTCATATTCATATTCATATTCATATTCATATTCATATTCATATTCATATTCATATTCATATTCATATTCATATTCATATTCATATTCATATTCATATTCATATTCATATTCATATTCATATTCATATTCATATTCATATTCATATTCATATTCATATTCATATTCATATTCATATTCATATTCATATTCATATTCATATTCATATTCATATTCATATTCATATTCATATTCATATTCATATTCATATTCATATTCATATTCATATTCATATTCATATTCATATTCATATTCATATTCATATTCATATTCATATTCATATTCATATTCATATTCATATTCATATTCATATTCATATTCATATTCATATTCATATTCATATTCATATTCATATTCATATTCATATTCATATTCATATTCATATTCATATTCATATTCATATTCATATTCATATTCATATTCATATTCATATTCATATTCATATTCATATTCATATTCATATTCATATTCATATTCATATTCATATTCATATTCATATTCATATTCATATTCATATTCATATTCATATTCATATTCATATTCATATTCATATTCATATTCATATTCATATTCATATTCATATTCATATTCATATTCATATTCATATTCATATTCATATTCATATTCATATTCATATTCATATTCATATTCATATTCATATTCATATTCATATTCATATTCATATTCATATTCATATTCATATTCATATTCATATTCATATTCATATTCATATTCATATTCATATTCATATTCATATTCATATTCATATTCATATTCATATTCATATTCATATTCATATTCATATTCATATTCATATTCATATTCATATTCATATTCATATTCATATTCATATTCATATTCATATTCATATTCATATTCATATTCATATTCATATTCATATTCATATTCATATTCATATTCATATTCATATTCATATTCATATTCATATTCATATTCATATTCATATTCATATTCATATTCATATTCATATTCATATTCATATTCATATTCATATTCATATTCATATTCATATTCATATTCATATTCATATTCATATTCATATTCATATTCATATTCATATTCATATTCATATTCATATTCATATTCATATTCATATTCATATTCATATTCATATTCATATTCATATTCATATTCATATTCATATTCATATTCATATTCATATTCATATTCATATTCATATTCATATTCATATTCATATTCATATTCATATTCATATTCATATTCATATTCATATTCATATTCATATTCATATTCATATTCATATTCATATTCATATTCATATTCATATTCATATTCATATTCATATTCATATTCATATTCATATTCATATTCATATTCATATTCATATTCATATTCATATTCATATTCATATTCATATTCATATTCATATTCATATTCATATTCATATTCATATTCATATTCATATTCATATTCATATTCATATTCATATTCATATTCATATTCATATTCATATTCATATTCATATTCATATTCATATTCATATTCATATTCATATTCATATTCATATTCATATTCATATTCATATTCATATTCATATTCATATTCATATTCATATTCATATTCATATTCATATTCATATTCATATTCATATTCATATTCATATTCATATTCATATTCATATTCATATTCATATTCATATTCATATTCATATTCATATTCATATTCATATTCATATTCATATTCATATTCATATTCATATTCATATTCATATTCATATTCATATTCATATTCATATTCATATTCATATTCATATTCATATTCATATATTCAACAAAAAGCATTATCTACAATTTTTATCAAATGGAAAACATGAAGTTTGTATGTTTTCGATGAACATGCATTTGTATACTACTAGTATTGATCACTGAACGAAAAGGCACATTTAAAAAAAATATCTTACAAGTTTTTTGTACAAAATATACATACATATATGATACAACATTAAAATATACAACAAGCATCAAACATTTCAAATATAATTAATTTTAAATACAAAACTCACCTGCGACTGCAAGTCATCACGATCTCTTTTGCCATTTTCCACAACCTTATCACCTTCCCGGCAAAAATCTTCAATCATTTGTAGAAGTGTCGATGTTGCATTGTTAGATTGTTGAGTTGGACTACTTAGAATATGACGAGCTTTTTCCTGTAGTTGTATAAATGATGTCGTAGGTTTCTCGTCTTCAATTCTTTGTGGGCTTTTAATCAAACCCAATCCGTAACCTTGATAATCTTCACGTAAATCCATATTTTGAAGCTGATCTCTGAGCTGAATTACTTGAGCACTAAGTTCTTTATTTCTCTGTACGGCCAATTCTAGTTCGTGTTGCATCCGAGATCTTTCATTCTCAGCCTTAACCAAACGATTCTTGAACTCGTGGAATTGGAAATTCAATTCACTAGCAGCAATAGATGAACTGAAGTCGTCGAGTGATTCGTTAAGGGCATGAACACGATTAAGATCTGGCGGCAAAGATAGAAGAAGCTGTTGGCTAGTAGCTTTTTTGCTCTGCCATATGTTTTCGTTGAATGAACTCGCCCTCACAAACGAATAGTTCTTCATGCCATCCTCTTCACAGCTATCGACTTTCTCAGCTCCACTCGATTCACTGGCCTTGCGTTCATTCTTCTTTTGAATTTCTTCAGAGAGCTCGAGCAGAAAAACTGCTTCAGATTTCAAACGCTCCAGGCACTCATTCAAATCGAAGTCATCCACCAAATCGGCTGAATTCGATAAACCCACTGATTTGGATGACACGTAACTAATCAAATGCGGATCATCAACGACATCAAGTAGACCCGAAACATCAGGAGCGAAACGAACTCTCTTCGAAAGCATTGAACAATTATGGATCTGGGAGTTATTAAGATCATGGTCATCGCCATCGTCTATTGTCCTATTTGCCATGATCCTTTGGACCTCATCAAGTAAAGTTGCATTGAGATCATCTTCACAGTTATTGACACTTCTCATGAGCTCAGCAAGAATTAACCGCAAGGTCTTTGATAATTCTCTCAATCCATCCCGTTCGGAGACAATCTGATCGAAGTCTCGACTGAGATCGAATGCAGAATTCCGCTTAACCTTGCGGTTGTATTGTTTTTCAAATTCAGTCTTTAGTCGCGACATCTGGAAAAGGACACAAGGAGATAAGTATTACTTGGAAAAGATAGTGTCATATTAAGGTTACTTACCTCTTCTTCATGTTTAATCTGCAGTTGGGCTATCTCTAGTTGACTTTTTGCCGTGAACTTTTCCCGAAGCAAAATTAACTCTGGTGGCCAATTGTGATCGTCGGTTGTTGTCTCAGATAAAAGAGCCTGAAAAAGGGTAGAAAAGAATTTAATTAATGAAAAAATCTGTCTTATCTGGGAAAATGATGAAATTAAATTAATGGAAATTGCGATATGAGTCTTATTCGTTTTTCAAAGTAATAAATATAAAACCTTATCTCTTTCGGTGGTTAATTTAAATGAAATGGAAAAGCTTATTTATTTATAATGGACCCTCACTCAGTTGGATTTCCATGAAAATTGATTGAAATCTTTTTTGTATTTTAAAGGGATGAGAATTTTCAACTCTAAAAGAAGATTTTTCGCTGGCACCAGTTGTGGATATTTTATTTTCTTTATTGTGACGTGCGTCTTCTAAAAGGCGGGCGTCTGTTCCATTCGACATTGAAAGTAAGGTCGACTCGTGGTGGTAATTGCTTTATTTATATAAATACTTCAATGCGAGATCATGGTCAAGTTGAAATAATATTGTTTTTTATTTACATATATTTTTGAGTCTTTGCTTTTGTTGGCAAGAAAATGTTTTTAATTTTCTTGTCTAATATTGTGGCTTTAAAGAGCAATTTATCAAAAGAGTTTTTTTTGAATATTTTTTGATTTATTAATCGTTTTAAAATTTTTAAAAGGATAATAATTTATTGGAAAGATTAATATCTTTATTAGTGTGAGTTTGAAGTCAATTCATTCAGGAAAACAGAAGAGTTTATGGCCTAAAATTGAAATTTTTAAAACAAATTCAATTAAAGTTGTTTCAAAATTATCAAAGGTATCTTCTTATTGACCAACAAATGAAAACCGTTGAGCTATTACAAATTGGAACCCTCACTAGATCCTTTGGAACCTCTGGAGCTTTCAACAGAGATGTATAATTGATAATATTTTCTTCTTCTTTATTAATTACACAAAAGTAACGTACGTGTCAAAAATCTTAATTATTTATTTATTAATACACATATGTAAATTAATGTTCTTCATTTCTATTCCTACAAGCTGACCAACTTATTGAGACATTTCGACTAATATATTCTAATTGAAACATCAATTTGGACCAACAAACGACAAAATGATAAAATGACCAACATACAAATCAATTAAAAATAATTTATTCCATTCAAATGGACGATCTTGGTTCTTCATTATGGCGCCCGCGACCGCCCCCATCAGCGCAGTGCGATGTCGATCAATTATCTTGATTGTGACATGTCACAAACGTCACGTAGAGTGAAAATTAGAGTTAATTTTCAACACTGCATTCGCATTGACAAAGACACGTCAAACTAGACGTTCATAGTCATTTTTTAAACAACAATTAAAAAAGAAGACCTTTTCAAAAACTGATATAAGCAGATGTTACCCTGGGGCTGGGCTATAATGGATTATGGTACATTAGAATTTAAGTTCAGAGTTATTTTTGTCTTCCCTCAATTTATCATCAAAAAAAAAAAAAAAACTTAGAAGCCATCTTCTTCGTCGTCTTTTCCAGTGTTGACAGCATTTTGAAGTCGTATTTTTATAAGATTTAGCTTGAAGGGCAACGACGAATTTTTGAATTTAAAAATAAAATGTGGGGGAGTTTCACGTTCCTTTACTTTGTTCGTTCTGATGAAAATTGAAATGATTTGGCTTAACATTGTGGGACTAATTTCGTTTTTGAAAAATGTGTGTTTTAAAATGTTTAAAAAAAAAATAAAACTATTTTATTGTCGTCTGACCTTAGAAATTTTTAACAATGATGTAAAAACAGATTAAAATTTTTCAAAGTTTTCAACTCAGTTTTATGGGGCGTAAGTTTTTCAATGTAAATATTTATGTCAAAGTCGTTTTAGCTTAAAATTCGTCCGTACTTTTTATTATATGTATTTTTTCTTCAGAGTATTTGATGCATTTTGATTTTCGATACGGTTTTAAAAAACAAAACATAGATAAACAATGTTTTGTCTGATTTCGAAGGGTGTAACATGTTATTGATGGATGTTGTTTATGCTTCATGTAGCACTAAAACAAAAACAAAAACCATTAAAATTATGACGCATATGGTTCGTTGCATTTGTTAGTTGAGATTTTGAGTCAGTGTTTTGTTCCAAGAAATTCAGGTCAACTGGAATTTGAATTTGTTTGTAAACATTAAAGGAAATGTTTTGAAAGGATATAGACGAGGGTCTGATGAACTTTTATGACTTATTTATGTCCATAAGTGTTTTTTGTACAGAGGTAACATATTTCATTCAGGGTGTGACGAAATTATGTTTTTTTTTTTAATTGAAAATTGTATTCTGGTCTAACCGTATGTTTACAAACAAAAATTAAAAAGACGAATTTTGATTTATGTGAAACATAACTCAATATTTTTGTATTTGCTGTTGAAATTGTCCTGCAAGCGGAAGTAAATATTTCTGGGCAAATTGGTTTTGAAACAGAATTTTTGACAATAATTATTTTTGTTTGTAAATTTGTTGGTTGTGGGATTAATGGATTTCTGTTTCATTTAGAATTTGACATCACTTCGCTTTAAAGGTTTCAAAAAATACATTACCAGTCGTATTTATAAAAGCGGCATAGAGTAAAGTCACAATGCCTAATGTTTTTTTCGGAACCTTAAATTAAGCTTTAGTAAACAATTATACAATTCTTAACAACTATTTATCAGTTGACAGGTGCGTTAGGGAATACTAATAAATACGATTGTACGTTCATATAATGTATAACTTAGATTTGTAAGTTAAAAACAAAATTAATTTACACAAACTTTTCAAATCATTAACAACAAATTAATATAATCACTGGGATTATCATAAAAGATGCTTTCTTGACCTCCGATGGAAGATACAATAATGTATTCAGCTCTTATCAAAGTTTAAAATTTGCTTTCCCAAGCAGTTAGTCATTTTTAAATCTCTCAAGAGAATTTCAATGTTCAATGTAGGTACATGTGAATATTATGTGTTTAGTCTTATAGAGGTTGCTATTAAAATTTTAGGGGTTATAAGTTTTGGGTCACTTTTTTTTTTTAAATAGAATACAGTCGATTCCAGTTGAGAAACCAATTGGCTGCGTTCAATCTCAGACAGATAGGGTATCCGGATACCTTTTTGTTAGTGTTTTACGTGTAAAATAACAGCTGATCAAAAACAGCTGAGATGTCAAAAAAGGAATCTAAAGGTATCCAAGAATTTCTGGGGTATGTAGGTATCTGACAGAACAGCTGATTCAACACATGGTTGAATTTCAAGAAACTTGAAAATTGATTTCAGCTTTTTGTATTTGTTGGTAAGCAAAAAGATACAAAATAGTAGTTGAAGTTATATTAGAGGATGTTCTGTACATAATAGATGACCATACATATATAGGTATTGTCACTTCATAATAGTTCTCGTTTCTTTTAGGATAGTTTTCTGTTAAACGTAAATCGTTTAAAACCGGAGATTTCACAAGTAAATTATTAATCGTATAGAATTTCAATTGAGCTGAGAGGAAATTTAACATAGATTACAGATTAAGGTTATCTCTTATTTATTAAATTATTACGCACCAATATTCAATTCATCATCGTCCGACGAATCAGTTGAATTATCCATTAAATTTTTCATCTTGGCCTCGAAGCTTAAATGTTTCTCTGCTTTTTGTGAACAGCTGAAAGTTGTTTTTATTTTTTGACAGCTATCTCAATACAGCTATCCAACTCGTTCAACGAGGTATCTAAAAATTCACCTATCCAAGATACCCTATCCAACACGAGATTGAAAGCAGCCGTTTATGACATTTAAGAATGTAAACTGACATTTTTTTGACAGTTTCAAAGATCTGTCGAAAGAATCGCAAATTCAAAAATGTATCTGTCGGAATTGAACGATTTTATTTCACTTGCAATAATTCTATCTTTTTTCTATCAAATGAGAAAGTGATAATATAACGAGACGTCAAAAACAAAATGAGTCGACTGAAAAGAGTCCAATGTGAAAACAGTTTATGGAACAACAATTTTCTTTCTGTCAGTTTAAAAAATTATCACCTGTCATACTTGTCATTTATTTTTTGAAAGTGAAGGAATTTGATTGATAGTAGGCATGTTGAGGAAAGAAAGATCTCACATCCGTTAAGAGGATTGTACAGGATTCTCATTTTTGATGTCAAATAACAAAGAGAATTCATTTTTGGATTCGCTTCCTCATCATTTGACAAACGTAAATCTCTAGAAATCTGGTTTTCCTAATTTATAGATGAACTTTGTCTGCTCTGGCATATATTTTGGAAAGCTAATTGATGACATTTAAGAAAGAAAAAACAAATAAATTGTAAACTGTCAATTGTTCTATCAAGCTTATTATGACGGTGTTCAACTTGACATAGTTTTTAAACGACTTATTGCGAAATTTGGAATTTTAATATACTTTACTTTTTTAGCTATTAAGCGGGAAAGCACCATAAGACGTCAAAATAAGTCACCTAGAAAAAAGTCCAGTGTAAACACCGCCAATGGAACACTGTCAGTTGAAAAATTCCTGTCAATCTTTGTCAATTATTTTTTTTTGACAAGTGAAGTAAAGGAAGTTGATCTATAATAGGCATGTTCAAGAAAGAAAGATCTCAGTCCCATAAAGAGGATTTTGAATTCGCTTGTTCAGCATTGGAAATCTTATTTTCTTAAATGTAGATGAAAATAGTCTCAAATAAGTGTTTCAGTTAATTGGGGTCGAATGCCATCATAAGCATCAGACACCGAAAATGAAGGTTTGATGACATTTAAAGATATTCTTTTTTTGTCTATAAGTAAATAAAACACTTCCTATGACAACAAACAAAATAAAGCTCCAAAATGAGACTCATGCTGAGATTGATAATGATGAATGTTGATTAAATAAAATAGATTAAAAAGAAAACATTTCAAATCAATTAAATACAAATTTCGTTTCTTTGGCCATGATTTTATGAACGACGACGTTACTATATAGCCAAAAATTCTATTTAGAAACAGGGGATTTATTTTTAGTCATTATTTTATTTTCTCTTCAAACAAAAAATTGATTCACGTATGTATAAATGTATGTACATATGTGTATTTGATTTTTATAAAATTGAAAATTATTTAATTTTCTTTGGAAATTCGAAATTTCCAATGAACTTTGAAATTATCATTTTGTAGGTAAATAGAAAAAGATTCGTGAGAAATAAAATTTTAGAATTGTTTGTCAAATAAACATGAAACAAGTTAAATTAAACATGTACTGGAGTCATGAGAAACGCACGGATTGAGGAAGTTCAAGGTTTATGGTTGTAATTTGAAGAATTCTATTTTAAGAACATTTAATTTACTTATTAATTTAAAATGTTTGTTTGATTTTCTAAAATCGAATCGAACTCCCTTCCTGAAAGATTAACTGTGCCAAGATAATTACGTTTTATAAATCAAAATAAATTGATCAGTACTAAAATACTTAAAACCACTTCCGTCTCGTAAAAACCCAAAAAAACACCCGAAAAATATCCGACTTATTATTCATTTGTATAAATGACATTTAAAAAAAAACACAATTGTAAGTTTTTTATGGAAAAATGAAATTTTTTGTATCGCTTTTGTTTTGTGCGATCCAAAATAACAGAGCTGCAATATTCAACGTTAAGTATTAAGAAAATCGAAATTAATGTCTTAGTTGTCTAGTGAGAGGAAATTTGGACAGCTCCTAAAAATGGGAGACCTTTATTTTTAAAAAATACGTCAAAACAATTTTTTGATATGGAAATTAATGTTGACATTTCTCACGACAAACTATACATCAATTTTTAAAACTGTCAAAAAAAAAAAAAAAACTGTCATTTGTTCCAAAAAAAAAATAGGAAAATAAGGTCTCAAGGATTGCAAGGTTTTTGGGCAAAGATTTTTATACATATTATGTACATATATTGCAGTCAAATATTCAGTTAGAAAGAAGTAAGGATTCGGATATTCACTTTTTAATGGTATGATTCTAAACGTTGTCATTGCTTGTGACAAACTATTTGTCAATTTTTTGTAAAACATCAAAATTCTGTCGATTTTTATTTTAAAAAAAAGTATTTTTCTTACAAATAAAAAAGGTGTTGAGGAAAATATTATAATACTACCACAACAGGATTTCTAAGCAAAAATTCTTAATTTTTTTCTGTCAATTGTTGATGGCACCAAGTAAATGTAAATAAAACAAAAACAGGTTCCCAAAACTATTACACTAAGGAAAATGATGCGAAATACTGACAAACCCCAAATTTCTCAAATTTTACGTCTGGTCCTTTACTCTCAGTTTATGTCATATTCCGTGCTAATTACTTAAAAGTCCTGTCGATTTCAAACTGACAGAACTTAGGAACAAATTAAGTGAGGCCGCTCATTTGACATTTTATCATTTTTGCTCCTACAATTTTTTTTTTAATTTTAAATATTAAAATGTCCGCCATTTTACACGCCTTGAGGGTAGTTGGTAGTGGTGTGTACTCAGAAAAGCTTAATCTAAGCATCTCATTCCGCCTTCCTAATCATTGTAGCGTCTTCCAAGCGGAAATTTTAGCGATCAAAGAGGTTCTCTCTGATATCCGTATCTTCTCTGACAGTCAGGCTGCTATTAAATCTCTTGACGGTGTCTCAACCAAACCTCAAACAGCCCTCGATTGTCGATCATCTCTTATGGAGATGGCGCAGCAATTTAACATTCACCTCTATTGGGTGCCGGGCCATAGAGATATCACAGGAAATTGTAGAGCCGATGAACTCGCTAAAAATGGAACCATCATACCTATTTCACCTGAAAGGGAGAAGATAGGTATACCGATAGCTACATGTAAACTTCTGCTAAAAGAAACAGCTTTTGCGATAACAAACCCTAGATGGCACAATTTACCAACATGCGCAGCCACAAAACTCATATGGCCTTCACTGGACCTAAAGACTTGTTATCTCAAAGCAAACTTCATATTAGCTCCCTAATAGGTGTCCTTACGGGACACTGTCTTATAGGCAGAGACGCAATACACGCAATATGGTGTAGCCTCAAATGACTTCTGCAGTAGCTGTATGGACGAGGAAGAAGAGGAAACAATCTCGCAGCTTCTCTGCACTTGCCCTGCTCTTTCACTAAGACGCAAACTTTATCTGGGAGACTACTCTTTTGTTAATCCCAGTGAACTAGCTAAAAAGGATATCAAATATCTTCTTCGCTTTATAAAAAGCTCAAAAAGGTTCGACTAGTAAGAATTAATTCTCTAGATTCATGTGGTATCACAATGGTCCTTTTCTTTTAGGCCTAAGTGTGTGGATTCTGAATCCGCAGCCACTTTAACCTAAGGCCCCTTTCACACCAAACGAATCCGAATCAATCAGAATCACTCTGAATCAAGTTGAATCTGATTCGTCATCTCCACTCTTTCACACCAGCTGAATCAACCTGAATCATAAATCGCACTATTTTCTTTAACTTTTAAAATTAATAACTCCACGTCCATCTCGTATGGTTGTTGATTCAAGAATCAAGAATCAAGGAATCCGACAGGTTGAATCAAGTGCGACCTCGAATCAAACCTGATTGAACCAGATTCGTCCGGTATGAAGGCGGGAAAAGAATCCCTTCACATTTAAACTGAGAGCTCGAAGCCGAATCTTGGTCAATCAGATTCAACTTGATTCGAAGTGATTCTGATTGATTCGGATTCGTTTGGTGTGAAAGGGCCCTAACCTAACCTACACGCCTTGAAAATCCAATTTTGAAAGTGTTCACATTCAGTTAATAGATCTTAAGACTGCAAATCAGTAACTTTTAGAGTCAGTAAATGTCAAAATGTTTGAATTGAAAATTACTACATACTTGTAACTGTCAAAATCACGAGTAAAATTTCCTCTTCAAATCAAGTTTAAAAAAGGAAACTCATTTTGACATTTCATTGTTTTATTTCGCTCCCACTCATTTTTTTTAGGAAATTTTAAATTGACAGGTTCAGACAACATAACGGACTTCATTTGCATTTAACTGCATTCTTTGAACGTAATTTTTGACCAAAACAACTTGTTATTTTTTTAAGTGTCATACATTTCCAACTCGGAACTTTACATCACTAACCTCTACTTTCAGTAGATCTATCAAACTATCAAAAACATTATCATCTACAAAACAAGTCCATTACGATTTGTATTTTGTATTGTAAAGAAATAGTACTTATTTCTTTTCCAATTTGACAAGGAATCCTTTTTCACAAAATTTAGAAAATTTCAGAAAAGGAATAAACCATAGATTAATAAAGTTCAGCCTTCACTTGAATGAAAGAACATGATCAACTGTCATTTTGACATACATAAGTAGACTTGACTTGATAGTTAGGGAGATTTTTCTTGACTAACTTTCCAGTCAACTTTTCAATAAAGTTGCCTTAATTGTAAGGCAATTTTTTGGCAGTTAGCCAATCAGATTATAGAAACTTGCCTAACTTTGAAGTCCCTTATGACGTCTGAACCTGCGTTATGTCTAGGTTTTTTGAGTCAATTCCAAAGTCAACAAGAGTGACATATAAGTTCTGTTCTTTTTTATCTTTCTGTCAAAAGTCATGTCAAGTTCATATACAAACATTCAAACTGACAGAACTTGGTAATAAAAATCACAGAAAATAACAAGATTACAAGATAAAATTAATAAAAAAATGTATTTTCATTTCACGATGCTTATAAATATTTATTTGTTTTGATGCGACTCATTTTGACATTTTATCAATTTATTTTGGTCTCAGTTTGTTTTGTAAACATAACGTCTGCCCTTTCGATATGTTTCATAAGAGTTCAATGCACACACCTTCAAATAACTGACATTTAAGATCTGTTCCTTTATTTTTTTTGTTCCCAAAGTCCTGTCAATCAAAGTGACAAAATATTTAACATTCAAAGTAAAAGAATATAACTTTTGTTTTCTAACAATATTGGGATCGAGTCCCAATATTTTTTTTTTTTAAATTAAAAATGTCTTCCCCTTTTGAGTCGTTTCAAAAGTTCTTTCAAGCTCATATGGTAAAAAAAAAGTTAAGGGACAAAAAATTCGACACATTCAGAAAAACACACTTTTTCTTAAATGACAAAACTTGTTGACTTCAAACTTCTTCTGACTGTCAGATCGTAAGTTTGAATTTCATAAAACTCATACTTTCGTTTAGTTTATGATCCACAAATCTGGCATATATTTACATAGGGCTTCATTTGCGCTCAAACTCGGAAGATATGTTGAGTTTATATATTAATTTATTTTTATCTAATCTACTTAATTGACCCTATGCATTAGAATTAAAGTGAATCTTACAACACTTCGTAGCTTACATTAAGTAGATAATTTATAACAACACTTCATTCATGAACAAAGCAAAAATCTCCTATTAACCTAAATTCTACACCCCCAACCAACCCACTGTATTACAGTTCGTACAATTTGTCGAAATAATTTCACACTCATGCATCATGCCCTACTCAGCCAAGTCACTTCCGCATTACTTCGAAGACCCAGAATTTCATCTCAACAGTTACTTCACAAATGCGACCACTTCAATTTAAAAAAAAATAAAATAAAAATTAAAGCAAAACGGGTCCCCCAAAAATGTATTCCAATTCAAAGAAAGAATAAAAGATGCAAAATGTACTCACGCACCCTTAACTTATGTAAAATTTCGAATGAAATTCAAAAACAAAAGCAGAAATTAAACAATCTGCAGAACATGTGTACTTCTGTTTTTCAACCACTCAAATTTATATTTTTGTAAATTTTTTGATCACTTTGTTTTTAAAACTCTCATTTAGGTATATTTTATAAATAAACACTTTTTACGTGCACTTTATTCCAATTTATTGAATATTTTAGTTACATTCCAATCAATTCAATTACAAAAAGAATTCAAATTGATTTTACACCAAGCACTATAACGGTAGTTTCTGCAAGTAAATATGCTCACATCCGCCAAAAGCAGCAAAATCTATTTTCAAACAAACGCGAATAACGTATACGTACTTTGTACCCGCTCGAAACTTGTGCTAATCTTATTTTACGCGCGCGTTTCTTTTTTTGTTGTTGGTTTTTGAAAAATTGTTTAAGACAGTTTTAGACGTTGGATGTCGCCAAAACAGAAAAAAAATATGCGACAACCGACTATGTTGTTGGTGTGGACTAAATTGTTTTTCAAAATATGCTAATGTTTCTTTTCTTATGTTGTACTTTGAATTTACAAAATCTCTTCAAAAACTTGTCTATGAATAGATGGAGAAATACAAATAAAATGTATTCTTCCGTTATTATGTGTAGACACGTAAAAGTCCCGTTGTAGACTAAAAATTCAAAAACATCTTCGCAGCGATACCGGCAGATTTTTGTTTGTTTGGGATGAAAATATGTATACATAGCAGCAGGTTCATTTTATGATGCGTGTGGTGTGGTGTGGTGAATATAGAGAAATGATGTTGCGTGGTGAAATTTAAGTAGAATTTTGTCTTAAAAAGAGATTTGGAGAATGGTGGAGACTTTTTTTATTGAATAAAGAGAAGAAAGTTGGCGACTTAATATTTTGACGATTTTTTTGAATTATATGAGAAATAATATACACAAAGACAAATTTTCAGAGACAATTTGGCTGCAAAATAATAAAATATTTTAATTTTTGGCGACAAGTAGGTATAGGTGCCATTAACGCTTGGATGAATCAGTTTTGTAGCTTTTTTGGGAATTTTATTTAGAACAAAAATATTATAAATTTCTTTGATTTTCGTTAAAAATATGAGCAAAGCAAACATTATTTTTAAATTTATTTCAGATTCAGACGTATTGTTCCTTACGCTTTGGTACTAAATTAGGACCTGATACTCAAGCACGAAAAACGTACACATTATACACTTTCGACCAAAACAAATTAAAAATAAGAATATATTGTTATATTTTAACTTTTTTCTAAGTTAATTTAATAAATTAAGTATTTATAAAGGTTTTGAATGAAATTGTATACAGCCAGCGATTATAACAATCAAATGTCTAAATTTATACCAATTAAATATTTCTTTGGTATCCTAATTTTTGTTTGTTTATCTTATCAATCTTTTTTCAGCTTCCTAAATATTCACTCTATGAACAAAAAACATAAGTTTTCTAACATTGTACCCAGCTTTATACCAATCAAAAAAAATAATGTGTGGAACAAATAAAGCCCAAAAAGTACATTTTCAGAAACGTATTTTATTTTTAACTTCCCATTGGAAGCTATTGTAAATACTGTTTTTTATATTACTTTATTTTTAGACCATTCGAAAAATACCACTTTTTTTAGTTTTATACTGCAATTGTTTTTCCGCTTGCTATCTTTCCATTGAAAGCTCTCGTAATCGGTTTTACTCCAATCTCTTTGTTTTTATACCATTCAAAAAATTGCATTTTTCCTAGTTTTATACCATTTGTTTGTATTTGTTTTTAAATAGTTCACTATAATAGTAAGTGGGGAAGAATGTAAAATTAGTTTTTAGCTCTTATACCAGTTTGAAAAAAAAAACATTTGTATTTTAGCTTGTATACCAGTAAACAAAACTTTATTATAGGTTTTCCTTTAAGTGTACTGTACTATACTAGTTATTCGCCAAACAGACAATAAACTAACAAAAATTCGGATTATATCAAGTAACTGTTTTAATTTTTGTAATAACAAATAATATTGGTATAAAATGCAATAACAAACTTGGCAGAAGAAAGTCACATTTTTGTGATATTTGTTTTATAAGTATTAAATTTACTAACCTATATAACAACACGCTAATTTGTATTCAGAATTTCATTTGAATTCTAAACAACATTTAATAACAACACTCCAAGAAATATCAGTTCTATTTATAAATTAATAAATTAGGTGGCGCAACAGTCCGTTCAGAACTAGGGCCTAGTGACTTGCGACTCTCAACCATTCCTGTGTGCGAGTAATGTTGTCAGGAATATCAGTTCTATTTACATAATTGAAAAATACAAATATGTTTAGTTTTATACCAATAAATTATTGTTCTAAAACTGACGTCCACGCAACGTTAAATAAAATAGCAAAATGTCATATTATACCAAATAAATGTTTTAAAAGTACTTAGTGAAAAATAATGGTATAAAAGTAAAAACTGCGGGCATACTAATATTGCCTTTTGTGAAATTTGTGTAATTAAAGTTTAATTTACTAATCATCCTGATTCTTATTATCATTTAAAATCAAACTATATATTATACCACTCAATCAAATAATAATCCTAAAGTATACGAATTAAAAAAAGTTGTCGCTGTCGAATAATACCAATTAGTTGTTATTTTTCATTTTAGTGACATTCAATTGGTATAAAATAACAAAAAGTTGAGTTTTGTCATTTGTGTAAATGACACATAAGAATACCACATTTTTCATATTTTTTATACCAGTTATAGGTACATTTTTAAATTTTCAACTAAATTACTAGGTAGGTATCTAAAAAATGATCATTTTTTTCTGGAAGTAGCTAACATAAAATTCCTTCCAGTATAAAATAGTTGGTTATACCATTTATTATACCTATTAAAAATATATTCCTGGTAATATACACGAAAATTGTTCTTAGTGTTGCTGAATTCAATTTTATTCCACTAATTCTATTTAACAGCATTGTTTTCTATTCCCATCATGAGCTGAATGAAAATAAGGGAACAAACAAACTTTCAGTTATTAATCTTGCCACTCCCAAATTGGATCCTGCTGTTTTGTCTGCGAACTGCGATTCCCGCGTCAATGCCGCCGTATAAAATTTGTTTTTATTTTCTTTTTGATATACAACAACAATAAAAAACAAAGTACCATCAACATCATGGATGATCTAATCATAAAATTCAATTGAATTTCTAATTTTAGTTCTCCTTTAATTTCGGAATTAATTCCTACTAGCTATTCCTAGTTATCCCACCCTATAGGAAGGCTACAGAAATAATAATAAAAAAAGAAGTACACAAATAAAACAACCGGGAAGAGAAGTTGGAAACGACCAGAAGAAGACAATGCGGGAAGAACTTGACATGTTTGTGCTGCTGCTGCTACTGCTTCTCCTGCTACTGCGGATCCTCCTGGTGCTGATGATGATGATGTTGATGGCTTTGGTTATTGCACTTCTCTCTTTCCACGCATATATGAGTATTCTTTAATTCGGAAGCGTAATGTTTAATTTTATCTATTTTAAGTTCAATGTGCTCTTGGTTGCTCGGTCATAGTTCGAAATGTTACAATTTATTGTTTAACGAAACATCCGATGCGAGGGGTCAAAGTCTATAGGGAAATATTTTTAGCGGGCAATGTTTTTGTGGTAAGTATTTTCGTCGAATCTTATTAATTGACACTTTGGGGAAATGTGAAAGGAAAAGTGATAAAATTTGAGATTGGGTGCCGGAAATCAGAAAAACGTTGCGTTCGAAGAATAGTTGCGTCATGAATGTATGAAGAATTCTATTGATTTGTTTTAGTGGGTTTTAATTTGTAATAAAGTGAAACAATTTGACTCAGGGAGCTGCAATATATATCTGTAGGTAATAAAATTAAAAACAATTCAACGCACATCTATTTTAAAAAGTCGTGAGACCCAAAGCATCTTTTCAGGTTATCTCAATGTTTGGTGAGTTAACTCAAGTCATTTTTCAAAACTGACGATAGACTAAATCTTTACACTAAAACAAATCTCGGGGAAGACCAACGAAGTCAAGTCAAGACCTATAACATTTTTATCGACTTTAAGGTCACATTGATGCTATCATCAAAGAAGAAGAAGATTGACCCGTCAGTAAAGATAGTGGTATCGAAATCTTTCCTAACTATGCCAACCTCCCAATCCTTTCTGGCAGGAGAGATGACTTTTAAATCTTTACTGAGGTTAAAGGCAGGGGTGCCCGTCAAAAAAATATCCGCTGGAATAAGTTCGTTAGTGTTGCCATACCCATAGCGTCTGGAAAACCAACAGCTTGATTCTTTGAGCCTTAACGCACTGCACGATACTAAATATTTAATTTAGGTGTACTGAAAGGAGCTGCAGAATAAAATTTAAGGCAGGATGGAAGGGTCCATGTAGTGCCGACACTAGATATTCTTTGAACATTTCTTAGTTTATCGGAATTGTATTTCTTGCTAAGCGGCCACCACACAATCGATCTAAAGTCAAAATAGGACGTACAACGGCTTTGTACGTCTACAAAATCATCTTTGATTGAAGGTCCCACTTTTTATTAAAAGTTTTTCTACAGACGTAAAAGGCAACGCAAGCCTTTTTAACCTGTTCTTTGATGTTTACTTTCCAGTTTAGTTTTAGAATGACTCCTAGATATTTCGCACTGGAGGATAAAGACAGGATTTGACCGTTAGGGTAGGGTGAGTGCTGGTATTTTAGTTTTGGTCGTACAAGACATCAGTTCAGTTTTGCTTTTATTAACACCTAATCCAGTGCTCATGGCCCAGCTGCTAATTTTTTTCAGAGCTATCTCCATGATTTCGCTTATCACGATGACGAACTTTCCCGACACCAGTAAAACCAAATCATCAGCATACGCTACTGCATTCACCCCACACATTTTTAACTTTATGAGGATTTTATTCATGACTAAAATCCATAAGAGCGGGGAGAGAACACCGCCCTGGGGTGTTCCTCTACTCACATGTTGGAAAGAGATTGTGTTACCTAACGAGACTTGAATCCTTCTATCACTTCGCATATAAATTATCCATTCTTGAATAAAAACCTCTAAGTAAGTGATTCATGAATCGATTCAGTAAGGACGATATCGAAAGCACCTTCTACGTCTAGGAAGGTAGCAATTTATAATATATTGTCTTCTCAATGGACGCACAACCTCATGCAGGGCCCGCCTCAGTAGACTTGCCTTTGAGATATGCGTGCTGAGATTTTGCTAGAGGCATTCTACTAGAATGTCCTTGTTATGAGCATCTAGGATGCATTCCAGTGTTTTAAGCGCAAAAGAGGTCAAGCTTATTGGCCGAAATTTCTTCTTCGATCGCCATCTTCGGGATAAAAACTACTTTGGCCTGTCTTCAGACATATTTTCAAGATGGTCTCCAGCAATGTTACTGCTATGTATTGTAGTTTTTCTAGCTTTACTGGTAGCCATCCAAACTTAGAAGACTTACTGGCAAATCTAGTTAGTCTAAAAGTTAACGAGAATGAGACTTCATAACTTCTATAACAACAAATAAACAATAATATCTATTGATATCAGTTATTTCGAAGCATTTAAAGAATTCATCTCAAGATCGAAGTAAATATTACCTCCACGAATGACAAGTCTTGTAAAGATTCATAAAAGAAATAAAAGCTGCCTCCTCATATTACCAATACTTCTATCAGGTACTAAGTGTTGCAAAGCTCTTTTGAAAGAAGAATTCTTCGTCGGATATTGTGTCCTATGCGAGAAGATAAAATTGAGAACTTTATACGAGTAAGCTGTTCAGAGATGTGGATAAAGTTCAAAAACTTTAACACTTGGGCTTAAGTGTCATTGAGATCAAGCGTATGAAATGGACTAAGATGCTCACGTTAAGAGAATCTTCAAATTCCAGAGCCTACGTTATAGACGACAAGGAAAACGGAATCTTCGTTTCCATCGCTGATGCCAGAGCACTTGGTCTGGATGACTGGAACCGACGACGCGACGTGCCTAGATCGTAGAGAATAAAAGATCACTTATAACGAGTTTCAATGTGGTCGCACATCGGTTTCCCAGATACCTGGAAAAAGGCTACCATTAAGGAAAATGTGTCAACAATTAACGATCTCGTTTTGCCAAACCCGTGGCATAATGATTAGTGCGTTGGACTGTCATGCTATACGCCTTTGGTTCGATCCCTGCCTATACCATCTAAAGTTTTTTTCACGGGTACTGCCTCTTGCGAGGAATTGACAAATTCTCCAAGAGTAATTCTTGTCATGAAATTTGCTTTCTCAAATTAGCCGTTCGGATTCGGCATAAAACTGTAGGTCCCCTCCATCCCTGAAAACAGTACTTGCACACAGGAATGGTTGAGAGTTGTTATTCACTAGGCCCTAGTTCTCAACGGACTGTTTCGTCACCTAATTTATTTATTTATTTATTTATTGGCAAACCGCTCGAGATAGCTGAAACAGTAGGCGTCTCAAAAGACCGAGCGGGTCATATCTTTTACGAAGTTTTAGACATTAGAAAGCTGTTCAGAACAGTGTTTGAAGCTGTTTAAATGCAATCCCAAGGAATTTCTGCGTCGTTTTGAGGTTGCAAACAAAACGAGGATCTACCCGAGACCAAGGAATAGTCAAAATGGTGGCCTTTACCGGCGAACGTGGTCCGAAGGAGACAAAGATTGTCTAATCGGCCGTAAAGGTGATGGCCACCGTTTTGTGGAGTTTACAAAGTGTGATGCTCTACTTGACTAACTGGAGGAGAGCAAAACGATCACAGGCCTCTTCTATGTGCTTTGTTGGATCCATACTACGCCGAATTGATGAAAAACGATCCTACTTGGCTAAGAAAAAGTGCCCCTCCACCATGACAATTCCCCACCCAACGTGTTACCCATTAAATTTGTACAAGTGTTCTCTTCCAAACTTAAAAACAAATCACCCAGCTGGCAGAAATTAAAGCCTACTTTACAAATCTAAAACAAAAAACCTAAAACAGATGGGTTAAAGAAGTTGGAGCAGTGCCGCTGGATCAAAAGTACCAAGCTAAAAGGAAACTATGTTGAGAAGTATATAGCTTCTTTTCCAAAATCCAAAAATTTCAAACTGTCAACTATTAAAGAACCAAAAACTACCAAATTTTGATAAATTTCAAAGTGTCAACTATCGAAAAACGAACATTTTCTCTGAAATACTAGACTTATCTATAACATTTAAATATTTTAAACATCATATTTAAGTCTATTGACACTAAACGTCTAATTGAGTAAATTGACATCACCTCGACAGCTCAGCGCCACTATTAATCAATCAAAAACTATTAAAAAAAATATTTTTTAAAAACTTCATTAAAAATCAATTTCAAAATTTTGTATTTTTCAAAAAAATTTCCTGACAAAAGATGTCACTCTATTTTTTTTTCGCTTAAATTGAGGTTGCGATTTTTGTCTGACCATTCGTTCTTAAAATACTTACAAAAATACCAACAACCATTTGACTTTAATAAAATTTTCTACGTCTAAAATTGTTTTCGATTGCCAAAAACATGCCCACGCTTTAAAATTTTGTTGTGTTTTTACATTTTTACAAATATTTCTTGTAGTTATGTTCTATTTTACTTGTCATTTAATTTTAATATAAAAATAAATTTATAAAATATACAAAAATAACACAGCCATTTCTATGCTTCAATAAAAATTGTACATATTATTTTAAAGAACGCATCTCAAAATCATATTTGAGTGCAATATACAACTTAATCTTTTGCCAAAAGTTCAACAAGTTGATTTTCAGTTACCAAAAAAATTAAAAAAAAAGCAAAAGAAAAAATTAGTGACGACAAGAAATGGCCAACCGCCAATAAGACCACACTTTATGTGAAATTTTTAATTTCCTTCACTTCACAGACCGAACGTGTGGCAGCTAAAAAATTTGCTTAAAGTTTGTTTCTATTTTATTTTTTTTTTATTTTATTAAAAAAAAAAAAATGTTCGTTTCTATTTATTGCCAATTTAGATGAGATCATCTTAAGGCAATTCGTACGATGTACTACTTTGAAGATAAGGATCAACGCCAACCAAAGAGATTCTCTCAGTCCTAAGGGCACAACACAAATTGGCCATGTGTCTGGTGCGTCGTCGTCGTCGATATTTTGGTTTTTAAGATTTAAATTTTATTGGCTTTTTGCCATTTTTAAAAAATCGATAAAATAGAAAAGATAACATAAATGAATCACAAAATTAGTGTTGTTAGACAAAATTTTCAGTTAGAGATTTTAGTTCCACATCAATATGCACACATTTTGACCTGTATGAGTAAAAAAAATGAGAACACTTTTCTTTTAATTTAAAGTACTCATTTTCAATTCATACAAGTTCTTTAAAATTTTAGAATAAACTCACTTACCTGAATTTGATTTTCCAACTCACGAACAATATCCTCACGAGCTAAAGAAACTTGTTCTTGCAAACGACGATCATATTCTCCAATGATTTTTTGTATAACTTGGCTTTCTTCGTTGTTAAGTTCATCTTGATCGATAATTATTAGAGAAGTTGAAGGAGATTTGTTGGGTACGAGAGGACTTTTTGGAGGAGTATTTGGTTTTGTTTCCTGTGAGTTGCGGTTTTTTTTTTTTAAGGATTGAAAGGGATATGCGTTTTGGGGATAAACAGAAATAAAGAAAAACACATGCAGTTAGCACAAACAACGACTGAATTTCCCTTAAAATAATTAAAATTATAAACAAATTTTTAACTGCATCGTGATTTGGCATTTCTTTTTGGGCGGGTAAAGATTGAAAACAAAAATTGAAAAAATAAATAAAAAGGACAAAAATTAAAATTAAATTTTAAAAATTTGTCCACACGAAAAAAAGTATTTGATTGACCGAAATAAGGTTTTTGTTTTAAATACAAATTACGAATTCCAACTCTGATTTTAGTAGAATTGCTTCGTCTAAAGATAAAATCTGGTAGCAGGTATTATGGATTTAAGATCAAAAGCGGATTTCTAGATTGAGAGAGAAGATCGTTTGAAAAGGCATGCCTATGCAAGATTACGTGACAGTTTCAAAGGATTTAACATCACAAACATTGTAGTTGAAAACTTTGTTTAGCAAGGCCATAATTTAAATTCAAATTTCATCTTGAGCTATAAAAAAATAGAGGGTGTTTATTAGGTGCATGAGAAGTTACGGAGATATTTGTATATGGTTCGACAGTTGAGAATGCCACCGATGTGTGTACCATGTGTAATACATACAATACCATGGACATTAGAACTTAACATGAAAATGTTTCACGGGTTTAAACGAATTAAATTTTTACAACTAGGATTTCTGAACGATTGCACTTTTTGATCTTAATATATTTGTCTTTAATTCAATCGAGTTTCAAAGTGAATCTTAAACCAAATTATTAGGAAATAATTAGAAGTGATTACATTTTGAGTTCTAAATAATTTAAAAACTCACTTAAAATTCCACTCATTCACCAAAATATACTGAATCGAATTTTAAATTGATTTTAAAACTTTTTGAAGGCATTGTCCTTTAGTACTTTAAGTATACCGTTCATTTTCTTTTTAAGTTAACAACTTATTAGGAATAATAATTATTATATTGATAATTAATTATAAACCTCGCACAAAAGACGGGTAATCACGTTTTGATGTTTTAAAATAGAATTTTTCCCATTATTGTTTTATTTCTAGAAATATTATGAGGATTTTGTGACTTTTCCTACAAAATGGACTGCAGAAATTTGAAGTTACGACTGGGGAGCATTTCATTGAGCTTTACCCAATATGTTTTATTAAATCCAACTATCGAAAGCAATCGAAATTTTACAAGAAAAGTTTCCTGAAGCGTGTTATTTCTCCAAGAAATGACCACAATAATTGAAATCTTGTTGTTTAACACGTTAAGATTCTGTTCTTTGGAGTCAATATTATTAAAATAGAATTAGTGAAGCTATCGAGATATACAGAGCCCCTCATGTTTAAATTGGCTATGGAAAATTGTATGAGAAAGATAGGTGCTGCTGCAACTGTAGTCGTTGCCGCCTTTTTGCTAATATCGTTTTCTAGAATACCTTTTCCTATTTACCATGAAGTAAAAATCAATTGATTTGTCTTAAAAATAATACTTCTTATTGCAAATGCAAATGCCCTGTATTTTATATACCAAGTTGTTGCCTTCGCAGAATGATTTCTGTTTGTGATATGAAATAATTTTGAAGTTTGTTTTTAATTTTTACAAGTTTCGAATCAAAATTCAGAATTAACGTAAAGGTGTTTAAATTGACCCTCAGAACAATCATCTATAGTTACTGATTGATAACATTCGCCGGAATTTTAAAACTTCTTTGGAACTCTGATCATAAAATGTGAGAAATAAATTCATGGTGGTTGACCTTTTCAATAAAATTAAAATACAAAATTTGTGAGTCCATCTTTTGATACAAGGACATATTTCTGCTATAAAAACAGCTTTGACACTACATTGAATACATCGAACCCTAACAGCTGCTTTTCGGCTTATCCATGAAATCACTGTTAGAAGTCAGTATTGGAAAAAAATTGACAGAACCTTAGCTCAAACATGAAAATAGGTTTAAAAACTCCAAGCGATACAAATAAAATCATCATTTCCTTTCTTTTTGAATGAAAATGTCACTTCTTGGTCAGAAAGAATATGAAGATTTTCGACCACATTTTAACGATTCAAAAGCATAACAAAAGAACTTTTATAATGGTAATGTGTAAAGAAATGAATTAATATAACCTGATCCATGAAGATGAAAGATGATTTCAATTTTTTGTTTGTTACCTTCACCCAACCAATAAAAAATGCAAAAACACTTACAAAACATAATATTAAAAAAAAAAAAACGTATTAATTGAGTTAATTAAACGAGTTAAATCGTGCAATCAAACGTGTAATCTCTTTTTTTAACACCTTAAAGTTATTGCTTACCATAAAATCATCTTCGGAGGGAAATTTGCTTTCATAGTGTTTTAGTTTTTCATTTAACTTGCGAATTGTATCCTCGTGAGATTTGTTGATTTCATTGATTTTTGCCTGATAAAATGTTTTGATCTCATCGATGTTAGTTTTCTATATTCAAAGAAAATAAATTTATTAAAATTTGTTTAGATTGAGAAAGTTAATTTTAGAAAAAATAAAGTATAAGATTAAAATGAATCAAATTTCATGAATACATTTCTGTATTACATTAAAACCCTAGAATAGAATTTTTAAAGAATCTAGTTTTTATATTTGAATTGGTCTCCTAGAACCTCAGAAATTATGACCAACTTTAAAGCACTCGATTTTGCGAAAACCTTACACAATTTTTAATCGATAGACTTGAAAATTTGGTAACATCTTGGAAATTCTAATGGAAAAAAGTAGGGTTGTTTATATAGAAAAATACACTAACAATTATCTGAAGCCATTTAAGGCAAGTTTTTAACTTTCCATTTCAGAAGTGCACCATTTGGCCAAAAATGAATATATCGCAAAAATCCTGACCACTTGGATAGCAGTTATTGTAATAGGCATTATTTAGATTTAAAGAACTTCGAAATAAAATAAAACATAGATGATAACTGGCATATGACCGCCACGGATGGCTTTGGAGGTCCAATTTTCGATGACTTTTTATGATCTTGGAGACCAATTCACAAGTCCATAGGGTAAAACTATGCGGTTGCTAAACGTTTCCTTCGATAAATTAATTGTGACACGAACTGTGTAACATGTTGCAACGTCTTGTCTTGAAACGACAACTCTTACACAGCACATCATGCTTTTCAATTCACTCAACCAAAAGTGAGCTTAATCGCTAAACATATTCGTTTATGGATGAGCAATCTTGTTTTGGGCTCCTTTACCGAACCTACTTCTTATTACGTGATCCTGTGGCGTTAATAAAATGTCAACAAAACTAAAAATAAATCTCTTGACAGCTAATAAAATGGATACAAGTTAAAATAGTGTTGTCAACACGAAGTTATATCTTGTCTCGAAAAAACACCAAGTTTAATAAAGAAAGACTTGACAACTTGACCAAGCAACGCTTCTAAGGGTTCATCGGATTAAAGTCTTAAGTCAGCTTGACGGGTGTAAATCAAGATTCTTACAAAAAATACGCAATAATATGTATGTGGTGTGAGTGATACCCAATTCTTGAGAACGCCCTGGAATTAACTCAATTGGAGAGTTTGAAACGGCAGCGATATTTTCGAGACTTCTACCCCTTGTCTCACTGACTCCACAATATCACACAACGAATATGCAGACTTGTATATGTTACTTGTTAATGCTTTTCTGGGCAAGAATTTCTACAGGAAATTGGAGTTTACGCTCTTAATGTTATCTTCACTGAATCCGAACTTCGTTAGAAACTTTCGAAGACGTTGCTTGTTCATTTACGTTACCATGATGAATTAATAAATGAATTAATTGACAATGACAGTTTGATGATTAGTTTACTGATTGAAATTCAAAGTTGTCAAGACCCTATAATAAAACCCGATAAAATCCCCTTTCTGTCATCTCAAATTAATTTATACTATTTGCAAAAAGATACCTAAAAAGCTTACTTCGTTTGTTTGTTTGGCTTCTAGTGAGGTCTAACTATCTAACACTTGTACATTTAATAATCAGGACTTGTACAACTCAACAAGAATAATGTACTTATTATTGTCGGAAATGGGAAAATTATTTTTTTTGATAAATCGTAGAAGAATGAAAATTTCAAAATTAACTTCATCTGGTTTTTGAAACACGCCTATTTATCAACAATAATATACATCGAGGCTCTTACCACGTCATTAGCATTGGCATCAACTCCTACCGAATCACCACCACCACTAGTTGCCATTTCCAGCAGATTCGGTGTCAATTGTCTATGACTAGGACTAGAGAGCAATTCAGCTTTTGTCTTCTTCCTTGGACTTGATTCTTTTGATCTAGTTGCAATTTCCTCTGGCATCATTTCTTGATCAGATGCCTCCGAAGAGCTGCAATCATGCCTTTGACTCTTTTGTGAAAATACTTCATCTGAATACCTGCAAAAACATTAAAGAATTGAAAAATGTTTGTAACATAAAAATATAAGACAATTTCATTTACTGTTTCTCTAAATCGGCACACTTCTTCTCAAAATACTGCCTCAAATCTTCCATCTCCTTTGCATGAACCGCATCCATTTCGTGCCGCAGTTGCATTAATTCGGTAGATCCATTCTTCACACTTGTAAGCAATTGACGAAGGCGATTTATCTCCGCATCTCGCTCAACCTTCTCCGAGGTCATTTGATCAGTCAAAATCTTCACTTCGCCGTCATACTTCATGCGGAATTTTTCCAATTCCTGACTTAAGAAATCGTCGAATTTCTTTTGAACCATAAAAAACAATCGCACCTCATTGGGAGTTAGATACTTTTTGAATTGTTCAATTTGTTTACTAATCGGTTGAACTTCCGACTCTCCAAAATCGAATGCTTCAAAAGTTCTTGGCACCGATGCTTGTCTTTCACGAGAATTTCTCGAATGTCGTGAAGTTTTATCTTCGTTATCCGTTAAATAGTGACGTTCGAAATCATCGTCACTCTCACTAACAAGATCGATGGAAATTTCTGAAATTCTCTGTCCCCCATTGCTCTCTTGGTCACGTGGCCAACCAACAGGTCTTCGGGAGTTCTCTAAAGCCTCGGCGAGTTGCTTTTGCAAAAGCTGCACTTCTGTAGTGAGTTTTTCACTTTCAGTTTGAAGATTCTCTCGGAATTGGAGTGACTGCTGAAGCGAATCATTTAATTTCGAGATCAACTCATCACGTTTTGTGAGCTCCGCATAAAAGTCCATTGTCTAGTAAAAAAGAATACTGTTTTAAAATATTCACTAAGAAGATTTTTCAAAACTTACCGCACATCCCAATTCCTCCTGTAAGGTTCTGTATTCCGTCGAAGTTGTCATCAAGCTGCTGGATTCCCTTCCAGATGGCAATTGCTCGGCATTTGATGTCGACTCTCGACGTTGAGCTGAGTCCAATTGCATTGTGAGAGACGCCAAACAAGCATCCTTCGCATCTACAATACTCTTGAGTTCAGAAACCTTCTCCTCGAGCATTTGAATCATTTTTAAGCTGACAATACTCTCATCGTCAATCTTTAACGAACTCTGGTGCCTCTCGGTCAAGGTTAAATCTCCATGGAGTGAATTGACTGGGGAACCATGAGGTGCATCAGCTCCACTCGGCGAAGGCTGCCTCCGTAGGTTGTCATCAGATGGTGACAAAGAATATGGCTTCTCTGACTCCTCTGTGATATCCTCGAGGACATCTTTGCTAAATTCGCTGGGCACACGTTCCATTTGTTTGACTACAATTTCTGTAACTTGTTGATCCAGCGGCAAAGGTTTCGCCAGCTGTGACGACTGACTGGCTAGAATTTTTTGTTTCAGCTCCTCGAAGTCATCTTCACGACTCGATGACGAGGAGGAATTCTGCTCTGGCAGTGGTGTTCCAGCCAGCAGCCTGTCAATCAAACTCTCATTGTTCGCCAGGCTCGGATTGAGCGAGCTTAGATTCCGATCTTCAAAGGTCATATCGAGTGACTGATTGACGTGAACCATCTCCTCTCCCACCGAATGATCCTTCTCCGAATGCATTGACTCCAGACTCTCATCTTGAGTTGTGGAATTTATTGAAATTTCAAGGCTTTTGTATTTCCGGCTTTCTGGTTCGACCTCAAGTGGACTTGGTCTTATGGGCAAACTTGAAGTTTGTTGTATCTCCAAGGAGATTTCATCAATTATCTCCGAGACATCGTTGGCTGTACTTTGGTTGGTGAGACTTCTGTCGTCGATTTCTTCTTTGTCGAAAGTTTTGTCAATATGTTCGCTCTTTCGAGAAGGCTCTAGAACAAAATGTTGTGCTATCTTACCTCCAGATAGTTGGTCATCATCGATCTTAAACTGTTCATCGTCTTCTTCTTCGTCGTTGTGATCTTCATATTTGGGTTTTCTTCTATCTCTCTCCTCAGTAGCGTCTACTTTGGTGAGACTTCTGTCTTTCACTTCGTCTTTTTTGATTTTATTAAGTTTTATGTCATCGTCTTTCAAAGAGGAAGAACTGATCTTCTTTTTCTTTTGCAAGCTCTTCTCGTCCTCACTACCTTCCAGTCCAAAGAGATTTCTCCTCTTCGTTGCTATATCATCACCGACTCCACCTCGGGCTTCACTCAAACCCAAGCTACTCCCTGCCGAAATTGCTTCTTCGATTTCTTCTTCGATGCTTATTTCTTCACTCGTTGTGGTTGTGGTCAAACTTTTGATAGCTTCCATTTCAATGACAACTGTTTGATTCAGGGATTTCGTTGGTGGTTTACTTTGTTCGGATCTTGAACGAGATGTTGATGGACCAGCTCTGGCATTCTGATCACGATTAATGTCGGGTTGGCTGGTTACAAATGTGAGGTTTGGTATTATTTCGATGTTCCTCGATTGTGGCGGTGGGGTTTCCACATCCCTTTCTGGACTTGATCCAAGCGAAATGGATTTATAGCGACCACGACGACGTATGAGTGAGGTGAACTGGAAAGAAAAAAAAACATAAATGTGAGTTGGAGCACAATTCAAGTGTTTCGGGATACAAAAGTCCAATTGAGCTAAAAGCATGAAAACCAATCTCAAGGCTTATGGGAATTTCAAAAAATCTCATTAGGTCTAAAATACAAATTAAGAAGAATGTAAGACTATTGTGGCTCCATATGCGTTCGGATGATATTTTAATTCCCAAAATAGCTTCATTCACCTCTTGAATAGCTTCCACATGACGCGACATTCAAAGTGCCACCGGAAAATTCCATTGATGCCACCTACCCAGAATCAAAGAAAAGAAATTAAACGCAGGAAAACCCACAGAAAGTCATAAAAAAAGAATCCGTTCGGATTTATTCCGGATGTGAGCATGAAAATTATTCATTTGCAAGTTAAAGAAGAAAAATTTACAAACAACGGATGAAAAATAAAAATTAGAATTTCAAATCTCCTGACGGAACTGCTCTTGTTGTTGAAATAGAGGAAATTGCAATTGGTCTTTGCTCTTAATCTCAATTGATGCTTAGAAAAACCTGACCTAGATTATTTTCAATTCTTTGTAGCAACAAATTCATGATGGATTACAAAATATGCCTGCTGAGATAATGAAAAGAATTTTCAGACTGAATGTGGGCTTTTTGATGAATACATATATATTTTCATTTATGTGGTTTTTAGTGGTTCCAGGTGGGACACTTTTTTCACTCGACTTTCAAACGATTAGGTTTGGATTTAGAGGGATCATTTCGATTTTATCTAATTTGTCACCTAACAAAAATGAAAATTAAAAAAATATAAACCAACTTAAAAGATGGAAAAGCTTTAGTAGCTCAAGAAAAATGATATCGATGCAGCTGCTGACTTTTTGTTTTCTAACGAGTGGGCTGTTCTCGCTTCTCTCTGGCTGAGGGCCATTTAGTTTAGTTCTACTGCCCTCAATGTGCGTGATGATTTTTTTTGTTTTTTTTTAGGGCATTTTGTAAAATATTTAATTGAGCACCTTTCTGTTTGATGTCTTTTACATTAATTTTTTAAAATATGTATATTTTTTTTTAAGATGACGTTTATGGGTTACAAGAGCAAGACATTTAGACTTTTAGGACGAAGCACGCACGACGGTGACGAACGGTGGCGAGGAGAAAATATGTAGATATGTATATTTTTAGATAATAAGGTGATAATTGATATAAATAACAAAGAGTAATTTAAATGATAATCTTGACAAAGATTTTTTTCTATTGAGAACATTTGTTTTCGAAATTTTGTGGATGATTTGGTCTTAACTAGGCCTGAATGGGATGAGATTTACAATTTAGTGTTATGTATAAAAATGTAAGGTTTTGGTTTTATGTTGTAAGGTAAATTGTAGTCATTTAGTTTAAATTTATTTGTTAACTGTATTTATTGCACTCATTTTTTATAAAACAAAAACAAGAAGAAAAATAAGAAAGTTTTATTAGAGTGTACCATCAATTCAGAAGTCAGGTAAAGAGTTGCTCAATAGGAACATGTAGATGTTAAAATTGAATAAAATAAGTTGTTTTAGAGCTATCAACGAATGGTTTAGTTTATTTGAAAGTTCACCACGACACGGTTCATAATTAAGTCTTTTGTCACTTAGTGGACTTTGTGGAACTCGTATGGACTCCAGAATTTAGATTGTTTTGTGGAGTTTAGCAATTGTAGTTGAACGTAATTTTCTTTGGACAAATAACATCTTGTTGTACCTATTTCAGATAATAGAGTTCTACACACTTAATCCACGTCATTTCTGAAAAAAGGGATAACTCGATGGATATTGCAATCAATAAGATGTCCAGTTGATAAGGCAGTTTTTAAACGTCTGTAATGTGAAATTCCTATTTGTCACGATCAAAGAAGTAAAAAGCATGCATGAACATAAGTTATCTAATATAATTAATTATGTAACAGGGTACGATCTTATAACCTTTAATTTTAATGCCTTCAATAGCCCCAAAATAAAACTCATATTTATAATTAACGCATGTCTAAAACTAAGATATCTAACATATCATTGGAAAATTGCGAAAGTTGTTGTTATACATAAACAAGGAGACCCACCGACAGTGGGTCTATCATAGCAACCTTTGCTGAATAAAATAAAATATTGGTGCCAGATAAATTCGTAACGAAGGCATTCGATAAAATCAGTGTTTGGACGCAAAATAATCATATCAAATTAAACGAACAAATAGCTTTAGTACGGGAAGAATCGCACACTACATGGTACCGATTCTTACAAAGTGTTTGCTGAAGATTTTAATCTGATAGGTTAAAAAAAGAATCCCTATACTTGACAGTACGTTTGAAAGGCGTTAGGTTTTTTTGCCCAAACCCCTATCGCCCAAATAAAAAATTAAATAAAAAAACAATTTTATTAACATTTTGTTGTTTTACGATTTGGACAAAATTACTGAACCTTTGGGAGTTAAAACTTTTTTGGGTGTTATAAAATTCCAAATAGAAGGAAGCGTTCGGTCTTATTGCCCAATAAAATCGCCAAGATATTAAAAATTACAATACGCTCTATCGTCATGGCGTTTCTAAATTGGGGCGTTACGACATTGAAAGCTGGTTTGGGTGACATATTATTTGAGTTTTGTTACGTTTTCAATAAAGTTTAGTTTATTTCAACAAGCAGAGTTTTACAATCTCTTATAGATTACTACTTATATAATAAATATAATAATAAAATAATATTTTGATTATTGGAATTATAGTTTTCCGTCGGCTTTTTGGTCACTATAGTTTTTGCAATGAAACAATTACGTTACATTAACTTTCCCAACGTTTCGGCAGGGGTTGCTGCCTTCCTCAGGGGAACTTTATTAACACAAAAATATACAAATAATTTAAGTTAGATAAATAGGATACAATTACAATATAGTTTACTCTGTATCCTATTTATCTAACTTAAATTATTTGTATATTTTTGTGTTAATAAAGTTCCCCTGAGGAAGGCAGCAACCCCTGCCGAAACGTTGGGAAAGTTAATGTAACGTAATTGTTTCATTGCAAAAACTATAGTGACCAAAAAGCCGACGGAAAACTATAATTCCAATAATCAAAATAAGTACACAAATTGGTCAATAAATCAACTCTAATAAAATAATAGTATTAATAAAAATAAATATAATAAATATGTATAAATATGTACAATCGGCTTTAGTAAATAAGTAAATAAATAAATAAATATGAAATTAAATAACTATAATAACAAGCATGAAATATCTTTTAAAACTATCTCTTGAACAGAGTTGAAATATATCAATGGAGTGTAAAACACTATTTGTCACTTTGATGCAACGAGATATGGGTTCATTCCTACTGTAGTTGCTTCTAAAAAATTCATCACGTAGGTAGAAAACCATACGGAAACTTCTGCAAAGAAAATACAAATTAATACATTCAAGCAAATAAGAACAATTTATATGGTTACTTAAGATATCTTTTACCATCATTACTGAAAATATCTCCTTCTTAACTCAAGCGTTTGCATACCAAAGAGCTGACACCTTACAGGATATGGAGGTCTATCAATACTCCAATTAAACTTGTTAAAAGCATATCTAGTGAAGGATTTCTGCACTCTTTCTATTCTTAAGGAATGAGTGTTATAGTAAGGATTCCAAACAACACTACAATACTCCAGATTTGATCTGACAAAGGCTGAGTAAAGGCATTTGAGCGCGTAAGGATTAGTAAATTCCTTTGTGTTCCTTCGTACAAAGCCGAGCATCTTATAAGCTTTATTTACAACGAAATCAATGTGGAAATTAAAAGAACGTTTATGATCTAATATGACTCCTAAGTCTTTTTTTTAGTAATTTTTTCCAAAACAATGTCATTAATTGAGTAATCAAACAAAATGTACGATTTTCTCCTAAAACACGTAAAACTTTGACACTTAGAGACATTCAGAAAGAGTAAATTTCTATTACACCACAATGCCAATTCATTTAGATCCTCTTGCAATAATAGACAATTATCAATAGATTTAATGGTTTTAAAAATTTTAACATCATCAGCATACAATAAATAGTTAGAAAATTTAAAAGTATCAGGAATATCATTTATAAAAAGTATAAAAAACAAAGGTCCAATATGACTCCCCTGTGGAACACCTGATGTTACTTTGATAGCTTTAGATTTGAATTTATCTATTTTGACGAATTGGGTCCGGTTGCTCAAATATCTAAGAGCTTATCCATTTTAAAAAATGAGTGATATTTTTTACTACGGTTTTCTTATTGGGATTTATGTCATTTTATTATTGGGGTTATATGTTATTGAATTAATAGGAAACGGTGGAAATTAAATCCAGTGCCTAAAATAAATGTCACAAAGCCCAACTTCTAGGTCATAAAACGCAAATTGAAAATTAAAAATTCTTTTGGATAAAATAAATGACAATAAACAATTTGGGCGTTCTTTTATTTAAAATGTGCGAGTGTTACAGCTAAATTTTTTGACTGGCTAATTCGACAGAACATTGTTTGTAAAACTATTGGTAAAACAACGAATAACATGAAACATTGCGGCGGTATTCGAGTGATGTAAGGTTTCGGTTATAAATAAATTTGT
Organism: Eupeodes latifasciatus; assembly: GCA_920104205.1. Taxonomy (NCBI): domain Eukaryota; kingdom Metazoa; phylum Arthropoda; class Insecta; order Diptera; family Syrphidae; genus Eupeodes; species Eupeodes latifasciatus. The sequence goes on along the minus strand of OV049924.1, from coordinate 14,116,498 downwards.
ATTCAATATTAAATACTTACTTACTTACTTAAGGTGGCGCTACAGTCCTGTGTGAACTAGGGCCTCACCCAACAAACTTCTCCATCTAGCTCGGTCCCTAGCTAGATGCCTCCAGTTTCGCGCTCCAAGTTGGGTGAGGTCACTTTCCACTTGTGCGCGCCAACTGATCCGCGGTCTTTCTCTACTGCGCTATCCTGTGGGTGTGGATTCGAAGACTTTCCGGGCCGGAGCATTGGTTTCCATGCGCTCTACGTGACCCAGCCATCTTAGTCGTTGGACTTTTACCCTTCTGGCTAAGTTTAGGTCGCTATACAGCCCGTACAGCTCGTCGTTCCATCTTCTCCTCCACTCCCCTTCGATGCATACGGGACCGTAGATCACACGAAGAATCTTTCTATCGCAACGACTCAAGGTGCTTTCATCCGCTTTTGTCATAGTCCATGCTTCTGCACCGTATAGCAGGACGGGGATGATAAGGGTCTTATATAGCGACACTTTGGTCCTTCGAGAGAGGATTTTTCCACTCAATTGCTTTCTTAGCCCAAAGAAACAGCGGTTAGCAAGAGTTATTCTTCGTTTCATCTCAGCACTGGTGTTGTTTTCTGCGTTTACAGCGGAGCCTAGGTAGACGAAGTCCTTGACTACCTCAAAGTTACGTCTGTCGATGGTGACGTTTTGACCAAGGCGTCGGTGTTGTAGGTCCTTTCTTGATGACAGCATGTACTTTGTTTTGCCCTCATTAACCGTTAAACCCATTTTTGCCGCCTCTGCCTCAATACTCACAAAAGCCCCATTGACATCACGCTGAGTCCTTCCGATTATGTCAATGTCATCAGCATATGCTAGTAATTGGACAGACTTTTGAAAGATAGTGCCTCTGGTGTTGACGTGTGAGCTTTGCACTATTCTTTCAAGTACGATGTTAAAAAAATCACATGACAGCGCATCACCTTGTCTAAAACCTTTTTTGACATCGAAAGGTTCTGTTAAGTTGTTTCCAACCTTTATGGAGCAGCGTGAATGCTCCATGGCCATCCTGCACAAACGGACGAGTTTGGCAGGGATGCCAAAACTAGACATGGCTCTATACAGTTCGTCCCTGTAGATACTGTCATATGCGGCCTTGAAATCGATGAAAAGATGGTGGGTGTCGATTTGGTGTTCTTGGGTTTTTTCCAGGATCTGCCGTAATGTGAATATTTGATCCTGGTCTAAAACCACACTGATAAGGACCTATCAGGTTGTTGACGATGGGCTTTAGACGTGCACATATTACGGCAGAGAAGATTTTTTAGGCGACGTTAAGTAGACTGATTCCTCTATAATTGGTGCAGTTTAAAGGGTCTCCTTTTTTCAGGATCGGGCAAAACAATACTGAGGTTCCATTTATCGGGCATGCTTTCTTCCAACCATATATTACAGATAAGTTGGTGCATGCTCCTAACCAACTTATCTCCAGCTGCTTTAAAGAGTTCGGCATTCAAGCCATCCGCTTCAGCGGCTTTATTAGACTTCAGCTTAGATATGGCAATCTTTACTTCATCTTAGTCGGGAGGACGGGATTGTTGGCTTTCGTCGTCTATGTTGAATGGATCATCCTGCCTGACAGCGGAATTCGGTTCGTCGTCGCCGTTATACAGTCTGCAGAAGTGGTCCTTCCATATCCTCAGCATTAACTGCGGTTCCACTATGATGTTTCCACTTTCATCTTTGCAGCCTTCGGTTCTAGGTTTATGTACTTGTGAATTTCGTTTCACCTGTTCATAAAACTTTCGAACTTCATTCCTGCTTTTAAACCTCTCAACATCTTCGACCGCACGCTTCTCATGCTCTCTCTTTTTCCTTCTGAGAAGTCGGTGTTCCTCTCGCCTCTTCTGCTCATAGAGCTCATGAGCAGCTCTCGTCCTTTTATGCAGCGCCGCCTTGCGTGCCTGTTGTTTGACTGCATTTGCCTGCCGACATTCCTCATCAAACCAGGGGTTCCTTGTTGGTGGCTTCTTGAAACCCAGCACACCAGAGGAGGCTTCTCTGATGGCATCTTGGCAATGTTGCCACTGGTTTTCGATACATTGTGTTGGCGGCAGAGAACTTCGAGAGAGGTTACTTGTAACTCGGTCGGAAAAGGATTTGGCGATCTCCTGCGATTGTAGCCGTTCGACGTTGTACCTTCTCCCAGCATCTCCCTGTTTTGCCTTGGGTCTGGAAACCCGAAGTGCTACCTTGGCTACAACGAGGTAGTGGTCCGAGGCGATGTTAGCTCCTTGGAAAGTTCGGACATCCATGATGCTGGAAGCGTGTCTGGAGTCGATCGCAATATGGTCAATCTGGTTGACGGTAGATTGATCTGGAGAACTTCAAGTTCCTTTGTGGATATTGAGGTGTGGAAAACGCGTACTGGCTACCATGACGTTTCGCCCCGCAGCAAAATCTATGAGCCTGAATCCGTTGTCGGAAGTGTTGTCGTGCAGGCCGTTTTTCCCGATTATTCCACCAAAGATGTCTTCCCTTCCTAGCTTGGCATTAAAATCGCCCAGGACAATTTTAATATCGTAGCTAGGACACTGCTCATATGTTTTGTCTAAGAGCTCGAAGAACATATCTTTGGTGTTGTCATCCTTCTCTTCTGTGGGGACGTGTGCGCATATTAGGCTAATGTTGCCGAATTTAGCCTTGATGCGGATGGTATAAAGGCTCTCGTTGATGCACCTATAGCTCAAGACTTCTTGCCTTAGTCTGGCTCCAATGACAAAGCCGCATCCAAATAAGCGCTGTTGGTTTTCTCGGTAGCAGTCGCCATAGTAAATATCGCATTTTTTCATCCTCTTTTTGAAGACAACTATCTATAACATAAGAAAAACCAACATCATCTGCAAAGGCTGTCAGAGAAACCTTAAATGGCAAACTGAGAAAAGAGTTAATGTATACCAACAAAAGTATTGGTCCTAAAACCGAACCTTGTGGAACTCCCAAATCGAATGTCTTTATATCACTCCTAATACTATCAAATTTTACTCTTTGAGCTCTTATTATTTAAATAAGATCTTAACCAATCACTAATGAAACCTCGAAACCCACCACTTTTAAGTTTTCTAATCAAAATTTCGTAAATAACCATGTCAAAGGCTTTTGATATGTCAACAAATGCGTCTGTATTCTTTTTTCTGTCAAGACTTATTAATATTTGAGAACAGAAATGTAACAACGCATCTTAGGTTGATTTTTTGCTTTGAAAACCAAACTGATCATCACTGAAAAATGTCGTTCTAGTTAAAAACCTCACCATTCAATTTTGATCAGCTTTTTCAAAAATCTTTCTTCGGCGGCTTTCTTCAAAATTGGAAAGATTTTGGCGCATTTAAGAGCAACCGGAAATACTCCAGAAAAAATCCTTTTAATAAAGCTATGTGCCAAAACATCAATTAAAAAACACGCTACATTTTTCAAACAAACATTTGAAATTCTATCATAACCGGGAGAGTATGAAGTTTTTAAATTGCCAATTAACTTTAGAATCTCTAAAACTAGATATAGGCTCAAACACAATTCTTTGGCTTGAGAAGCTTCATTACTTAATGGACTACAAAGTGCACAAGATGGGTGACTAGAACTTGCTTGTAGATTAAGTGAGATTGTTAAAAAATATTCATTAGCAATTACAATTTTTCTTTCTTTTTATATGAATTACAGTTTTTAAAAGCAAAAACTTTAAAAACTTCTGAAGTATGGACTTAAAATCTTAACATTTAAAAAAGCTAATCTAAATTCTGTTCACATTTGATCAGAAAATGCATTTTTCGTTGAATTATCGGAAAATCCATTTTTATAAATTGCATATCAAAGTAATATTTTCACTTATGTAAGTCTTTTCCACGAGGCTCCAAATTAAAAATAAGAGAATGTTTTTATGATACAAATCCAAATTTAGTTCAGTAGCTTGCTGTGGTGCATCGAAATCACCGTGATACAAATGATAATTGCACTTTGCACTTTCTTTTTGTTGTTATTTATTTTGTTTTTTGATCAAAAGACCCAAATGTGCCAAACAGTTTGAAAAAAATACTGATTTCAAAAGTAACAATAAGGATATGTACGACTATTGAATGTAAAGTGTCTTGTCAAAGGTTCAATTCAAGGACTCTCAACCCGTACCAAACACCACCCTCTCAAAACAAATTACCAATCCAAAAGAAACTTAACTCCATACCATAGGTAGCTAAGCTCGTAAGCCATAAGCACCTTTTTCTATTCATAGGACAGAAAAAAAAGAAAAGAAAGACAACACTCCACGCGAGTTACGTTTATGACCTGATTTATGTAAAAATAAATAAGAATCGCATGCAAAAATAGTAAAGTAGTAGAATTCGAAAAAAAAAAGAAAAACAACACAAAATCGTTGTTTTCCCCCCACGTTCAAAGGACACGCATGACCTTCAGTCCTTTACGCTGCTGCTGCTCAACAAAAATATGATTATTATTGTCATTTGCTATCATTTACAAGAAGTTGTAGGTTTAGGTTTCTTTTTGTTTTTTTTTTGTGGTTTTGGGTGTGTTTTGGGTATAAAAAGAGGACATGATTTTCGAAATATGTACGTTTATTGATCACACACTTTGTTTTAATTAAAGAGCATTTTATCACGACCTTTTCTTTATTTATGCTTTAGACAAAACTATTTTTAACTATTTTTATCCGAAAGACGTTAAGTAACAACATTTAAAATTTTTGTAAGTAAATCAATAAAATTATGAAAATAAATTTATTCTTACATGAAACTCTCTCATTTTGTTTTTTAAAAACTTTTTTTTAATTAAAAGTTTTCCAAAAGAAAACACACATTATATTTTGTATTCCTTTAAAAGTTCACCGAACAAAAATATAAATAAACACACCACACGACCATATTGCACCAAGAAAACAAAATACAGAAAATCAAAAAAACAGCGAACAAAAAGATGACTATCAAGACGACTTTTCTTATAGGAAAATACTTTTGTGAAACGTAGTACTTCGAATATCCGTATCATACACCACAGACGATTGACTCGAAATGAAAACTCATGTCTAGCGAGCGAGCAAGCGATGTCGTGTCGTGGTGTCTTCTTCAAAATATTCAATTCAATTCGGTTTAGTTTAGTTTGGCTTGGCTGCTCCTCGCTTCAGTGGATATACCTTTCTTCTTTCCCATCCCATCCCACTCCACTCCACCTCATTCAACTATAATCATTCTACTTTGAATTTGTTATTAATATATTATTCGCAACGAAGAAGAAGAAGAAGAACAGACTCGAAAAAGATACAAACTAAACGAAAATAATAATAACAACAACAAAAAAAAACTATATTATGCCTTGCACAACTTTAGTTTATTATCATATACAATGAATACGTTCCACATACGATCCACACGCAATATCTCTACATCTATATTTTAGAAAATGTATATGGATAAGTGGTAATGTAGACGAAATTAATAATAGCAAATTATATTATGATTTGCAAAACTCTAGTTTACCATCATATACAATGAATACGTTCCACATACAATCCACAAGCAATATCTCTATGTACATTCGAGCTATAGCATTGGAATCGGTGCCAATCTAGAGGTGAAGATCCGTATGAGCTAATAATGGGGGTGCAGTATGGAAGTTTAAACAAATACCGTTATAATTTTTGTGTGATTTATGAGTTATTTTTAAAAATTGAAAAAAAAAATCATATTTAAAGAAAAACATACCCAGCCGTAGAGATTGTTCGTTGTGGCACTAAGCAAATCCATTTGCACAAAAATAGTTCATCACGGTCGGCGGCAGCACGAGCGGTACAAGACACAAAAAGTACAACAACAACAATAAGAAAAACACAATAGGGGGAGGGGTGATATAGGTATATTCTATTCTCAGGGAAATATGCGGGCGTATTGATATCGTTTGTAATCACTTTCACTGACTGTGAGTTTATTTACACAAAAAAATAAATCAATTATTTTCAAGTGAAAAACTATTCTAATATTTTTTTTTTCAAATAAACAAACAAGAAAAAACGAGAGGCTAAAAGTCGCCAGGAGACGCCACTTAGAAATGCATACGAGTACGCGGCGTACTTAAGATTTTGATACGCTCGGGGTATTTTTAGAACTTATGGTTTGGCTGATGGTATATGGGTTCTTCTAGGAAAATGAGTTCCTCTTTCTTTTTTCTTTGAGTTTGATGGAAAATTATAATATTTTTGATTTTTCTTCTTCCGCAAGAACACCGAATGAATATGGATGGATCTTCCCTAGAAGTCTATGATACAGAGACTGAATGCCTAAATGGACTTTGAGAACTTTTGGAGACACAGATACACTTGGATGCGACCGACGAGACGCTGACGATGATGATGGTGGTAGCAATGGCATGATGAAGGCGGTGGTGGTGCGGTGATGCGGTGGCGTCAGCGGCCGGCCGGTGATGGTTTATATGGTTTTTTAGATGCATTCAGCAAGAGATATTTATCTCTATCTCATCTATTTTTTTAGAGAATCAATTGCAGTATTTATTTTTGAACAAAACAAACGACTACAACACTCGACATATGATATTGTAAGAGGATAAAATGTTTTGTTTTTGGAATAAGGGAAGCAATCTTGCAACAAGTAAAGCAGAGAGAGAGCAAGAGAGAAAAAGCAGCAGGCGGCTAAATGAGGAATGGGGGTGATGAGCTGGGTTGGGCTTTGCTGACTGTCAAGAGTTGAAGAGGTCTCTTCGTCTTCGTCGTCGTCGTCGTCTCCGTCGGAGAACTTCGAAAAGATGCAATGGTTTTTGTATTTTTTCTTCTGGAGTGGCAACTAATTGAGGTTGATTAGTGTGGCAAATAGCTTCGTTTTAATTTAAAACACTTGAAATGAAAATGAGCATTTTTTCTTTCATTTTTCTTCATGGCTATATGAATTCTGTAAGTGATTGAAAAGTAGGTTATAAACGAGTATTGAATTAAGGGATTTCGCAGATGTCAGACAAATTAAGAAATCTATAGGTTGTCATGTTGCAAGTTGTTTTTGAAGGAGAACAATTCATGAGTAAAAGACTTAAGACTGGATAGTTTTCAGAAGTCAAGCTCATTGGGTATGTGTTTAGGTATATGCAATATGCATACAGCTGAGGTCAAAATAAAATCAATGAAAGGTACACCGTTTAGTTTTATATAGATTTAAGTTGCTTACTAATCGTAATAAGGCAATTATTATGTTGCTAGGTCATGTTGCTTCTAATTTATGTAATGAAAAAGGAGGTCTGAATTTATTATATGAATGGAACATACATTTATTGAAATAGATTTTTTTTAAAAACGGACAAAAAATTACAGTATTCATTCAAATTGTGAAAAGTGAAGTACGGATGATGCGCTTTTTACTATTTCTGGCATTAAAAGGTGTTTTTGACATTGCGGCTCAATTTTTGTTCATTTTTGAGCATTACTTTTCTCAAATTGTTTTGACATTTTAGAACTGTCTTCTCTAAAAAAATATAAGTTAAATTAATTGTGTGGTTTCAGGTTGGTAGCACTGTCCAAATGCGTCAAATGCCGATGTCAGACGCAGCTGTGATTTGAATTGTCATTATCTTAGTTTTAGTTAAAAGTTTGACATTTAGGATAATGGATCGCCTGAAAAACAAAATGGACCGACTTTCCGAGCAATGGAAGAGGGATCAAAGGGGAAGCGTTAATGGGCAGTTTCAGACAACACAAGGGACTTCATTTGCAGTCAACTTTATCCTTTGAACGTGAATTTTGACCAAGGCAACTATTAAGTTTTTCATGTGTCATGAGTTTCAGTTTCAGAACTTTACTTCACAAACCTCTACTTCAAGTTCATAGTACAAAAACTAACAAAAACATTATTGAATACAAAACATTCATAAGGCAAGCTACAAGTCCATCACGATTTGTATTTTGTATTGTAAAGAAATATTGCTTATTTCTTTTCCAAATTGACAAGGAACCTTTTTACACAAAACATTAAATGAAGCTGTGCAGAAAATAAATAAATCATAGCGTAAGAAAGTTCAGCTTTCAGTTGAAGGAAAAGACATAATCAACTGTCATTTTGACAGAAGTAGACTAATGGAGATGGCACAACAGTTTAATATTCACCTTTGCTGGGTGCCGGGCCATAGAGACATTCCAGGTAACTGTAAGGCAGATGAACTCGCCAGGAACGGTACAGTACAGCCACGTTTGGCACGTACTGGCATACCAATCGCTACTTGTAAACTGTTGCTAATGCAAGACGCTGTGAGGAGGGCTCAAACTGGTTCCATTGAGCTTAGGAAGAAACCTCAAGATTCATGTGGTATCACAATGGGCCATCAAACTGGCCTAAGTCTGTCCGTTTCCATCTTGGACAGCCACTTCAACCTAACCTAACCTAACCAGACTTGACTTGATAGTTAGGGAGATTTTTCTAGACTAACTTTCCAGTCAACTTTCCAATGTAATTGCCTTAATTGGAAGGCAAATTTTTGGCAGCTGGCCAATCAGATACTAGAAACTTTCCTTACTCTCGAGTCCTTAATGTCGCCTGAACCAGGCAACAAGCCAAACAACACGACAAATTATGTTATTATTGAGTGAGAAGTTTTCGGATCGCGTAATTTCGTTTTTTAACAATGTGAATTCGACGCCAAAAAATGCTATTTGACACTGTTAGATTTGTTCATGATGCTCTAGAATGAATGAAAACCAACATACGTTATGCCCAAGATACTTCCCTAAATGTGCGATGGTTAAAAACGTCAACCACTCTTCCCTAGGCAGCTATTTAACCCTTTCGAACTTGGTTGGGTTACATATATCTCACTCGTGTTTTAACAACCCTAAAATATGAAATGCACTTCATTTGGTCACCACACCACTTAGATAATTAAGAGATGTCAAAACGAAGTGGTAATAAAGCATTTGTTTGCCAGAAATCTTTAATAAAATGAGGAAATCAAATAAAAGACGTCGAATCATTTTTAAAAGTTGAAACAAATGAGGTCTTGAAGACTAAAAAACAAATCCAAATAGACATTTATTGGCTTCGCATGTTCCCAAACATTGAAAATTTTTTGTACACGAGGAGAAGCTTAAATCATGTTTCAGATATTTATCACATGGAATGGTAAAAATGTTTCCAAAATTGGTGGAAACCAATGGACACATGCAATGTTGAAAAACAATAATCTTTTTTAAGCAACTCACGTATTCAGTTATAAGCCTCTAATGACTTGTCTTCGGCAAACTACAATATTTTTTCTGATTTTTTTCAAAAATGAAGGCAAACTTAATTAATAATGGAAAATGTGTCCGTTTTACAGTCGTCACATCATTTTCGGCTGTGACTTCGCTAACTTCACGAATTTGATCTTTAGGGTCGTGTCCATAACGTTGCCCTAAGGAAAAAAGTCGAAAGGTGCTAGTTCATAAGAGCTCGGAAACAAATTTTGATCACCTCTTCGATAAACATTGTCAGTTAATTTACAAGAAACAGTGACACTCTTTTATTTTCCTATACCGAAATGCTATGATTTTGTTTGTGAAAATGGGCCTTATCACTGATGATGATTTTTCGATCCGGTTCAAGGGCCCAATCAGCTGAGGTGTGCTGGTGATCGACAGGTTTGAGCTCTTGGATTAACTGAACTGAAAATACAGTGTAAATATCGTTTTTGGAATGTCTTATTACAAAAATTGAGGAAAAATCCAAGGCGGCACAAGGCAAACTACAGCCGCAATACTCTCAGTTGTTTTTAAGCGACGTACACGGTTTCAATTCAAATTTTCCACCAATTTCACTATACCCGACATATAGAAGGTAATTTAACCAAAAATTGTTTAATTTTGCGAACTTTTACAATTACTAGCATATGGTGATGACTTTGACATACTGGGAACATGCTGTCATCAAGAAAGGAAAACCGACGCGACGTCTCGGTCAAAACGTCACCATCAACAGACGTAACTTTAAGTTAGTTAAGGACTTTGTCCACCTACCTACCACAAAAAACAACACCAGTGTTGAGATCAAACGAAGAATTACTCTTGCTATTCGCTGTTTCTTCGTGCTAAGAACGCAACTGAGTAGTAGCCTCTCTCGAGCGATCAAGTTGTCGCTATATAAGACCCCTACATAGCCGTCATGCTATACGTTGAAAATGCTTGGACTATGACAAAAGCGGATGAAAGTATATTGATCGTTTCGAGAGAAAAGTTCTTCGTTTGAAGTACGGTCCCGTATGCACAGAAGAAGACGATGTAACGACGAGATGAACGGACTGTTCAGCGACGTGGACTTAGCCAGAAAGATGAAAGTCCAACGAATGAGATGGCTGGGTCGCGTAGAGCGTATAGAAGTAAATGCTCCCTTCCGAAAAGTCTTCGAATCCACGCCCACAGGTCAGCGCAGTAGAAGAACACCGCGGATCAGGTGGCGCGCACAAGTGACCTCACCCAACTTGGAGTGCGCAACTGGCGACATCTAGCAAGAGACCGAGATAGATGGAGAAGTTTAATGGATGAGGCCCTAGTTCACACAGGACTGTGGCGCCTGCCACTTTATGTAAGTAAGTAAGTGACAATTGCAACGACTCGTATCGTTTCATTTTTATATTTTCTCAGTCTTAACTTTTCAAAAAATAACAGCTTCAAAAGTGACAACTGCCCAAATAGCAAGTTATTTAAAATGAAAGCATTTATTTGGGAACCCTATGTAGTGCTTTAACATTTTTTGCATACATTTTGAGTGTGTTTTAAACTTCTGGAAACATTTTTCCTTAAAAAAAATAGTTTTCGAATGATTTGCTGTTAATGCCCATAGCTTCAAGTGCAGAGAACTTATCTTCAGCCGCAATATACGAATGTAGAATACTTTTTACACATGTGCATCGTTATATCATTCGAATTCCTATCTCAATTTCCTAATTGCTAGCGCAAACAAAAAATACTGTAAAAATACCCATCCAAATAAAAAAGATGCCCATGACCGCCAATTGGTCATTTTAAATACGCACAATGGACACAAAATAATCACATCCCATATTGTCTAGTGGTTAGGATACCCGGCTCTCACCCGGGAGGCCCGGGTTCGATTCCCGGTATGGGAAATACATTTTTTAAATCTTATTTATGAATTAATTAAATTAAGAAATTGATATAATAAAAAATCAGTTCTAATCAAATGCAATAAAATATCTAATCAAAATTTAAGATAGGTCTATGAAATATTTGCAAAAACAACGATTTTTAGCCATACACTTAAATCCTTATATGTATACCTTACCTATAGACATTTATAACATTTATTAACTACTCAAATTATTTTAATGCTAACTTGCTTTACAGTAGATCCCAGCTTATACCCACCTACGATGTATTTAACAAACTAGAACCTCTACTGGACCTATAAGGTACCTGTGGGGTACTTAAATAATAAATCACAGTTTATAGCTACTCAATCTCGGTATCATCTTTTAATTGTTCCTTAAAATTGCTTAAAAGTGCTTACATCATAAAACTTTGTACGTGATATGTTTTTTTTCCCCTCCAAAATAAAAACAAACCAAAATAAAAAATAAAACTTGTTATCAAAATTTTAAATGACATCACTTCTAAATAAATTACTATTCATTGAAAACAAAGCTCGCCGCCGCCGCAGCCGTTCGTCGTCGTCGTTGTCGTCGACAAAATGTCTCTCTGCCCCCACGTTGAATATGATTAACCGTCACACTTTTGGCTCCCAAAATCCAGAGAAATATTTCAAAGAATGTGTAAAGAAAATGCTCCTAAATCAATCAGAATTCAGAACCATTTTTAAGCTTTCTAGCTTTTTCCCCACTCATCATATTCACACCCGACAGAATGTTTTGAGTTTCCTTCTCCATCCGAGACGCAATTATTAATTTATTTTTAAACAACATGAAATCTTGTCTCATTTTATTTTTTGTTTTTTCTAACTGGAAACTCGATTGAAAAGCTTTTTAAATTCGGCAGACTGTGATTTTATGTTTTCCTCGTTGTATTCGGCGCGGTGTATGGATGTTTTGTTTACAAACAACACAAAATCGCACGGAAGTAGAGTAAAGAGTTTATGTGGCTGTGGCTATGGCGCTTTGCGAATTCTCTTTGGCTTCGGCCCATTTGGCCTAATTTGTGCTGCGAATAAGTTTACAATTTTAAAAAGAAAACCTCTCGACATCGCATGAAAAGTAACCATTAAAGATAAACAAGGAAACAACACTTCAAACTTACCACCGACGACGGCCAAGCTATTCATTCTTCCATGACCAGTAACGTAAACTGGAAGAGGCGAAACAAACTAAGACAAAGTGGAAACCCATTTATAACCTTCCTATTGTGCGTCTTCCTTAATCAATTTAAATAAATCAAAAAACAAATATCCACCGAGAAATCGATGAGGCTCCACGTGCCTTCCTACTAGACCAGACCAGCAGCGGCATAGCGGTGATCTTAGAGTCTAGGCTAGGGGGTATAAGCAGGGACTGTCTAACAATTCTACAAACAATGAGAACTCATTAATCTATTGCCACCTAGCAAAATAAACAAAGTCCAAATGGAATTCCATGTTTTTTCCTTTCTCATAGTTTACGCATATTGTTCATCTATTTCACTATTTGTTATGAAAAATTGTAAATTTTATGCTTTTATTTGATTGACTTACATTTTATTTAGGTGATTCTTCTTCTTGGTTACACAATGCACTTAAAAAATAAGAATTATAAAACACAAATGACATAGAAATGCACCCAACTGAGTTTAGCTTCTTCTTTTTTATTTTACAAACAAAATTTTATTCGAACAAAATTTAGGTAAAATTGTGAAGAATTAAAGGTTTCTTTTATTGGTTTTCATTGAAGAATATATTGTAGTTTATTTATTTACACAAAAAACATAAATTTATCAATAATTTGCAACAAAAACACGATAATTTGTCGGTGGAAAATAATTCATTGATTTTTAATTCCGATTTGAATTTAGAGGCGCGAGGAGTTGAGTGCTTTTTATTTCTTAGTTGAGTAGAAAAGTGACAGAAATAAAATGAGAACATCGCAGAGCAACGCATGGATGGCAACAGCTGTGCGCACGGATAGGATGTGTTCAAAAAGTAGAGAAGATTGGGGTATGTTTGGTATGCAAGAGTATTCCAGATTAATTGATCGGTAAGAAATCAATATAAATTTGTAAAACATTGCATGGATTTTTAAACCGCACTACAAATATTTTTAAACAAATGTCATAACCTAACGGAATAACTCAAGTGAAATAAGTCTTCTTTCGTTTTTATGCAGCATCTACAAGGACGAGCTGTATAGAGAGATGTCTAGTTTTGGAATTCCTGCCAAATTCGTCCCTGTGTACAGGATGACCATGGAGAATTCACGCTGCTCCATAAAGTTTAGAAACAGCTTAACCGAACCTTTCGATGTCAAAGAAGGCTTTAGACAAGGTGATGCAATATTATGCGATTTCTAAACACCGTAATTGAAAGAATAGTGCAGAGCTGCCATGTCAACACTAGAAGCACTATGTTACAAAAGTCTACTAGCATATGCTGATGACATTGACATAATCGGAAGAACTCAGTGTGATGTCAATGGGGTTTTTGTGAGTATTGAGGCAGAGGTGGCAAAAATGGGTTTAACGGTTAATGAGGGTAAAAGGAAGTGCATGCTGTCATCAAGAAAGGACCTACAACTCCGACGTCTCGGTACAAACGTCACCATTGACAGACGTGACTTTAAGGTGGTTCATTACTTTGCCTACCTAAGCTCCGCCATGAACACAGAAAAGAACACCAGCGCTGAGATCAAACGAAGAATTACTCTCGCTTATCGCTGTTACTTTGGGCTAAGAAAGCAGTTGAGTAATAAAGCTTTCTCTCGAGTGACCAAAGTGTCGTGATGATAAGGTCATCCCCGTTCGGCTATACGGGCTATACGGTGCAGAAGCATGATACAACTAAAACAGATAGCGCATTCGCGTTTCTATTTTTGTTTCGTTCTGCGCATCTACGTCACGGACACTCAACGAGTTTGACGTTTATTATTCAGTATGTGAAATCAAAACAAAACAATGGCACTTATTTGTTTAGATATTTTGTTAGTATAATAAAATGTTAATATTTCTAATATTTTTCATATAGGTAAATGGTTTTAAATAGTTAATATTTGTGTTTCTTCGTAAGTTAAAGAAAATTTGTGTGTTTGAGTGAAAGAAATCAATAAAAAATCGAAGTAAATGAAGAATTTGGTGTATTTTTTTTTCTTTTTCATTCGGATGCATTTTTCTTCATAGACTTACCTGGAAGATTGTTTAATTAGTGATAAATAGTTAAATAAAAGATATAATGGTCTTTTTGAATCAGTGGTTTTTCAACCTTTTATTTAATTAATAATTTTTTTGTATTTTCTTTTTCTGGACAGTTTGTTTTCAGTGATTTGTCTATTCAGTTTTCGCATTCGGACGTGCATACGACAACGAAAGAAAAGCTTCATAATCTTCTCATCGCATTTGATCTTTGCTTTCTCGGCAACTTCAAGTAAATGCTGGATGTACATAGTTTGGACAGATGTAAGTGCCTTCACCTTCTCCATTTACTGCATTAAAAACATTTTCTAATGCAGCGAAATGAGCCATCATTGTGGGATTTGCTTCAGACAAGCCTCCTTCGTCCAAATGATTGACCCAAGAGCTTTCGTCTGGTTCAATTTGTTCCAGGTTTGGTATGGTGTTTTTAAAAACGATGGCAAATGTAGCCAGCCAAGTTTTCCAAACCATCTGGCTCAGAAGCAATAGGCATGCTATTGTCGACTTTGACAACGACAAAAATCCTTCCTAAAAAAGCGAATATTGTTAAGATGAATCGATTATAAAATTGTGAGATAAAACCTGTCAAAGAAATTTCTTCCAAACATAAGTCTGGTGAATTATCCACACCAACAATTCCGTTGTCAGAAAGTGCACCTTAATTGTGCCCAAGGATGTATGACGTCATCCTGTACTTAAACTCTTGGCCATCTGGTTGATCATAAAGACCACCTTTAGCTCTTATGACACCGAAGAAGTTTTCAAGGACGTCTTGGTTCAATCGGTATGTCATTATGAACTTAACGCCAAAACGTTCCAATACATCCTTCTGCAATAATTGCAGGGCGTTATTGTTAGTATATATATAATGAACTATTTGTATATATAGGGTGTCCCAAAATTAACGCAAGATTTCTTGCGTTAATTTTGGGTGTTCCAAAATTAACGCAAGAAATCTTGCGTTAATTTCAAACAAGTTGATATACATATTTATTTAGAAACGAAATCTCATCAAATGGTAACCTTTTTGGATTGATTAAGTGTTTAAAAAAATACTTGTCTTTATAAAGGGTGTCCCAAAATTAACGCAAGAAATCTTGCGTTAATTTTGGGACACCCTATATATACTTTACTATAAAAACACTTGTGATATTAATATTTATAGGTTTACTATCGAACAATATTGAAGTTCGATATTTTTCAGTTTATTTTTTTTGATCATATTTTCTTGTACAATAAACATCTTATTTAATTTTTGTCGAATTAAATTTTCTTCTTATTTATAAATTGGATTTCCTGGAATAGCCGTTCTAATAGTTATTAGATTGGTCGATACCTTCAATATAATATATTCAATAGTGTTTATTTAATATATTCAATAGTGTTTATTTGAAATAGTTTTGTAGTTTATCTTTTTGAAATGGTAGCAAACATTTTTTGCCAACTACCCGCATATTTAAAATCATATCCGACATGTCATCTAAAATTTTATTTTGGGTTTCCAAATGTAGTCCGTATGCATGGACCCTTTCACGTGAATTACTGTAGGGAGACCTGACATTCATGACGTCGAACCAATCATTTGTCTGCGAAAAAATTTAAACTGAAATACTGTGCGATACATTACTGTTTAGAGACTTACATATTTGAACAGTTGATAGCATTCTTCCCAACTTTCGTCTTCGAGGTATCCAAGGATAACAGCTCGCGACAACGCTTTGAACAAGACAAACTGCTTCCAGAGATTTAAATTTCCTTATGGAAATTTATGAAAGCTGGAATCTTTCGTTATCTTATTTTTTTCGTTGTTGTTGCAGTCAAAAACAGAACAAACACCCATGTTTATTAATAAATGTTTTTTTTTTGTATAAATTATGAACAATACCACTTGAAATAACTTTATTGATTTAAAAATTTTTAAAATTAATTTCCGTTAACATTCACAACAGAAAATAGATTGAAATTGCGCCAAATATACTAGCTCTCTTCATTTGATTGAGTGTTCGTGACGTCACAATAGTTTGACAACCAAAACCTTACATGCGCAATGCGCTATCTTTATTAGTTGTACCATGGTGCAGAAGCATTGACTATGACAAAAGCGGATGAAATCACCTTGGTTCGTTTCGATTTATAAGTTCTTCGCGTGATATACGCTCTAGAATGCATAGAAGGCTAGTGGATGAGAAGATGGAATAACGAGCAGTACGGGCTATGAAGCGACGTAGACTTAGTCAGAAAGATAAAAGTGGAATGAGTGAGATGGCTGGGTCACCCAAATTGGATGAGATCACTGGAGACATCTAGCTAGTTACTGAGCTAGATGGAGAAGTTTGTTGAGTAAGGCCCTAGTTCACACAGGACTGTAGCGAGACGTTAAGAAGAAGAGGATGCACAACACTCTATTTCAAAAATAGCTAAAGTGAAAAAATCTTTTGTGTTTTATCCAAATATTGGAAATTTCTCTCTCACAAACTTTCTTGTAAACAAAGTTGAAACAATTGAGTCTCTCGTATTTATAGTATTTTTTTGGTGAACACGCCCTTTTTTGAGAGATAATATACAGGGTGGGCCGTAAATAAGTGCACTTAAAAAAAAATTATATTAATACAACTGCAGCGCTTTTAAATGAAATATTTATTTTAAATTATACAAAACGAAATGAATTTTTATTTTTTAAAAATTAAATCATCCAAATATTGTCCATTTCGCCTACAGCACTCTTCCAATCTGACTCTGAGATTTTGGAACACTTTTGTCAAAAGTTGCGGAGTGATTAAGCGGATTTCTTCTTCAATGTTCGCTTTTAATTCAGCCGTCGTTGAAGGATTATTAGAGTACACCTTACTCTTGAGGTAGCCCCATAAAAAGAAATCCGGTGGCGTTAAGTCAGGGCTCCTGGGTGGCCAAGCAATATCATCCCTCCTCGATATCAACCTTCGAGGAAACATTTCTCTAACGACCTCCAGAGAGTCGTTACTTGTATGGCAGGTAGCGCCATCTTGCTGGAACCAGGTGTGAATAGTGTAACCACTCGATTCTTGCAGTTTTGGAGCTAAAAAATCTCTAAGCATCGAAACATAACGCTCTGAATTAACAGTAACATTACGCCCGTATCGATCTTCATAAAAATACGGCCCTATGATCCCCCACTTGGCTATTCCGGCCCAAACGGTCACTTTCGGAGAGTGTAACGGTCGTCCATGTTTTAAGCGTGGATTTTCTGTTCCCCAGTATCGACAATTTTGTCGATTAACAAATCCGTTGACATGAAAATGAGCTTCGTCTGAGAAGATAATGTTATTGAAGTGAGGGAATCTCCGTAACATTTCTGTTGCGAAATTGAACCGTGAAACAAAATCGGATTCTTTCAAATCTTGGACAATCTGAATTTTGTAAGGGTATAACTTCAAATCATCCCGTAAAATGCGACGTAAAGTCGTTCTGGGTACTCCCAGGGCGGCAGCGCGTTTCCGTGTAGAGCTTCTTGGATCCTCGCGCACAGAAGCTTGTACGCATTCAATGGTTTCTGCAGTCCGCCTGGAACGTGGGCGTCCTGTAGGTCGAAGTTTTTGCGTTGATCCCGTTGCCTCGAATGTTACGATCCATTTTTTGATTACATTCGTACTTGGACACTCGGTGATGTTGCGTAACCCAAACTTTACCCGAAAAAGCCGACGAACAGTCACGTATGAGCGATTGTTTTCATAAAAGGCGCGAACGCAGAAAGCGCGCTGCTCTCCCGTGAACGGACTCATTGCGACTAAAAATTTAGATCTCGAGCTGCAAGGAGATACCATCCCCGCGCGTCTCGGTTATTTCGTTCGGGAGTTAGAGCGAGACAAAAAGTGCACTTATTAACGGCCCACCCTGTATAAAGCCTGTAGTAATATCACGGAGCCGTTTTTGTTTACGTTCGCCTCAAGATAGCGTTGGAAGTTTTTTACCCAAAAGTAAGACAAAAGAGTGTTTTTTACAATTTGAAAATTATTTCTTGAATTGATATGAATTTACTTTATTCGAAAGATAATCTTCTGCCATTATAATTTTTATATGATTTCTGGCATATGACCGCTAGGTCTGGCTGGAATATTGCCTAATCTAATTTTCGATGACTTTTTTCAACGTTGTCCTCCAATTGGTTTATAGTTTCGGAATTATTGGCGTAAAATAGCGACTTTACATATCCTTACAGAAAAAAGTCAAGCGGTGTCCGTCGATCTTGGATCACGTTCTGGCCAGCATTGTTTTTAAAGAGATAAGGAACATTTATTAAATCAACCCCTAAAGCATACCAAACAATAGGTTTTGTGGCTATAACCTTATCTCAACTAACACTTAATGATTACAATCACTCTAAATAATGGCGTATTTACCAACGAAACGAAACCATGATTTTTTAAATAATTTTGCACTATTTGGAAGCGTTTTACAGACGTCAATCTATTAATCTTGCATTGCCAAAGTAAACTAAAAACAAATCATTTGACAGATATAGGGAATAACAACAAAGAGTTTATATTCACTATTCATCAAACTGTCAAAAGGAAATTTACAAACCATAGTATCTGGATGTTTTTTAAAGAGCAACAAAATGCATTCGTTTGAACCTCAAACATGTGAGAAGTTTGTACTGACTTCAAAGCTTAATTCATAAACGCTTAACACTCATATGTATTAAATGTCAAAATTCATGACTATTTGAAATTCGTAATGTCTCATGAGCCAAGCACTTAAGGCCAGTTTCTCAATTAAAGCGTTCACAATCGATTCTTTTGAGGAGTCGCATTTTGACATTTTTTGATTTTATCTAGGTCACATTTATTAAATGACGTCTTTGTTTATAAAGTCTATATTATTATCACGTTCGCCGCAGTAGCCGTTGGAAGTTTTACATAAAAAAACTGCAATAGCTATAAGTCACCGTAGTAAAAAGGTACCACACCCGTAAAAACCCAAATGATAGTACAATAGGTTTTATATACAAAGATGACTTAAGGACTATTCACTTGAGAGTGACCAACGACCGACAAATGAATGAATAAATGTGATTTTAAACAATTTTTAAACTTAAATTCAGTGTATATTGTAAACAAAAAGGTACAAATATAGCTTAAGTTAATCTTAAGGTAATAAAATAAGTTTTCTCATTGCCAAAAAAAGAGAAAGTTACGAAATCATATACGATATACACTTCAACGAATAAAATTTTCGAGCGGTTTTTCACCTAAAAATTTCATTCTAGTCTTTGTAGTGCACCTGTAATGTTGAAAAAACAAGCCATGTAAATTGAATGTCAAAATGGACGAATATTCGTTCATTTGTTGGTCGATCTCATGTGAGTAGTCCTTAAATTTAAAGCCCTGTTCAAACAGAACGCGCTCTGGCGGAACGGGAAACATTTTTGCCCTGTCTTTCATCGAATTATACCTTGCTTTTCAAACAGAACGCGATAAGGTGTTGTGGCTGCCTTTTCGTGCCATCGACGGACGAGGATCATTCGAGAGGATGCACCCACCGCAGGGAAGCTCCTACATCCCATCGCCACGGCTCACACGCATCCGTGTAGTCAATGCCAAGCTAGAATTGCAAGAAAAGAAACAGTAGCTGGAGGTCGGCAAGAGAAGCATTAAATTTCATCTTTAACTTACCTGGGAATAGTTAAGGGTCGCTTGCATACAATTGCATTGTTTGTTTCCAAATGCTAGGGTTGAATGCGATAAATAATTATTTCCAATTAGGTGTATTTTTTTTTATGTTTGTTTGTTTGTGCATAATCTGTCTCTTCGTCTTCAGTTTCAGCTTCATCCATTTTTATTTTTGTTTGAGAATAATCTGAAATGTCAAACAGCTGTTTGCGGGGAACAAAAATGAATACAGTCAGGGATAACACAAATAATTTCCTAAAGGAAATTGGTTTTTAGGTTCGTGTCGAGGATATGAACGAGTGCGGTGGGCATTTAAGGGGCGTTATAGACCAAGAATCATAGGCAAGAAGGGATTGGGTGAGGAGAGCCCCTTAAAAGTAGTGGGTCTTAGGAAAACGGCTCCCATGTACCTCAACACAGTAAGAGAATACTGGTGTTTGTTTGAGGGAACTAAATAAGAGATCGTACGGTGTTAGAGATATGTATTCGAGGTACGTCTTTTAGTTCCAAAGTATTCATCCTCGACGTAAGATCAAAGTGGTGCTGGTACCCAAAGTAAGGGTTTTTTTTGTGTGAATTTTTTCAGTTCAAAGTCAGTGTTAATTTAAATTATATATTGTTTTTTTTATTAGATTTAAAGTGTTGGATATAGAATAATTTTCGAAGGAGATTTTGTGTAACGAACTAGAAAAGGAGTTAGATAAGGGTGAGTGATTTTTTTGTAATAATTTATTGCGTTAGAATTAGGCATTTAAAATGGAATTTGCATTAGGTATCGCGGGTGAAACTATAAGCAATAACGGCCGTTAGCCTTTGTGCGTCGTGGGAGGTACCGAAATAAACGGAACAAAATCAACTGGTGTGAGAACCGGGGAATAACGGTCACCAATTATACAACTGGAAACCAGCATAATTCAGATAAGTGGTCCTTAAATTTTAAATATTTTTTCGGAAAATTTAAAAGAAAAAAGCAAAAGGCAACCTCATCACGCGATACCCTATTTAAAACCAATATCAGAAAACACCAAAATTTCCCTATTCTCGAAGCAAAATATTAATCGGATACCGCAACCCATAGGGAGCAATTCAGAGGGAGCTGGAATTCGGCCATCGCGGTCAATAAAATAAAGCATAAGCCCGGGCGAATTGAATTTTGTGGTGGCAGTTAAAATTTTAAAGAAAATTTGAAAATTTGAAATTGCTAATATTAGTTATATGAGTATTAAGAGAGAAAAAGGAACATCGTTGTAACAACCGGGTCGGTGGGTTAGGTCGAGTTTCCCCTAAGAGAATTTTTTAGGTTGTGAAGGTACCAAAAAAGGGTACTAAGACCCCTTCTAAAGAGCGCTCTATAGAGGTAGGGAAGAGGCAGCTTGCCGTTAGTTAACTTATAAATATAGGTGGAATTGGACCTGTCCAGGAAAGGCATTGGCTTCGAGTTGGGTGGGTTTTCATCTTCCCAGGTTCTAAGGAAACTGGAACGGTGTGACCGAGCGGGCATAAAGGTCCGCCAGCGAACTGAGTCCTTTTTTTTTCTATCTAAATATTTATCATTGGCAATATAAAAGAGTTTGTTTTTATCATTTCCTTAACCTATATAAAATTCAAAAATTATACTTACCATTTTATATGAACATCGGTATCAACATTCAACAAAATTATCACTATATTATTTTTTTTAATTTTTGTTTATAATACTTTTTTTACGTTTTCGTCAAAACCGACGTAATAAATATCTTTTTTAATTGTAAGCCACCCAAATGATTGGTGTATTTGTTTAATGAAAGTGGAAGACGCTCAGATATGAGCTTTTAGGGGTTTAACTTTTCAGGGGGTGGGAAGGGTGGAGCAGATATAAGAAGTGATATGTGGTGATCTGGGAAGACAATAGCCACAGGGGAGTCCTAGACCACCAATTGGAGCCACCAGGATTCCAGGAGCGGAGTGGGAAGGCTCAACTGCAACAACATCTGCAGGGTAGTTCTAAAAGGGTGGTATAAGGTAACTGGATGTGTGAGTGAATTATTTTTATTGAGAAAAGTGAAGATCGCAGTTGGCATGATTCGATTTTTTTGTAGCGAGGTGAGGTTTGGTGGAGGGGCAAGATCCCCCCCTATATCCGGCGAGCTAGCCCGCGCATCGCCAGCATGCCACGGCCCCGTCTACCAGACATTCGGACCCTTCCTATACCTATTCCCATCCATTTCCTGCTATTTCCGCTTCCTAATCATCCTACCCAACGAGTCCCATCCTCAGGTCCCACTCCAGTTGCCCGTTACAAATGGCGCCCAACGTGGGGCCCGAACCCACGACCCTGAGATTAAGAGTCTCATGCTCTACCGACTGAGCTAGCCGGGCAAAAGTGGACAAATGGAGAGTGAAATTTGACGGTAGATTGGAGGTACTTACCGTGGAGGATTTCGTGTTTAGGATTGAATACCTTCAGCAACAGCATGCCTGTCCCTGGTCTGAAATCCTGAGAGATTTTCACATGTTCCTCGCTGGCACCGCATATGAGTGGTATTGGCAGTTTCAGCGGTCTAATTATGGGGCAAACTGGCCAACACTACGAGCCGCATTAATGAACCAATTCCGGAATCCAATGTCCGATTTCGAAATCATGAGGGACTTGATGGATCGTCGGCAAGGAGGTTGGGAGAGTTGCGACGAGTATTTTGCAGCAGTAAACAGGGTGAAGTCACAACTCAGAGTTCCGATTCCAGAGGCGGAACTGGTGCGCATTCTCAAGCGTAACCTTAATGAGAGGATAGCTCGGTTGGTATACCCTCAAGCAATTTTCACGCTAGAGCAGTTGCGAAGGGCGTGCAAGGATGCAGAGTACGCTTTCCCTCTTAAGGAACGAGAGGCAACAAAACATCATCATAAGCATCTAAATAAGTACGCCGTTAATGACCTCGCGAAGGAAGAGCCAGATCCAATGTACGGCGATGAGCAAATTGCAGCTTTTCAGCACTCCGGTGCTCGACCAAAGAGTGGGAGGGACATAAGTACATTGAGTTGTTTCAATTGTAACCTTAAGGGTCACAAGTTTAAGGACTGTCCTGTAGCGCCCACAAAAATATTTTGTTATCATTGCGGACTGGAGGGGGTCATTTCCACGAAATGTCCAAATTGTGCCTCGGGAAACCGGTACCGGAACGCGGCGTCGAAGGGGGAGTCGTGTTCCAATCAGACACCCCAGGGGCATTCGAAAGAAAATTAGAAGATCCTTCAAAACAAATTAAAATTTTACCACGTATTCAAACCCTTGAAGAAAAAAACAAAAAACTTTTTGAAATTAGGCCATTACATGTTAGGTTAAGAGAGTATAATATAGCTAGAGATAGAATTTTTAACGAAAACGGTGCAGCACCATCAAAACGAGTTTTGAAGGCTAGGTTTCGTTACAAAAAGAGAAAAGAAATTAAGAAAAGTATTTCGTCGACAATTTTAGATGTGGCAACTGATCCACGCCCTTATGCCAAAATCGAAATCGCTGGAAAAATAATTCTGGGTCTGCTAGATAGTGGGGCTAGTATTAGCATTTTAGGTAAGGGGTGCATGGAATTTGTAAAAACTGCCAATTTAAAAGTTTTTCCATATCAGGCGGGTGTCAAAACGGCCGATGGAAAAAACCAGTCCATAGTTGGGAAAGTTCAGACCGAAGTCAAGTTTAAAGACCAAATTCACCAGAATATTTTCTATCTAGTTCCAAACTTAGAACAAGAACTATACTTGGGGATAGATTTCTGGAGGACGTTTAATATAGCACCAAATGTCGTCAGCTCAGTTTCTGTTCCAGAGGCGGCCGCGGATCTATTGGACGCACATTACCTGACATTTGAACAACGGTCGAAGTTAGAGGCGGTTAAGCAGAAATTTTTGGATTATGATCGACATGGTCTCGGGAAAACATCATTAATGGAACATGTCATCGATACTGGAAACGCGGAGCCTGTTAAGCAGAAACACTACCCTGTTTCTCCAGCGGTTCAAGCCATTTTATACAAAGAAGTGGACCGAATGCTTGAGCTCGGCGTTATAGAGGAGAGTGAGAGTCCTTGGTGCTCGCCTGTTGTCCTTATAAAGAAACCAGCAACTGACGGGACTATTAAGTACCGCTTTTGTCTGGATTCTCGTAAGGTCAACGAGTTGAGCAAAAAGGACGCTAACCCATTACCTCATATTGAAGGACTCCTCAGCCGGTTGCCTAATACCTACTTCATAAGCAGCGTTGATTTAAAAGAAGCTTTTTGGCAGATCCCGCTGGAGAAGGAGAGTAGGGAAAAAACTGCGTTTGCGGTACCGGGAAGATCCTTATACCAGTTCACGGTAATGCCATTTGGGTTGTGTAATGCTGCTCAAAGACTTTGCCGTTTAATGGATAAGGTTATTCCTGCACGACTCAGGGACAACGTTTTCGTGTATTTAGACGACTTGTTAGTAATCGCTCCAGATTTTGAGACACATATCACCGTGCTAGCCGAAGTAGCCGAGTGCCTTAGAAAGGCAAACTTGACCATCAACGTGGGCAAGTCAAAATTTTGTTTTAAAGAATTAAAATACTTGGGATTTATCATAGGCGGCGGGCAGGTTAAAACCGATCCGGCCAAAGTTGAGGCGGTGGTGGATTTTCCAGTGCCGAAAAATTCGAGACAAGTCCGACGGCTACTGGGTCTAGCAGGGTGGTATAGGAGATTCATCAAAGATTTTTCCAGCTTAACCGCACCTCTCACAGATACCCTTAAGGTCAAAAAGGGTAAGTTTAAAATGACGGATGAGGCATTAGTGGCTTTTGAGCAACTCAAAAGGGCCCTTACGACGGCTCCGGTTCTGTCTCATCCTGATTTCAGTAAACGATTTTACGTTCAATGTGATGCGTCCGACACTGGAATAGGAGCTGTGCTATTTCAGAAGAACGATGAGAATGAAGAGGTTCCGATATCGTACTTTTCGCAAAAATTAAATAGCTGTCAGCGAAACTATACTGTGACCGAGAGAGAATGTATGGCAGCGGTGATGGCAATCAAGAAGTTCAGGCCCTATGTCGAGGGTATGGATTTTACGGTTATTACCGACCACTCGAGTCTCAAATGGTTAATGACCATGAAGGACTTGAGTGGAAGGCTAGCCCGATGGAGCTTAGAATTGCAGGGCTATACCTTCGACATAGAGCATCGAAAAGGAACACTGAATGTTGTGCCAGACACACTTTCTCGGGCACATTTAGAGAGTATAGAGATAAAAGATATCGCTCCGTTGATTGATTTGACTTCTGAGGAGTTTAATTCAGAAGAATATAAAAGTCTGATTGAGACTATACGCAAACATCAAAGTGAGTTGCCCGATTTGAAAATCGAAGAAGATTTTGTCTACAAGCGATCATTGGCACTGGCAGATGAAGATTTGTCGGAGCATAATTGGCGATTGTGGGTGCCTTCTGGGTTAACCGAAGAAATTATAGCTAAGGCACATGACCCTCCGCAGGCGGCTCATGGTGGCATCGCTAAAACACTTCATCGTATTCGGCAATTCTTCTATTGGCCCAACATGACCGTACAAATAAGGCAATATGTGTCTAAATGTGATATATGTAAACAATGTAAACCGTCCTCTCAGATTCTTCGTCCACCTATCGAAAACACGTTTAGTATAAATCGTCCATTTCAAAAGCTTTACATTGATTTCTTGGGTCCTTATCCAAGATCCAAAGCGGGAAACGCGTACGTATTTGTCGTTCTCGAACATTTATCTAAATACGTTTTCTTAGAACCCTTACGCTCAGCGAACAGCAGCAGCGTAATACATTTTTTAAAAAACGACATTTTTAATGCTTTTGGAGTGCCTCAGATCATCCACTCGGATAACGGGCAACAATTTTTATCAAAAGAATTCCAAAACCTACTTCAAAAATATGGGATTCGACATTTTCGAACGGCTAATTACTCACCGCAGTCCAACGCTTCGGAAAGAGTCAACCGAACTCTACTAGCAGCTATACGCTCTTATCTGAAAGATGATCAACGCGACTGGGATGTTCACCTCAGTGACATCGCAGGCGCGTTGAGAAGTTCAGTTCACTCGGCGACTGGGGTGTCACCATATTTTGTCCTGTTTGGGGTGAGCATGATGACTCATGGGAGTGGATACGAACTGGCTCAAAAATTAAGTGTGGTAGATGATGGGGAACTGTTGACAATTCCTAGGCAGAATAGACTTCAATGCATTCGCGAGAAAGTTAAGGAAAGTATTTTGAAAGCACAAGAGAAAAGCGCAAAAACGTATAATCTGCGAACTCGAAAGGTAGTTTATGTACCTGGCCAAGAAGTATTTCGGCGAAATTTCGTTTTGAGTGATACGTCAAAATATTTAGCCTCAAAACTATGCCCTAAATTTGTGAAATGTCGAGTGGTAAAAGCGGTAGGAAAAAACATGTATGAACTAGAAAACCTAAGTGGCAAGAAAATAGGAATATTCCATGCCAAAGATATCAAGCAATAGAAAACCTGTGATATAAATGTTCGTACTAAGTCCCTGGTCGATATACTATAAACGGTGATAGAGAATCTTAAAACAATTTTTTTTTAGTGTAGAAACCAACGTTCAGAATAGTCCTAGAAAAATTTTGCAAGTCTAAAGTTATACAGAGTTAGATAGCTTATTGATTTTATATAGAATTTTATTTACTCATGTTAGGATAGTTACTTATTTGTTGTTAGAGTAGTTTATACCTATATTAGTTATACATACATAGTTTCAATTAGTTAGTTATTTATTATCAGATTTTATTAGAGTTATTTATTTTCAGATTTTATGAAAGTATTTATTTTTGCATTTTATTAGAGTTATTGGTGTAGTGTTTAAAGAAGATTATTTATTTGAATGTTAATTTATTTCGTTTGTTTATAGTGAAGTCCATAAGACCCTGTGATATGAATGTATAGATTTTAAGAATATTGCAATATTCATGTATTTTTGTTAATTTATTTCGTTTGTTTACAGTGAAGTCCATAAGACCCTGTGATATGAATGTTATAGATTTTAAGAATTTTGCAATATTCATGTATTTTTTGTTAATTTATTTCGTTTGTTTACAGTGAAGTCCATAAGACCCTGTGATATGAATGTTATAGATTTTAAGAAATTTTGCAATATTCATGTAGCTTTAGTAATTTATTTAGTTTGTCATACTACTCTTGTTAATTTATTTCAAAATTTATCAAAATTCATTTTACTAGTTATATTTAAAACAGATTATTCGAGATTTACCAAACCATATATTTATAAATTTACTTTTAGATAGGTTGTTTTTAATTTATTGTTGTATAGTTTAGATTTCTTATTATTCTAGTTAGATTTTAGTTTTCTTCATAATTTTCTATCACTGTAGCAATCTCAGTTACCTTATGGCCTAGTGGATCTGATAGGTAGCACCTAAGGGGGAGTGGAAGATGCCTTAGTGAACAAGATCCAGTATCAGGGTGCACTAAATGGTTTCAAATGAGAAAATTTTGTTGATTTAAAATATTCAAGTAAAGTAGCAATAGATATACCTGAGGGATGGGGAAAAGACCACTAGAAAAAGTATTGCCCGGCTTGTGGGTAAGTGGGTTAGTCCCCACCGTTCGAAGACATTAGTACATATGAGGCAACCTTCCATCGTCTCTGCCGCGTTAACACCATGGCAAAACCGATGTTTTGTTGTGGCTGCCTTTTCGTGCCATCGACGGACGAGGATCATTCGAGAGGATGCACCCACCGCAGGGAAGCTCCTACATCCCATCGCCACGGCTCACACGCATCCGTGTAGTCAATGCCAAGCTAGAATTGCAAGAAAAGAAACAGTAGCTGGAGGTCGGCAAGAGAAGCATTAAATTTCATCTTTAACTTACCTGGGAATAGTTAAGGGTCGCTTGCATACAATTGCATTGTTTGTTTCCAAATGCTAGGGTTTGATTTATTGAGTACGTTAAAATCCTAACGTTACAGGTAATTATAAATATAAATAACTATAACAATAAAAAAACAATTAAATTTCTAATTTGCATAATTAACGAAAAATCTAATTTTAAACTGTTTTGATTTAATATTTACGTTGACAGAGTCAATTAAGTTATAATGTTTATTAAAAATATTAATTAACTGATTAATCGGACTGTTAGACCCATAGTTCGATCTGCTAAAACTGGGACGTATTGGCAAACTAGTTCTTAACCCAACACGGGCCGCGTTAAAGTTCAAACGACCCAAAACTGAGAAGGAGGAAATAGATCCATTCATTAATCCAACGATGAAGCAAAGCTGTAAAAACTCTCTATGAGCAGAAAGGGATGGGATATTCAAGAGAATTAGGTTCTGAGGGTAGGAAGGCCATTCAATTAAATTTGACCGAGGAAGAAATCGAAGGTAAAACTTTATGAATTTCTTTTGGACACTTTCAATTCTATTTGTGTGAACATTGTAATAAGGGGCCCATATAACACAGCCATATTCTAATACAGATCTGGAAAACGAAAAAAATAGACATTTAATTACGAAGGGATCACGGAACTCACTTCCAAAACGTTTAATAAAACCGAGTGATCTATTAGCTTTTTTGATTATTGAATCGTAGTGATCAGTAAATGATAACTTTGAATCTAGAATTATACCCAGATCAGAAAAGCTGGATTGGACGTGTAAACTAGAGGAGTTTAACATATAATCAAAAACAATGAAATCATGCTTGCGTGTGAAACGCATTGTCTTGCATTTGTCAACATTTAAAAATAAACGATTGTTGTTGCACCATTCCCAAAAACATAGTAGGTCATTTTGAAGAAGATTACAATCATTCAATGAATTTATTTTCCGAAATATTTTAACATCGTCAGCGTACATTAATGAAGAAGAGTTTTTTAAAAAAGATGGAAGGTCATTTATGAATAAGACAAATAATAGTGGTCCCAAATGACTACCTTGAGGTACACCGGAGTTAACTACAAACTTATTTGAGTGATTATGTCTGAAAATTACACTATAATGTCTATCACTGAGGTAAGAAGACAACCAATTGATAAAAGAATCATTTAGTCCAAATCTTGACAGTTTATTTAGAAGAATACTATGATTAAGCTTGTCAAATGCCTTGCTAAAATCGGTAAAAATGCAATCAACTTGCAGATTTTTTTCAAAAGCGTCAAAACAGAACGTTGTGAATTCTAATAAATTAGTGACAGTTGATTTCTTTTTAACAAACCCGTGCTGATTTTCACTAATGATAGAAGAACAATTAAAAGATAAGACATCACAAACTAACAATTCGAACAATTTAGGAATAACAGAGAGTTTGGCTATGGGGCGGTAGTTAGTAACTAAGTGACTAGGACCTTTTTTATGAATAGGTTTAAGAAAAGCATATTTCCATAGATCAGGAAATGTAGAGTACTTAATTGAGTGGTTAAAAAGAATAAATAGTGGGTAAGATAAATGATTTGCACATTTTTTTAACATGAATGACGGTAAACCATCAGGGCCAGAACTTAGACTGTCGTCAAGTTTTAAAATTTGTTCACGAATTGTAGATTCAGTAATCGAAAAATTTATCAGTCCTAAGTGGGCATATTGTTGAGATGTCAGAGGGGATCGAGGGTCAGATGGGAGAGTTTCCTCAAAGGACTTCATAAAAAACTCCGCAAACATGTTGGATATAACTTTAGGATCTTGGCTAGAAAATTTATCAAACACCATACATATTGGGTAGCCATCAGTTTTTCTTTTAATATTAACAAAATTCCAGAATTTTTTAGGATTTATTTTAAAATCATTTCCAGTTTTGGTTAGGAATTCATTGTAAAGATAGTTTAAATAATTGATAAATTCGTTTTTAAAATCAATATAATTTAGTAGGTCGCTATCAGATTTAGTTTGATTGAACCTTAACCACGCCTTATTTTTTTGTTTATCAAGGATTTCAAATGCCGATCGAACCATGGGGGATAGTTATCTTTAGTTTTAACATGACGTAAAGGGATGGTTTCTAAAAAGCAGTCAAATATTATTTTATAAAACTTAAATAACTTATTATCTAGGTTTGAACCACTAAGCAAAGTATCCCAATCAATGAGACTTAATAGATTAAACAATTCATCAAAGTTACATTTTCTAAAATTGAATTCAACAAGATTACAAGCATTCGAAAAGTTACAAACATTCAAGTTCAAAAATATCGATAAAGCAGGATGATGACGATCTTCGATGACAAGTTTTACATCACTATGTGTAACAGCAGCGTCCGTGTTTAAAGACTCGGAAGAGTATACAAGGTCCAGTATTTTATTGTTATTGTTTGGAACTCCATTAATTTGATTTAAACAAAGGGCAGCCATCAAATCTATGAGGGAGATTTCTTTGGACGACGACAGATTAATAGGCAAAAATTCGCCGCTATCATTAGAATTAATCCAGTTTAGATCACTTAGATTGAAATCGCCAACTATGATTATTTCATCGTTAGGGTCAATGTTTTCAGTTATGCCATCCAGGCAGTCGTAAAGTTGATCATATACATCACTGTTGGAGCAAGGCGGAATGTAAGTAGCCACTACGTAGAGGAAACCATTAGGCATTTTTATCTTTATGCACAATATTTCCAGCAAGGATTGTCGGAAGTCATCGACGAGAGAGCACATTAACGAATTTTGTACGGCTATAATAATTCCTCCGCCAACCACGGTTGAATCATAGTTACAATGACGATCACGTCGGTAGATTTGGTAGTTGCTATCAAAAAGTTCAGAATTAGCTATTGATGAACATAGCCACGTCTCTGTTAAAACAATTACATCGTGAGGGAGGTTGGTTAAGTTCGTATAGACTATATTGGTTTTGGTCCGTAAGCCGTTAACGTTTTGATAGTAAATTAATACATGCTGCTGGGTTTTAGCGTTGTCAGTTACTGTCGAAAATGGTGTGGTTGTATCTTTGAGTTCCTGTTCACAAATTCATGTACGATTACACCATTAGGCCAAAATGATGGAGAATTCAGTAAATGGAAAATCGAGTCCGGACATCTTATTTTAAATGATGCATACTTGGAATAGTTCCTTTGAAGCATTTTCTCCACAGTGATTAATTCTAGTTTACCAATTTTCTGAATTAAATACGTTTTAATATCTAAAGCATTTGTAGATGGTGCAAGTTTAGAAATAAAAATTTGTTTTTGACCTTCAACAACTTTAAGTCCATGTACAATAGGAGATTCGTATCTATTATCTTCGATTGCAGGTTGCTCTACTGCAGGTGGCCCTACTGCAGGTCGCTCTATTGCAGGTCGCTCTACTACAGGTAATTCAAATGGTTGACTCGAGGAGTTTGGTAAGGAAGTTTGAACTGATGCAGAAGGAGAACTTGCAGTAATAGTTTCAGTAATAGTTTCGGAGGAAGAAATTGTTCTTAATTCTTGTGTTGTTATGGAGACCGGATTAGTTGGAACATATGATTCAAATACAGATAAACTTTGTTTCTTAGTGAAAGGATTCAGTTGACCAATATCTGTGTCCTTATCCATTTCGTCACTTTTCCGTTTTGTAGATGAGGAAGAACTTTGCTCAGAGTTAGCATTAGAATTTTTTAACTTACTTCTTGTAAGTCGGCCTTGATGTGGAGGTTGCGATGCTAGGTTTTCAATTTTGTCTGAAAGGTACAGTAGTTGTTTGTGCATGTATTCTAAACGGTTGGTGTTTTCAATGACATTTCGAGCAATATTAGTGTATGCGAAAGGATCGCACTCGTCACAGAAATAATAGAAAGATCTATTTTTGGCAAATAATTTTATAGAGCTATGTGGAGCATCAATGCATTTCACGTGAAAAATTTTCCGACATATTCCATTGCAAATAATAGAATCAATTCCATAATCAGCAATTTCGTTACATAAAGAACAATTTGCCATGTTGTAAACGATTATTTTGGGATTTTGATTTTTGGCACAAATTTAAAATATTGTTTGCTACTGTACAGTATGGAGATATTGTAGTTAAAGGTTTGTGTATTTGCTTGCGTTATTAAATTCACAAACCGAATAATGTCGATGTTAAAGTGGTGAGTAAATATATTCTCGTAGTTGTAGTTCTGGCCGTAAGATGTCAGTATATATGAAAGTTGTTAAAGTGAGTAATAATAATCCCCTCGGTTGTGGTGAATAAAATATGTAAATAAAGAATAAACACCAAAAGAATATAAGGTGAAGTACCAAAAAGGGTTTGCTTGGCAGAACACTACTAAAAATGACTCACCCAGAAGGTAAGACTGAAAGCAAGTTGTCTCGTATATAGGTACGTGATGTCACTGATTGCTGTTCAGTCGATAAATATACAGGTTGATGCTGATGATATAGAGTTGGAATTTGTAGCTAAGTTTCACAAGCACTCGATTTTTGCAACTTATAGTTTGGTTTAAGAATAATCACGAAATATAAATTATTTATTTGTATTTTTTCTTTTCGGCTTCTCTACATAAAACATCCTACTTCGATGAACAATTTTGAATGCGATAAATAATTATTTCCAATTAGGTGTATTTTTTTTTATGTTTGTTTGTTTGTGCATAATCTGTCTCTTCGTCTTCAGTTTCAGCTTCATCCATTTTTATTTTTGTTTGAGAATAATCTGAAATGTCAAACAGCTGTTTGCGGGGAACAAAAATGAATACAGTCAGGGATAACACAAATAATTTCCTAAAGGAAATTGGTTTTTAGGTTCGTGTCGAGGATATGAACGAGTGCGGTGGGCATTTAAGGGGCGTTATAGACCAAGAATCATAGGCAAGAAGGGATTGGGTGAGGAGAGCCCCTTAAAAGTAGTGGGTCTTAGGAAAACGGCTCCCATGTACCTCAACACAGTAAGAGAATACTGGTGTTTGTTTGAGGGAACTAAATAAGAGATCGTACGGTGTTAGAGATATGTATTCGAGGTACGTCTTTTAGTTCCAAAGTATTCATCCTCGACGTAAGATCAAAGTGGTGCTAGTACCCAAAGTAAGGGTTTTTTTTGTGTGAATTTTTTCAGTTCAAAGTCAGTGTTAATTTAAATTATATATTGTTTTTTTTATTAGATTTAAAGTGTTGGATATAGAATAATTTTCGAAGGAGATTTTGTGTAACGAACTAGAAAAGGAGTTAGATAAGGGTGAGTGATTTTTTTGTAATAATTTATTGCGTTAGAATTAGGCATTTAAAATGGAATTTGCATTAGGTATCGCGGGTGAAACTATAAGCAATAACGGCCGTTAGCCTTTGTGCGTCGTGGGAGGTACCGAAATAAACGGAACAAAATCAACTGGTGTGAGAACCGGGGAATAACGGTCACCAATTATACAACTGGAAACCAGCATAATTCAGATAAGTGGTCCTTAAATTTTAAATATTTTTTCGGAAAATTTAAAAGAAAAAAGCAAAAGGCAACCTCATCACGCGATACCCTATTTAAAACCAATATCAGAAAACACCAAAATTTCCCTATTCTCGAAACAAAATATTAATCGGATACCGCAACCCATAGGGAGCAATTCAGAGGGAGCTGGAATTCGGCCATCGCGGTCAATAAAATAAAGCATAAGCCCGGGCGAATTGAATTTTGTGGTGGCAGTTAAAATTTTAAAGAAAATTTGAAAATTTGAAATTGCTAATATTAGTTACTAGCCGACCCGTGCTCGCGTTGCTTCGCAAATTGTAACCACGAACATTTTTTGAATATCAGTATTAGCATATGAAAAAATTTCTCAATGGGACTGAGCATATTTTCTACAATAATATTAATTTTAGTTTATAATCAAAAAACACTTCCTTACCGAAATTAACACTTTAGAAAAAAAAAACTTAAGTAAAATATTACGTAGTAAAGGCCAAGCCGCACGTGAAAACAAACAAAATACAAAACCATTTCAATTTTTTAGTTGAAAACAGAACGAAATTTGTGTCTATTTTCTTCTTTTCTTTCTTTTATTCATACCTAGAAACGTTTTTTTGCAACCGAAAAATATAGTTTGCGGTAAAAAAAAAAAAATTTGTGTTTTTAATGTTCTCATACATCTATAGGTATGCGTGTGTAAATATCCATAGACACATTTTTTTATTCATCTGCTCATGTTGAGTGCAGTGCAACTGACTTAACCTACCTACATTTGTGTGCTCTTTTTATCGACGTCATTGTAAGTACCTTCTTTGAGTTATTTGTAAAGAAAATTTTAACTTAATTTCAGTTTTATTGTTCGAGGAAGTGATACAAAATTGGTAATTCAAGCTATTATAATAGAACTTTTTTTATTTTTAAATTGGAAGAATTATAATGTATTCACTTCCTCGAACCAGAAAAATAAAAAAGATCTAATTGTTCTTTAGATAAATCGGCATTTCATGTGCACGGCACTGTTTATTTATTTTTATTAAATGTCCATAGTAACTTAAAAAAAGAGCCCACACTACTCAGCAATGTGACGGCCCTAACGATAGAATTAGAGAAACAAAAAAATAATGTGTGTGTGTAGGTTAGTTGATGAACTATACAATACAGAAAAATTGAATATGTAGGTAGGTATGTAAGAGAAAAAACGTAACTATTAAATGGAACACATATTAAGAGAGAAAGAGCATGGGAAGAAAAGAAAATTAAAAATGTTGGAATGATAATGAAATGAAACAAAGCAGCGACCTCGCGATTGTGATGGAATCTAATTTCCTGGATAAAATAAATTCAAAAAGTTTATAATTTTATAATTTGTTTTTATTTATTTCTCAGGTTGTATGTTTAGCTTAGAAGTGATTTTAGGCTTAAAATTTGCGCAACAGTATTGACTTTATGAAGCAATGCTAATCTTTGTCGATTATTGTATAGGTTTTAAGATATGAGTGGTTGTATAAGTCAACTAATGAAAAAAAATGGACAAAAAATGTAAAATTAATAATATTTAAGTTTGACAAATAATTAATGAAAAAAAATTAAAGTCATAAACACTCTCATAACAATATAGAAAATAATAAAATATATTTCAAAAAAATCGGTTGACTACTTTCTGAGATCATGCGTTACGAACTTTAAAATGGTTTCGCTTTTATATAATAGTATAGATATGAGTATTAAGAGAGAAAAAGGAACATCGTTGTAACAACCGGGTCGGTGGGTTAGGTCGAGTTTCCCCTAAGAGAATTTTTTAGGTTGTGAAGGTACCAAAAAAGGGTACTAAGACCCCTTCTAAAGAGCGCTCTATAGAGGTAGGGAAGAGGCAGCTTGCCGTTAGTTAACTTATAAATATAGGTGGAATTGGACCTGTCCAGGAAAGGCATTGGCTTCGAGTTGGGTGGGTTTTCATCTTCCCAGGTTCTAAGGAAACTGGAACGGTGTGACCGAGCGGGCATAAAGGTCCGCCAGCGAACTGAGTCCTTTTTTTTTCTATCTAAATATTTATCATTGGCAATATAAAAGAGTTTGTTTTTATCATTTCCTTAACCTATATAAAATTCAAAAATTATACTTACCATTTTATATGAACATCGGTATCAACATTCAACAAAATTATCACTATATTATTTTTTTTAATTTTTGTTTATAATACTTTTTTTACGTTTTCGTCAAAACCGACGTAATAAATATCTTTTTTAATTGTAAGCCACCCAAATGATTGGTGTATTTGTTTAATGAAAGTGGAAGACGCTCAGATATGAGCTTTTAGGGGTTTAACTTTTCAGGGGGTGGGAAGGGTGGAGCAGATATAAGAAGTGATATGTGGTGATCTGGGAAGACAATAGCCACAGGGGAGTCCTAGACCACCAATTGGAGCCACCAGGATTCCAGGAGCGGAGTGGGAAGGCTCAACTGCAACAACATCTGCAGGGTAGTTCTAAAAGGGTGGTATAAGGTAACTGGATGTGTGAGTGAATTATTTTTATTGAGAAAAGTGAAGATCGCAGTTGGCATGATTCGATTTTTTTGTAGCGAGGTGAGGTTTGGTGGAGGGGCAAGATCCCCCCCTATATCCGGCGAGCTAGCCCGCGCATCGCCAGCATGCCACGGCCCCGTCTACCAGACATTCGGACCCTTCCTATACCTATTCCCATCCATTTCCTGCTATTTCCGCTTCCTAATCATCCTACCCAACGAGTCCCATCCTCAGGTCCCACTCCAGTTGCCCGTTACAAAGGGACGGTCA
Source organism: Eupeodes latifasciatus (assembly GCA_920104205.1). NCBI lineage: Eukaryota > Metazoa > Arthropoda > Insecta > Diptera > Syrphidae > Eupeodes > Eupeodes latifasciatus. The sequence continues at coordinate 14,080,324 of OV049924.1, read as the reverse complement.
CAAATGGAACGCAACGGTCAAATTGAAGTTGTAGATTTTTACAAACAACGTGACATAAGAAAAAACACGGATAGGAGAAAAAGGGCATCATCTTCGATGCCGCTGCTCAATCTTTGTATATAGAGTGGAATAGTACAATCTTTGTATATAGAGTGAATAGTACTCTCATGGAACACGAATTTTTAGTTCATTGACGGCTTATACAGGCGGCGCTCAGAGTACTGAAAATTTGTTGTGCAGATTTCAGAAATTAAAACAAAAATGAGTTGAGGAAAAGAGGGTTTTATTATTTTCTCTCTTGTTAGAAATGAAGAGAGTGAGGCAACAAAATAATACAGTTGCTTATGTTTTTTTTGTGTGTTCTCTTGTCATGGAAATATTCCTATGAATTGAGCTATGTAGGTTTTGTTTTTGTTGCATTAATGCATTTGATTTCAAATTTATAAAATCTAAAATAATTAAATTTTCTTTTCACAATGAATACACTGTTGTCATATTTTGAATATTGTACATACAAGTTGTGTGGATGTGCATATTTAAAACTTGGCAACAGATTTTTGTTGTTTTTTTTTTATTTTTTGGAAAGAAATAATACGGTAGGTAGGGAAATTCAATTTTAAGTCAGATATGTATGTAGGGAGGTGAGTACAATTTTTGTTACTCGTAAGTTGGATATGTATTTAGGTACAAATTTGAAAACACTAATTAGATAGTGTTTACAAATTTGTACCTATGCACATGTAGGTATAGGTATATGTAGCTACATTTTTATCATAGGTTATTCGTATTTGTAGGTTGTTTTGTGTTTTGTTAAAAAGTTGTCAGTTGATTTTTTTTAAATATTAACTTAAAAATGTGTGTATGTTTGTTTAAACATTTTACATTTTAAGCTAAATATGAGAGTAAAAAGAGTGTGTATTATATGTTACGATATACAAAAATTTCACAATTTTATTAATTAAATAAAGAATTATGAAAGTAAAGCAAACAAAATTATTTAAACAAACAAAATAATATTATTGAAGTTAATTTCACCAAATATAACTAAAAAATAGTACCAGTCTTCATAATATTTAAAGCGTTCACTATAGCGTATGTGGAATATTTATGTGTACCTAAATTAAAGAAAACCAACTTTAAAAATTGTCCTTACTTTACAAAAGTAAGTAAGTACACACAGACATCTCATCATGTATTTAATTTGGACAAATAATCCAAGGTTATACTTACTTTGATTTTTTACTTTTAATAATTTAGGCTTTGCGTGAAGTAAAATTTCATGCTTTCATGGTTATTTGAAATGCAATTTCATGTGAATCCATTTAATACCTAATATCAAATCATTATTTTTAAATTAAAATTCACATGAAATTCAATTTTACATAATTTCCTTAAAATTCCTAATCTATATCTATTCCTATAGATTTAGCCATAGTGTTATTTGTCTTTTTTTTTAAATATATGTACCCAACAACATATATTGATAGCGTATTTTTTTCTTTTTATTAATAATACTTACTTTCATTTTATCAAATACAGGAAATTACCTATGAAAAAGAAAAAACAAAAACAAAAACATTGCACCTACTACCTTTTTGTTTTGAAAGACGTATTTTAACGTATTTTTGTACTATTCATTGACAACCGCATAGAGAAATATATCTACCTATATAAGTATATTTCTCTATGGGCAATCGGCTAGCCGGCAACAGTACAAAATAAATTTGAATTGGTATTTGGCTTATTGGTATTTGTCTTTATTAAATAAAGATACAACAAAATTTCTCTTTATTCTCTCAATCTCAATATTGATTACATTCTTCTCTTTTATTTTATAACTCTGTTTTGTATTTTCAAATTGTCTCTTAATTTTTCCAAATAAAATTCTGCACAAACTTTGCAGATCTAATTCCTTGACGTTAGGCCAGACGTCGCTGCGTTCGTTCCTCTTCATGATTGTACCTTTGTATATAGAGTGGAATAGTACAATCATGAAGAGGAACGAACGCAGCGACGTCTGGCCTAACGTCAAGGAATTAGATCTGCAAAGTTTGTGCAGAATTTTATTTGGAAAAATTAAGAGACAATTTGAAAATACAAAACAGAGTTATAAAATAAAAGAGAAGAATGTAATCAATATTGAGATTGAGAGAATAAAGAGAAATTTTGTTGTATCTTTATTTAATAAAGACAAATACCAATAAGCCAAATACCAATTCAAATTTATTTTGTACTGTTGCCGGCTAGCCGATTGCCCATAGAGAAATATACTTATATAGGTAGATATATTTCTCTATGCGGTTGTCAATGAATAGTACAAAAATACGTTAAAATACGTCTTTCAAAACAAAAAGGTAGTAGGTGCAATGTTTTTGTTTTTCTTTTTTCTTTTTCATAGGTAATTTCCTGTATTTGATAAAATGAAAGTAAGTATTATTAATAAAAAGAAAAAAATACGCTATCAATATATGTTGTTGGGTACATATATTTAAAAAAAAGACAAATAACACTATGGCTAAATCTATAGGAATAGATATAGATTAGGAATTTTAAGGAAATTATGTAAAATTGAATTTCATGTGAATTTTAATTTAAAAATAATGATTTGATATTAGGTATTAAATGGATTCACATGAAATTGCATTTCAAATAACCATGAAAGCATGAAATTTTACTTCTCGCAAAGCCTAAATTATTAAAAGTTCATGTGAAAACTAATAAAATATAGTTTTGAAACTTTGAAATGTATTTCAGTTGAATTGAAAAAAGTAAAAAATAATATGGACATAATAGAATTTCAATGGTAAATCTTTGTAATTGCACTTTTCAATTTGCACACCCAAGATTAGTAATGCGAATCGCACTATTTAATTAATTTTGTTTCGACTGAAAATAAAAATTAACATTCCTATATTCTTTTATAACTTATTATTGCAATACAATAACTCCCTTATAAAACATTTTATTTGTTAAATAATTTTCAAAAGTGGTAGCCTTGCACCATTCTTCAAATTGCAAGTTTTTTAAATCAAGGCAGCCGCTTTTTTGCACTACTTTTTCCGTTGATTGCAAATTGTGATAGAAATAGAACAATTTGTGCTTAAGCTCGTTTGCGCTACCCAATATTATAAAGATTTAAAATACCTAAACATAAATACAATATTTTCGTGTTTGGTGATAGTTTTTTTCAAAACTATTCGTTAAAACTTAAATACCTACCTACTTTCAAATTAGATTCCTCTGCCCATCGCGAGTGAATTATAAAATAGTTAAAAAGTGCTGATTGTGATATTGCGTATAAGTATACACATACATATAGTATTCTATAGTAATTGTGGTGACTATAAACAATTTATTTTATATATATTATTCATTTTTCTAGATTAATTTTGAGTATTAACTTTTAATTGCAATTTTATGAAATTCTAGGTATTTTTTGTTTGGTATCCTTCAAATTATAGGGTATTATATTAAAGTTTGGTATTTCTGTCATTAAGAATTTTATTATATTTTCATTTAAAAAATTATTATTATTAAAATTATTACTTCTTAGTTCCTGCTTTTTTAATTTAATAACATATTTATTGCTTTTTTTGTTTTGCTTGCTTTTATTTTAAGATTTACGTTTTGCATACATTTTTACTTTTGATTTACTTTCAACCTGCTGCCTTTAATTATTTACTTTGTACCCTATTTTGTCCGTGTTTTTTTGTTCTTTATTTTTTCACTATGGTCTTGTGTGGCTATTCGGGGTGTGGGGTATCGAAAAATTCCCCAAATTTCGTTTCCTTTTTTAGAGTTCCAGACGATTATCGAAGACCAATTTGGTTAAAACATGGAAATATTTCAAACAAGCAGAAAATACCAAAAGTATTTTCTATGTGTGAGAAACATTTCTATGAAAAAGATATAAAGGTTTATTCAACTTTTAAACTTTTGAACCAAAATGCTCTGCCGATATCTTCTGCCTCTATTTGTGTTTGTTCGGAAAAATCCTTAGACTCATCGTGCATTCGTATAATGAATGCATGGAGAACCCGGAAGCAGCGAGCCTCCACGGCTACCTCTGCAATCCGGGGTTCTGAGGATCCACCTCCAGCCAAACCTTCAGTAGTTGTTGCCAGTCCAGCCGTATCAATTAGTAATATGGCTGGAATTGATTCAGCAACATATATTCGAAGATTCTCTTTAGAACCCGTAGATGCTGTTTTAGAATTTTTACCGGAACAAATTCCTTCTCCAGGTCGTGTTTCCTACAAATTTAGGGAACCCGAGAACACACCAACAACAACGAAACCACATATTAACAGAGCCCTCTTCGATACTCCTCCTGCACAGGCAGCAAATCGAGAGTACAAATTAAGGAAAGGATTAGATGAACATATGGAGGACTTTTCCGATGAGCTTCGGATATTCATCACCTCCCAACTCTTCCACAAGGCCAACACACCTTGGACATCTAAAGAAAAAGATTTATTTTTAAAATTTTTCTTTAAGTCACCGACATGCTACAACTTTATGTTGAGCTCTGGATTCAAGCTGCCATCGGTAAGCACCATTTACCGATGGCATTCAGAAATCCGGTTACCAACTGGATTTAGCGAAAGGATAAAGAGCCTCCTTGTTGACAAAGCAAAGGATTTGCCACCGATGGACAGAAAATGCGTATTGCTGTTCGACGAAATGGCGATAAAGAAGGAATTGGAATATAATATCAAGGATGATATTATTTATGGATACACCGACTTCGGAGAATTCGGTAGAAGCAATATTGTAGCCTCTAAGGTAATGGTGTTTACTCTTAGAGGCTTAAATAAAAATTGGAAGCAAACGATTGCATACTACGTGGGATCACCAGAGTCTGAAACATTATCGAAGATGTTGGTCACAATTATTACAGCAGTAATACATTGTGGCCTTTCAGTTGTCGCAACAAGCTGCGATCAAGGAGCTTCGAATGTTTCAGCTTACCTCAGGCTTTTAATACTTACTCCGCTTACAAACCCATATGTGGATATCGAAAATCATAGAGTTTTCTTGCTCTACGACTATCCACATATGTTTAAAAGTGTGCGTAACACTTTGCTTAAATATACAATTTCAATAGGAAATGATGTCGTAGATTGGCGTATTTTGGAGAAGATTTTTGAAGAAGACTCGAAAGGAACGTTTCAAGTTTTCTTCAAACTTACCAAAGCGCATATCCGACCAAGTTCTTTTGAGAAAATGTCTGTTAAGCTCGCGACACAGGTTTTCAGTGCTAATGTGTACTCGGGAATAATGTACGCTATTAACATTAATTTTTTTAAGACGGAACAAGAAAAGAGAGTTGCGGAGTCAACAGCCATTTTCATCAAGAGGATGAATGACTTGTTTGACAATCTCAATACCGGACATTTATACTCTAGGAACCCCCACAAGCAAGTTATATCGGAGTCCACAGATACCCTGGATGCAATCAAGAGTGCAAGGGAGTGGATATCAACTTGGAGGTGTAGCGGCAAAACAAAACAACTACCTTGCTTTAAAGGATTAATGCAAACCCTCTTGGGAATAAAGAAGATGTGGGAGCATTATAAAAGTGATGAACAGAGCTATTTTCTGCTTTCACATCTAAATACAGATGTGGCAGAAAATTTGTTTTCCATGGTGCGCTCAAACAGAGGATCCTACGAGAGGAATCCATCAGCTTGGAGATTCATACGGAATCTAAAGCAAATAATATTCCAGCATTTGTCTTCAGCGGAGAATTCTGGATACCAGGATTCTGGAGCTGAACCGCTGCTGCAAATAGCTGACGCAACAGCTTCAGAGAATGATCCCACATACAGAGTTTGTGTTCGAAGAGCAGCCAAATGAACCATTGGAAAACGAGGACGTCAGGACGAGGATAATGAAGTAGGAAAGAAACTTCAGAGGGGAGCTGCTGCATATTACGCCGGATTCGCAGCAAAAAAGCTTAAGAAGAGATTGAACTGCGATGCGTGTTCGAAGTTCCTCATTGATAACAACGAAGAGGATAAGGAAAGGCAAGAGACGTTTTTAATAAAACTGAGAGCCTATGAGAGCAGAGCAACAACTTCGGAGTATGGAAAATTGACAGTTCCTTCGATCCGTTTCGAAGAAACTGTCAGTATTGTTGAAAAGATTTTCTTTCAACATTATCCAAAAATGAATATTGTTGAGAAACTGGTGGAAAATTGGATGAAAGAAATCGTAAAGGAAAAATACGCGATTCCATCAACAAGCTGCTCAAAGGAACACCAAGAAGCTGTTACAAAATTTTTACTGATCGGACTGATCATTTTAGAGCTGAGGAGGATCAACAAAAACCTTATGCTTAAGGAAAAGAAACAAGAAAGATATGTTTAAACTTAGTTTTTAAGCTGTAAATTGTAATATATAATAAAAAAAATATTAAAAACATTAATTTATATTTCTCTTTCATTCCCAGGTGCTGCAATATATTTATATAAGCTTAATAATTTCTTAATCTGTCTGCTCTTGTTAAATCCTTTCCGATATTTTTATATGTAATTCTCTTTTTTACTGCTTTTTATTTATTTTATATATAGGTACTATATATATTTATATATATTTTATTTAATTCTTTTTTTTTAATGCTTTTTATTTATTAATGCATGTGCAATACGAGGACTAGGCCATTTGGAGATACCTCAGAAAAAAAAAAATGCATGGCTAATACATTAAGTAGTTTAGATTAGTAATAGAACGAGGAGTAGGCCTACTGGGGATACCTCGAAAAAAAAAACGCATCTAGTATTCTACCCCACTGGGTGATGTGGAAAGGAATACAGAGCTACAACTTAATAAAAAAATATCTTACCAAACGCTGTTTTATTTATTTCTAATTTCTTGGGAAATATGTTTGTCAACAGAGATTATTATTATTAAATAGGTATATACATATGTAAGTATTCCGAAGTACCAAAACGAAGCCACATACATATGTATGTATGTATATAAAAAATCAAAGTAAGTATAACCTTGGATTATTTGTCCAAATTAAATACATGATGAGATGTCTGTGTGTACTTACTTACTTTTGTAAAGTAATGACAATTTTTAAAGTTGGTTTTCTTTAATTTAGGTACACATAAATATTCCACATACGCTACAGTGAACGCTTTAAATATTATGAAGACTGGTACTATTTTTTAGTTATATTTGGTGAAATTAACTTCAATAATATTATTTTGTTTGTTTAAATAATTTTGTTTGCTTTACTTTCATAATTCTTTATTTAATTAATAAAATTGTGAAATTTTTGTATATCGTAACATATAATACACACTCTTTTTACTCTCATATTTAGCTTAAAATGTAAAATGTTTAAACAAACATACACACATTTTTAAGTTAATATTTAAAAAAAATCAACTGACAACTTTTTAACAAAACACAAAACAACCTACAAAAACAACAAAAAACTGGTAAGAAATGGTTGTTGACTCAAGTTCTAGGATACCAAAGAAAGATATATGTATGTAGGTACCCTTAAAATTATTTATCTCACACAAAAATATTGTTATGAATGATTTGTTAAAGTTTTAAGCAAGACAAATCGACAGACAAGATGGGAAATTGTCAGTGTGGGTCGCATTCCAGCCTTTATTATTATTATTATTATTATTTGTATATATAGCTATAGGTATTAACTTCCAATATTGATAAATTTTAATCGGTCGATGCATCCAGAATGTCTTAATGCTAAAAAGAATAACGTTTTCTTCGACATATGGTTCAATTTTTCAAAAAATAAAAATAAAATTAACGAAAATTGGTAAAAATTGATTGATTTTCAAAATTAAAACTAATTGCTTCTAACATCAGATAAAATTAACAAAAATCCAATTGACACTTTTTTCAACAAAACTAAAAAACAACAACTAACAATTGGTTAGTAATGATTTTTTACTCGAATATTTCGAGGACAGTTGAAACTTTTGCCTTAATTTATAATTTAATTTATTTAATACAAGATACTGTTGATAACATTTCTTAAAATTTGTATAAAAAGTCAACCTACAGTTTTTTCTATATATCTACATATGTACCTACCTATAATACTTTATAACTATGCTTACAATAGAATATCAAATACGAATAACCTATGATAAAAATGTAGCTACATATACCTATACCTACATGTGCATAGGTACAAATTTGTAAACACTATCTAATTAGTGTTTTCAAATTTGTACCTAAATACATATCCAACTTACGAGTAACAAAAATTGTACTCACCTCCCTACATACATATCTGACTTAAAATTGAATTTCCCTACCTACCGTATTATTTCTTTCCAAAAAATAAAAAAAAAAACAACAAAAATCTGTTGCCAAGTTTTAAATATGCACATCCACACAACTTGTATGTACAATATTCAAAATATGACAACAGTGTATTCATTGTGAAAAGAAAATTTAATTATTTTAGATTTTATAAATTTGAAATCAAATGCATTAATGCAACAAAAACAAAACCTACATAGCTCAATTCATAGGAATATTTCCATGACAAGAGAACACACAAAAAAAACATAAGCAACTGTATTATTTTGTTGCCTCACTCTCTTCATTTCTAACAAGAGAGAAAATAATAAAACCCTCTTTTCCTCAACTCATTTTTGTTTTAATTTCTGAAATCTGCACAACAAATTTTCAGTACTCTGAGCGCCGCCTGTATAAGCCGTCAATGAACTAAAAATTCGTGTTCCATGAGAGTACTATTCACTCTATATACAAAGGCTCAATCTTCACGAAAAACTTAAATGCTTTACAAATATTCTAAATTGTTGCTGTTTAAAAGAACACTGAAATGTTTGTATTCCTTTGCTTAATTATTTTTGCAGTTAATTACAAAAGCAAAGAAAAAAATGGTTGACTTGACATTTCGAATGCTGACCGCATTCTGTTTGACGTATCAGAGCGATGAGGGTAGTGGCGCGTTTTGACCGCCCCGCTGGGCAGTGTTCTGTTTGACCAGATCTTAAGGCCAAGTTTTTCAGTGCTGAGTTAACTACGAGTTAAACCCAGAGCTAGTTAATCCTGAATTCAGAGTTAACTCACGAATATGTTTTTCAGTCACGGTTTAATGCTAACCTCATGAGAGGTATTATAATTTGTTATCACTGAAGAGTTATCGATGAAGTTGTCAAAAAAACTATAGAAATCGATAGGTTTTGACATTTTGGTTGACAGCCACCAGCCGTTGTTTTTAATTTCATTTTTAAAAACATTTTGATATGGGATAAACGAAATTCAAATTGTTTGTCCAAATAAATTAAAATGAATTGGTAGTGATCTGATAAGTCTTTTTCTTCTCAATTGAGTAAAATTTTGTATAAATCCCCATCTCTTAGGTCAGAGTGTGAATATAACAACAAAAGTATTTATTGTTCCACAAAAAGAAGTAAAAATATTTTTTCCATTGCAATTTCAGTATTTCAAAAACATCTGTACCTACATATATTTAAACCATAGTTAACTCAGCAAATTTCAAGGTTTAACTCAGAGTTAACTAAAAGATTATAATAGACTGAAAAGCATGTTTCAGGAGTTAACTCGAGTTTAACTCTGAATCTAGGATTATCTCACATTGAAAAACTGGGCCTAAAGCATCATTCACATGACTGCGACCAACGAACGACGAATGAATTACAAAATGTGAATTTATATACGTTTGAAGACATATTTCCACACAAATTCTTAACAAAACGATAGCAATATATGTAGTTTCTATTTGATTTATGATGCGTACTTTTACTTTTCAATATCATATATTAATAAATGTAAGAAAACAAATTTATTCGTCGCGAAAAAAATTATAGTTGATACGAACTGTCAAACTTTATTCGCGTTCCACATTATCCACACTCGCAACGAATAAAAAAATCGCGCGTACTTAACCTAAAAAAATCGTTCTTGTTTTGGTTTCGGTGGTGAATGTCAAACTTCATTCGCGACGAATTAAAAACTCTCATGTGAAAGAAATGTCAAAATCGACGAATATTCGTTGGTCGTTGGTAGTGCTCATGTGAATAGTGCTTAAGAGACCCAAATGTAAGCAACGTTCAAAAGCTTCAATTTTGAAAAGTTCGTTAAAAGTTTCTTATTCTACTTGTTTACGACTCACCTTTTACCCGCAAGATGTCGTTTCAATTCAACAGTGGTTCATGTACAACTCCAAACCATTTATTTTCAATCATAGATGTCTCTCGCAACACAAAAAATTTCTTCTTCGATATTAAATGTTAAGAATTTATTATTTAAAATAAAAATAAAATTTGTCTCCTTAAAAACTAGGTACATTTTCTAATACTGACACATGACTCTTCTCACTTATAAGTATATACAAAAACAAAAAACAAAATTTAAAAAAAACTCAATCCTGGCAGGAATCTAACGCACAACATATCCATTCATATTTCATACACGATATTATAGCTACGAAATTGACCCACGATGTTGTTCCAACTTCCTAAGTCGATGTTCAATCATAAATCGTTCGTCATCCAATGTCATCGAAGATGAGCGATGAATTTCAGGTGTCAGCATCAGTTCTCGATCCCTCTGTGCTCTGAGTAGATTATTTCGACCCACTTGTTGACACAAATCGACCCGAGGACGACTATTGCGACGGATATTTGTGGGCATAGCATTGAATGAAATTTGCAATGACAAACGTTTCTGGCTGAGTATCTTCAAATGCTCTGGATTGAGTTCGATAATTTGACCAGTTCCAGCCCCACAAACACATGTTGTATTCTCAGGTGGAGTGTACTCGGGCAGGCCATCTCCGGGCGGTGAATCCTTTGTGTCACTGTCGAAGATTTTTATGACAGGAATAGGTGGCTTGAGAATTAGTCCGGCTTTTCGGAATTCTTCCAGAGCATCGTCGTACGTTGGTAGTCCCGAGACAATTGTGTAGCTGGGAAGAGATTCAACATCCATGTCATAACGTCGTATGACATCTCCGGGATTCAAAGTGTCACTTGTTCGGTCTGAAAATAAAACAAAACAGAAAAGAACAAAATTAGACGAAGAAAGTGCATTAGTACGATATAGTAATTAACTAGCTTCTACGCCGCCCCCTTTTTCCGACACGGTCTCAATTTCATGTCGATAACTTAATTACCAGGAAAGAGGACGAATGCCTAAGGCAGTACCGCTTTTAGGATAATTGAACTGCTCCTGTTCCAGAGAATTATATCAAAGGGGGGTATTTGGATGACGACAACGACTATAACTATGACTATGAGGAAGCAACAGTGTTTGGAAGAGTGAACAATGGAACGCACAGAAAAACACCCGACCCATCGAAACCGACCTTCCTTCAGACGAACGAAGTTTTTTGCATCATCTGGTGTGCTCCTTGAATTGGGGTCACAGCAACAAAAGAAAAGGAAATATGTATGATGGTTGAATGGAGCAAGCATAAGGATAGTGATGGGAGGCAAGAGCACAAGCGAATCCTACAGAGAAAAACAAAGTTGAGCATCAAGTTGAGTTTTCTTGGGGCGGCTTTTGGCTATACACAGATACCCATGCTCTGCCCTGATGCTGAATACAATACTCGTTGAGGATGGATATATGTATATTCGAGTGTTGGGGATGGTAATTAAGTGCTCCTTGGCAGCCAGAACGAGGGGGGTCCTTTTCAATGTTTTATTTTGTGTGTTTTCTGTTTTGGGATTGTGTCTTGTGTGTCTGGTGAACTGCGAGAGTGAGGTGCTTTTGGGATTAAGAAGCGATAGTGTTTTTATGTTTTTATACATTCGACTAAGGTGGTGAGTCGTGTGATTGCTCTGTGTTCGGGTTGTACACTTGAAGGGAAATATGGAGCTAGTGAAGTGTATGATAATGGTGAAATGGGGGCGTTCGGTTGCATGGTAAAGGATTTGTTTGGAATGGGGGAACTTTTCTGAAGTTTTAAATATTCAACTGTGGAGATGGATATTTGTGTGATGGATTTACAATTATCAAGACGGACTGATGTCGATAATTTGTTGAAAAGGGGGTTTTTGTGGGACTTTCGTAGATTTTCCTCAAGGATAATCGATGCAAACAGATAATTTTAATAGCGGAATTTAAATACAAATACAGCACAGTATTAAAAATAAAATTATCTCATACCAACCCTAAAAATGTGGAAAACAATTAAATTTTAACTAAATCGATAAAATAGAATTTGGCAGCACTTAGTATCGTAAGTACTTTAAACCGCAATTTGATGGATCCTAATGTCAAATATAATGTCATCTAGCTTTTTATGACAACTGGCCAATCAGTAGTAGTTTCATGTGTTTAGCACTTTAAATTTGGAGCAACCGGCGCGATGGTCTGTTATTTTTCTAACTATTGTTAACTATTTTTGTAACGTCAAAAAAATTGTTCAAATCAAATGTCAAATGATTGGAATTGTTGGTATTCGTTAGAATCGTTCATGCAACAGAGATACAAAAAATGGAATAGAGTTGAGCAGAACTTAACATTTCCAAAACATAATTTAAATCCCCAATCCTATCGATCCTTATGTTAGTCCCCTTTTACACGTTGACTCACGACTTCGGTGAGGCAAGCCCTATTACACGTTGACTCGTGCCCCTTGCCTCAAATTTGACAATTATTGTTTAATTTTTCGATAGTTTTTGAAGTTGAGTAAAATTTATAAAACAAAATAAATAGGATTTTGGAAATGGATTCCGAAAATTTATTAAAGCTGTTGAAGTTACACACTTTTCTGGTTTTCAAACAAATTCGATGTTGTTTATCTCAGCAACAAGAAAATCGAATGAAAAAGAACAGCATGAAACGAATATGAGAAAAAAAACGTCAAAGTGAGTCTACTAAAAATTTGCCCGAGACTCACCGGAAATTGGTTTTTGCATCTCATTTTCTCACATATGCTTTCTTTTTCGCACTCATGTGAGTCGTGAGTCGTGAGGCATCGTGTAATAGCAGACTAAGATATTAATAATCATCATAGAAGCGTAATTAAATGTCATCTTCGTTTTAATGACAACTGGCCAATTAGAGCTTAGTTTTCATGTTTTGAGCGCTTTAAATTTCGCCCAGCTGTCGTCGGTTCTTTTTCTAACAATTGGAAACTATTGTTATGTCAAAAAAATTGTTCTAATGTCATTAATAGGAATTATTGGGATTTATTAGAATCATTTAGGACCGACTATTTATAGGAATTGATGATCTGTCCTACTACTAATATAAATATAAACAAAATTATATTTATACCTTCAAATCGCAAAATGAATAACAAAATAATAACTTAGCTGCTCACAACTTGCTTCAGAAATTTAATAAAAATTGATATTTAGTTATTATTTTTAAACATTAATTTAGTTTATAATGGTTTTGATTTGTGTTTTTATTTGTATTCTTTTCTCCCAAACTAAAGAAGAAACAATTCCTTGTTCGTAAACAAACCGTTCACTTTGACAGTAAAACACTTTCAAGTTATTTCACGAGATGAGTTTTGGAATGTTACTGGAATTTGGAATGTTCCACCAAAGAAAAGGAGATTAATTTGACGTTTGGTTAATGTCATAACAACCAAACTTCATAAATTATTCTCCTTTCGAAAAGAAAAAAAATATGTATTTGTTCACTCATCATCTGTAAGTAATTAGTTTTATTATATTCTTGTACATATTTATTATTTTTGTATACTTAAATTTTATTTCGTCTGTGATTTCTTGAAAGTTGTTTATTCTTTTGAATTTGAGTCATATGGAAGTGAGACAGATAGTTTTTGTTGACATTTCCATCTGTCAATAAACGAAATTGGCGTTTAAATGGGTCGGTTCAACAATTATTCTCCGAAAAAAAAGTTTGTTGGATTTGACAAACTAATGTTTCCAAGTAGATTTCAATGAGTTTTATTTGAAATCTTCATTTGAGGAGATTAAAATTTGTATGGTAAATCTTCGAGATTTCAAGGAAATTTGTGACAAATCTAGCTAAATCTCGGTTTAGTGCCCGGTGGAAACGTAGTATAAGATATCAAATATAATCAGCCTAGGACGGTTTTTACAATGGACTCCTTTAGGCAACTCATTTTGACATTTCATTTTATTTCGCTCGGGCTTATTGCAAGAAAAATGTAATGTTTGACATACTTTTCTGTATACTTTAAACCATTAACTGTCCAGTGTGAATACAGTCTAAAAATGTCAACATCTTAAGACAGAAAACCTTTGGTTTATTTTATTTTTATAAAACGCAACAAAAAAGAAAAAGCAAAAATAGACAGAAAAATTGTCTTATTTGAAAATGCGAATAAATGTCCTAACAAACCCATTGTCAGTTTTGACAACTCAAAAATCAATTCCAATTATCATCGGTCTCTTAAACAAATTTACAGCTGTTCTTTTTCGCTTTAAGCTACTCGCATACATATAATTATATTTTGGCCCAAATATAATTTATTTAATCAATTCTTATCTAATTTTAGGTTTCATCCTTCTACATATTTATTTCCACCACACCAAACTCAAATCCCTAAATTCAATAGTCAACCCTTTTTCAACTCCATCCATTTTAACATTTCGGAAATAGATACATACTCGTATTCTCTCCCCCACAAAAAAGAACTCCATAAATTGGATTGCATGAATGAATAAAATAGAACACAAGCCTCCGGAAACGAAACCGGGGGACCTGGTCTTTTCATATACTCATTAGATATAAATGCTATAATTAACAAAGTCAATTGAAAATTACACAAACAAAAAAGGATTAAGGACATTTTAGAAGCTAAATGTCATTTTGTAAAACAAAGATAAAGCATCTAAAGCGACTAAAGTGTGGTAATGTCATGCGACATTCGAAAATAGCTTTTTTGACACACAACGAAAAGAAAATTTAATTTAAATGAGTAACCTAACCGTGGCTAATCCCCACAGCCCATAAAATTTGCTGACTATGTGGAATATACTATGTATATGAGGACAAGGAGATCCGTTAAAAGTCCTCTTTTCAAATGGAAATTAAAAGCAAAGTACAAAGCTAAAAGGAAGAAACTCGCATAGCATCCAATCATTTTACGTCATTTTTCAACCTGTCGGGGTCGGCCGTTTGGAAATGGGGGATTTATAAGAATCTGTTACGTAGGTATTTGCCCCCCTGCCATTTTAAAATCCCTTTAAGCCCTGCAAAAACTATGTAATTCCCATGTCCTTGCAGTCCACCCTTAGAGCCTCAGAGGATTCGGATGTATAGTATAGAATCGGAATCCCCCTCTGCGTTTGATGGAAAAGATCGAATTTAATTCGAAAAACAAACAGAAAGGGTGTGAAGCGATGCAGATAGAGAGAAATGTAGCAATGGATTTCCATCACATCCCACCCACATTCTAAAACAGAGTCCTCATTCCATTATACTCTTTGAGCTAAGGGACTTTACAGAAAGCTCAACATCCAGACACGACGACACAGGGTGAAGAAAAACTGCATGGGGGTGGAATTTTAACCCAACTTTAAACCTGCAACGAGTAAAAACAACGATGATGACTGTCGAAGAACTGAACTCGACTACGTCAGACGTCTAGAGACGATGACAACAACGATGATGATGCTGATGATTCCTGTGGATTACTCGTGTCATGGCGCGCCTTGGTTTCTGGATAAAGTGGGACTCCTTAGTCCTTATTATTTGCCAAACTATTACAATGGGCTTTTTCTTTTTCGTCTCGTCCTCATCGTCGTCGGTATTGTTCTTGTTCGTTATTTTTCGTTAGGTTACAATTTTCTTTTTTTTGATGGTGCTCGGCTGTGAACAGGTTGACAATTTCGGAAATTGAAAAGAAAATTGTCCATGCGTTTAAAATGCTTTAGAAAAAGCAGAAGTTATACTTTACTTATATAATGTACTAAGAGGAATCTATAAAGCGAGAAAAGGAAAAGTTAGGAAGCAAGTTGCACGTGGCTGCTGTTTTTTACGAAGAAAACGGTTCCGGCTCGGCGGGGATTTAGCAAACGGGGATTTTCCGATGTAATTCCGTAGTTGTTTGTATTCTTTTTTTCTATTGTCGGCATTTTTGATGAACCCGCAGGATGCTGGGTTTTGTAATGGATTAGATAGTTTATTAAAAAAATGAAAAAAACTTTATACAGGGGAAGAAGGAGAGGCCAAAAGTGACAACATTTCCTATTTAAGTTTTGAATTTGGTTTTAGCATTTTGGTTTAAGTTTAAACGTTAAGAGGAACAAAATTAGTTAGAAGTTAATTAGAGCTTAAAATCCTCTTAAAAGAGTTTTTTTTTAGTTTTTGCACGTATACAACCGTTTGTGAACGTTCCCCAAGAATTTTCTTCGTGGGATATTCGGAATATAAGCGAATTTGACTTTTAGATTAAAGCTGTGTTCCAGACATTTCTCGCACTAAAAGTTGGTTAAATGCCAATTTTGAGGAGTTTGGGATGAAATACTCTTAGAGAGAAAGCAAACTGTCAAAATGTCTGGAACGGTTTTCGCACGAGTTTGGACTATTTTTTAACGTCAAAAAATATACTCGAGCAGAGCTACCAAATACCATTGATGAATTTTAATCAACTTAATCATGAATAAGAATCCAATAAAATAAATATCAACAAAAGTAAACTAATATTTTTTTTAAATAAAGCCTAGTACGCTGCTGATGCGAAACGAAATTTCCCATACAAAAATGACATGACGAAATCATGAACGAAAAATTTCGCTGTGCTTTTCGTTTTTCAGTACGCTGCTGAACGACGAAATGTGTCATTTTAGTGGATAGCTGTACTAGATTTCGTAGTACAATTCTCCACCCTTTTCGTTCTTAATTTAATTGCCCGGTATATTAATTGCTTGCGAAATTTTGACGTTTTATTTATTTATTGAAAAATTTTTCGAATATTTTCGGTTATGATTTCGTCATGTCATTTTTTGTATGGGAATTTTCGTTACGCATCAGCAGCGTACTAGGCTTAAAATTGAACTTCAACTTCCAGACAGAACTCTCCACAAATATTTTTCCGCTGTGGTTTTCGTTTTCATTTCGCTCTGCACTTGGAGACCGCCGAAAAAATTCGTTTCACTTCAGCTGCGTACTAGGCTTAAAAATAAAATTATTCCTTAAATTATGAAACTTAAATGAGTTTTTTTTTCTCAAAAAATCACTACAATATTCAATAAATATTGACAATTAAATATATTTTTTGTACTACAAATTTCTTCTTCAGTAACACTTTTATAAAAATATATAAGTTTTATGAAAATTATTTGATTAATTGAAGGAAATAGAAAATATGAACTATGTTCACATTTACCAAAACTAAAATGAAAATAAAAGAATTACTTGGGCAACCCTCAGTCAATAAGCCACACACGTTTTTTTCTTCTGTCATTACTAGCCGTGAACGTCAAATCGAACTTGACAGCCAGCCCAGAAATCGCCAGAAGAAATTCCTCGGACTAAATCTGGCAAAAAGGGGAACTGTTTTACTCTCTCGCGCGCCCTCTCTTTTGTAAAAATTAGCACAATTTTTGAAGTGTGGAACGACTTCGGACTTAAAATGACTAAAACTTTCAGTCTGAAACTGTTTAAAACTAGGTCTGGAACACAGCTAATATATGGCATCTGGGTTTCTGACATTTAAAATTAATTTTTCCAAACTGTCAGTTCTTAGACGGGTTCAGATGCATCGTTTTTAACAAAAACAAATATGCAATGGATTTCAATTTCAGAATATCTAATAAGTTACTAAATGTTTACGAAATTATTTACTTGAAAAAGCTTTTCTAACCCTTAACCTTTTCGACTCGCAATGCAAACTTTATTAAGAACATCTTAGAACAGCAGCCTTAAAAAAATCAAAGTACGTTTTAGGGTTGTTAAAAAATGAGTGGGACATACGAAAGTAACCTAACCAGGTTTGAAAGAGTAAACAATAGGTTGATCTACATTTTTAGTCTCCGAATAGACCTACAAATGTTGACGTTTAATCATATTTTGATGTTAACAAAATTAAAATTGCCTCACTTTCACATTTTTTTTTAAAGATTTTAATTTTTTTACGTCAAAAAGTAAATAAAATACTTCAAATGAAATTTGTGTGCCTAAAGTAATTCAATTTTCCGCCAACTGTCATGCGTTTGTTAAGTTAAATCACAAGTAATGGGAGTTTTAATATGGAGTAACAGTCTTCTAAATTTCTGACAATTCAAATTAATAGATTTGTTTCCCAGTTTCAGGTTTTTTTTAAAATGTGTTTGCTTTGATCTGTCAGTGTTTAGACGTGTTCCCATGCATCGTTTAATAAAAAGGAATTCGAATTTAACTAATAAGCAAATGATTCAAATTTAAAAGAAAAGAAAAAAAGAAAAAGAAAAGTTAGTACATTATAAGTTATATGTAGTATATAAAAAATTGCTAACTTGTACACGATTAACTAAACTGGTCTGGCATGACAGTCCAACGCACTAACCATCATGCCATGGGGCAAAAAAATATTTAGATACTTGATTTAAATCCGTGAAATGATTAAAGATTCGGATTTGGTTACGTCAAAAATTAAAACCTGAACATTTTTACGAGGGATATAAGATGGCTGAGATCTTTATGGCTGAAACACAAACACGCTTCAGCTTCGGATTCGTCTGACGTTTACGAGTTCAGCCATAGGAACTAAATGCATGCTATCACAATGAAGCTTTGACCTAACGTTTCGTTTGACAATCTTAAGGAAAAGAACGTAATGTTACGTAATGTGACTCCAAACGGAAGCTCTAGTTTAAATTTGCTGAAAATTTGCTTTGTCTGACAGCTCAACAGCTGTAAAAAAAAGTCAACAAACAAAAAACATTTGCTTTTGGAGGGATAACCATTGGTTATTAGAAAATGTTAAAAGGTAAGTTATTGAAATGTACATAGAATAACTTGAAAACGTTATATTTTTGTAGAACAGAAAATGAGTTTCGAAGAACTCCTCATAGATTGAAGAATTCCGTGGATTGAGCTACGAAACCCACCAACGTCTCTCAGTCAGCGCTTCTTCTTTCTCCATGAGCTAAATATACCCACGATAGGCTGTGTAAGCTACTTCCGCGATAAAATTAATTTTTTCGATTTCAAAATTCGTATCTTTTACTGCATGAAAAATCAAAACAAACTTTTGAGAAAAAATAACAGCTGCTAATGACATAAGTGTCATTCAAAGCAACCTCGAAGCAGGCCCATCGTAACGCAAACGAAACCGAAGCTGAAGCGTGTTTGTGTTTCAGCCATTATGATCTTATTATCCTGAACACACCTTGTAATTTAATTTGCTGCTGTGAGCTGTCAACTGCTTGTGGCAGACTGTCTCCATTGGATAGGTTCATTGCATCCGACTCGACTTAAGATGAAATATCCAATGATATCTTTCGATGTCTTCAATATCTAACATCGATTCTGTTTCAACAGAGAAATCTAAAGTGATATTTGACAAATACCTTTTTTTCCAATAATTTGCCAATCTAGCAAATAAGAAATGAAATGTCACAACATAATTTTCGCAGTCTCACTTGCATAAATGTCAGACTCATGGAAGCATTAAATCTTTTGCAGAAAAGACACGTGTGAAGGCGCTCTGTTGTCTGTGACAGAGCTGGCGTTAGAAGCTCGTTCTTTTTGTAACTATAATTAACTATTATCGTTCCTAAACGTTGAGATCTTGTAACAATATAACGTTATCATGATTAGTCGTCTTTATCGAATCTCAAAATTTTATTGTATACAGTAAAAAAACTTTGTTTTTATTTCTTTTCTTGTTAAAAAAAAACTAAACATTTAATTCGGGATATGTTTTAAAAAATACATTAATATTACTTCAAGCAATCTTAAAGCAGCTTCAAGTTTTCTTTCGATATTCATTTTGCGATCTAAAATGATAAAAACAATTTCCTTCAACTTTGATGTGGTTCGACAGAACAACAGTTTTTTTTAAATAATCTGACACTTCAACACTTTTTTGCTGACATAACAAAAAAAGTTAAAAATAGTTAAAAAAAAAAGAACAGACCTCGTTTCAAGTGTCATTATTATTACTAATTGCCACAACTTTTAAAATCAGTTACAAATTGTTAAAAAAATAAAAGGGTTTTATAACTTTGTATCGCGTAATGAATAG
This sequence comes from Eupeodes latifasciatus, assembly GCA_920104205.1. Taxonomy (NCBI): domain Eukaryota; kingdom Metazoa; phylum Arthropoda; class Insecta; order Diptera; family Syrphidae; genus Eupeodes; species Eupeodes latifasciatus. The sequence continues at coordinate 14,060,154 of OV049924.1, read as the reverse complement.
GAAAAATTGTCTTTGGTTTTAGTCTTAAGGTGACATAGGTACACGACCGAGTTCATTGCATCCGAGTCATTTGGACACGGTCCAAATTTGCCCATCATATGTACATGATAAAGCCCAAAAACACTCTATTACCAAGACCGGAATCTTTCGTACGTTTCACTCTCCAAAACCCGTTTGTTTACATTGTTGTATTTGTAATTTTGACAATTAGTCCATGAATAGCTGTGAGCACAAACAAAAAAAAACGATGCCGTGGGCTAGCGGCACTTTGCAAAGCAAAAACAAAATGGAGGGGTTAATAAGTTTTTTTCAGGTTTTTCTTTTTACTTTTTTCGATGAAAAAGTCAGTTTAAGCTTTAATTTTGCAGGCATTTTGTGGATAGTGAACCAATGTACCTTTTTGTCTTGAAAAAAGCATGTTCAACATCAGTTTATTATAATTAATTCACTAATTATAGTAATCACTACGAAATTCTTTAAATTTCATAATAATCCCCGGATTTTTGTATCAAAGATGCGTTCGAAGAACCATCAATTTAAGGGTGCGAGTCCAATTTTTGTATTGAATTCTAATAAATTTTCGTTAACGAACGGCCCAAATATTTTGTTTGCAAGTAATTATAATCTGTATCAATTTAATTAATCCAAGTATATTTATAGTTTGTATATTAAAAAAAAAGAGTTAGGTATAATCGAAAAATATCTTATCCATAACATTCTTGATTGATGGAAGCTTACATGTATTTGCTATCAAAAAAAAACTATGTATCAAAGGAACACAAATGTTTTAAAAAAGTAATCAGAACGATTATAGCGAACCTGTTGAATAAATGCAGAGCAAATAAAATGTAAACTTTGACATATATCACAAAATGAAAACGTCTTAAAATCGTTCTGAATTCATGCACAACTAATTCAATAGAACATGTAATCGTCATAAATGTTTATTGTTGACGTACAGAAGTTTTTTTTAGTGAATTTCCACAGTTTAACGCAAAATATAATTTTCATTCATTCATTAAAAATATTTTGTTACCAAAGTTCAAGTTTACTTATTATTGTTTGAAGGGTATGTTTAGTAAAAGTGCTGCTAAAAATGAAACAAATTAATGAGTTTTACGTACATGTTTTTCTTAATATAGTAAATACTTCCGTAGATTACATTTTATAAATGCAGAACATAGAAGAAAATATACATAAACAATAGTTTTCAGGTATAAAGCAGAGGTTAGTGTAGAAAAATATTTTTGAGAAAGCCAATAATATTTTAGGTATGTTCATTAAAGAAATTTCCGCTTCGGCTACCCTTCATCAACTTTTTAGGAAAAAAATTAGCATTAATAGCAGCCAATTATTTCATAGCATAATTAATTTTTCAGATTGTAAAATGTCTAGAAATGTTCATACGCTACAAAATTCGTAATTTTATGCGTAAACATAGAAGATAACATTATTTAGTCAAGAAGTATGGATTTTGGCGCGTATATCGGTTTTTTTCTATTGGGTGTTCGGTTTTCCCATACTGGAATAAAAAAAAAGTTACTTAAATCTATTTATTGCACTCATTTAGTTGGTATTGTGTGTAAACATATTGCCTTTTTCTATTCCTTAAAGATGCTTTACACAAAGCAACTTATTTTTAAAACATGGTTCCCTCAAATTTGTATTCCAAAATCTAACTACAAACAAAATTCTAACTCTGACATAGTCCCTCAAAAAGAAATTTTCAGGAATATTTCTGCGACAAATAAAAATAAAATTTGGTCTTGTAATTATCGAACTGCTTAAATGATGAAAATACTAATCTAATTGAGGAATCTGAATTAGCTTAAGTTGGCAATGGAACTTCACAAGTATGCTTCTCGTAGCATTGTCTGTACAAAAAAATACGGAGGCATCCGCCTATTGTTTCCACCTGAACTTCTAACGACGCCAAGAAAATGCTCTAAGCAAACTACAGCTGAAAAAATTTTCTGTTTTGTTGTTTTACAAAGTATTGAGTTACACTTTTGTCCATTTGCAATAATTATACTTAACCAGTTGCAGCGCATGATGCGTTCGCAAATAATTTAAGTAAACAAAATAAATAATAATAAACTAATAAATCAATAAATAATATGTATTTGGTCAATTTTATTTTATTTAATATACATTTACAACATTTATTTGGATTGAAATTAAAAAGCTATACAAATCTTCCAATTTAAGACCATGTCAGCACTTCAGATTCTGTTGGTTAGGATTGTTTAGTTTTTGAACGAGGCCATGAAACATTCAAAATGAAGCATTTAGATGGGGCTGATTTACTATAATGAAGCATTTTGATGGGCCAAAGCACTAATTGTGAGAATGTGTTTGGTTTTTTGCATCATTTCACGCACACTTTCTCACATTTAGTGCTTTTTAGCTTGTAGGCAAACCGAAATGTCAGTCTGAGATTCCGGTCTTGGTAATAGAGTGTTTTTGATAAAGCCAGAGCTACTTTGACAGATCGACTATTTTCAAATTTAAAACTAGAGACAATTTAAATAAGAAAGAAAGAGACATATGATTTGTTTTCTTCAATTATTATATGAAATAAACTTAGATAGTTAAATAGTTGTTAGCTGAAATTGTGTAATCAGACAGAACTACTTGGTTCGTTCATTCCCCACACACTATAGACCCAAACCTTGGTTTGTTTTATCTCCCAGAACTAACTTACTTAGTTATGGATTGTTACAAATCAAAACACTTCAACTATGACTTTTGGGAATGACGTGTTGACGTCACATTGTAATAAATCTTGACAATCTTGAGTTTTAGGAACAACAAATTTTAAAAAAGAACACACCTCTGAGCCGATAGAAATGTCTCGTTTGTTTAAAAACGTAAAAATCATTGCAATGTCGAAGGATTGGAAGTTTATCACCTATTATATAGTTGCATATTTTTGGAGCCACAAACAAGAGAATTTATTAATTAATTTATTGTTTATATTATAAAATTAATTACCTCCACAACTTTGAGCAATTTTTCCCTAAATTAAAAAACAAAATTAAATTGCCTCCAACTTCTTAAAACATCACCCTCTCTGTCAGTATGAAGCTTATGGTCGAATAAAAAACGATCAGTGTCAAAAAAGAAAAGGAAAACCTATTTCCACATCCTTTTATATATTTCACCCCGCCATATAAATACATTACCATCGCCTTTGTGGAAAGACGAATCTTTCTTAAGCATAGTTATTTATGAATCTGTAAATTCCCTTGAATAAAACACCATCCAAAGAACACCCCCAACCCCATCGGAATTTCTAATGTAATTTTACAAAAGGCCAAAAACTCATTCCTATGCCCAACGTGGCGGCGGCGGCGGCGGCGGCGATGCTTCCCCCTTTTTTGCAGCAAGGCAAACATTCAAATATAACAACTGTACTACAAAAGGCGGCAAGTGCGTTTTGTCTTTTTTAAATGCTACATCCTGGTGTTATGGCGTATCTTCCCGTTCCTTTGTATTTATTCGAAAGAGGCAAATAAATATAGAAACCAAAAACGAAAGGGGGTTGATGCATACAATGCTTGCACAGAGAATTACAAAACAACATTCAGACCAAACCAGACCAGGACCACCCCCTTGAGAGTGCTGAGTTAGCTCGCACTGCTCTGGAATGATTAACCTGATTCCCCATGTGAATTGCCCAACAAAAAAGAACTTTTGTTGTTATTATATCGATTCTCAAAGCTGACGATGCTGCTGGAGGAAGGATAGATGATTGTGCAACAACCCATGACACTTCCATTTATTCATCCATCCCCCTTAAAGTTTTCCGATATGCGTTGTGTTTAAATTCTTGGCAAGGATAAGGGAAAGATGGGAAGGGAGACGAGGTTAGGTTTAAAAATTCCATAAAGCAGTCGTAAAGCGAATCGAAATTTATTTGGTATAGTTTTGGCTACACGCGTTCATAGCTTTTGCAGCACGCGTCACACTGTCAAAAATGCAGACAATACGTTACGTGTGGCTTGGTTTTTCTTTTATATTTCCACCTTCTGTATGCATTTTGTGTGGTTGAATGGGGGGTGGCGGTTATGGAGAAGGAGGAGGTTTTCCAAGAAATATTTGCTAATAAAACCGCCAGTCTGTCGACTTTCGAGCCACACGTCGTCGTCGTTCAGAAGAAGGTGGCTTTTTCAATTGTCTTAATATTTTTGGTATGGTGGTGATGGTGGCGCCATCTGCTGTAGACAGCCAGCAAGAGTTGTTCGTAACCACAATTCTACCTTACCGCAAAGGCGAATAAATGTCAGTACGACGTTTTGTTTCATAGTTTTGTTTATTTGAGTTATTATTACTCGCACAAATAATTGGTGTGTTTTTGTGGTTTTTTGTATTTTACCAACTTCTTGTGGGTTCTTATATTATGTACTTTTGGCAACAGATGTGGACTATATATTTCTTAATATAGGTACGATGCTAAAGTGTCAAATTGTTGTTGATTGCAAAAAGGTTCATCATTGATTTTCGATCGAAATGTATATTTTTTGCACGCTACCTGTCAACAGTTGTCAAATTTTCACTTTTGTGGAATAGCAAAATTGTGTGAGCAAACAGATTTAGAGTACAGGTAAGATAATTCACTGAACTGACCCAAGTCATTAAGCTAGCCTTCCAAGTCTCAACTAAAAATCCTTCCTTATTGTCTTTTTTTAGCAACAAGATTAAACGTCAAAATTAGTTATGACGTTTCAATATGGTGTCAACATTAGGCTCTCTTTAGATATTAAACAGATTGAAGGATAGGTTGTGGAGGGAATTTAATGTCAATTTTGACACTTGCATAGTAAAAATGTCAAAAATGATGTGTTATAGGTTAGATTGCTATTTTTTCGTACTGTAATATTTGCGTTCAGTAACTAAATAAAAACTTATGAATTAAAGCAATGGACAACAACGAAGAAATAGACTGTTCATTTTATAAACTATTTTATTTTCTTAAAAAATTTCAAACGCATAAAACCAATTTTAATACAAAAAAATGCAATTTCCTCAAATATTTGACAGGTTGACATCAGCAATATGAATGATAACGATACGTTCCGTTTATAAAATATGAATTAATTAATGAAGGAACTATAAATTTAATACATGGGATACATATAGCTTCAAATGAGTCCAGTGTGAAAAATGATAATTTTAAAATTAGGGTTTTTGTTGTTGTAATATTTAAAAAATCTTAAAGGATATCCATGGATATTTATTTTTTTGTAAAGAAGAAGGTATCTAAGCCAAAAACAATGGAAACGATACAAGCCAAAAGGCCGCCACGACTACGGTTGTAGCTCCCATATCCTTTTCATGAAATTTTCCATTAACAATTCGTACATTTGCGGTTGTATATTCTCGATAACTTCACAAATTTCAACTTTGAGGTCTTAAATGCACTGTTGAACACTGCGATAGACCTTATATTTTAAAAAATGCTCAAAGAAACAAGTATGAAGGCATTAAATCACAAGATTTTGGTGTCGAATTGTAATCACCTTTTCGGAAATTAATACAGCAGTAAGTAGTTTTTGTAGTAAATACTTTGTTGAAATAATTTGTACTTGTCAAATGTCAAAAGATGACAGCTTTAAAAGTGACAGTTGCCCAAATAACGGACTAAATGAAACTTCTTATTGGAAAAACTGTAGAACACCACCAATAGTACTTTTCAATTAAAATCGTTTTAAGGTCTGTTTGTGAAGCAATCTTGTGTTGTCTCAATGTCTGTCCCGAATGATTGAATACATTTTCTATAGGATTAACGTCAGGAAATTGCGGTTGTGTTTTAAGTTGCCTTGAAGCATTATAGAGCAACCACTCACAAGTTTTGAAGGCTGTATGCTTAGAATCATTGTCTTGTTGAAAGTCGAAAAAAATCATTTAAATTACTACGTAAAGTTTTAATTCACATGTAGGCTATATGACCTTCAATAAAATTTAAATTGTCCACGCTACCAAATTTCGACTCATCAGAAAAAATAACCGATTCCCAAAACTGTCTTGGTTTTTTTTTAAATGCGTTTTGGCAAATACCAAGCTTTTATTCTATTCACTTCCAAAGTGAAAGGCTTTTTTCGCTTCTCTTCCATAATAATTTGAATAGTGCAAAGCATTACGAAGAGTCTGCTCATTAAGATGTTTACCGATTGTATTTGCCACTTCTTCGCCAAGTTTGAAACACTTACTTTTGGTTCTGTTCTTTTCTTGTTTTCTGATGTTTTCGAATTGTTTGATAATAACAATTCAAACCGTATATAAAATTAATTTGAGTTCGTTACCATTCTGGTCTTTATTTCTTAATTATTATTCTTTAAGTACTCACTTATTAAATCTTAATTATTATTATTAGGGCAACCAAAAATATGTCCTAAAAAACTAGTTTTAAGCGCTTATAATATTCCCTTAAAAATCAAATATATGCCCTTAAAATATGCTCAATAAATGTAAAAGATGTTTATAAGAAGCGTTATTTGCTTTAGGAAATTAATTGATAAGAACAATACCAATCAAAAAAAGATAAAATCAAAACTCTTCTTCTTCACTCAAACTTTTTGAAGATAAATAAAACATCAAAAAAATTTGTTTAATGGCGAATAGTTAAACATCGCGTTCGCACACATATGTATATTATTTAAGAAAGAAAAAAAAAAAAAACAAAGTTAACAAAGCAGATTCATTTTTGAATAGTAAAAGAAATTTTTTAATGTCAGCGATCAGTAAGAAAATTTTTTGCAAATTTTTGTTGCAGTAAATAACTAACATTTCCCTCAAATTTTTGAAAATGAAGCTTTGTCTGTTTGATCGAAAAACACTTTTATAAATGGAAAAGCTCCGTTCAACGTCAACAGAAGTGATCGGAGCGTATTTGAATGCTAAAACTTCAGCAATTGCATAGTCTTTAACTGCTATGGATTTCTCTCCTGACAAAGCCATTGCAATTATGTTTAGTTTTTCAAAGCCAGCATTTTTTTCTATTACATTTTCTATTTTTTTCTTCACTAATTTCGCAGCCTTGCTGTTAATGCTGTAGATTCTCTTCACAGCATCACTTATAATTTGTGTGCTGGAATTGAGCGATAAACCACGTGATTCAAGTTTTCAAATTGATGTTACTAGAAACCCATAGCTTGATGCCAAAAAAATTAAGTCGGCTTTCAATTCTGTTTTTTTTAAGATCTTTACAAACTTTTATTGATGCAGCTTCCTCGTTGTCAAAAACATCAAAAATCCGAACAATCTTTTCAAAATGCTTGGCGTAGTTCACCGCTTCGAGCCATGTCCCCCATCGCGTTATGATTGGTTGTGGTGGAAGTTCCAGTACAGGTTCTATGTCTCTAAAAGTTTTCACTCTGGATGGAGCTTTAATTTTTTTTTCTGATTTTTTGTTTCGTCCTTTTGTTCTTGTTAATGATTTGTTTTTATTGCTTGCCTTTACAAAAAAAGGAAAAATATGCCTTTTGAAAGCAAAACTGGAAAAATATGCATTTTCAGTGAAATATGCAAAAATATGCCCTAACAGATGACGTTTAAAAGACGAAGATTTCAATGAAACGCATTTCTATCACAGTCTCGTGATAATAGTGATGTTAACAAAAAATATGTTCGAACATATTTTTGGTTGACCTAATTATTATTTAAGTATTCACTTAAATCTTTGGATTTTCGTGACTTTTTGGTTAAATTTTTATTTTCTAATGCCTGTAACGTTGATTATAAAGTCTAAGCATTTTAAAACACTAGATTTGGTCTTATGAAATCTTACGGAACTTTAAAAACCATAACAGCCAATACTTTTTTTAACTTAAATCTTAGTGTTTTTCGGTGTGCTTTTGTTTATCGCGTAATTAAGATAAACAAAATTACACAAGGTTCAGTGTTATACCTACTTTTTGATCATTTACTCATTTATAATATTGATAAAAGACAAAAGGAATTTAAAAGATCTTACAACTTAGTCCATACTGAATACATACATACATAATATGTTCCTAGTAGGGACCTGAATTATTGAACAATTGTTGATGGAAAATTTAATTTACTTTTTTGTTATCGAAAGCTTTCTGAGATCTCAACATTTTGAACTGACCCATTTATTCAATTCATAGTCTTCAAACTGCTGCTCTTATGAACTTCTATGGTAATATAATTTAAAAACTAAAATATTCTTAGTGGAGTTTCTTTTTTAATTACTATCAACCATAAGAATATTTATGTATTTTTAAAGATCATTGACCGATAAATAATTTCATCTTTAGTGAACAAACAAACAAACAACAACAAAAATCATTTTAATTCCATACAGAGGGGCGTATGAGTAACTTAAATAAATTTTCTGCTTTGTTTGGCTTTTTGTGTGTCATAAACAGAAACAACAACAAAGTGTATAAAATTATAATTCTCTTTTTTTCTACAAGAATTATTTTTAAGTGTTGAGTGAGAGCTTTTGTCGAACGAAATACAAATAACCACTCAAAAAGACACTCATCCAAACTAAAAACTCATAAAGATCATATCAAAGAGAATTAGTAGGTAGACTCTGTTCTGTTCTGCTAGAAAGCAATGGAAACAAGAATCATTTATAGTTTTCTCACTTTGTTCAATGGGATCGTTTCGTTACCTACCTACCAAAGAAAAAAATGAAAGAAGGCAACCGGCAGACAGATATGAACGCCACAAACTTTAAATTTTTTTTTAACTTAACGAAATGCAAAATTCAAAACAAAAATAATAAAACCGGCTTTGTAAGTCTCAATGGTAATCGAAATAAAGCACATGCAGTTTTTCCCACAACACAACACGGCACCTCAAAAATATAACAAAAAGAAGATAAAAGAATGAAACGGAAATGAAAACAAAAAATGAAAAAATATACATAAATGTAGATGCGTTTTTGTTTATTGTTGTGATTTGTGAGAAATTTAAATTTTTAAAATATCTTCAACTATGTATGTAGGTATGTACATAAATATGAATCTTTCTCCTGCTGCTTTACTATAGGTTGTTTATTTGCCATGCCGGTACAACTTACTGCATCAAGAAATAAGGAAGGAAATATTGGAGGATGAAAACAAAAACAGGTAGGTTAGGCAAGGTACCTGTCTATGTCTACCCCTATATTGATTGTTCTTGCTCAAATATTTCGAACCCCTTAACCACAATTAAATCTTGGGCTATAATTGCAGAAAACAGGTACAGTGTATCAATTTCATATTCGTACCCCTTCAATAAAAAGTTTGAATGTTTTCCTCATCCAAAATGACTTCAGATACAAAAGTAATAACAAAGTGCAATTTAAGTAAGTTCATTGTTGATATATTTAAAAGAATTTTTATAGCTGGTACAATTCATATTTCTTGAAAAATTTAAAGAAAAGAAAAAACTACATTAATGTGGGCAATTTCGTATTCGTACCCTATTTTAATCAGTCAAAAAATTTGGTTTTTAAATCTTGTGGCATAACCTTTGGAAGTAATTACAGCTTTCAATCGTCTTGGCATTTACCTTACCAATTTTTCAGTTGTTTCCGATGTTATTTGTGTCCATTCATAGAGAATTTTCTCCTTAAGGTCGTTTTTGTTCTTAATTGTGCATTTGCGGATTCTGCGGTCCAGTTCGTCCCATAAATTCTCTATAGGATTAATGTCTGGTGATTGTGGGGGGTTTCCAAAACTTTACTGCAATTAAAAAGAAGCCACATTCGGGTTGCATTCGCCTTATGCTTTGGGTCGTTATCCTGATAAAAAGTAAAGTTGTTTTCTAGACCCATTCGTGCAGCACTATCTTTTAATTTGGTCTTCAGGATTTCGATGTACATCTTGTGATCCATAATTCCTTCAATTATGTGCAGTTTCCCAACTCCAGCTGCTAAAAAACAACCCCACACCATCACCGACCTACCACCATGTTTAACGGTTTCTCGAGTGTTTTGCGGAAGGTATTCAGTATTTGGCTTGCGCCAAACCATTTGTCTACCATCCGAGCCATGATTATTGAACTTTGACTCATCTGTGAAAATAACCGTTTTCCAGAAGTCAAAGTCTTTTGCTTGGTATTCTTTGGCGAATTCAAGCCGTTTAAGTCTATTGACATGCACATGACTGATAAATGGTTTTTGCGCGATACTCTTCCGTTGAAACCATGTTCCCGTATACAATTCCTCAACGTTTCAGTGCAAAATTGTTTACAGGGATTGGCGAAGATTCTGTGCCAATTTTGGTGCACTTATCTTTGGATTTTTATTTATTTCACCCACAATTATCCTCTTGTCCTGCCTGTTGAAAATACTTCTGGTCGTGTTGCGAGGCAAGTTTTCAATCCTTTTTTCCTTGACAAACCGGTTTACAATACTTTTAAAGACATGCGTTTTTTTTTATTTGATAGATATGCACAAATAAATAATAATTATAGCAATTTTAGAGCGAGGAAACATTTATTTCTATTTTAAATTAATTTTCAAAGTTCACTTTTTCACATACAAAACACGCAAAAATGGTTGATTTTGACATTTCTTCTCTGTTTTTCTTTCAGTTCAGTGTTGCCATACTTTATTTTTTTTTTGGTGGGGATTTCTTTGATTTTAGTGCCCAAATGCAAAAAGTACTTTGCATATACCCAAACTCGCACCCACCCCAAATCTTATAGTGATCCCCAGCAGGGGGGTTACATACCTAGCTGTTAGTACGCCGCGCGCGCCGCGCCGTACTATCAATTCAAAAAAAATTGTTTTAGGCTCAAAAAACGAAATACAAAAAAAGTAGTGTTAAGTATAAAAACAAAATATTTTTTTTTATGAATTAAAGGTGTTTTCTCGTTTTTTTTTTTTTTTTTTTTTTTTTTTAAACATGTTCTATTGAAACCTTTACCTAACTAAAAAATCAGAAGGAAATTCGTGCTGCGGCAATGGAAAGTCGCCCCTAGCTAACACCTCTGCCGACCTATTTGCTATTTCAGTGAAAGTTGAGGCTAGGAACTCGGAAAAAAGTAACAACAAGAAGCTGGGATGCGATACACGCTGTTAACTTTCCATCCCGTCTGTCGATTTATATTGCTTAAGATGTTAACAAAACGGTCCGTTGAATTTTTCTACGAAATTAACTAAAATTTAAAAACAATATTTTACATACATACATAGGTATGATGAATGTTTGACTTTATAATCTATTTTTGTTAACGAGACTTTAAGTTGAAACTTTTACCAATTTTAGTAGCATTTCTTGATAATTTTTATTTCTTATGTAAACAAATACAGGTTAGATTTATCTTCGAAAATTTAGCATAGAATGAAATAATTTTGAAGTCAATACCAATTTCACCAGTTTTGCGATTTTAGTTTTTATGAAAAAACTGACTGTTGGTTTTTTATAAAAATAAACAAGATAACAAGATGAAATTAATTTGAAGCCAATATTTTTAAATTTTTGAAAAGATATTTGAGTCAAAAAAGTTATTCTTCGTTATTATTATTATTTTTGAGCTAAAATCATTTTTTGTTCGTAAAATATTCGAGGTGACAAATATTTTTGTTCAGTGTTTTTGATTTATAAAAAAAAAAATAACTGAATTTTGTTCAAAATCATATCGGTTTGGTATTTACTATATAGTATAAAATTTAATTCAAGTCTCTAAGTAAGTAAGTAAGAAAGTAATTCATTTTATTTACACATTAACTTACAACTAAATTACAAAAATGAATTTAAAAGCTATGGCTTAGCCGTCAGCCTGGTTAGCAAATTTTTAAATGTATTTGAATATAAAAATTTATTTTCAAAACAAAAATTTAGAAAAACAATAAATATTTAAACGTATTCTGAAATTAATAAAATTCTATATTTATAAATAGATTTTAAATAATTACTTATTTTTTTCCACTCGCAGTGAGTCATGAAAGTAGTTTCTTTTGTTCAAGTTGAAATTAAGTTGGCTATATAGTATCCTGCTTCCAGACTCACGAGCCATTCTGATGAACGTATCACGAGTGATGTCTTCATGTGTTTTGAATAATGCGGTATAGTTGATCTTTCAGATTACCTATGTATGTTGCATAAATCAATTTGAAAGGTTTCTCCACAAGTGTTACCAAGAGTTTGCCACCTTGCATACCACCAGTCTTTATTTCTCATCTCATACAAAAAGAGTTTCTTTGAAAGTCTGGATTCACCATATTGACTGCATACCTTAATTATGAATTCGGCTTGTGATTTAAGTATATGTTAAGATTTTTGGCAGTCCGGTTTCTAGGTAAATAGCGTAACTAGGTGTATTTTGGGGCAGGTTGAAAAGCTTTTTTATGAAGTTCTTATTTAATTTTTCAATTTCTTCATACTCATACGCTCCCCAAATTTGTGAAGTGTAACAAAGAGTTGATTTAACCACTGAATCAAATATTTTATATTTCGCAGATAAACTTATTTTTTTGTTTGAAAACACATTTTTCCATGAAAAGTTGAGCAAACTTTGAGAGCTTTTGGCCTTTTCAGTTAGATGTTGTTTGAAATTTAAGTTTGAGTCCAGTTTAACTCCCAAGTATTTAACATCTTTAACTAATTCCAGAGGATGCCCATCATACTTCCATTGTCTTTCAGTGTGAACTCTTCCGGATCGTGCAAAAACCATTATCTTTGACTTTTCGGTATTGATTGTCAGTCCCCATCTTTTGCAGTAACATGATAAGCGATTAATCATTAGTTGCATGTGTTCCGGCGATTCAGAGACTATGACTAGGTCATCTGCATACAGCAACACATTTATTGTGACATTCGCAATCCTTATACCTCCAGGCAGTTCATCTACTATGTCGTTTATAAATAAGGAAAACAACAGTGCACTGAGAAGACATCCTTGCTTCACACCTGTATTTGTGCCAAACCATTCAGAATAAGAGGTGCCATTCCAAACTGCTGCAGTTGTATCCGTGTACATATTTTTAACCACATTAATAAATTTTGAGGATATGCCAATTTGAGAGAGCTTGTAGAAAAGCGCATTTCTATTAACAAGGTCAAAAGCTGCTTTGAAGTCGACAAAAAATGAATATATTTTTTTGTTCCTTGCATGAAACGCTTTGACAATGGATGAAAGTGTAAAAATCTGATCAGTCGTTGAATAATTCTTTCTAAAGCCAGCTTGCAGCTCTGTTAGAATACTTTTCGTTTCTACCCACTTTTCCAGCCTTTTTACCAAAATACCGCAAAATATTTTTGATATCACATTTATGAAAGAAATCCCTTTATAATTTTCCACAACGTCAAAAGAGCCCTTTTTGTGTATGGGAAATATCACAGATTTTTTGAATGAGGAGGGTATTTCGGCTGTAGAGAAGATTTTGTTAAAGAGAATTTGAAGGTTATTCCAAAATGTAGGTGTTGCATTTTTGAAGAATTCGTATGGGATACCGTCTTCCCCTGGAGCGTTTCCATTTTTCGCATTAAATATCACGGATTGTATTTCATCAATTGATAATTCAACGTCTAAAATTTCATCAAGAGTTAGTGGTTCAGCATAGAAGAACATCAAATTATCATCGTTGGAGAGAAGAAGTCTAAAATGTGCTGCAAGATCTTCAGCAAATACACCTACGTTAATCTTAAAACTCATTCCCTCGCAATTTTCCAGAATTCTTTCGAGTTTTGTGTTCGACCTAATGTTAAGGCTTGTTGATTTTCAAATTCGATTTTCTTTTGAAACACACAAGTTTTTGTAAAATATATTACTTTCAACGTACCAATTTTTTATACAATCATTATTCGTAGATCGCAGGGCTCGAAGAAGGGCAAATGATTTAGTACGTGCTTTCCAGCAGTCTTTATCGAACCATTTTTGTTTAAAAGATATTTTCTTCGTGCCTGTAGTTTTGTTTGGTGCGGCGGCGTTTTGAATAGATTCAGTAAGTTGATTAGATAGTGCATCTGTGGACTCTGTATTCAGCTCGTTGTTTATAAAGAAACCATCTAAGTCCCGTTGATAAAATGATATTTGTTCATTTTTCCAGTGAAGACGAGGAAGCAGGCGAAGATTCATTCCTGGGGGTGAAGATTCATATGGGACGTTTACTTCAATAGGCATGTGATCTGAAAAGGTCTCGCAACCAACTTCGAATTTATGGATCCTTTCGATCCAGTCATTGTTAACGGCACAAAAGTCAATGACAGATTTTCCTTGCCCTCCAATGAAAGTGAAGTGTCCCTCCATATCACCTTCCGTACAGCCATTCAAAACTATCAAATCATACAATTGCAGTAACTGAAGAAGATCTACTCCATTCTTATTACAAATTACGTCCGCTGAGTTCCTGATAGCAAGAGAAATTGAAGTATTCGATATATTTGTTGATGTTGTTGTTTGCGAATTGCCAATTCTCGCGTTAAAATCACCAATCAGTAAAACACTCTTGCTAGCTAGAATTTGCATTATATTATATAAATTTTCAAAATCATTTGCCCATTTATTGCAATTTATGTAATAAGGAATTCAAGTCTCTAGAATTATTGGTTTTTGAGATATTTTGGGTAAACCAAAATGTTCACTTTTTTGTTTTAAATTGATATGGTAAAAATTCGCCCACTCAATTCTCTTCAGGCATCTTTCTGCATTATTATCTGTATAAAACTTATTTGAAGTCGATATCTCTACTGGTTCTTGAGATATAGTCGACGAAAAAAGCTTCCCGGACGTACAAACGAAAGTACACACGCACGCACAGACATCTCTCTATTTATTATTTATCTTATTTAGATTCTAGGGACCTTTAAACGTCGAGAAATGTCAAATTGAAAAAATTTGACAAATCAGACCGATTACAATGGGCAGGTTCAGCCGACATAAGGGACTTGAAAGTAAGGCAAGTTTCTTACATCTGATTGGCCAGCTGCCAAAAAATTGCCTTCCAATTAAGGCAACTTTATTGGAAAGTTGACTGGAAAGTTAGGCAAGAAAAATCTCCCTTACTATCAAGTCAAGTCAACTTATGTCAAAATGACAATTGATCATATTTTTTAATTCAACTAAAAGCTGAACTTTATTACTCAATGATTTATTTATTTTCTGCACAACTTCATTTAATGCTTTCTGTAAAAAGGTTCCTTGTAAATTTAGAAAAGAAATAAGTAATATTTCTTTAAAATACAAAATACAAATCATGATGGACTTGTAGCTTGTCTGAGGAGTGTTTTGTAGACAATAATGATTTTGGTAGTTTTTGTACTATGAACTTGAAGTAAAGGTTTGTGAAGTTAAGTTCTGAATTTAAACTTCATGACACTTGAAAAACTAACTAGTTGCCTTGATCAAAATTTACGTTCAAAGAATGAAGTTGACTGCAAATGAAGTCCCTTATGTTGTCTGAACCTGCCCAATAACATATGGGAAGTTAACTAGGTTTAAAACGCTTACAAGCGTTTATACAGCTATGGCCAAAATAATAAGAACACTTAACATGATTCTCTATTTTTATTTGATAAATAAATAAATATATTATATTTTTAGAGGATAGTTTATTATATTAACTTTAAATTCCAACAGTAATTACAGGGTATTATCAATTTATTTATTATTTTCAACTGAAAATGATTTATTCAAAATAAAAAACCTGGTCATAAAAATAAGAACACTTTGACAAAACAATAAACAAATACTTATTTAATATTTTTTTTTAAAAATGTATTTAATTTTTTTTTTTTATTACTTATGACTTAGTTTTAAATCCTTTATTTAAAATGACCGAGGTTATTCGACGACTCATAGAGCCCACCAATCTTTGGTATATTTCAGGTGAAATTGAATACCAAACTTCCTGAACAAACTTCCTTATTTCAATTTTGAAGTAGTTCCACAAGTTTTCAATTGGATTCAAATCCAAAGACTGCGAAGGCCAGTGCAAAACATCAATTCCATTTTCCTTAAACCATCTTTTTGTTACTTTTGCTGAGTGCTTGAGGTCGTTATCATGTTGGAATCGCCACTTTAAGGGCATATTTTCTTCGGACCATGGTAGCATTGTGTATCTTAAAATCCAGACATAAGTTTCCTTGGTCATTATTCCATCAATGAGAAATACTGGACCTATTTCCCACCAAGAAAAACCACCCCATATCATCAGACTTCCATCTCCGTGTTTCACGGTCGGCATGGTGTATCGTGGATTGTATGCTTCACCTTTTGGGCGCCGAACTAAACGTTTTCCATCCATTCCAAATAGATTGATTTTTGTTTCGTCACTCCACAACACATTTCGCCATTATTTTACCTCTTTCGATGGATCATAGGGCATGTGAAACATTTTGGCAAAAGCCAGGCGCTTCTTCATATGACCTGGTTTTAATAAGGGAAACTTTCTTGGCGATCGAGCTGGTAATTTTGACTCAAGCAAAACTCTCCGGATTGTCCTTAGCTTTTCTTACCAAGGCCCTTTTGTCTTTTTCTGACAATTTTAATGGGCGACCTCTAGTTTCAATAGTTTTTCTTGGTCGTAACGCTTGAAAAAACATTGTAGAGGAGCATTTGACTATTCTGGCAATACTCACGCAACACCAAAATAGCTTGACGCTGGGATTATGAGAAATGCTTATTTTTTCCCATAACGTTCTTCAATAAAATAAAATTATTTTAGTTATGAGTAGTTAAATAATAGAACTTTGTAAAATTTAAAATTTTTTTTCTTGACTGTTCTTATTTTTTTGGCCAAACGGATATAGCACCGTAAACAAATGAATTGCAACTGAACGCATTGTTCTTTGTTTTAATCAATAAAAAATATATATAACTAAAGCGGATATAAAGAACAGTTAATTTACAACAATTTCGGTTTACTTCTCTAAAATGAAAGCGTTCCTTTTTGTTGTAACGTTGTAACTGTTCTTATTATTTTGGCCATAGCTATATATGCAGGTCCCTAGAACAAATTGATTTATAAGCTTTTTAGGCTGTAACTTTTGAAAGGTAAATGCGATTTCAAAAAATGTCATATTATATTATAAATATTTTTTTAATAGGGCCCATACACTACACAAACTGTTTGAGCAAACGAATGTATTTTGTTGTTGTTAAAATGTTTGTGCAAACTGTTTGAGTAGTGTGTAGCGATGATGCGTGTTTGCGCAAGCGGTTTGAACAAAATCAAAAAATTTTGAATTTTCCGTGCTTGCACAAACATGTTTGTGTGGTGTGTATTGAATTTTGCTCAAACCGATGCCAATTTTCATAGAGTTAACATGAATAAACAAGAGGAACAAATTTGTTGGACTGTATTCATTGAACTTTATAAAAGTTTACCGGTATTGTGGTGTGTAAAAAGTAATATCTCTCAAACATGTTTGTGTAGTGTGTGGCGAAACTATGTTTGCTCAAACACACGTTTGAACAAACGTGTTTGCGTAGTGTATGGGCCCTATAAGATTATTTTTTTTAAGTAAGCTATGTGTTTTTTTTTCATAAAATGGGAAAAGTTGATTCAAAAAGTTTTCATGTTTATCAAATTTGGTCAAGACTCGAAAAAAGGCTTTTTCAAACATATTTTATATGACATAATTTTCTTCATGACATTATTGTGGTTTTTAGTTCAGGTATTGCCCGTGACGTGATGGTTAGTGCAAACATGAATTTTTGAGAGTTCTAAGTCACTAGGCTCTAGTTCCCGACGGACTGTTGCGCTACCTTATTTATTTTAGTTCAAGTATTTTTCTTGTACAAACAAATAATTTCTATGCCATATCAACGACAAACTTTAAAAAACAATTGTTTTTGCATTTTCCATACTTCCACTATTTGGCTATTGGTCAAAGCCCCAAATTTAGATGTTTAAAACCCTCTGCGACTGACGTGGTAGTCCGACAGACATCACAAAATTTAAAATCTGGTATTTCGTCGTTATTCTTTAAAATTTGACCTGTGCGTTCTCAGTACCTTCCAATCATACGTTCAAGCAAGCGTTAGTGTATAGTAAGCTGTCGTGGCGTGCGTATTAAGTGTTGTGTGAAGGAGAGTGTCTACGAGACCACCACGTCAGCATTAAGTTACCACCTCAGTGTTATTGTTTTAAGTTCATAGTGTCTGTGAGACAACCACCTTCGGTGTTGTTGTTTGTCTTCATAGTGTCTCCTAGACAACACGTCAGTAAACTGTTTGGTTTGGTAAATATATTCCTGCAGCCGTAAAACTCGTCGTTGGTCTATGGCCATTTTTCAAAGGATTTTAGATATGGCAGGTATTAATAGCTTTGTACTGTATGAAATGTGTGCTGACAGTGATATAATAAAATGAGAAGAGCAACTTTTATTTTGAATATGGCAAGAGCAGTGCTAGATCACATGAAAAGCCGCGTGTACAACGAAAGATTGCCAAGAGAACTGCGGATGACGGTCAGTAGAGTTTTGGGAAATGATCTTCCCCCTCCACTCCTAAGATCACAACCGATATTACATACTGGAAGAAAACTGCTCGATTTGTCCAACTAAAATTAAAAGGAAGACTGGATATTGTTGCTGTAATTGCTTGAAGCCAATTTGCCTTCAATGCTCCAAGTCACTATGTGAAGACTGCCAAAAAAAATTGTGATTTTTATTTTTAATTTTATTTTTTTGTTTTGAACCGATGAAGTGATCTTTTTTTTTTATTCTTATTGCTATAAGTGTTAACCTTAGTAAATTAATACTTTAAATTAAGAAAATATTTATGTTGATTTTTTTATATGTGTTAGTTTTTGAAAAACTATTTATGTTGTGTTAATAACAATTGTTGAACTTTATATGTGTTCTTAATTTAACATCATAAGTAATTAAAAATAGTAATGGACACTCTAAGCTAAGCTCTAGTTAAAAATACCAATATGAGACAAGTTTTTGAAATACAAGCTGTTCAAATGGTGTCTGGTGTACTACCACGTCAGTGGAATTGAAAAAAAAGTCACGTCAGTCGCAGAGGGTTAAATGATTAAATTTTGGTACTTAAAATTTTGAAGATTATTAGTAATCTAAACTAGGATTACTTCTAGAGCCTCAAAATTAAAATTTTAAGTACATGAAGTTACTACGATAATAAAATAAATTCAAAAAATGTGTCGAACTTTGACTCAGGATTTTTGAAAACTTTTTATAGTCTGTACCTATTTTAATCAGTATTCGAAAGAGGAGAAACCTCAGATAAAATTCAATTTTAATTTGGCTGTAACAGAAAAAAGATTGTGTTGTTTCGTTATTTTAAAACTTATTGAAAAATTAAGCGTATTTTATTTTTATTTAATAAAAAGGAATGCAAAACAAAGTTCTTATTTCTGAAATTAATTAATTTGTACTAAAATCAATTTTAAGTCTAAAATTTTAATGTTAAATTAACTAAAATAAAAAATGCGTATACGCCTGAGTATACCATATTAACTATTTGTTTATATGAAGTGACGATAACAATCACCATTCGAAGCTTAAGCAGGCCCTTTAGAAAATGTTGCTATGGTTTCTTGATTTAATCACCATTGATTGAGAATTTTTTTTACATAAACAAAATATGTATTTTTGACTTATACATTTTATAAATAAAATGTAGAACTGGGTCGTACGAATAACTTGCTAATCTTTCTTGTATTTTAAGATTTTAAAATATACCTGCACAAAAAGTTTGTTTTCAAAAATTTAAAGAGCGGTTTTTCTTATAAATTATTTTTTTCATAAATAAAACTTTTTAGTTTGAGTTAAAAATTATTTTTAGTTAATTAATATACGTATAACATTTGAATTTCGTAAAGAAATGATGACCCGTTTTCGAGATATTGAATTTCGGAAAAAGTGTTTAATATTTTTTTCAAAAATCAAAAAGGAAAACAAAGACATTATTTTGATATCTAATATTATTAAGAGCTTGGGCAAAAAAAAATTATTGAAATTGGTTGATTAGTTCTTGAGAAAACTTGTTCTACGATGGGTGTCCTTTTGGAGCAATATAAAGGGTGTCCCAAAATTAACGCAAGATTTGAATTTGCCGCCATTTGTGCAGTGAAGTGTTGGCAACCATGAAAAAAAAGCAATTTGACAGCTAACAGTATAGGGTTATTAAAAATGGAGCGTTACACGATAGAACAACGTGTCTTCATTATTAAAGAATATTTCAAAAATAGTGAAAGCTTGGCGGCTGATTTTTCGAGCAAAATCATCCTAAGCGATGAATCACATTTTCATCTTGATGGCTTTGTCAATCGCCAAAATTGCCGCATTTTGGTTTCGGAGAACCCACATGTGATTGTCGAAAAACAAATGCATCCACAACGCGTGACTGTATGGTGTGGATTTTGGGCTGGAGGCATAATTGGGCCATATTTTTTTGAAAATGATGCTGGTCAAGCAGTGACTGTTACTGGTGCTCGATATCGTGACATGATTACACAGTTCTTTCTGCCAAAATTGGATGATATTGATGTGTCCAATATGTGGTTTCAACAAGACGGTGCCACATGTCATACAGCCTGTGAAACAATTCAATTACTGCATGAGACATTTCCAGGTCGTGTACTCTCTCGTTTCGGTGATCAAAATTGGCCTCCTAGATCGTGTGATTTAACACCATTAGACTTCTTTTTATGGGGTTATTTAAAATCACAAGTCTATGTCAACAAGCCCACAACCACCCGTGCATTAAAGGAGGAGATTCAACGCTGCATCAACGAAATTCAGCCACATTTATTTTTTTTTTTATTACTTATGACTTAGTTTTAAATCCTTTATTTAAAATGACCGAGGTTATTCGACGACTCATAGAGCCCACCAATCTTTGGTATATTTCAGGTGAAATTGAATACCAAACTTCCTGAACAAACTTCCTTATTTCAATTTTGAAGTAGTTCCACAAGTTTTCAATTGGATTCAAATCCAAAGACTGCGAAGGCCAGTGCAAAACATCAATTCCATTTTCCTTAAACCATCTTTTTGTTACTTTTGCTGAGTGCTTGAGGTCGTTATCATGTTGGAATCGCCACTTTAAGGGCATATTTTCTTCGGACCATGGTAGCATTGTGTATCTTAAAATCCAGACATAAGTTTCCTTGGTCATTATTCCATCAATGAGAAATACTGGACCTATTTCCCACCAAGAAAAACCACCCCATATCATCAGACTTCCATCTCCGTGTTTCACGGTCGGCATGGTGTATCGTGGATTGTATGCTTCACCTTTTGGGCGCCGAACTAAACGTTTTCCATCCATTCCAAATAGATTGATTTTTGTTTCGTCACTCCACAACACATTTCGCCATTATTTTACCTCTTTCGATGGATCATAGGGCATGTGAAACATTTTGGCAAAAGCCAGGCGCTTCTTCATATGACCTGGTTTTAATAAGGGAAACTTTCTTGGCGATCGAGCTGGTAATTTTGACTCAAGCAAAACTCTCCGGATTGTCCTTAGCTTTTCTTACCAAGGCCCTTTTGTCTTTTTCTGACAATTTTAATGGGCGACCTCTAGTTTCAATAGTTTTTCTTGGTCGTAACGCTTGAAAAAACATTGTAGAGGAGCATTTGACTATTCTGGCAATACTCACGCAACACCAAAATAGCTTGACGCTGGGATTATGAGAAATGCTTATTTTTTCCCATAACGTTCTTCAATAAAATAAAATTATTTTAGTTATGAGTAGTTAAATAATAGAACTTTGTAAAATTTAAAATTTTTTTTCTTGACTGTTCTTATTTTTTTGGCCAAACGGATATAGCACCGTAAACAAATGAATTGCAACTGAACGCATTGTTCTTTGTTTTAATCAATAAAAAATATATATAACTAAAGCGGATATAAAGAACAGTTAATTTACAACAATTTCGGTTTACTTCTCTAAAATGAAAGCGTTCCTTTTTGTTGTAACGTTGTAACTGTTCTTATTATTTTGGCCATAGCTATATATGCAGGTCCCTAGAACAAATTGATTTATAAGCTTTTTAGGCTGTAACTTTTGAAAGGTAAATGCGATTTCAAAAAATGTCATATTATATTATAAATATTTTTTTAATAGGGCCCATACACTACACAAACTGTTTGAGCAAACGAATGTATTTTGTTGTTGTTAAAATGTTTGTGCAAACTGTTTGAGTAGTGTGTAGCGATGATGCGTGTTTGCGCAAGCGGTTTGAACAAAATCAAAAAATTTTGAATTTTCCGTGCTTGCACAAACATGTTTGTGTGGTGTGTATTGAATTTTGCTCAAACCGATGCCAATTTTCATAGAGTTAACATGAATAAACAAGAGGAACAAATTTGTTGGACTGTATTCATTGAACTTTATAAAAGTTTACCGGTATTGTGGTGTGTAAAAAGTAATATCTCTCAAACATGTTTGTGTAGTGTGTGGCGAAACTATGTTTGCTCAAACACACGTTTGAACAAACGTGTTTGCGTAGTGTATGGGCCCTATAAGATTATTTTTTTTAAGTAAGCTATGTGTTTTTTTTTCATAAAATGGGAAAAGTTGATTCAAAAAGTTTTCATGTTTATCAAATTTGGTCAAGACTCGAAAAAAGGCTTTTTCAAACATATTTTATATGACATAATTTTCTTCATGACATTATTGTGGTTTTTAGTTCAGGTATTGCCCGTGACGTGATGGTTAGTGCAAACATGAATTTTTGAGAGTTCTAAGTCACTAGGCTCTAGTTCCCGACGGACTGTTGCGCTACCTTATTTATTTTAGTTCAAGTATTTTTCTTGTACAAACAAATAATTTCTATGCCATATCAACGACAAACTTTAAAAAACAATTGTTTTTGCATTTTCCATACTTCCACTATTTGGCTATTGGTCAAAGCCCCAAATTTAGATGTTTAAAACCCTCTGCGACTGACGTGGTAGTCCGACAGACATCACAAAATTTAAAATCTGGTATTTCGTCGTTATTCTTTAAAATTTGACCTGTGCGTTCTCAGTACCTTCCAATCATACGTTCAAGCAAGCGTTAGTGTATAGTAAGCTGTCGTGGCGTGCGTATTAAGTGTTGTGTGAAGGAGAGTGTCTACGAGACCACCACGTCAGCATTAAGTTACCACCTCAGTGTTATTGTTTTAAGTTCATAGTGTCTGTGAGACAACCACCTTCGGTGTTGTTGTTTGTCTTCATAGTGTCTCCTAGACAACACGTCAGTAAACTGTTTGGTTTGGTAAATATATTCCTGCAGCCGTAAAACTCGTCGTTGGTCTATGGCCATTTTTCAAAGGATTTTAGATATGGCAGGTATTAATAGCTTTGTACTGTATGAAATGTGTGCTGACAGTGATATAATAAAATGAGAAGAGCAACTTTTATTTTGAATATGGCAAGAGCAGTGCTAGATCACATGAAAAGCCGCGTGTACAACGAAAGATTGCCAAGAGAACTGCGGATGACGGTCAGTAGAGTTTTGGGAAATGATCTTCCCCCTCCACTCCTAAGATCACAACCGATATTACATACTGGAAGAAAACTGCTCGATTTGTCCAACTAAAATTAAAAGGAAGACTGGATATTGTTGCTGTAATTGCTTGAAGCCAATTTGCCTTCAATGCTCCAAGTCACTATGTGAAGACTGCCAAAAAAAATTGTGATTTTTATTTTTAATTTTATTTTTTTGTTTTGAACCGATGAAGTGATCTTTTTTTTTTATTCTTATTGCTATAAGTGTTAACCTTAGTAAATTAATACTTTAAATTAAGAAAATATTTATGTTGATTTTTTTATATGTGTTAGTTTTTGAAAAACTATTTATGTTGTGTTAATAACAATTGTTGAACTTTATATGTGTTCTTAATTTAACATCATAAGTAATTAAAAATAGTAATGGACACTCTAAGCTAAGCTCTAGTTAAAAATACCAATATGAGACAAGTTTTTGAAATACAAGCTGTTCAAATGGTGTCTGGTGTACTACCACGTCAGTGGAATTGAAAAAAAAGTCACGTCAGTCGCAGAGGGTTAAATGATTAAATTTTGGTACTTAAAATTTTGAAGATTATTAGTAATCTAAACTAGGATTACTTCTAGAGCCTCAAAATTAAAATTTTAAGTACATGAAGTTACTACGATAATAAAATAAATTCAAAAAATGTGTCGAACTTTGACTCAGGATTTTTGAAAACTTTTTATAGTCTGTACCTATTTTAATCAGTATTCGAAAGAGGAGAAACCTCAGATAAAATTCAATTTTAATTTGGCTGTAACAGAAAAAAGATTGTGTTGTTTCGTTATTTTAAAACTTATTGAAAAATTAAGCGTATTTTATTTTTATTTAATAAAAAGGAATGCAAAACAAAGTTCTTATTTCTGAAATTAATTAATTTGTACTAAAATCAATTTTAAGTCTAAAATTTTAATGTTAAATTAACTAAAATAAAAAATGCGTATACGCCTGAGTATACCATATTAACTATTTGTTTATATGAAGTGACGATAACAATCACCATTCGAAGCTTAAGCAGGCCCTTTAGAAAATGTTGCTATGGTTTCTTGATTTAATCACCATTGATTGAGAATTTTTTTTACATAAACAAAATATGTATTTTTGACTTATACATTTTATAAATAAAATGTAGAACTGGGTCGTACGAATAACTTGCTAATCTTTCTTGTATTTTAAGATTTTAAAATATACCTGCACAAAAAGTTTGTTTTCAAAAATTTAAAGAGCGGTTTTTCTTATAAATTATTTTTTTCATAAATAAAACTTTTTAGTTTGAGTTAAAAATTATTTTTAGTTAATTAATATACGTATAACATTTGAATTTCGTAAAGAAATGATGACCCGTTTTCGAGATATTGAATTTCGGAAAAAGTGTTTAATATTTTTTTCAAAAATCAAAAAGGAAAACAAAGACATTATTTTGATATCTAATATTATTAAGAGCTTGGGCAAAAAAAAATTATTGAAATTGGTTGATTAGTTCTTGAGAAAACTTGTTCTACGATGGGTGTCCTTTTGGAGCAATATAAAGGGTGTCCCAAAATTAACGCAAGATTTGAATTTGCCGCCATTTGTGCAGTGAAGTGTTGGCAACCATGAAAAAAAAGCAATTTGACAGCTAACAGTATAGGGTTATTAAAAATGGAGCGTTACACGATAGAACAACGTGTCTTCATTATTAAAGAATATTTCAAAAATAGTGAAAGCTTGGCGGCTGATTTTTCGAGCAAAATCATCCTAAGCGATGAATCACATTTTCATCTTGATGGCTTTGTCAATCGCCAAAATTGCCGCATTTTGGTTTCGGAGAACCCACATGTGATTGTCGAAAAACAAATGCATCCACAACGCGTGACTGTATGGTGTGGATTTTGGGCTGGAGGCATAATTGGGCCATATTTTTTTGAAAATGATGCTGGTCAAGCAGTGACTGTTACTGGTGCTCGATATCGTGACATGATTACACAGTTCTTTCTGCCAAAATTGGATGATATTGATGTGTCCAATATGTGGTTTCAACAAGACGGTGCCACATGTCATACAGCCTGTGAAACAATTCAATTACTGCATGAGACATTTCCAGGTCGTGTACTCTCTCGTTTCGGTGATCAAAATTGGCCTCCTAGATCGTGTGATTTAACACCATTAGACTTCTTTTTATGGGGTTATTTAAAATCACAAGTCTATGTCAACAAGCCCACAACCACCCGTGCATTAAAGGAGGAGATTCAACGCTGCATCAACGAAATTCAGCCACATTTATGCAGAATGGTCATGGAAAATTTCAACAAAAGAGTGCGCATGTGCATGCAAAGCCGTGGAGGCCATTTGTCCGATGTGTTATTCCATACATAACCCTATCCTATGTACTTTACGAGTCAATAAAAATATAACTATCAAAAGACCAAAAATGGCGTTTTCTATTTAATTCAAATCTTGCGTTAATTTTGGGACACCCTTTACAAATATTTTTTTTTATGGAAAGAATCCAAATTAAGAAAAACATTTTTAGAGAAAATTTAAAGAAAAATCTATTGGTTCTTTTTTGAGAAAAATCGAATTTTTGACCGATTGCACTTAACTTAACTCGGCCTAAAACCTTAAATTACAAATTTGAAGTCAATCGACCCAATGCAATGGTTTGGATGTATGAGCGAGGACAGACGTACAGAATCGGTGGACCCACTTTTTTCGACTTCTCTACCATCGTAATTCATGTTTGACTAAAATATCGAGTTCAATATTGTTTACGGATACAAAATTTGCAATATACATACATATATGTATGTATGTATACATACATAGTTGCTATATGTCATAAGTAAAAATAAACTTACAATAAATGATTTGTGTTCCGTTTAGGCATAATATTAAACATTTGTTAAGCCGCCATAACTCCTAAAAGCTTGCTCTTAGAAAATAAAAGTCATTTTGTAGTACATTTTATGATCTCCAAAGTCTAGTTAAAAACTTTTAAGTAGCATTTACCGTTCCAAAGTAACAGTCTAAAAACGGAAGTTTTCGAGAAAAAAACTTAACTTTTAAGACTCACTTGGAGTTTTTGGGGACTCTTTTGTCACTAGTTAATAACGATGTCCTTAGTGCCTGTACCAATTTGCATCGATATAAGAATTATTCCCGATTTCCTCAGCGCCTGTACCAATTTTCATCGATATGAGAAATATTCCCATGTTCAATTCAATTGAATGTCTATTTTGACAGAACTATAATTTCTTAAACTTAAGCTAAATATACATGATTGGAACATTTTTTTTGCAAGAAAATTAAATCAATTTTCTATCAACCATGTAAACACCACATTTTATCTGTCAAAAGTGACAGAACAAAAATTGGTAATTTTCGTCGGCCAATTTTCCAATGAGTCTAGGTTTTCGTATTGTATTAAAAAAGTTGTCATTTGAATTATTCTTAAAAATTTCAAAACTGCCAACAATACTTTGCATGTAATGAAATAGTTTAATTTCAAGTTTTGTTAACGAGATTTTTAGTCGAAAACCAATTTTTACCAATTTTAGTTACATTTCTTAAAGGTTTATATTTCTTTTATTTTTCAAATTGGATGAATAAAATTAATTTAAGAGATATCGAAAACCGAATATCAACCGAACCAAATTTGCGTACTATTTTTTGTAGATTTTATTTTTTATGAAAAAACGGACTGTTGGATTTTTATAAAAAAAATTACTGCAATACTGGCGAAAACAATATTTTCTGTGAGATAATATAAGTTTACAGCCAATATTTCTAATTTTTAAAAAGATATTTGAGTCGAAAGTAATTTTTTACCAACTTTTATTAATTTCTTTTAGTAGGTTTTTATTTTTTGTAAAAAAACTATCAGTTAGATTTTTCTCAAAATTTTACCAGATGTTGGAAACGTTACTTTTCGTTGCACAAGAAACGTTACTTTTCGTTGCACAAGATAACGTTTGAAGATAAAATCATTTTTTGTTCGTAAAATTTTGGAGTAGACAAATATTTTTTTTTTCAATTTTTTTAATTTATAAAAAAACCGTTAATTGAATTTTTTTTCTAAAAATATATTTGTTTGGTATCACGTTTCAATACATAATATAAAATTTAAATCAAGTCTCTAGCATTATTGGTTCGTGAGATATTTAGGGTTAACCAAAATGTTCACCTTTTTTTTAAATTAAATAAATAAATTAGGTGGCGCAACAGTCCGTAGCGAACCAGGGCCTAGTGACTTACAAATCTCAACCATTTCTGTGTGCGAGTAATTGCAGGCATTTTTTTAAATTGCTATGTCAAAAAAACCACCCACGCAATTTTTTGAGAGTCCTTTCTGCATCTTTCTGCATTATTATCTGTATAACAAAATTTATTTGAAGTCGATACCTCTTCTGGTTCTAGAGCTATAGACGATGAAAAAAACGTCACACGCAAGCACAGACATCTCTCTAAAAATCTTTTATTTCGACTCTAGGGACCTTGAAACGTTGAGAAATTTCAAAATTTTCAATTCGTCAAATCGGACCGATTACAATAACTTCCTATGGGTAGTAAAAAATGATCTAATATTTGGATAAAATTAACCAATTATAAATATACACGAAAAATTTAAACTTGATAGAAAATGGGCAAATGTCAACTAATTGGATACTTTTGGAAGAATCCAAAATTGGAAGATCTTCCAATCGTGTATATCTTTAGGATTTATACAGTAATCCCCGCTTAGTTGCACCTCGCTTAATTGAACATCCCGCTTAATTGATCGAACAAATTGGCTTCGAAAATTTCCCGTATTAGTAGCAAAGCTTTTTAAACGGTTAATTGAACCCCGCTTAGTTGATCTTAAAAATATGCAGCAGAAAAACTAAATACATGGACATTTTTCGGATAATTGGACGGACAAACAAATTATTGTGATTGGAAAAACCAAAACGCCAAGGTGTTTTAAAAATAAGGTTGTACCTTTGCAATATTTCTCCAATAAAAAGGCATGGATGACCCAACATTAATGGGCCCAAATTTTATATAAATTTGACGAACAAATAATAAAGCAGAACAGATAAATAAATTCTTTTTGTCGACAATGCTGCCTGTCATAAGAAGTTGGACGATTTAAAAAATATAAACGTGCAGTTTGTACAAACAAATACAACGTCCATCATTCAGCACCTTGACCAAGGCTTTATTCATTGTTTCAAAGCTTACTATCAGCAAAATATAATAAGGGAAACAAATTACAGCCATCGAACGTGGCAAGACTATCGAAGAATTTTCGAAGTCGATCACATCTTTGCAAGCAATAAGCACATAAGCAAACATTGTTTGTGGCTTATAATACTTATACTTACACTATAAGTAACTTGTGGTAATATTGGAAATATTTTACTACACTAAACCTACATTTGCAAGTTCTTTTTTTAAAGGCAGGCTTCATCCAAGAAGAAGAGCAGCCGGAAAATGATCTCGTGGTCATAGATAACGTTCTTGAGGACAATGCAGATTTCAATACTTATTTGGCTTGTGATGACATAACATATCATGTTATGGCGAACTTACAGACGCCGAAATTAAGTTGACACTGAAATGTTTATAGAGTAAATTTCTGGGATGAATATTTTATATTTTAGTTGACCTACTCGTGCAATTATACGGGTTTCACTTAATTGAACAGACATGTCAATAATAATTGACCGAAAAATTTGACGAAATGGTCAGTGCAATTAAGCGGGGAATGCTGTACTTAAAACTATCACAGATTCCCACAGCTCATTTTTATTTTAACTTAATCTTAATAGATTACGTGGTTAGATACTATTTTCTTATCAAAGATTGGATTGTTACATATTGGATACAAAAAAAGTGTTATCCAGGTATAATAATAATTAGGTTAGCTAGGTAGGTACCTACATAGGTAAGCAGGATAATTTTTGAAAATGTATTAATTTTACCCTAATGGGATCTGCATAAGGTTAATGTCCGTATCCCTTCCTTAATAGGTAAGGCATTGAGGTTACTTCATCTACAATAAATATCTCCATAATTCGGATTTTGTAATTTTTAGCATGTTTAATAAAATAGGGTTGTAAATTACACGTCCCTTATTTTATTCTTAATTCTTAGATAGGAAGTTGCAATGCACCAACGCCACGCGCCGTCCGCCGATGGAAAAAACTCAAGCTGAATAAGTGACTCAATTTTGCTAAAGCGTATAAATAAGGGGTTGATTTAAAAACTTCAAACCTGTATTTTGAGCATTAATATAAGCGATGCATTTCGTTGGGTCTTACATTACATATAGGTATCAAGCTACCTACGTAAAACTGCATATGTATGTATGCACATCATAAACCTTCAACTTTTGTCCTTAAATTAATTTATGGTTTTGACAAACAAAAATGCTTAAGAAATGTAAAAAAAAGAACTGCCTACAGCCTCCAGGTAGAGGTATAGGTACCTACTTCCAATCATTGTCATTATCATTAAATTTCAGGCAGATGGTCTACCTTATATAGTAGGTAAGGTAAGTTAGGTTACCTCTCAGCTCTCAAAAAATATGGTAAACGAGTTCAATGCATTATTTGCCGAATTGGCGAATGTAAATATATACAAAAAATATTCGCCTTCACTTTTCAATTCAACTGAGTACACATAAAGAATTTCTTGTTTTTACTGGGTACATAGGTAGGTAATACAAAATATTCTTACTTATAGAGATCCTTTTTATATGCTAGGCAACTACCTACGTCTCCAACCTTTACTACGGAATATTTAAAGAAGACATTTTTATATCTATGAAGAATAAAGGATTCAAATCAATATTTCCATATGAAAAAGGCAATCTGATATTAAATTGTTCTCTACCATTGGTTTTCATCATTGTAAATTTAGTTTCGAGATTTAAAAGCGATTATGAAAGTGAAGTTGATTTAACTACCACTATAATCTGTTAGCATCAAAATTTTACTTAAACCTTCTTGTGTCTTGAACGTTTCACAACTAAATCCTTTATTAATGAACCTTTTTTGACATTTATAATAACTTTCAGTGTCATATAGTACGAGTACTAGTTGAATATTTGTTTCATAAACTATCCAAAACACAGTTTAAAACTAGTAAAACTCTTAGTATCATGATTAACCCTAGAAAGATAATCTACGTCTGCGGGACGTATGGTGCGGGGAAAAATTGTTATATCTTTTCAATTATAAGCCGTACTACATTAGTTTTTTATGTTTGCTCAGTATTAGGTCAGAGCTTGCATGGTGCATCTTAAAATTCACGCTGAAAATGCATTAGGGCCAGTAATGACTATGTAATACGTCTGGGAGACGTATGATTATGTTTTATGAAACTTGTGCACTGAACAAAAGTATATGGGGAAAAAAACTTTTTTTCTCAAAAATTACTAAAACTATTGTTTATAGTTAGCTTACCCCTCAATGAACTAATCTACCAAATATTAAGACTCAAAGTCAACTTAAAGGTTTCTTTAAAAAATGAAGAATTTTGTTCGTTCTGTTTTCAAGGTGGTTCAGATTTTTTATAAATTTTGCTCAAATTTTATTTTTTTTGTACTTAATTATTGATTCATTTTACTTAAAATAACCCAAATAATAAAATAATTAAAATATAAAATAATGATGAAAAATCAATGGTCATCTTTAAACGCGCTTAATAAGTGCCATACGTCTCTGAGACGTATGATTATCTTTCACGCACTAAATAATATGATTATCTTAATTCTGGGGTTAAGATATATTAGTGATTTGGATTTGAAAAGAAATATTCACCAAAATAACGTAAAGTTTCAGCATTTTCAAAAATATAAATCACAAAACTCAAAAAGCAAATAAAATTATTAAACTCTGGCCCAATTTTGACCTAAAATCTATCTCTTTTGTACTTGAAAATCTTTTTGTTTTTTGGAAACAAATCAGAAAAATTTGGAAACCATTAACCATTTAACAACAAATTTTATTCTACTTTTTTTTTTAATTAGTTAAGTATGAGAAAGTATTCTTTAGAAGAGCCCTCGTCTATGTGTTTAGCTAAAATTTATCTGCACTTGTTGCTTAGTATACTTTTTGAGTACTTTGAAAGTGAAGTTTTTAAAACTAAACAATACCACTAAGACATTTA
Organism: Eupeodes latifasciatus; assembly: GCA_920104205.1. Lineage (NCBI taxonomy): Eukaryota > Metazoa > Arthropoda > Insecta > Diptera > Syrphidae > Eupeodes > Eupeodes latifasciatus. The sequence continues at coordinate 14,028,599 of OV049924.1, read as the reverse complement.
ATTCAAACCTCATTTATTCCCATATTTGAACGAAATTCCGCACCAATACTCTTCTTTTTATATGCGAAACAAATTAAACAATTTCAAAACTTGTGTATTCCTATGATATTAACAAAGACGATAATATTTTTCGTTTTAAGAGTATTCATGGGTTAAACTATTTAGCGTGAAGGAAACATTTTGGGTATGCTCGCAAATAACATAGTATTTTATAAGTTAATTTTAATTTAATAATTAAATACATTAAGTATATTAATAGATCATGTAGCTATCTAAATTTGTAAACGAAGTAGCGTTAGGAAAAGAGCTAAAAAAGTTCGAATTTTCTCAGAAGTAAGAAATGGTTACATTCGTGACATTCCTTAAACTCGTATTAATAATAGGTATATGTATGTAAGGTTTTAAACTTATAATATGTTTTTATGTTCCTTAATTATTACGGTAAGAAGACTGAAACTTTTTTATTTGTTTTTTTTTTTTTATTAAATAATTTAAAAATATTGCTGTTATTTTTAATTTTTTTTTAATTAATATATTTTTTGCGATCTATTTGTAAAGCTTGTTGAGGTTCATGTTTTTAGTTTATTTTTTTTTTATATTTTCAGTTTTATGTTAAATATACTAAAATTAAGTAAATCGATAAAAAAGTTTGCTTTTCTTTCAAAACTCCTCAATTCCTAAAAAGCTGGAATCAAAAATCAATTATTAAAATCGTGATTTTCAAAACTATTATTTTCCAAATTAAATTTATTTTTTAATATTTGGGTTTACCTTATAGGTATATAAGACCATGAGAAGTAGATAAAGATCATTTCAAACTTTAAATAAAGCCCTTAGACCAATGGCTAATATTATTTTAGCAGCTTTTAATTGTTTTTTTTTTTTCAACTCCAAAATATCAAAAGTGGAAAAGAAGAGTTTTGAAATTATAACCCTCAAAGACCTTTTTCCTCCGAACAAGTAGTCTTGACTATACCTACATATGTAGGTTTTTTTGGTTTGTTTAAAATTGTATATCAAAAACAATCAAAATTGTAGTCAAATATGTACAAATTTTATCAAAATTGTAAAAATATTGTTTTCAATATTTTATTCTTGAAATTTTTTTAGCTTAGAAACTATTTTATTAGGAAAAAATGTACACATTTGCCGCTTTTTATAAAATTTTGTTCTGTCGGCTAAATTGACGTTTCTAAAATATCGTTCAGGATTCTTTATTTGCATTCAAATTTGTTCACTTAACAAAAAATTTTAATTTTTATTAAGAAATCCGATGAATAAACATAATTACATATAGATTCCGATTGATTTCAACGGTATTGACATTCGGTTCCTTCCGCAGCTTAGTTATCGGGCTCTATAATCGGTTTGGGCACGAGTACGATAACTTTGGCGCCAAGATATAATAACGGTTTTTGGTAGAGGGGCTTAATACAAGCATTTTTTACTATGGGAGGGGGTCTATCTCCCCCCGTTTAGGCGGTAGGGGCAATGTAAAAAAAATATTATTTAAAATGGAAAAAAATAATTAAAAATAACGGAGCTACTTACAAATAAGTTTTATACATTTTTTAAAGCCAACATTCTGTTTTATTAGCCAGTTTTTAATTCAAGTCAAAACTAAGCGTAGTTTTTGAAAAATTTAATTTTAAACTCAAAATTTGAGTAAACAAAGTTAAAAAAAAGGTTTAAAGTGTAATTTTTCAATACTTCAAGATTATCTACCATTGTTTTTATTCCAGAATTTATTGCTCTTATTGTTTTTGATCAAAAACTGAAAACTAGATGATTTTATGTCTTTTATTTTTTGAGAAAATTGAAAATAACCACAACTACTATTTTAATTTAATTCTTTTTTTTTTGCTTGAGTGGTCTTATTTTGATAGTAACAATGGTAGGTGCGAGTTTGGGTGTATGCAACAGTAAGGTGTGTGCGAGTTAATACTTAAGTAAGGAAAAAGTAATTTAATTAAAATATTTTTTTTGGAAATTTTCAATTTTCTCAAGAACTAGAAGACATAAAGTGATCTAGTTTTCAGTTTTTGATCAAAAACAAATAAGAGCAATGAATTCTAAAAAAAACAGTATATAATTTGAAAGTTTTGAAAAACTACACTTTAAACCTTTTTTTTAATTTTTGTTTGCATACATTTTTAGTTTAAAACAATTTTTTCAAAAACTATGCATAGTTTTGACTTGATTTAAAAACAAGCTAATAGACAAAAATGTTGGCTTTAAAAAAAGGTATAATACTTAATTATAAGTATTACCGTTATTTTTTAATTATTTTTTTCCATTTAATGTACATATTTTTTTAAATTGACCCTACCGCCTAAACGGGGGGAGATAGACCCCCCTCCCATAGTAAAAAATGCTTGTTTTTAACTGTTCTACACAAATCCGTCTTTAAACTTTGTCGCCTAAGTTATCGTACTCTCCACAGTTTTTTGATTAAATAATTTTAAAATATTGCTGTTATTTTTATTAAGTAATATACTTTTTTTTTTTGATCCATTTGGAAAGCCCGTTGAGGTTTATGTTTTTAGTTTTTTTTTATATTTTAAGTTTTCTGTTAAATAAACTAAAATTAAGTAAATCGATAAAAAAGTTTGCTTTTCTTTCAAAACTCCTCAATTCCTAAAAAGCTGGAATCAAAAGTCCATTAGGTATTCCAATCGTAATTTTCAAAACTCTTCTTTTCCAAATTAATTTTTTTTTTAATTTTTGGGTTTACTTTATAGGTTCAAGACCTTGAGAAGCAGATAATGATCATTCCAAACATCAAATTAAGCCCTTAGACCAATGGCTAATATTATTTTAGCAGCTTTTAACAGTTTTTTTTTATTTAACTCAAAAATATCAAAAGTGAAAAAGAAGAATTTTCAAATTATAACCATTCTTGACCATACCTACATACGTTTTTCTTGTTTGTTTAAAATTTTACATCAAAAGCATTCAAAATTTTATCAAAATTGTAAAAATAATATTTCTTTCTTGAAAATTTTGAGTTTAAAAACTAATTCGGAAAGAATGTACACATTTTCCGCTTTTTATATAATTTTGTTCTGTCGGCCAAATTAAAGTTTCGTTATTTGCATACAAATTTGTTCACTTAACAAAAAATTAAAATTTTTAACTTCCCATAGGAAGTTATTGTAATGGGTCCGGTTCAAGGTCCCTAGAGTCGAAATAAAAGATTTTTAGAAAGATGTCTGTGCGTGCGTGTGTACGTACGTCCGTACGTTCGCGACGTTTTTTTCGTTGTCCATAGCTCAAGAACCAGAAGAGATAACGACTTCAAATAAATTTTGTTATACAGATAATAAGGCAGAAAGATGCAGAAAGGGCTCTCAGTTTAAAAAAAAGGTGAAAATTTTGGTTAACCCTAAATATCTCGTGAACCAATAACGCTAGAGACTTGAATTAAATTTTAAATTATATATGGTAACGTGATACAAAACAATTATATTTTTGGAAAAATCCAATTAACGGTTTTTTTTTATAAATCAAAAAAACTGAAAAAAAATGTGTCACTTCGAAAATTTTACGACTAAAATATGGTTTCATCTCCAAAACAATTGTGTGCAACGAAGAATAATGTTTTTGACATCTGATAAAATTTTGAGAAAAATCGAATTGACAGTTTTCTTACAAAAATTAAAAACTGAAAAAAAAATTAACAAAAGTTGGTAAAAATTGGCTTTCGACTCAAATAGCTTTTCAAAAATTAAAAATATTGGCTTCAAACTTATTTTATTTCACAGAAAATATTCGTTTTGACATTCAGTAATTTTTTATAAAAATCAGTCCTTTTTTTCATAACAAAATAAAATCTACAAAAAATAGAACGCAATTTTGGTAAGAATTGATACATTTAGACAAACTTTTAAGCAAGACAAATCGATAGACGGGATGGAAAGTTATCAGTTTGGTTCGCATCCCAGCCTCTTTTTTATTAAGAAATCCGATGAATAAACATAGCTACCGATAGATTCCGATTGATTGTAACAGTAGCATATACATATGTCAAAATTGACATTCGGTTCTTTCCGCAGCCTAGTAATCGGTTTGATTTTCTTTTCTATTCTATTTTTTTAATAAAATTATAAAAATCATTAATAAAATTCAGATGTTGCATAAATGCCCAGCCCAATCTACATAGGTACAAAAGTTTTCCCCCTTTACAGATTCCACTTTACACGATCCTCATCATACTCCTTTCTATTTATTGTGAATTTCTTATTCTGATGTTTTTCATCCACCATCTCTTTTTAACAAGAAAATCAAACATCTGTCATGAAAACCAAAAATTATCACTCAAACTCAAGCTAAAAATAATAAAGAAAAATACAAAAATCCACCCCATGTGCCACTTTTGAATACTTTGCGTTGTTATTGCATTGGACGTGTATTGTGTGTGTGTGATCATCCACTATTTATTTTCACTCCATGTCCGTCTCCGTCATTGCAGTTTATACCAGGCTTGCCAAATTGGGCTACTTTTAGGAAATTGGGCTATATTTACTGAAAATTACACACAAACAATTTACATATATAGTTTGACAGCCCACATACAAAATTTGCTTTAAATAGCCCAAATCAAAACTTGGGCAATATTTTTCTTATCACAAATAAATTATATAAAGATGAAGTACATCGATTAACAGTTGTTAAAAGTTGTCACCCTCATCTGAAATGATAATTTTGAAAAACAATGTGTCAATGTCATTGCTTTTTGACAGCTAAACATGTTAACTATTTTCATAATAATTGAAGATACCAGATATGTCTTAATTAAAATTAGGTTATTTTTGGGCTATTTTTGATCCTCTGATTTTGGGCTACAAATATTTTTAAATTCAGCTATCGAGCTACTTTATGACATGGCAACCCTATTCCATACCTTTACCAAACTAACCACCGCCATTATTATTCAACGATAGCATAATTTTAAAAATACCGGCGAAAAGAGAATTTTGCAACAAAAGAAAAAGAACACCAAAACAACAACAAGTTTTTTGAGTTTGATAACAATGGACTAACCGTTCATCTCATTCTGACACCGATTTGCCATTGCAAAAGAAATAGCACCACCAGTTGACGATTTAGAATGAATGAAAAAGAATTATTCTTAAGCAGACAAAAACGAGACAACTCCCTCCCATTCTATGAAATGAGTGGGTTTTAGTTTAAAAATGCCACTCGATCAGACGTCGGGTGGGTAGTACGCAGCTAAAGTAAAGCGTCTGTCTCGTCTTTGTGAGACGAGTGGGTTTCTGAAATCTCAATTTTCGCAGAGTGTTTCTGTATTCTGTATCTGTTTCCTTTGTTGGTTTGGTTGGTTTGGTTTTGTTTTGTGCGCACGCAGTTTTCTCATTTCTCCCGAGTTTCAGTATTTCAGTTGTCTTTTGCATTTATTTTCGTTTTGTGTGTCTATTTTCTGTTTGCTTGTTCGTTGATTAAACTAAAGTAAAGGGGAGCACCCTTGAGCCTTGATGGGGGCACATTAATAAAATAAAGTTAGTACCTACCTCTACTTGAATTCGTTCCCAATAAAAAGCAATTGAGTCAAAAATAAACAAAAACACTCGGAGCTCGGACAATGATAGTAAACACTGCTTTGGAGCATGTGCCTATCAAACTAGAGACCTTCAATGACGACCACGAAAACGATGACTATCCCAATTCCAAAGATTGTTCGTCTGTTTGGAGGGCGGCGGCGTCATCCTCATCCTCATCCTCCTCATCAAAATACACACAAGAAGAAGAAGCTGCTGCATCTGCCTTGGCCTTAGCTTCAGGTTCCTGCTCTGACTCTAGCTCTGCCGCCATCGTCATCGACAACAGAACGAAAACGACAGAAAATCTGGAACTACTCGAGGATGTAATCGAGAGCTGTGGCAGTGTGTTCATCTACAGTCGGCGCAAATTGTTCCTGATTTGTGGCTTCTGTGACAGTAAGTATGCGAATATGCTACAGTTTGCCAAACATCTAAATGACTGCCACAAGATTTTCTATGAGAATTGTGAGGAGATGCGAAATCAAAATCAAAATCAGTTAGCAATTGTTCATCAGACACACCCGACAGATGATAGTGACTCAGATGCGGCAACGACAGCGTCATCGTCGTTGTCGGCAACCTCGGGTCTAATTGTGAAGGGTGGGTTTCAAATTCGTTTTCTGGGGGAGAGTGCGACTGTGGAGAATGAAGAGGAATCATTACCAACCCCAACGGATGTGTTGTTGCGACATGTACCCATTAAAGTCGAGGACGAGCAAGTTCTGGAAGACGATGAGAAGGCTTTGCTTGATTTTGAAAACAACATTGAGAGTTGTGGCAACATATTTATCATGAATCGCAAGAAGCTATTCCTGATTTGTGGCTTCTGTGAGGGCAGGTATGGCAATATGGAACTTTTTGCTGCACACTTGCACGAGTGTCATAAGGTGTTTGAGGAAGACAACGATGCTAATCAGCAGAGTATGATGGTTGCTCCACAGCCTCTGCAAGAAATCAAAGAAGAACCTCAGGAAGTTCTTGTTGCTGTAAAGCGAAATTCAAACACAAGAGAAAGCCTACTGCCGATGGTTGCCATTCCGACTGTTGGCAATGAAGACATCATCCCTACAGCGACAGTTCATATGGGGGAAGGAGTCTCCTCTTCGATAAAGCCCAAAAGAAAGAGAGTACTCCTGGGGCCTCGGAGTGAACGCGACTCATCCAAAGACACCGATGACTTGTCGGGGGAGAGCTTTTTCTCCGAAGAGATTCCAAGTAGGGAGGAAGAATACTTTCAACGGGGTACCAAGGGTACGAACCACTGCTGTCGGCAGTGCCCCAAGCAGTTCAAGAAACTCTCCCGGATGATGGACCATGTCCGGATACACACCGGAGAGAAGCCCTACAAATGCCTACAGTGTGGGAAGTGCTTCCGCATCAAGCTCCGTTTGAGTGAGCATCTCATGCGCCATCGAGATATAAAGGCTTTCAAATGCGAGATATGTGGATTGCCCTGTGCCACACGGCAGGACTACACGCTCCACAAACGTCATCACACCGGGGACAAGCGCTACAGTTGCAAGGAGTGCGGCAAGGCGTTTGTCCGCAGCAGCGATCTCAAGACTCATCTGCGAATCCATTCCGACGAGCGGCCGTTCAAGTGCGAAATCTGCAACACCACGTTCCGGGCCAATCAAAATCTAATCATGCACCGGAGGATGCATGAGCCTGATAAACCTTTCAAGTGTGACTTCTGTGACAAGAGATTCCGAAGGAAGATCGACAGGAAGGTCCATCATAGAACGCACACCGGCGAGAAGGCGTACAAATGTGAGATCTGCAATCGAGGTTACTCGGCCAAGGTGCACGTTCGTCAGCATATCGAGAAGAGGCACATGAAAGCAATACATCAGCCTCAGGATGAAAACAATTGCCAAACCAAAGTGGAGAAGCCTTTGAAGATGAATAAGATGTTTAAGTGTTCCATCTGCACAAAGGCCTACTCAGCCAAATACACACTACTTCAACACATCAAAAAAGTTCATAACCTAGAAGCAGTAACAACAACAACAAAAACAATACCACAAGTAACAACACCAATTAAAGATGATACCTCACAACAGTCAACAAATATTACCAATCTAAGTCCTCCTGAAATTGCAGCCAATCCCCCTTTGAGTGAATCACAAACATTATAGAAGTAGTTTCCTTTTTGGTCTTTTACTTTATTTTGACACAACTCGAAATGTATACTCGCTTTGTAGACTTTTAAGAACAAACAAAAATTTAAACAGAACAATTTCTCGCCCTTAGGACTTAAGTTAAAAAATAATGATTAATAGTTAAGATAAAAGTTATGACGTTGACGTCCCCTTTAGTCCAAATAGATCGGGACAAGGATGTGCAAAATGTAACAGAAAAAAGACATTTTTATTATCGTAGATGTAACATTTGGATATTAATGCTAAGAACAAAAAGAAAAACAAACAAAAATAAAATGCAAAATAATGACTATTTTTTTATACTAAACAATATTGAGTCATTTTTATTTTTTCAACAACTTCTTAATTCGGTCAGATTTTGGCTTGGGTATGGAGGTGAATGGCATGAAAATGACATCGACCATAATTTCACATTTGATTTTAAGGTATTTAAAGGATACAAGAAAAAACACTTAAACTGTTGGCCATGGTTTGGGCAGTTTTTTGAGAATGTTGTGTTTGACATAAGTTGCATAAGTTTTCACAAAAGCTATTGGGTCTCCATCATTTTAAAAAAGACTACCAGAATACAATGGCTAAAAGGTAATAATTAGGTAACTCGAAACATTTTTGAATATTGTCAACAACCAAACATATAACAACAAAACTAATTAAAGTATTTTTCTTTTATAATTTCATATATTGAAATGGAAAAATAGATTGTAATGGCTTTATCATTAAATATAAAAGTTTTTATCACTTTCAATGTAGGCAACTTAATAATATTATAACCGAACGAAGCTTTTAGATTCTGGAACAAATAAATAAATACAATGAAAGCTATAAAATTGATATAGTATACCAAAATATGTTTAGCTTTGTGGAAAATATTACACTACAACAAAAATAGCGTTCAATTTGGGTCAGCGGGGCGTATACTTGCTTTTTTATACATAGACTGCGTGTTTTTTTTAAGAGATTGGGAAATTTTAAAAATAATAACAACGACAGAAATACTGTTTGTATTGATTTCATGAAATTTATTTTTTGAATGATGAATCATACGTCACACATAATGCCCGCAGCGGTTAAGAGTTGGTAAGTCTATTCGATCAGTTCAATTTTTTGCATAAACTCTTTCTGTATGACGCCAATGATAGCTTGAATATTGGCAACTTATGTTTCAAGAGTTCTTGGTTAAACCAATGACTTAACATAGCCCCATACAAAAGTAAATGAGAGTCGACAGGACTCTCCAACAAGGGGGCCAGGTCTGGTGGTTAGTTTACTAACCACCTATTCGCGGCTATTTAAAATATATGTATATTTCAATCTCACCTAACGGTAAAATTCTAATTTATATGTGTACTTTGATATGTTTTCGTTGTACGTTACGGAATCTCTGCAAATAAAACGCAGCAGATGAGCTATAAGATTTTTTTACAAAACACGTTCAGTGTCATTTTTGTCAATGTTAAGTTTTGAAAATCTGTAAACAGTGCTTCTGGTGTTATGATTTTAGTGTTTTTTTTTTGGAATTTAGTGTTTATTTGATTGATTTATAATAGCACTAAATTTGAAATTATTCGTTTTTTATAAAAAAAAAACAAGAGTAATATGGTGGTTAGTTAACTGACCACTGTGACTTTAGTAGGTTTTATTTCAATAATGTCTTCAACGGAATTTAATGTTACATTTGCAGAATGCCACGTGTTCTGAATGAAGGTGATATGGCTGAATTTGTTTTAGAAGATATTCCATCAGATGATGAATGTGCTGGTAGTTTAGACCTAGACGACGAGTGCAATGATGGGCCTCCAGCTATGATGGTGCTTGGTGACATACATACATACCTATCAACCTTCAACGAGAGTTTGCCTAATAGAACCAATGCTAGTTTTGGCAAACTCTATAAAGTAAGGCCAATGTTAGACATTCTAAAACGAAATTTTGATCAAAACTTTTACTTCTCAAAAAAACATTGCTATTGATGAAAGTATGATCAAATTCAAAGGGCGCAACTTTCTAAAGCGAGGATATAAGGTTTGGATGAAGTGTGCGGAGTCTGGATATTGTTTAGATTTTGAAATATACACCGGGAAAATAGGAAACATAGTTCAGACTTATCTCGGCGGCAAGATGGTTCGAAAATTTGGCGAACATTTAAAATCGAAGAATAATAGAGTATTCTTTGATAATGATTTTAAAAGCTACGCCCTACAGGTAGACTTACTGAAAGACAATATATTAGCGTGTTGAGCTGTGCATTCGAATCGTAAATATCTGCCGAAACTAAAAGAAGACAAAAATTTGACACGACGCCAGTTCGATTATAGGGTAAGCGATACGAATGTCGCAGCTATAAAATGGAGAGATAAAAGATCGATTTTAGTTTTAACCAACTATTTAGACTCGACAAAAACAACTAAAAAGTACATACATATTAACAGGAATGGTCAAGTCTAACAAGCTGACATTCTAGTACGAATAGTACAATAAAAAAATAACAATAAAAAGTACATATGCCATCGACAGGAAGTCCCACAAATGGTGGCATCGAAATTTTTCCACTTTTTGGACTAAGCTGTCGTAAAGGCCTTTTACAAAAAACTCCGAAAGGAACACCACCCAGAATTTGATTTACTAAATAAAAAAGACTTCCGCAGAACTGTGTACGAAGGGATCCTATTAAGAGCAAAGGCAAAAAGAAATTATAATTCCCTCAATAGTAATGGGTCTTCCTGTCCAGTGCCTGTCTCCATAAAACGCCACAAGCCATCAGTTCCGAACGAATTACGGACGGAAAGCAATTTGCACCAACCACAACGGTCTACTTTACGAAGATGTGCGAAATGCAGCAACAAATCCTTCAAGTACCGTATGGAAATGCAACACTTGTAAAGCCGCTTTGTATTCGCAAAAGACAAAAAATGTTTCTCGCATTTTCATACAAAATATGTAATCCTTTTATTTTTCATGTAATGAAATTATCTTTTTCATTCTTATTTACATATGTTTATTTATGTACAAGGTTGAGCGCCACGGAGGTTAGTAAAATAACCACCTAATTTCTCAAAAACAGTTTGTTGAATTTTCAATTTTTTATTTTTTTGTAAATAATAAAACTATTATTAAGTAAAAAATACGTGTATTACTTTTATAAAGTAGTCTTTGAACGAGTATATCCGTGTCTGAAAGAGTTAACAGGACCACTTCTGGAAATAAAGCTGTCACCAAATTGATCTTGTAATAAATTGATGGTTAAGTGCGCTGTTTAACAAGTTGTGCGGGGCCTTGTTGAAACCAAATGTCATCGATGTTAAGCGGATTCATTTTTTTGAAATAAAAAACCAGTTCGTCATTCAACGTATATAACTGCAGCTCCTTTCTCATTTCGAACGAATTAAGGACCAATGATGCCGTAAGGGTGTAAACCGCACCAAATAGTTAACTTACACAAATTTGATACGTACTACCAATTGTAAGTATATCGAAATAAGGTATGGAGACAAATGGAGGCGGAACAAAACAGCATACTTAAAGGAGCTTATAAAAATGTTGATGCTTCAAATGCATTTGATAAACAACTATCACATCTCGACCTGTGACGTCAGTGGTCTAAAGTAGTGGAGTGCGTAGTGCACACGACTTCTAAGACTGAGCAAATCTGATATGCGTGGGTTCGAAACCTATGGTGTGCATAAAAAGATTTTCAAATAAAATTGGATTAAAGCTCAGCACCACAAAAAAGGAGACTGATGAGTGCAAAAGTGGCAAAGCACGAAATAGCTATATCTCCAGCCAAAACAATGAGTGGTAGCACCTTTAAGTTGTTGTTGTTGTTCAAACATTCAATGAAATTGACGGAATAAAGAATGGTCAAGTCTAACAAGCTGACATTCTAGTACGAATAGTACAAAAAAAGTAACACAAATTTAATATCGTTAATGGCTTAAAAATTGTCTTAGTGAAGAGAATCTTTAAACATGACAACGTCCTAAAGAAAGCTGGGGACCTATTATGTAACTCGATTCTACGATGAAATTGCTCGAATTTGAAAAATTGGTACTATATGTATCTATTTGACTACTTTCGAACAAAAGAGAATCGAATAGTTCTAGTAGTGCCAACTATATTCTTATGAACTTTTATGAATAAACGAAGAACTCGAAAGTAGAATTCAAAACAAGGCAAAATCGAAAATAATCACTCTACATCAAATGTGTTTGCGAACGAAGTTTTTTTTTTGTCAAAGTGTAAGTAAAATGTTATAAATTATTAATTTACGCAGTTTGAATTTGAAAGTTTTTCATTCAACTTTTTGTGTTTTATTATTTTACCACCCCAATTACACCGGGAATTCGTTTCTCTTAATCATTCATTTCAAAATTCATCATCAGAGGGCACATGACTCTTTCGATTGAAGTCAAAACTTCGGCAAGTATTTTTGACATGGTTTCCTGTACACGTCCAGCGTTCTTGTAGCCACATTTTGTTTTCTGCGAGTAGTCATGTCGGATGATATGGTGTTAAGTAAGAACATAAATTCGTCTTTAGAAAGACGATAGTTCTTAACAAAACTAAAACAAAAGTACATATATATTTTTCATTAAGAATGCGTTCAAATATTCTACCGTATATATAAAGGGTCCGCCATATAACTTTTTTTTTTGAAAATGCTATAAAAACATCGAGTGTAGCTTCGGCAGTGTGGCACGTAGCGCCGCGCCGCTGTCCTGTTGAAACTAAATTTTGCCAATATATTTTGCTTGTTTACATACCCGCCAAGATCAAAATGAGCTTCATCTGAAAAGATGATGAAGCGGATACACAACCATATTCGTTCAGCGGAAAGATAAAACTAATTATCTGTGAAATCAGGCATGAGCTAAGTGTAACCATTCACGGAATAAGCACTAGTTTAAAAAAAAAAAAAACGTTCGATGGCGGACCCTATATGTGCAAACCTTTTCTCACTCAGCTCTATTATTTTGGAATTATCTCTTTTTCTTTTGCGTTCAATTTGCTCGTACCGTTCTTCATTTCCTTGCAAATTGACCCAAATTCCAACGGTGTCCATTTTTGTATTAATTATTCTTGTCCAAAAATTTGATTTTTTTTTTGTTTTTAAAACTATCAAACAACTCGATATTCATTCGAAAGTAGAAATTTTTTTGAAACCAAGTTGGTATAACCGGCATTCTATTCTACTTTCATATGTAGTACGATTTGAAAGTAGAATCGGAAATGAGTTTCGAATAGAATCAAAAGTAGAATCGAGTTACATAGTAGGGCCCCTGGACAGTGAATGTTTCTTGAAAAATATGTTTCTAAAGCCCGTCATCAATATTCTCATCACTTTGGAAAAGGTCACTTCCACCAACAAAAATAAATGTTTATGTTATTGAAAATATTTGGAAGTAAAGATAGATAGATACATAGATAGATATTAAATGCTTGTAAACTAAAGACATTGAACAAATATTGATTTTAATTTTGTATCTCACTTCTTGGGGTCTAAAATTGTTTAGTTTTTGGATTTCCTCCAACTAAGCAGCCCTAAATTCTCCCATCGTTATTTTTTAAAGATTTTGTATGTCTATGTGTGGTGTTAGTGCTGGCCACGAGCCCGTTCCAACGAGACTTTTGCTAGTCTCGTCTCGGTCTCGTCAAAATCGAAAAATTTCAGTCTCGTTTCGTTATCGGCCTCGTATAATTTAGTCTCGTCTCGGTCTCGCTTTTTTATCGCCAGTTGTTTCATCGATAGTCTCTAACTACCTAATTTGAGTTGTTTCATTCGGTTGTCGCAAATTAAAAATCTAATACTCATGCAAAAGTTCCCATCGAATATTATTATTATCGAAACTATCCAGAGGGTTTTAATTATTGTCATTTAATTGTATTGCTCGCGAATAATGACAGGGGCATTCAAATTCAAATCTCATGCACTTTTGTATTAGCGTAATTTTCATTTCACGAATCGAAGAAGCATTAACACAAAACATTTTGAGTTTCTTCCTTTTATCTAGAAGTTTTATCTTGAAGAAGAATATAAACCAAAAAAGACCTACGAGACTCTCAAAAAAATTTTGGTACAAAATATACAATCTCGTCTCGGTCTCGTCTCGGAAGCTTCAAAATTAGTATTGTCTCGTCTTGTCTCGATTCCACGTGACGAGACTGAGGCCGAGATTAGTTTCGTCTTGTTGCCAGCCCTAAGTGTTTCTACATTCATGTCAAGCTGAGCACTAGAACCGAATTTCTTATCCAGGCTTATCTCAAAAATCCCTTCTCTTCCAAACTTTTGGTTTTAATAGCTTGACGGCTAAGTAAAACGACTACAACACATACAAAAAAAGTTAATATAGGGGATTGAAGATTGGATTTTTTGACTCGGCATTTTGTTGATAAAATAATTTGTGGGTTTACAATTCGACCTTAAAAATGTATGCCAAAACTTCTAAAATTTGGAGCTAAAATTTGGAGGAGTCATTAATATGACGGACTTGCAAATAAAAATCAAAAGTTGTCTGTTTGTGCTCTAAGTTTGGCAAAATTTTAAATTTGGCGCGACGTTTAAAACAAAATAAAAAATACTTTTTTTTGTAATTATGAACAAATCGGTTTTAAGGATTTTTTGAAATTCTTGTAATTACAAGTCATAAAAAGAGGCTGGGATGCGACCCACACTGATAACTTCCCATCCCGTCTATCGATTTGTCTTGCTTAAAAGTTTGTCTAAATGTATCAATTCTTACCAAATTTGCGTTCTATTTTTTGTAGATTTTATTTTTTTTATGAAAAAACGGACTGTTGGATTTTTATATCGAATGATATATAAATATCGAAAACAATATTTTCTGTGAAAAAAAATAAGTTTGAAGCCAACATTTTTAATTTTTGAAAAGCTATTTGAGCCGAAAATCAATTTTTACCAACCTTTATTAATTTTTTTGTTAAGGTTTTTATTTTTTGTAAAAAAACTGTCAATTCGATTTTTCTCAAAATTTTTCCTAATGTGGAAAACAATATTTCTTATAAGTTAAAATTAGTTAGAAGCCATAATCTCAAAGTTTTGAAAAGATATATAAGTCGAAAATCAATTTTTACCAACTTTTGTTAAATTTTTTTTTCGGTTTTTAATTTTTTGTAAAAAAACTGTCAATTCTATTTTTTTCAAAATTTTACTGAATGTTGAAAACAATATTTTTTGAAAGACAAAAGTAGTTTAAAGCCAATATCTCAAAGTCTTGAAAAGATATTTGAGTCAAAACTCAATTTTTACCAACTTTTTTTTTATTTTTTTTTAGGTTATTATTTTTTGTAAACAAACTGTCAATTCGATTTTTCTCAAAATTTTATCAGATGTCAAAAACATTATTCTTCGTTGCACAAAATTGTTTTGGAGATGAAATCATATTTTAGTCGTAAAATTTTCGAAGTGACAAATTTTTTTTTTCAGTTTTTTTTGATTTATAAAAAAAACCGTTAATTGATTTTTTTTCCAAAAATATAATTGTTTTGTATCACGTTACGATATATAACATAAAATTTAATTCAAGTCTCTAGCGTCATTGGTTCATGAGATATTTAGGGTTAACCAAAATTTTCACCTTTTTTTTAAACTGCTATGGTAAAAAAACCACCCACGCAATTTTCTTGAGAGCCCTTTCTGCATCTTTCTGCCTTATTATCTATATAACAAAATTTATTTGAAGTCGATATCTCTTCTGGTTCTTGAGCTATGGACGACGAAAAAAACGTCGTGAACGTACGGACGTACGGACGTACAGACGTACGGACGTACGTACACACGCACGCACAGACTTCTTTCTAAAAATCTTTTATTTCGACTCTAGGGACCTTGAAACGTCGAGAAATGTCAAAATTTTCAATTTGACAAATCGGACCCATTACAATAACTTCCTATGGGAAGTTAATAAAGTTTGGTTAAGTTTTCTAGAAAAATTTGAATAATTTTATCCACCGAAATTCTAGGAGAATTAAAAAAAAAAATATCAATCAAAATTTGACAATTCATTTACAAAATTATAAACTTAACCAAATGGATGCGTTCAATCTCGTGTTGGATAGGTTTTTCTGGCTAGGTGAATTTTTAGATACTTTATGGAACGAGTTCGATACCTAAATTGAGATAGCTGACAAAAAATAAAAACAACTTTCAAACATTTAGATTTCAAGGTACAAAATTATTGTTAAATAATAATTTCAATGGATAACTTTAATAATTGACTGGATTTTTACCGAAAAACATACAAATTTTGAAATTAATTGTCGGATTCCTTCAAATTAAATAAGCTGTTCTGTCAGATACCCACATATACCAGAAATTACAGGATACCTTTGGATCCCCTTTTTTGACATCCCAGCTGTTTTGGAACAGCTGTTCTTTTACACGTAAAACACTAACAAAAAGTTATCCGGATACCCTATCTGCCTGAAATTGAACGCAGACAATTGTAAACTTCTCCAGTGTTTTAATTTAGCATTTTTACGTTTTTAGGGGCCAGTTATAGCTATCATTGAAATCGATGCGGACAAATTTTTGAATCGATATTTGACGGTGTTTTGCTTTGATTAGAAATGAAAATTATATACTGATCGATCGGAAATCACACAAAGAATTTTTTTTTGAGAAAATAAGTGTAATTACGCATGTATTTTTCTCTAAAAATGTATTTTTCTATTTTCCGGACGGAAATTCATTTTCCTGAACAGCTGATACTTTTATGTTCAAAAGTGAAACGAATCGTTCCACTGATTTGTGTTCCAATTTCGCACAATTCCAATGACAGATTTCTGTCAGTAAAAATTTTTCGGTGGCTTTCAATCAGGAAATTTTTTTCAATGACAGAAATTTCTAATGATAGCTATAAACGACCTGCCAAAAAAATTCCAATGTTTGTTTTCAATGATGAAAACCAATGATAGCTGTAACTGGCGCCTTACCTGATTACCTACTTGTTATAAGAATTTTAATTAATTTCCGATCTAAATTTTATTTTTATATTAGGTCCGTTCGCGTACTTTCTGCACTAAAATTCGTAAAAAGAAATATTTTAAAGAGTGGGGGTAAAATTCTCTCACCAAAAAAAAAACTACAAAAAAGTAAGCGAACGGGAAAACAACAAATTTTTGTTTTTTTTGTTGCTGTTCTTTGAAAATTTGTTTTTTAATTTTATAACTGACAGCAAAAGCGAATTATTTGAATTTCTATCAAATTTGAGAATTTTCACAAATCAGCCCAAAGAAAGGCACGAGTACGATAACTTTGGCGCCAAGATATAATAACGGTTTTTGGTAGAGGGGGTTAATACAAGCATTTTTTATTATGGGAGGGGGGTCTATCTCCCCCCGTTTAGGCGGTAGGGGCAATTTAAAAAAATTATTATTTAAAATGGAAAAAAATAATTAAAAAATAACGGTGATACTTACAATTAAATTTTAAAGCCAACATTCTGTTTTATTAGCCAGTTTTTAATTCAAGTCAAAACTATGCGTAGTTTTTGAAAAATTTAATTTTAAACTCAAAATTTGAGTAAAAAAAGTTAAAAAAAAAGTTTAAAGTGTAATTTTTCAATACTTCAAGATTATCTACCATTGTTTTTATTTCAGAATTTATTGCTCTTATTTGTTTTTGATCAAAAACTAAAAACTAGATGATTTTATGTCTTTTAGTTTTTGAGAAAATTGAAAATTAGCAAAAAAAATATTTTAATTAAATTACTTTTTCCTTGCTTAGTATTAACGTAGTCTTATTTTGATAGTAATAAATAATAATCGAATACTTATCTCTTTTATAATTGTGATTGGCTTCTGTTTTAAAAGTGCTGTTTGTAAAGTTTTAATCAAAACGAATGAAAAATGAAGCTTTAACCCAAATATTAGTTTCCAAAGTACAAATCAAGAAATGAGGAGCGTTAGAAATTTCATCTGCATATTAAGATCAACATATACACATTTGTTTTAATCTATACTTTTTACTTTATATACTTTAGGTATTAATATTATAAATGCGAAATTAACTCTGTATGCTTGTCTGTTACTCAATCACGCCTTAACTACTGAACCAATTTGCATGCAATTTGGTATGGAGATATTTTGATACCCGAAAAAGGACATAGGCTACTTTTTAACCCGGAAAAATGACGCATTACCATGGGAAAATTCAAACTACTGAACAGATTTAAATGAAATTTGGTAAGGAGATAGGAGAGATAGTTTGAGACTTAAGAAAGGATATGAGTTACTTTTAACCTTGGTAAAACAACGCATTCCCATGGGAAAAATTACTTTCCGGGGAATCTGATCACTTTCACTCCTAAATTACCAAAAATTTGAATAATATTTGGATAAAATTGGTATTACGGGAAAACAACGTATTCCCAACCGTTCTCATAAGTTGAGATTGAAGGTTGGTGTTCAAGTCCTGTTAATGAGAAATCTTGAGGCATCAAAGTTATGTAATGGTACACGGCTACAGATTACTCACCTAGGACGAAATATTATAAAAGCTATAATCATGACTGGATAGCAAAAGCAAATAATGTTTTAACTCCCCGCATTCCGATAATTCCAACCGATTTTCCGTTTCAGTTTAAAAGAGTGCAGTTTCCTCTGAAAGCAGCACTTGCAATAACAATAAATAAAGCTCAGGGGCAAACGCTAAAAGTTGCAGGTGTAAATTTGGAAAAAAAAACGGTTTTTCCCATTGATAATTATAGGTAGCGGGCTCACGAGTCTCAAACCCACAAAATCTTTACGTTCTGGCCAAGGAAGGAAACACAAAAAAAGTCGTATATAAAAATGTATTGCAGTAACCTATCTTCTTCTTAAAATGTAATAACCTAACCTAACCTATGACAATCACACTTAGTATAGCCTCATCCCATCTCGGCACAACTTAAACATACGTACAAAAAAGTACAGCTCAGGTTTTTTCATACTACTATCTACTATCCAAAAAAAACTATCTAATGCGGACGAAGTCGCGGGTACCTTATAAATATAAAAAAAAAAAAAACAAAATATTAATCTTTTATTTTGGTATGTGACATTTGTGACATGTTCGCAAATTGACTTAAGTTATTAAATTCATAAGATTTGCTGCATTGAATGATACATTTATAAGAACGTAATAATAAATACAAAAATTTACGTCAATTATATTTTTTCGTTCAAGAATATGAAATACATTTACTTAAAACATCAAACTAAAAAACTAAACCAAGTCGAACTTAACTCGTGAGATTCGTCACGTAGAGGAGTTAAAAACAACAACAACATGATTTCAGAGGAATCACGATGCCTTAATTTAATTAAGTTGAAAGATTCGATTAGAATATATGTATGTAGCTCCTGAATCATTAAATTCAGATGGTATCAATAATAATGTGTTAATTGAAATCATATACGAGTTGCGAGTATGAGTAAATGATGAATTTGCATAATGTCAACTATACGAAAATAGTGACCAATAGGTTAAAAAGTTTTCATTCAATCAAAATACTTTATAGCAATAAATTAAACAAAAAGTACAATAAACTCATAAACTTTAAGCTCGTAGAATAATGTGTTTTTTTTTTTTAAATTTAAACGAATAATATAGTTAATAGGGTCAATGAGGCGTATACTTGTTTTATTTTGCGTGTAAAGTTATGTGAATGCATCATCAACTTTTTTTTTGTGTACAATTTACATGAGAGCATTCTTGTAAACACCTAAAAGTATGCCAAGAAACTCTTTTAACGATCGTTCAACTTTATAGTTGCACTCATTTCACAATCACAAAAATGCGATTCTTCACTTTAAAACTCATCAACATTATGAATCATGTACCTACATACATTTTTTCCTATCCAATTTCTCATTAGTTATGCTGTGAACTATAATTAACTAAGCAAATCACCCAACACCTTTTTAAATAGGCTTCGAACGCCCATTTTTGTTATTATTGTTTCATTTCACATCCTTGGGTGTTTTTGAAAATAAATGTATAAACGGATACTTCTCGCTGTTTAATGCCAAACCCAATGTAATTTACACGGTCAAGCGAGTACGATATACGATGCGATGGGGTTAAACACAACATGGAGTGTCAATTGAATTAGCCGGCCTCCCTTAATATCGTGCGCCACAGTCTGTGGCTGGTTTGTTGAGCCCCACCTCGTTATACTCGGTATATATGTAAATTCAACTCTAGGGCTAATCAGCAAATTGCGTGGATGGTAGATGTCAAAGATTTAACAAATGGCAAGCGTGAATGAAAATGTTTAACAATACACCGCGCGGTGTTGTACAGAACAGAACAGTACAATACAGTACACACTTACTCTTGTTCTATTGTACAATTTGCTGTGATTTGTGGGGCTTTTTTGACAGTTTCTTGTTTTAATGATATAATAATATGCCAAAAGTATAATGAATAATAACGCCATCTACATTTTCTTCAAATGCGTTCAATTTTTCCATAGGTTTGTTCCTTTAGCAATCAAAAAAATTTAATAACCGGAAAATGTACCCACTTAACGTAATATTGCAGAAATATGAACACGGTGGCGATGGCATGGCAGCGGCAGTGACACGCCATCTTTTTGTTTACAACTTTGTCAGTTCATTAAACTTTTCTATATGTCTCTCTCCCCCTAATGTATCGCAGCGCCACCCGTGGTTGGATCAGTTGTTGTTGCTTCTGTCAGAGGGTGTTGCGTATTTTCTAAACACGAAACTTTACAGTCATAAAAGAATGTTTCCATTTGCAGCCCCCATTCATGTCCATAATAAAGTGGTTTTATAGCTAATTTTATATCTCAATTATTATTTTAATTTAGCTAAAAACCACTAACTATAAAAGCACAAACAAAAGGAAGACTGCACAAAATAATATATTGACAGGATGGGTATACGAGTAGAATCTAGGATCTAGAATGTGGATTGCAATCCTAAAAATAAAAATGCGAACTTAATTCGCAGAGATATGGACTTTTCATACATTTGGCAGGAAAGTGTGGTGTCCTTTTGTTTCTCGTACATATATAGTCTGGATTTTGGGAGCGAGTTGTGTGGTAAAGTGAACTTAATTTCAAATGACATTTCCCCAATAATTAGTTTATTAAATTAAAATCACTTTTTGCCCAAATTTCCTGCCGCTTGCAATAAAATTTTATTTAACCTATTTTATATTAAGGGACAGAGAGAGAGGGAGAACGCTGCCGTATATCCTATTGAATGCAAAAAGGGTGAACAGGAAAGAAGAGAGAGATTGGTAATTTTAAAATAATGTCAAAATTAATTTTAATGCAGTTTGCTGAAAGCGTGGTTTTCGAAGTTTTTTATTTGTTGTTGTTTTGTTTAGTTGATTATTTTTGTCGTGAATTTTTGTTTGGTTTTAGTTTTTTTTTTATTTTATTTCAACAATTTGGAGGGTTAGGTTTTTTGAAATTGGCCACGATACTAAAAAAAGTGTTGATTGGGAATGGTTTTTGGAAAATTAGTAGAGACAGTTTGTTTTTGATAATTGTTCATTCAGGCAGCTATCGGAAATTAACTCTAATGAATTTTAAAATAAACTCGGTACTCCTAATTAAAGATTGAATTGATTTGATTATACGTTTGCTGTTTGAATAAAAAAAGGATTTGAAATGAAAAAATGGAAATTGGTAGTTCACGGTTTGGAATAAATTAACAACTTCCTAGTTTTTAAATTATTTTGGTAGATACTCATTTTTTTTGAAAATAATAATCTATAAATCGACTTAAATACAAGAGCTTGTACTTCATATAAAAATTGTTAACTTCCTTGAATATAATTGTAATAAAGTCAACGTGATTTAAGTTATCAAACCAAAAAATACCTTTGTACGTGACGTCTTTTCACTAAATTTTGTTTAATGGCTTTTGTTTTTTTTTTTGATGAAATTTTAGTTTATGGTTTTAAATTTGTTTGATGATAACACTGTGGTCATATATTTCAAGTGACGCAAATTGATATCTTCAATTTATGATTTTGATCGGATTTCACAATTTTTTGTGTTTTTTAAGTTATTTTACATAACAAGAACAATTAACTTTTGTTTTAGTAAATGTATTAGTAATGCAATAATATATTATAGTCAGAGTTTTTGAAGTTGTTGGTATAATTACCAAATTCAGTGTATTTTGTAAAAATGAGGTCATTGTCCATCATTCATCAAAAATAGAATAGTCCTTACTATTTCGTTTTGTTTTTCAAAATTGATATAATTCAAAGAGTTTCCGTTTTGAATAACTCGCTATTTGGGCAGCTGTCACCTTAAAAGCTGTCATCTTTTGACATTTGCAAGCTACGTTATTACTACAAAAATGGTAAAAAAGTCATAATTCGAAGTTTTGTAAGAAAAGTTTTAAGACCGTATTATTTCTCGAAGTGTGCATAATGTGCCAACTAGATCTTGTCATTTAACACTTTTAGTAGCGTCCCGCCGTGAACATCGCGTAAAAAGTGGAAAATTGTTGGGGGTGGCAAACTTAGAGAGAGAGGGGGGGATGTTTTCACAAAGGCACCAAAGGCACAAATTAAGGTAGAACTACTTAGTAAACACCTTATAGACTTTCTACGACACATTCAGAGCTCCGGTTTCTAAGTAACGGTTATGCCAGCTCTCGCCCTTGGACCTCAAACAAAGGACCTGTTCCTTCAGGTTGAAGGTCATGCGTCAGGGTCACTTCCTGACGTCGTAAAGAAAAATATAGACGGATTTACTGTTGAAAACCCTCGCAAACGATTTAAGGACAACGAACTTCTGATATGCACGTGAATGTTAGTTCCCTTAATAGATCACGTGCAGCCGCACAATTAGCGGAGGCCCTATACTGCCATAAATTGGACATCACCGCCTTCCAAGAAATGCGACAAGATGGGCCGGGCAAAAGAGGATGCAAAACAGCGATATCTAGTATGGTGACTGTTACCGAGAAAACCAACAACGCTTATTTGGATGCGGCTTTGTCATTGGAACCAGACTTAGGCAACAAGTCTTGAGCTATAGGTGCATCAACGAGCGCCTCATGATCATGACTATTCGCATCAAGATTAAAATTAGTAATATTAGTCTAATATACGCACACGATCCCACCGAAGAGAAGGATGACAACACCAAGGTTTTATTCTTCGAGCTCTTGGACAAAACATACAAGCAGTGTCCTATAGCTACGATATTAAAATTGTCTTGGGAGATTTCAATGCCAAGCTAGGAATAGAAGACATCGGGAAAAATACAACACACGACAACACTTTCAATAACGGATACTTTTTGGTAGCCAGTACGCGTTTTCAACACCTCAACATCCACAAAGGAACTTGGAGTACTTTAGATCAATATACCACCAACTATATTGACCACATTACGGTCGAAGATAGGTACGCTTCCAGCATCATGGATGTCCGAACTTTACGAAGAGCTAACTTGACTCAGACCACAACCTCTTTGTAGCCAAGGTAGCACTTTTGATTCCCGACCCAAGGAAAAACAGGGAGATGCTGGGAGAAGGTACAACGTCGAACGGCTACAATCGCAAGAGATCGCCAAATCCTTCTCCGGCCGAGTTACAAGTAACCTCTCTCGAAGTTCTCTGCCGCCAACACAATGTATCGAAAACCAGTGGCAACATTGCCAAGATGCAATCAGAGAAGCTGCCTCTGACGTGCTGGGTTTCAAGCATCCACCAACAAGGAACTCCTGGTTCGATGAGGAATGTTGGCAGGCAAATGCAGCTAAACAACAGGCTCACAAAGCGGCGCTGCATAAAAGGACGAGAGCTGCTCATGAGCTCTATGAGCAGAAGAGGCGAGAGGAACACCGAATTCTCAGAAGAAAAAGAGAGAGCATCAGAAGCGTGCGGTCGAAGATGTTGAGAGGTTCAAAAGCAGGAATGAAGTTTGAAAGTTTTATGAGCGGGTAAAACGAAATTCACAAGTACATAAACCTCGAACCAAAGGCTGCAAAGACGAAAGTGGAAACATCATAGTGGAACTGCAGGCAATGCTGAGGATATGCGAGGACCACTTTTGCAGACTGTATAACTGCGACGACGAACCGAATTCCGCTGTCAGGCAGGATGATCCATTCAATATAGACGACGAAAGCCAACAATCCCGTCTTCCCGACTTAGACGAAGCAAAGATTGCTATATCTAAGCTGAAGTCTAACAAGCCGCTGGCCGGAGCAGATGGCTTGATATGGTCGGAAGAAAACATGCCCGATGAATGGAACCTCAATATTTTATTGACCGATACTGATAAAACGAAACCCTCTCAATTGCACCATCTATAAAGTCATTAGTCTACTTAACAACGTCTAAAGCCCATCGTCAACAACTTGATAGGTTCTTCTCAGTGCGGTTTTAGACCAGTCGATCTAATATTCACATTACGGCAGATCCTGGAAAAAACCCAAGAATATCAAGTCGACACCCACCATCTCTTCATCGATTTAAAGGCCGCATATGACAGCATCCACAGGGACGAGCTGTATAGAGCCATGTCTAGTTTTGGCATTCCTGCCGAACTCTTCCTTTTGTGCAGGAGACCTCGCACTGCTCCATTAAAGGTGGAAACAACTAATCAGAATCTTTCGATGTCAATAAAGGCTTTAGACAAGGAGATACGCTCTCATGTGCTTTCTTCAACATCGTCCTTGTAGGAATAGTACAGAGCTCCCACGTCAACACTAGAGGCACAATCTTTCAAAAGTCTGTCCAATTACTAGCATATGCTGATGATATTGACATAATCGGAAGAACTCAGCGTGATGTCAATGTATCGTTTGTGAGTATTGAGGCAGAGGTGGCAAAAATGGGTTTAAAGTTTAATGAGTGCAAAACAAAGTACAAGCTACCATCAAGAAAGGACCTATACCACACCGAAGTCTCGGTCAAACCGTCACCATCGATAGATGTAACTTTGAGGTAGTTAAGGACTTTGTCTACCTAGGCTCCGCTATGTACGCAGAAAACAACACCAGCGCTGAGATCAAACGAAGAATTACTCTTGCTAACCGCTGTTTCTTTGGGCTATGAAAACAGTTGAGAAGTAAAGCCCTCTCTAGAGCGACCAAAGTGTCTCTATATAAGGCCCTCACCATCGGTGCAGAAACATGGACTATGACAAAAGCGGATGAAAGCACCTTAGGTCGTTTCGAGAGAAAAGTTATTCGTGTGATCTATGGTCCCGTATGCATCGAAGGGAAGTGGAGGAGAAGATGGAACGACGAGCTGTACGGGCTGTAGAGCGACGTAGACTTAGCCAGAAGGGTAAAAGTCCAAGGACTGAGATGGCTGGTCACGTAGAATACATGGAAACCAATGCTACGGCCCGGAGAGTCTCCGGATCTACGGCCACAGGACAGCGAAGTAGAGGAAGACCGCGAATCAGGTGGCACTAACAAGTGGAAAGTCACTTCACCTTACTTGGAGTACGCAACTAGCGACATCTAGCTAGGGACCGAGCTAGATGGAGAAGTTTGTTGGGTGAGGCCCTAGTTCACACAGGACTGTAGTGCCAACTTAAGTAAGTAAATTAAAATCCTTATATTTTTCGGATTCTTACGTTGTTATTTAAAAAAGGTTAAGCAATTTGTATTTGTAAGGAATTAATGTCGTACAGCAATGTAGTAGGATGCCTCTAATTCATTCCTGTAAGAACCAATAAATAAAGCAAACTTGAGTTTCGATACATTATACATGCTAAAAAGAAATATGTTTTTAAAATTTCAATTTATTTCTCGCATATGCTTTGTAAACCTTGCAAAGCTTGACGGCGCTTGAGCCAGAACAACCTAAAATGCTTAATTAATCGAAGGCCGGAATAATAAAAGGGCATTCTCTGTATTTGGCATAAAGTTACATAATATGTAAAAGTTTAGTTAAAAGTTTATTGTATCTATTTTTCCAAATAGCTGTCGTATTAAATTTAAAAGTAAGAACATTATTTTAATAGAATTGATGCCATCATCAAGCAGCAATTAAAGATCATAACATCAAAACCCTACTACAAGTTCTTGTTTTCTTATTAATAGTATTACGCGCTACTGGTTATTAAGTCTGACCCACCTTATTCTTCCACAACATGTTATTACATTGTATGTATGTTAAAAATATTAAACTTAAAGATTTAAACCGTCAGTGGCGGCAGCGGCGCGGCGGCGGCAACGGGCGGCGGCTTCTCGTCCTATTTGACATTCTCTAGTAATTGTCTATACTTTTAAGCATTAAATCAATTTAATTTGCATTTTTACAACGCTATTCATTTGTCTCGCCATTTAGAATAATAAAATTTTAAATGATCCCTCGTTAAAAAACAAAACTAACAGAAAAATAAAACTATTTATAAAACTCGATCAATTTAAATATTAATTAAAACAAAATTGTGTTTGCGCGCATACATACATGGCAAGAATGCTCAACTAGATCTTTACGTCATGTCACATACATATGTACGTAATTTGTTTATCATATCCATTATTTTATTATAATCATAAACCAGCGAATCAGTTGTCAAATGAATTTTTATGTTTTCTTTGTTGTTATTTTGTTTATCGCAGACTCCACAAATACGAATATTATATTGTAAAGATATCATTTAATGAAAACAAATATAATATTTTAAGAATTTGTTTTTGATTTTAAACAGCTTCAATTTCCTTTATGTCAAACAATGAGATTACGATACATTTTGTGTCAAATTTATGCTATGTCAATCATTGACAGATCACAATTTTATAAAAAAAAACTGACAGAACACGTGCTATTAAAAAATTTTCGTTTGTTACTAATTAGCTTTTTGATTTTATTTTTTAATTGTTTTGTTTATAAATCTTTGAATACAAAAATTATGTACATACATATATTTTTTTATTAGTTTGGAGCAAATGTGAAAAAAAATAATTTTTAAATTATACCGTTAACTGGTTGTTCAGATTATTATATGGTTTATTAATGCTGTATAATTAGATTAAAAAATATGATTATGATGATGATGTCTTTAATGACAAGTAATCAGTGATGGTATCTTGTTTATTTGTTCGTTATTCTTACAAAAACAGCTTTATATGAATATTGTAAAGTTCTAATATGCGTATTTTAAAAAATTTCAATATGGTTTGCTTCTAAAGTTAAAAATAAAGGTAATTTTATTTCGTATTTTGGAGATTTTTATTAATTAAAAAACTCAACGATAACCTGTATTTTTGTTGAAATAATGTAAAAATTCCGTTTTGTTTGGCTTTGAATTCAAGAGTTTAGTGGAAAAAAAAAAACATTTTAAGTGTCATTATGACACTTTTGACATTACTTCCTTGTGCTCGTTCTAAATTTCTTTGAGTTGTTGGAATATAATGCAACTTTTGGGTAAAACATATAAGATCATGTGACTTTAATAAATTGTAGGTCGAACGAAACCTCAATTTAATCTCGAGTTGAACTTTATATTTAAACTGTCATTTATATGACAATTAACTTAAATTTAAGACCTGTAAAAAAACAGCCGTAAGAAACAAAAATAATCGAAAAACAAGAGAACTTGTTTATGATTATTTTGTATGTGTTAGGTACTTTATTTTCCTTAACTAACAACCCTCGATATGTCACTGTCATTTTGGTTGCAATTTCAAAATTTATAGCATGTTTAATGCAACAAAATAAAATAAATAAAATGTATTTAAAAAGAATCACCATCACAAAAAAATAAATATAAATTTTAAAATAAAAAGTATCACTCAAAAGATTCGAGTATTAATTTATTCAAATAACCAGAATTAATTAGAATGAATTAAGAATTCATTTTAGATAAAATTTTAACCTGTTACGGTTATTAACACTTTTTTGAATAAACAAAACGAAGTTCCACCAATCGAATTTTTAATTAAAAAATGTATTAATAATCTGGTTTTATCTTGTTTGTTTTAAGTTATTATCTATTTAAAAAAGTAGTGTCAAAGTGACACAAAATGTGGTGATTGGAATGTCGAAAGATTTAAGTTGCAGAATATACATAAAGAAATTCAAGTTAGAATAGTTATCTTCTGCATTTGACAGGTAAATTTAAACCGGAAATAGATAAGTTAGCTATTAGCTCATGCAGCTTGGATCTTTTGTTCAGCATCTTTTGGTAAAAATCAGAAACTTGTAGATCTTGTCTGGGAATCAAGTCACACTGTATCAGGAAATCTCGCAACTGATCTGACATAGTAAAGTGAGACAGGATTTAAAAAAAAAATATTCGAAATCTTGTCGCGCTTAACTTATAGCGTCTTCAATTGGTAACCTCAGAATGTCCATAAGGCCTTTATTTTTTGGTTCTTCAAATGGAATTACGATTTTAGAGCAACCTTTTTTTAAGAAGAATTAGTTGTTTGAAAATTAACAACTTACGTTTTCAATAAAATGGAGATGTCCGCCATTTTATTTTAAGTGTCATTTCCCATCCAAGACATCCAATACTGACTTTAGTCACATGTGGTTTCATGAAAAATCAAAACAAGTTGTTCATTTATTTGTAAAACGGAATAAAATTTGTTTGAATACTTCAAGTAACATTGCAAAACCATTTTTGACATTTGTAATAAAGGGTGTCCCAAAATTAACCCAAGATTTGAATTAAATAGAAAACGCCGTTTTTAGTCTTTTGATAGTTATATTTTTATTGACTCGTAAAGTACATAGGATAGGGTTATGTATGGAATAACACATCGGACAAATGGCCTCCACGGCTTTGCATGCACATGCGCACTCTTTTGTTGAAATTTTCCATGACCATTCTGCATAAATGTGGCTGAATTTCGTTGATGCAGCGTTGAATCTCCTCCTTTAATGCACGGATGGTTGTGGGCTTGTTGACATAGACTTGTGATTACAAATAACCCCATAAAAAGAAGTCTAATGGTGTTAAATCACACGATCTAGGAGGCCAATTTTGATCACCGAAACGAGAGAGTACACGACCTGGAAATGTCTCATGCAGTAATTGAATTGTTTCACGGGCTGTATGACATGTGGCATCTTCTTGTTGAAACCACATATTCGACATTCACATTTGAACGGCTTGTTTTTGGACGACCAGTGTGTTTGGCGTCTCCAACGGATCCAGTCTCCATGAATTTTTCAATTAATCTCTTCACAGTTGACGAAGTTAAAACACTATTCCGACCATATTTTGTATGAAATTTTCGAACTGCAGCCGCCAAGCTTTCCCTATTTTTGAAATATTCTTTAATAATGAAGGCACGTTGTTCTATCGTGTAACGCTCCATTTTTAATAACCCTATACTGTTAGCTGTCAAATTGCTTTTTTTTCAGGGTTGCCAACACTTCACTGCACAAATGGCGGCAAATTCAAATCTTGCGTTAATTTTGGGACACCCTTTATTACTTTATAACATAAAAACATTCAAAATCATAAAATTAAGTTTTTTTCTCAGAACCTAAGAGGAAAACACAAATAGACTTCAAAATTATAAGAATTTATAAGTGGCTGCCGAAAATTGACAAGATCATTTTGTTTTTGATGACATTTCATAATTTAAAATGGAGTCAACGAATTGCTTGCGTTCAATCTTAAATAGATAGAATATCCGGATATCTTTTTGTTCAGTTGTTAACATATAAAAGAACAGCTGATTTAACATAAGGTTGACTTTTAAGGAACCTAAGAACGGTTTCAAATTTTCATATTTTCGAACATTTTATTTTACCCAAATGTTCGACAACGAAATCTAAATAATAATTGTCTGCTTTTTCTGAAACAGCATTTATTTTTTGACAGCTATCGCATTTTGTGTTGCTAACCAACTCTTTTGATAAGGTATTTGTCATTGCACATATCCAGAATAGCCTATCCAGTACGAAATTGAACGCAACCATTTTGAAACTGTCAGCGAATGTGGCTAAATTTGACAGGTTCCGACGATATAAACGACTTGAAGGCAAGGAAACTTTCAAGTATTTTCCAGCTGCCAACAATTGCCTTTTAACTAAGGCAACTTTATTGGAAAGTTGACTGGAAAGTTATAGTAAAAAAAATCTCCCTTACTGTCAAGTCAACTGTTCTAATGTCAAAATGTCAGCTGATCATGTTTTTTCACTCAACATAGAGTTGAACTTCATAAGTTTGTGATTTATTTATTATTTCCACAGTTTTATTAAACGTTTTATGCGTTAGGTTTTTTTTTTGTCATATAAAAAAAGGAATAAGAACTTTTTCTTTACAATACACAACACAACTTATGATGGATTTTTTTTTAGACAATAATGTTCTTGATATCTGCAATTAAAAGATAGTCAAGTTAAGCTCCAACTTTGAAATTAAAGACATCTAACAAAAATTAACAAGCTGCCTTGGTCATATATTGTGTTAAAAAATGCAGTTAACTGCTTAGAAAGAACTGTTTCAAATGTCTTAAAATCATGAAAACGTTTAATTATGTGTGATAATATTGCCTGAAACATCATTGTCATAGCCATTGTCAGACGAACTTTTGAAACTGTCAGATGTCGTTTTTAAGTCAAATTTGATATACATACATCTGTCAAGGTCTGACAACAGCCTGCTCCTAGTTTAACTCCATACAAACATGACTATACAATTAATGCCGACAATATCTAATAAAGTTAAACTATCTTGCAATAAAGTGAGGTGAGTAAATCAGTTTGGGTTGCCGACTGCACATTTTCCACCATGATAGAAAGATTACAACTGACCTTAACTTACCTAACTTCAATATTTGCATTTTAACTATCTAAACGTTAATTGTTATCTTCAAAACTTGAATTGAATAAACAATTATCATCTCGCTATTACACAAATGAACGATGACCAATGACATTCTAAAAATGTATAAACTTTTGTAAAAAAAAAAGAACAACACTGATGAAATTATTCTTAGTTGTAAGTTTTCATTAAAGTCTTACATTTTGAAGACTAAAATGCACAAAGTCTATAAATACATTAATAAGGTCAGCTTTTTTTATACCTGTAAATGCCAATTATTTAATTTTTAATGACAAGTCATTTCATATTGAAAATTTTATTTATCAATATACATACATAAATACTAAAAGCTGGTGAAGGCATTTCTTAAATTATATATATATATATATATACATAACTAGGCGCAATTACGCGTGTTTTTCAATATCAAGTTTGTTTCGTTAAAAATAAGAACAAATTGTTTCTAAATATTTATTTTCTTCCACTATTATATCGTGCACGCTGTTTATACAAAACAAATCTTTAATATTTTTTGGAATTTAAAAAATGTTCACCAACTTGTCATTTTTTTTAAACAAATATAGGCTTGTTCATGTTCATACCTAATCTTTATGCAGTTGTTTTTCTCAACACCACACTTTCTTTTATTTCAAGGCATAATTGTTGCTCTTTGTTGTTTTTGGAAAATAAACAATAATAAAATAGCATCAGATTAAAAAATAACAATGTATCACTCGTATAAATCTATTGACAAATGTCAATAAAAGATCTGTTTGATAACTTTACAACCGCACCTTTCGTAAAAAAACAAAACTATATTACGCATTTTTGTGTGTTTAGTTTGGAATGGAAATATTTTTCAATTACTCAATGCCTCAAGATCGCACTAGAAGTCACATTTTCGCACTTAACTGTTACTAAATTGTAATTTTCCTTTTATTTGACACTTTACTGAGAAATTGCGTTCATATATTTATAAGATATCAAAATGACGCAGATTGAATTTTAAAACTAAAACATTTTTAACCGGCCTTATCGCACTTTACCGCAAGTAGGTAGCTACACCACTCGAATGACGTTTAAAAAACCACTCAAACTTTGACCTAGTTTTTAATTTCAAAGTCAGCACCACTTCACGCAAGCACACATTGCCAGACACAAATGAGAAATACAAAATTTGCCACTCTATAGGTATAAAAACTACGAGTGTACAAAATAATGCTCAATAAAAATCAATTAATTTTCACTTGAAGCAAAGCAAAAACAAATAGACTTCCCTCAATAAATTGTTTTAATTAACAACAAATTAGCATGACATTCTTAAAACAATCTTCGTGAATAGAAAACATTAATATTTACTTGCATGGCAACACCCTTGAATAAAGGATAAATAATACAGTTATTTTTTTTGTTTTAAACTTACAAGAATTCTTCCATTGTTGGAATTTGTGATATAGAAAGCAGGAACAAATGAAGAATATAACGGTAACTATTAGAAGTGTCAAAATCACACCAATCCAAATGTCACTGACAACTCGATTATATTCAGCTTCTGTCATTCCGTGTGGATGCAAACTTATGCTAACCGGTCCATCTGAATCGTCGTCAGTGCTTGAATTTTCAAAAAATCGATCCACAGCTGATACTTCGTGATGATGCAATCCCTGATGCGTTAGATTCTCCAAATTAGAATTCAATCCCAGGGCTAATTTCTCCAATTTACTTATAAGCAGAGTGTAGTTTTGAGGAAATTCAAAGGACTGCACTTCAATGCTGCTGTCCTGATACACCTTGACATTATCCATCGTCGTTGGTTTAAATTTAAACAGCAAACTAAATTAAAGCCGAAACGAAGAAAATGCGCGGGAAATGTTTTATTCAGCGAATTTTCAGCACAAAACAATTAATTGGTATAAAAATAAAAAAGTCAATCGATCAATCAACTTGCGCACGTTTTATTTTTGTATTCTTATTTTTCTTTTTGTCGTTAAATGATCAGAGAAATAAAAATAAATCAGAATGAAGCAGCACGTCTTCTACACAACTCGATCATTTTCTTAATAAGTCGTTTGATTCGATAAAATCGTTGCGAAAGAGTACAGAAACGATAACAACAACAACAACAACACAAAACAAAAAAGCTGTTGGTGGAATCAACAAAACAGCAGTGCCCGGCGACAACTTGATTTTTTCTTTTTTATTCAAGAACGAATAATAATAATAAAAAAAGAAATATTATTAATTAAATTTGTAAACAAATAACAAATATACACTGATAATGTGTTTGTGATCGCAAAGAAAAGATATTACTTCAATAGAAAGAGATATACATAGATATAGCGGTGGTGGCGCTGCTGACGGTTGTTGGGTGGTGAACGCGATCGCTTTGTAGGTTCAGATGCTCGTGCAATGACAATGACAGTTGTGGTAATTGCTCATAACTTTGGTTGCCCCCTTGAAATGCTTTTAGCATATACTGCTGAGATGTCAAAAGTAAACTTAACGAAAGAATAAAGGAACTTAAAAAATGCGTATCAATTGGCGACGTTCACACTGTGTGAAATGTATCCGGTTGAAGTTGGAAAATGTCCGTTGGGAAATAAAGACCAACGGAATACTCGAGAACTACTTGTGACAGCGATGCCGAAGCTCCGTAAAGTCTCAGAAACCCAGCACATTTAAGGGATGCTTGTGGCTTCTGATAAAAAAAGACAAAATAATAACAAAAAAAAATGTTTACATTAGTTTGTTCGAGATACAACCAGTATTTAAAAAAAGAGAGTAGTTTATACTCGTATGTAAACCTAACATACAGCTAAAAAGACTCGTTGACGACAGAGAAGGTACAAGCTTCATGGGTTTTCTTGTTTGTTTTTTAAATTTATTTATATTTTTAACGTATTCGTATTGAGTTCGATAGAAAAAATATTATGTATATTGATGTAGAATATAAGATTAATAATCAAGAAATGAACGAGTAAATAAATATTGACTAAAGGAGGTACCCAAATATAAAAAGGTATAGAGAACTGGTAGTTAATGTTGTTATTTTTAAATCTTAACAAATTAATTCGTGTTAGCAAGTGTTATTATACCTAGATCACATATAGGTAGGTACTTGTTAAGCTTGTACAAATTTGTGGTTTGACCGATAATCAAAAAGGTATTAGAAACAATTTAATGAGCTTGCGAGCTGATTAGAATATTAATGATATCTTTTAAGCAGTTTTAAAGATACTGTATGTAAATATTTGAAGGGCTCTAAAACTTGGGGACAAGAGGGCATTTGCGGTGTGCGTACATGCCTTAAAATCAAGATAACATACCTACTACGAGTTTATTCAAAGGCAAGTTAGAGATTCGTGAAAAATATTAAATAGGCACAAGAAATTTTCCATGTAACCTTTAATATTGATCGTGTCTAAAGAATTATAAAGTCTTCAGGAAATGCTTTAATTACATATATCAAAGTGCGGAAATCTTAGAGACTTATTTAGTTTAGAATAATAAACACACAATCTCGTTTGAACACATCCCCTGTGTGGTGAATACAAAGTAAACGAAGAGGTTTACAATTTTGATAGGTTTTTGATTGGTATTATTAACTCCCACTTGGAATTCATAGTAATGTACCTAACATATGTACATTTACAAATTGAAAATTTTCACATTCCTTGACTTTTCAATGCCGCTAGAATCTAGATTCATGGGCTTAAGAAAGATGCTTGAAGAAAGATACAGATTTTATTGAATTACAGTAAAATTTACATTATACATATAACAAAAATGTTTTCAAAATTCCTTATAACACGGCGGCGATTGCCTCCTGTCAGATTGACAATAAAACACAATGAATGTAGAACGCCTTCGATATAATTATGTACTTTTCAATATTAAAAAAGGGATTTATAATTTATTGTTTAACAATATAAAGTTCATTAACAATAAAAATTAATTTTAAAAGGATTGAATGGAAATACAATCAGAAATCTTCGTTCAATTTAGCAGTCCTATATCTAAGTGCAATTTTGCAAGATTCGTTAGGTTTGACAACATTCATTTCATTCAATAAACTTATAACTTTCTTTTCTAAATACATTCCTTCTGTGTGGGATATAATTTAAATCTATTACTTCACTACGTAGTCTGACCATCATCGTGAAAATCAAATGGACATTATTGGAATCCTGAAAATAGTTGTTCTCTGCAAGGTCATGATTTAATCCGCTGTAAGTTGTAAAGAATTCAGTCCTGCATTTCCCATCAACCTTTAAAATGACTTCATACAACGTGTTTTTAGCGGCTGATAAATCCTCGATGGGTAAATTTAAATTAATTTGACATTCCTCAGCAAGATCTTGCCACTCTCGGTAAAAACTATTTTGAACTTGTATCGCTTTTATGGACACTCTTTATATAAACGTTAACACACTTTATATAAAAGAAACTTCTGAAGCCTCTAGGTTACGGAAAATTCTTTCAACTAATCCAGCGATGCCAAGCTGGACAAATTCAAGTAATGAATCGCTGAACTTACTACTGGATACTCATTTTCCTGGAAGTTCTCTTACCGAGACTTGCAACGGTTATATACGTTCAAGTCCCAATACAACATATCCACAAGGTCTGATCACAAGGGACAAGCTACAATGGGCTCTCAACAGCTTCAAACCATTTAAATCTGCAGGACCAGATGGAATAATACCAGCCGAGCTACAAAAGACTTCTGACATAATTGAACCAATCCTTGATGCAATTTTTACCAGCTGTCTTTACCTGGTCCATGTTCCCTCGGCATGGCGAGAAGTTAAAGTTGTTTTTATACCCAAGGCAGGTAAATGCTCCCAAGTCAATCCTAAAGATCTACGACCTATAAGTCTATCATCATTCCTTCTTAAGACCTTAGAAAGATTGATTGATATCCATTTAAGGGCAAGTATTGATACAAGACTTCTGTCTTCGTCTCAACATGCCTACTGTAAAGGTAAATCGGTGGAAACAGCGTTACACACCTTAGTACGCACCGTCGAATATTCCCTCCATCATAAAGAGTTCACTATGGTTGCTTTCCTTGACATCGAAGGTGCCTTTAACAACGTGGACACATCTGCAATCACATCTGCACTAACATCTCTAAATGTAGAGAGTTCGCTTCGGGAGTTAATTCATTTAATGCTTACTAGCAGGATAATTAACTCAAAACTGGGCAACTCTTCTGGCAGACGATTTGTTAGTAGAGGGACACCGCAAGGTGGTGTTCTATCCCCTCTCCTCTGGAACCTAGTGGTGAATGAAATCCTAACTAGTCTGGATGCGGAGGGTTTCAGAGTGATAGCCTATGCGGACGACGTTGCTATAGCAGTTTCAGGAAAGCATCTTAACACGTTAAAAGAACTCTTACAAAATGCCTTAGACAGACTAATACTTTGGGCTGATCGGTGTGGACTGGGTGTTAACCCACACAAAACCGATTTGGTCTTATTTTCGAGGAGATACGAAATTCCATTTGTCAACCCTCCCCATATTAAAGGAATCCAATTAAAATTCTCAGACGAGGCTAAATACCTGGGTCTTGTCTTAGATAAAAAACTAAATTGGAAACGCAACGTACAGGAAAGAGTCAAAAAAGCTACTGTAGCTCTCTTTTCTTGCAAAAAAGCCATTGGTAATAAATGGGGCTTACAACCCCGAATCACGCATTGGCTATACACATCGGTGATCAGACCGATTTTAATGTACGGTGTGGCAGTATGGTGGACTGCTTTAGAGAAAGGTATAAACCGGGATAAATTAAATAAAGTCCAACGTTCGGCTTGCCTATGTATAAGCGGATTGCTTCGCACGACCCCATCTGCGGCACTGGACACCTTACTCTACCTAACACCTCTTGACATTTTTAGCAAACAAATAGCTGGAAGTTCTGCTATTCGCCTCAAAGCTTCGTCGCAGTGGACTAATTCTTAGTTATTTAGAATCAATTCCAAAGCATACAGACTACACCATCCCCCAACTGCAATTCGACAGAAATTTCCAGATTTCTATACCTCCCAGATCTTTTTGGGAGGATGGGACATTCCTGGAAGATGAGTCAATCCATTTCTATACAGATTGGTCAAAAACAAAAGAAGGGGTTGGTGGAGGTGTGTACTCTGAACGACTGAAATTAAGTCTCTCATTCCGCCTTCCCAATCATTGTAGCGTGTTCCAAGCGGATCTTTTGGCGATAAAAGAAGTCTTGTCCTGGCTTAAAGAAAGCGTGATATCAACATCTGATATCCGTATTTTCTCAGATAGTCAGGCCGCTATCAAATCTCTGGATTCTGTATCTACAAACTCTATAACAGTCCATAACTGTCGATCATCTCTAATGGAGATGGCACAACAGTTTAATATTCACCTTTGCTGGGTGCCGGGCCATAGAGACATTCCAGGTAACTGTAAGGCAGATGAACTCGCCAGGAACGGTACAGTACAGCCCATTCTACCACGTTTGGCACGTACTGGCATACCAATCGCTACTTGTAAACTGTTGCTAATGCAAGACGCTGTGAGGAGGGCAGGCACCAGGTGGAACAACATCACCACGTGTCAAGTCACAAAAAACATCTGGCCAACACTGGATTTAAAACGTTCAAGGTGCTTGCTCTCTCTAAGCAGATCGCATATAAGCTCGATAATAGGTGTCATAACCGGACACTGTCTAATAGGAAAGCACACCATGAGATTAGGCGTATTCTCAAATGGCTTCTGCAGAAGCTGTATGGACGAGGAAGAAGAAGAAACAGTTCTTCACCTTCTCTGCACATGCCCTGCTCTGGCTCGAAAAC
Source organism: Eupeodes latifasciatus (assembly GCA_920104205.1). Lineage (NCBI taxonomy): Eukaryota > Metazoa > Arthropoda > Insecta > Diptera > Syrphidae > Eupeodes > Eupeodes latifasciatus. The sequence continues at coordinate 13,991,308 of OV049924.1, read as the reverse complement.
GCAAGAATTACCTAGGAGAATTCTTCTTTAACGCTCTAAATCATATCGGCATAAGCAGCCTCTCACGTTTCGTTAGAGACTCAAACTGGTTCCATTGAGCTTAGGAAGAAACCTCAAGATTCATGTGGTATCACAATGGGCCATCAAACTGGCCTAAGTGTGTCCTTTTCCATCATGGACAGCCACTTCAACCTAACCTAACCTTTATATAAACGTTAAGCAAGACCAAGAAGTCGGCTTGTAACTTCAATGTTTTTATAAACAAAGGAGAGCGACCCGTTTCCAGCATGATTACGTAGTTTGGAGTATTTTGCCGCAAATGAAATATTGTTTTTATAAAGTTCGTTAGGAGTTTTTCAACCGACTTGTACTTTTTACATCCCCATACCTGCGATCCATATAAAAGTATGCTCTCAGCTACTGCTTCAAAGGCTTTAAACTTGCTACTATGCGCTATACACTTATTTCTGAAGCATTGTTTCCATGTCCTATTATTAGCAGTTTTCGCCTTAACCAATTTCTCCTTCAAGTGTTTCTCCATTAATAATTATTTGTAACAGTAATGCCAAGCTTTTTGTAGTCACGCACAAATTCAATATTTTTGCGATTAAAGCTCCATTTTTCATTTGATGCATTACGTCCACCACCACTTTAAATGATCATAACCTTCGTTATATCGATATTTACTATTAAATTCCATAGCTGACAATATTGGTATACCCTATTAATCATGGCCTGCAGAGTTTCCGAAGAATGCGCAAACTTGACTATATTGTCTGCGAATATAAGTGCCTTAATCCGCATCCCTGTGAAATCCACTCCACCCGAAAGGTAGTCTATGAATAGTGCAAAGAAATTATGACTTAATGTATAACCTTGTCGCACTTCCGATGAGGTTTCAAAACAGTCAGAGAGTTCTTCACCTGTCCATACTGCCGCCCTGGTTCCAGGTGCTCAAGAACGCGCCCAAACTTCAATGATAACTCATGACTAAACACCTTATAGAATAGTGCACCTACATAGATCGATTGTATCAAATGCTGCTTTAAAATCGATTAAAATACATACAGCTTTTACCTTTGTTTTAAGAAACTTTATGCCAAGCTCCTGACCATAAAAATGTTATCAATTGCTGTTTATCCTGGTCTAAATTTAGCCTGGAACAAGACGCTTATGCATCATCGTTGTAAAAAGCTTGTAATATGCATTTAAAAAGGAAATCCCTCTGTAGTTTGCTGCATCGAATAACGATCCTTTCTTGTGGATTGGGAATACAATAGCATCTCGAAATTCATCTGGAGACAGTTCTCCCTACAAAACTGTATTAAACAGTTTTAAAAGGTGCCAGTTCCATACTTAAACAATTCCACTGGAATACCATTCGAACTGGCTGCTTTTCCATCTTTAAGCGTCTCAAGCGTTTCTTCTAACTCGATAAATGTAAATGTACAATCCAGAGAGTTGACTATGAGTCCGGGTGATGCGGATTGCCAATTAGTCGGCATTGTTTCAGGATTTAAAAGATCCTTGAAATGGAGATGCATTACATTTGGAGACAGTTTTGTGTGGATGCTAATCGGAGTGCTTGATTTTCAGCGTATAACTTTTTTTTAGTCTTACAAAGCTCTCTAAACTTCCTATTGGCCTCTATATAAGAACCCTTAAATAATCCTTGTGTGGAGTTACGGAAAATCCTTTCTTATATTTTCTTTGTTTTGGCTGAGTCCTTCTTGTATGTATGAAACCAATCCCTTCTAACTGGGAAAAGTCGATTTGCTGTGATTGGATCTGCAAATCTAGAGATCGTCGATACTCCTGAGCCTTAGCCTCTTTCCATTAGAGTTAGGGCAAGAGCAGCACTAAAATTTATTTCATCATCATGCTTAATGTGAAATTGCATTGTCACAACAACAGGATCAAAAATCTTTCACGATTTCTCCTATGATAGCATAATCGATTACTGATGTCCCTTGGCCGAAAACAAACGTTAAATGTCCGGTTCGCCGGCACTGGTTCCATTTACATAGTATGCGCAGACCAAACGTAGGTATTACAAAAATTTAATAGTTTATTCCCTCTTGCGTTAGAACAAGAATCACACTTAAGTGACAGATAGACAGGGACATTTTGACGTTTAAACGGGTTTAATAGATAATTCTTATTCAAACATGGAATCATTTTCTTCTGACTGAAGTTAATCCCGCAGACATAAATTTGAATAATATTTTGACAGGTATTTTGACACTTATAAAAAAATGCACCGAAAGAATGACAATAATCAATTTTTACTAGTATCCATTTCAGTCACCATGACAAAAATCAATCAGCGAAATTAAAAAAAGAAAATCTTGGTTAACTTGACAAAAATAGCAGAGTTGTAAATAGAATTGACGTCACTTTTTTAACAGACAATGAGACAAATCATTTTTTAGTTAAGGTTTAATTTTGTGACTATTATTTAAATTTTTATTTCCTTATATATGTCAAACATAATTGTCAGGGATCCCTGAAAAAGAGACGTCAAAATTTGCAACTTCGGATGGTGACACTTAATCTCGCATTAAAAAAACTGAAACAGATACGTCAAAATTTTCAACTTTGGAAAAGGACACTTACTTTCGCAGTGCTTGCGAGTATATTTAGACCATCATCTCTGAGTTCTTTAAAGTTCCACTTTCGTTAGAATAGAAAAAATGCACGGTGAACGGTTCACTTACTTCAATTTCAATCACTTTTTATCATGACATAAAGTGAAACTCAACCAGCCATTTTGAATTTTTGACAGTTTCAATTTTAGCAGCATATACAAAACATATAATCATAGATTTTTACTCATTGCATTCCATTTTAAGTTGGTTAAATATTTTAGTAAGTGAATCATCTTTAAAACATGGTTATTTTATAAATAAACTTGTATACCTAAACAAAAATGTTTTTAAGGAAATATAAGGTTGGAGAGTTAAATAATAGATTAAACTAATTAGCCAATTTCTATTGAATTGCACAGAAACCTTTGAAAGTTTTGTTTAAAGCCTAAAAAATTAGTCCAAAACCGATGAAAATTGTCCTTTACTTAAAAATCAGATTTCGTTTTGACATAAAATAGACGTCGACATTAAATTCAAACTTCATTTAGTTGAACTTAAGTTTAAACTTAAATTGGATATTAAGTATACTTCCTGTGTAGTAAAAATCTCAAAATTTAGTTCCTCATCTGAGAGAAAGATGTATCTTTCTATTGTGAATGACATTTATCTTTGACATTCGCCTAACTGCTTGTCTTTGTGTTTTTTGAGTCAAATCATTAGGTTCGGTAACACCAGATATAAATTATTATTGATCAATGATAAGACAAGAGAAACATTCTTGATTACACATTCAAGAAAATCGTTTCTTTTCAAAACAACGAATTGCCTAATCGACTGATCATTTTAATCAAAACTACAATTTACTATTCTTAAGTGGCTATTTTCAGAAACAAAATATTTGTAAGTTTTTTATTTTATTTCAAGTTCATATCCGTGTTTCTTTAACTACCTATATACGTAATGGTTCTAGTCATATGTTTTAGATATCTAATCAGTAATTTGATTACAGTTTGTTTTGATCGTGAATATATTAGCTAATATCTGAACCATAAATGTGACGTACTTTCTTTTCAAAAAACTAAGATGGCGGTGCTATTGACAGTTTGCGTATTCCATTTAAATTAAAAAGAAATCTTATAAGAATAAAACAAATTAAATTTTCGAATAAGAAAACAATCTTTGCCGCAAAAGATTATTATTTTTAAAATGACTTAATTTTTGTTTTCAAACAGTCAGTGAGTTTTATCAGACAGTTGGGCTGTCACAATTAGCTAACAAATGGTTATTTCCTTAACGTAAATCACTTTCAATTTTTATTTACTTAATACCTAAGAATTACGATTGCTTTGTTTTGAAACAGAAACAAAAGTCATGTCTGATATCACCATGACACTTAACAAAAATAAAAGATAAGATTTTCTAGTGGGGTAGTCATTTTTAGTTTACACTGGAGGGGCATTACTCCAGTGCTTTGTCTATCAGAGTCTTCTAAGAAAGGTACACCAACGCCAGCATATGAGACTAATTCAAAGGGAATTCCTTATTTGACAAAAGAATATGAATAATATCTTATTAGAATATTATACAAATGGTATTTTCTAATGCAAATATTTGAAATTTTTGAATCATCAAGTTTCTGTTAAAATTTTAATTTCGTATATAGTAATTTGTTCTGTGAATAAACAAATTATAAAGAAGCACATCAAGTACATAAATCAATTGGTCTTATCAATTATATGTTAGATAAGTCTGATAGGACATAATACAGTATTGTGATAAAAATGTAAAGCAATATTTATTGTCAAAAATTACACAAAACCGAACAAATAAACAAAACTTTTAAGTTTGCAGTTGAGTGTGTACCCGGCTTAAGATACTTGAATGAGCCGATTGTCAAAACTGACAGCGACATTAATTAAAAATGGCCGTTCAAGTGATCCCGAATTTCAATAAAATACAAATGTCACATTGAAAATACTCTTCAGTAAAATTAATTTTATTTTGCTTCACACATGAGGTTTTAAAAATGTGCCTCTTTAAAAATGTTCAAGCCTAAAGTTAAACACAAAACAGTTCTTAACAATAAATGGTATGATATCTTTTTAAAGTACAAATATTTGTCTTCTAGATACAGTTTCAATAATTTTAGCATCTTACTTAGTCGTTGTTTGATTCTGTTCACGGTTTTGAAAAATACGTTTTTGAAGTTAATTTTAGTACTGATTTCCAAACTTCGATTCTAAAAAATAGTAGTTGTCAACGTGATTTTTAAAGTTCTTCAACATACTTCAAAAGCTTAATGCCTTGTTTAGATGATTGATTACTTTAAAATCTTAAGCTAAACTATAAATAATAAATCGGGTGGCGCAACAGTCCGTTGAGAACTAGGGCATAGTGACTTACAACTCTCAACCATTCCTGTGTGCGAGTACTGTTGTCAGGGATGGAGCTTAAGCTCCACTAAACTACTTTTGAAATTTTCAGTCGTGTGTGAACAAAGCTTAAGATGAAAAGGCTGTCAAAGTTGACAGAGACATACATATACATTAAAAATGACTGTTCAATTGATCTCGAATTTAAAAACGCTTCTAATGTAAAAGTAAAAATTGACAGTTACACATAGAAATTGAACAAAATATTGATTTCTGTCACAGGCACTTTTAATATAATGTAAATACTCAGCGTTAATGATAAAATGACACAAAAATTAAAACAAACTCAATTCATAATTTACCAATTTAAAAATTATAGTAAGTTAAAGTCAAAACAAAGAAATTTTGCACCACATATATTTGACGCAGTTCACACGATGTGTTTACAAAATTTTGAATTTCAATAAATTGACTTAAGTTATTATAGATTTTGTCAACCGGTGAATACAAATTGACAAAATGTCTATCGAACTCATGACAATTTATTTGTTAAGTTTTTATTTTATTTGTTGAAATAAGCTAGCTTATCGTTCATTTATCTGATTTACCTACATTGTGGATGTAGTGAATATACCCTTAAGGTGATTTCACACTATCTTTTGATATAGGCAAACAAGTACTTGGTGATAATTTATAAATCAAATAAATCACAAAAGTTTTTCCACTGACTTCGGGAAGCATTATTCTTTCTTTAAATACATACATATAGTAAATAATTGCTATTAAGCCTGCTATAAAATCAGATAGGTACACTGAACTTTTTACAACGTGCAACTTCCAACGTGCTGAATTCACACAAAATGCTAAAGTCTATAGAATAAATTATTAATATTTCTGTCATATATTTACGCTGAATATTTAAATACAATTTTGTTAATAACAATTCAAGAATTTATTATTGTTAATCTAAATGAATAAAATAAATATCTGATTATAATTCTTATAAGGTTGGGTACTCACTGTTGATGTTTATTTAAAATTGACATATGATCAAAGATTGATTGCAAAATCAATTCTAACGCCAATGAAAAAGAAAAGAAAACATGTTTTTTTTGAGTTTTATTTTGTTCGTTTGATTGTATTAATTTTTTCTTTTATTTGTGTCTCTACGTGTTAAAATATAAATAAATATTTTTGATCAGAATAATTCAATGAAATGAACAAATATGTATGACTTCAAAATTTATTGATCTGTTTATTATGCGAATATTTTTATATTTTTATAAAAAGTAAAAAAATTCACTGAATGCGAAGTTGATTAATGGAAATTCTTAAAAATCGGATATTTCAGATAAATATAGCACATCGATCTGCAAATAATGAACTCAAAAATCACACATGTGGAAAAAAGTTGATTAACAAAAAGAAAATGATCTCATTTTAAATTTCATTGATAACAGATTTGATCTGAGAATATCATTTAAAACGCTTGTTGTTTAAATTAATTAACTTATAGTCATAGTTACTTTGATAAGCTAAAAATTAGTAGAAAAACTACTTTGACGAAAAGTTTAAAAACGCTAAATAACTGGCTTATCTCTGAGAGAAATCTCGTATCTATTCATGCATACCTTTGAATAGACTTTTTATTTACTTCCTGAAATTTTTAACAATAGGACCGTTCGTTTACTTCCCATAAATAATAATTTGACACCTATTTATTTATAGGCAATGATAGAACTCTTTTTATAAAATGGTGAGCAAAATAAGCAATGGGAAGTACACAGTAGTTTTGGGCTGTAAACAAACAATTAAAAGTGGAATTTATCATTCTTCAAGGAATATATTCTTTTAATGAAATTTTCGATAACTTCACGAATTCAATTTTTAAAATCTTGAATCGATTGTTGAACCTTTGTGTAGACCTCATTTTTCACGTGCATATACATACAAAAATAGACTAAATGTGATAACATTGACAATTGCGACAGGTGACAATTTGTTATTTTACAACTTGACAATTGTCAAAATCTGTTTCATAAACAATTTAACAATTTTGTAGAATTGTAGGAAAATACCCGTAAATTGTCATCATTGTCATTGTTTCATAAAGAAATTGTCATGATAATGCATTGTCAAGTATTTTTTCCATAATTGTCAGGAATTTTCCGACAAATTTGCATTGACATTTGTGTTAATATGAAATAAAAACAAAAATTATAATTTACATATTTGTTAGTATTTAATTGACAATTGCGACAGGAGACTCAGCTACTATCAATTGTTGACAGTTAAAAGACCTAAAATAATAACCGATATATTTTCAAGTGAAATAAGTGATGACGATTCTCAATTTGAGAATTTTATTAATTTTAAAGCTCTTGAATTTTATTATATTTTATGGACTGTGACATTTTAAAATTGAAGGAGTTCCGGCGTTCTGTTACTTCTAAAATCGAAAAAATTGATCGAAAAAACGCAAAGGCTTTGTTCCATATTTCGTCGTTTTTTGATCATAACACATTTGAGATTATACAATGCAATTGTCACGACAAATTTGTAAGTACATGACAATGACAAAAATTGTGATGACAAATTTGTCATTGCATTTTTCTGACAAATTTGTCACCTGCCAATATTTTATAAAATACAGAATTGTTAAAGAAGTGTAATAAATTTGTAGAATTGTCACCTGTCAATTTTTATGAAATGGGGTCCAGAAATTGTTTGCAAAATTACGAACTGGGACTGCAAAATATCTATAGTTATTTTAATAAATTTCATTTTAAAGTACAATTCTGAATAGTGTATGGCTCAGGAAAACTAGCAGCATGCGATTCTAATTTTGAAATCACTTTTTCGCTCATTTTCGGACGCTATCACCGGGTAATGTTGGCTCTTAATGCGTCAACAATCGGGATAATTCCGGTCAATACGGTCATTAGCGTAGCTATACAGAAGTTTGTAAAAGATGAAGATATGCCATCAGGCAAATTCTCACAGTAAAGCTATAATTGGTCGTGTAATGTGTCGCGCAATTCGCGAAAAGTGGCTACGTTTTGTTGTAATTTTAAATAATTTTACCTTTGTACAAAGCCATCCAATATCGTAAATGGCGAAAATTTAACTAATACGAGGTGTCAAATGCGAAGGTTAACAAACATAAAGGTCTAATGGCAGTTGTTTACTATACAGGCCCGTTTATATTATATTCATATATTATTAAATTGTATGTAAATTTGAAAAAGTGCTTTCACTTTTCAAATAAAATTAGACGAGCTGTGGGAAAAAAAAAATAAAAGAATCTGATAAAAATTAAAATCCAATAGGTTTTTTCTGTTGCTTAAGAAAATGTTTGACACTTGTTTGGATATTTGGATTTTCCATTGAAATACATTTTTGAAATATGTGAAAAACTCTGATAATGTTTTTAAAATATATAATTTTAATTTTCTTCATATCTTATAATTCTTTTGCCAATTTTGTTCATATACTCATATAATTTTTTTTTTGATGTGGTCATTCTAGATCATTAGTTATAGCTTTTTAATTTTTGAAACTAAATAAGCCATTACCATATAATTTGTACCTGTGAATCTGTTTAATGTCTGTTATATATATTTAAACGCAATTAATGTAGAAAAAGCTATATCCTTATTTGATGAGGATAAACAACTAAGTCCTGATGGCATTCCTCCTTTAATTAAACAGCTTCCCTCTCAAATCCGTTAACTCGACTCTTTAATGCATCTTTAAATCAAGTCCTAAGCAAAGTATTTTTAATTTATCTACTATACAAATGTTCAACAATCCCTAAATTACTCGAAACATTACTTTACGAAAAGTTATCCTTCAGCTACTATATATTCTTGTACATAAAAATCTTAATCAATAAAACAATTAAAGACTTTGAAAATGGTTAGCAAAGAGATGTAATATATGTATACTGATTTTTATAAGGTTTTCAATGGGGTGAACACTGAACAGTCTTGATTAAGAAGCTTGGTTTTCCGATAAATTGAGATGGTTTGAATCTTACATAAAAGTTTGCACCCAAAACGTGCGTATTAATAACATAATAATATCAGATTCCATAGTTGTGATTTCTGGAGCACCTCAAGGAAGTCATTTAGGTCCACTTCTTTTTCTGCTAATTATTAACGATATTCCCGATTGAATAAGATTCTATTCGCCGATGTTATAAAAATAGTTGGATGCATTAAATTCGTAACTCAAATCAGCTATTTCCTTATTTTGCCAAATGTAATTTTGTATCTTTTCGGAAAAATTATTTACCTATGAACGTTTATGATACTTCATTGCAAAAGGTTATGGATAAAAAAGACCTAGGTATCATATTTGATGCTAAACTTTAGTTTGTTTAACTTCATATGTATTTTATTGTTGTGAAAGAGGATTACTTACTTGGATTTATTTCAAGTAACTCTAAGGAATTTTCCGACACTTAAGCACTCAAGCATTATTTTATTCTTACATATGTAAGGCCGGTCCTTGAATACTATTGTGTCCTCCTATTATGCTATCTATTAAAATCGAATCGAAATGATCCAAAAGGGTTTTACCAGGCTGTTTGTTTATAGGCTTTATTGGAACATACGAATCTCTCCTTATTTTACAAGATTTCACTGAATTGGTCTCCAATTTTTAGAAACTGGGATGAAATATTTTAAAATAATTTTTATTAGAGACATTATTAAAAATCAATTAAATTGTCCTTTTCTTTTGTTCCTTTTAAGAATATATGTTTTCTGCAAGATATCTTAGAGTACATAGTATATTTGTTTAACTTTTTCATAGGGTAAATTATGGTCTCAATAAGCGAATAACAAAGTGCCTTAGAGAGGCCAACGCCGTTGCTCATCATATTTACTTCCATAGTAATATTAGTCGCGATACCTTTAATGAGGAGTTTTTCAGTGTGGGATTATCCTAGTTTCAGAGTTAAACTCGAGATAACTCCTGAAACATGTTTTTCAGTCTATTATGTTCTTGAAGTTTGCTCTGAGTTAATTCTTCAAATTTGGTGAGTTAACTTTGGTTTCAATATTACGGGTTATTCATTTTGCGGTTTTAAAAGTATAGGACTGGAATTCGACATACATTACATATGTCAAACTAAGTTCTTAAACCAATTTTTTTTTCAGTTGAAAGTCTGACATTTACAAAAATGGATCGCTTAACTATTGCACAACGCATACAAATTGTTAAAACCTATTACAAAAATGGTGATTCTGCTACAGCTACACATCGTGCTTTAAGGGGAGATTATGGTTTATGGTCTAACTACCTAAGCAATTTTTTTTTTTTTTTTTTTTTTTTTATATAAAGTACAGGCACTCAAGGGGATATTAATACCCTTAACACGTTTACGGTTAAACACAGTGCGAGTATTAGGAAAATAGGAAAGGATTTAAGAGGAGATACCGGTGCACATTGGTTTTAAAATTTTGAATATTGAAATGGGAGGGGAAAACAGAGTTGGGTAAAGCATTCCACATTCTCGATGAGCGGCTAAAAAAAGAATCTCTATACTTAACAGTACGTCCGAAATTGAGCTCGAGGGTAAACTGATGAGCATTCCGGGAAGTGCGAGTATTACGGCTGAATTGTTTGAGGGGGGGAATGCAACTGGCTAATTCGACAGAACATTGTTTGTAAAAGTATCTGTAAAACAACGAAAGGCATGAAACATTACGCCGGTGTTCGAGAGATGTAAATGTTTCGGTTATAGTTCTATCGCCGATCATTTTCAAAGCTCTTTTTTGTATCCTATCTAAAAGGCTCAAACTTGTTTTAGGGGCACCTGCCCAAATATGCGAGTTATATTCAAGTTTTGGACGAATGAAGGCTTTGTAAATTACAGCCAGATCAGAAGGGGTGAAAAATTTCTTACACCGTCGGAGAAATCCTAAGCACCTGGCAGCATTTTTGGCAATATCAAATATGTGATCATTCCATAAAAGGTGATCTGTGATACACATACCGAGTACTGACAGTTGATTAGTTTCCTGGATGCAAGTGCCACTCATAGATAGCGGCATCGGGGGTATGTTACGCTTTAACGACAGGAGACAGCATTGGGTTTTCGAAGCATTAAATTCTACACGGTTTTTGATTCCCCATTGGACAATGCTGTCAAGATCAGAATTTAATGAGCTTATCATACGCTGCCGTTGAAGTTCCACATCCGAAGGACAAGGATGTGAATCTAGAAACGAATATGAAAAGCTGAGGGTACTGTCGTCGGCGAAACAGTTTAATGGATTAGAAGTGGCAGACAAAAGATCATTTATGAATATAAGGAAGAGAGTCGGAGACAAAACGGAGCCCTGGGGGACACCAGCATTTATTTTATGAATTTCAGACTTGAAACCATCCAATACAACTTGTATTGAACGGTTCGAAAGGTAATTTCTAATCCAACGAAGAAGTGATTCATCAATACCAAAAGCACGCATTTTCGATAAGAGAGCTTGGTGCCAAACTCTATCAAATGCTTTTGAAATATCAAGTGCAATAATCTTACTTTCTCCAAAACGATGTAAAGATTTGTTCCACTGTTCGGTGAGATAAACCATGAGATCACCAGTGGACCTATTGCTACGAAAGCCATACTGCCGGTCATTAAGAAGCTTTCGTTCTTCAAGATATTTCTTAAGCTGATAATTAATCAGCCTTTCCATGACCTTGGAAAGAAGGGACGTAAGTGCTATTGGACGATAGTTAGAGGGAGAGGACGATTCGCCTTTTTTAGGGACAGGCTGGACAAATGCTATTTTCCATCCACTCGGAAAGAGACCTGTAGAGTAGGAAAGATGGAAAAGTTTACGCAGTGGTTTTGCCAGCGTTGAAGAACACCTCTTCAGAACGATTGGGGAGATACTATCCGGGCCAGAGGATTTGTGTATGTCAAGGTCTTTAAGTACTCTTGCAACTGCACGAGTGCGAAAGAAGATTCGTCCCATAGAATCATTTACGCTCTCAAGAACAGGAGGACTCATGACACTTTCCGGTAGCGTCGAATTAACAGCAAACTGTGCTGCAAGCAAATTGGCTTTATCGATCGAGCTCACATAGGGAGTGTCATTGTGGACGAGCGTTGGAACCGAGGATGACGTGGTGTTTCGTACGTTTTTTACAAATGACCAATTACAATTGCCAAAATTGTGAAGAAATTTTAAGAGACTGGATTGGTTACAGTTATGTATTGTAAGGCCTGTATATCATCGTTTCGCTCGTACCACTGAAAACATCCCTGCTGTAAGTGAAAGTGTTGCTGAAGACCCGAATGTGTCGATTCCTCATCGTTGTCAGGAATAAGGACTGTCTGACGGCACATTATGGCGTATTTTGCATTTGGATCTACACCTATATCCATATAAAGTCCAGCTCAGACAACAACTGAATCCAGCTGACCATTCACAACGTCGCCGTTGTAGATACGTCGAATGGGTGCTTGAACAACAGGCGGTTGACGACGATTTTTCGAACAAAATTTGCTTCAGCGACGAAGCACCCAAATGTGTGAGACTTGTGTGTATGTTAAGAAACAAAATTGCCATATTTGGGGTTCTGAGAATCCTCAAGTAATTGAAGAGAGGCCATTGCATCCACAAAAAGTCACTGTTTGGTGCGCTATTTGCCCCGGAGGTGTGATTGGACCTTACTTCTTCGAAAACGATGACGCTGGAACGACTGTCACCGTCAATTCGAAGCGATATGGTCACATGATAACCGACTTTGTTTGCCCGCAACAACAAATGAGATTAAAGACAAAGGCTGGCAGCTGTTAACGGAGTTGTCAAAATCTGTTGATTTTGATATTTTTTTGACAACTGAATTGATAACTTTTCAGTGATACCAAATTAATAATACGTTCATGAGGTAAATATTAAACCCCCACTGAAAAACTTGTTCGTAAGTTAACTCTGAATTCAGGATTAACAAGCTCGGAGTTATTTTAGAACTGAAAAACTGGACCTAAGAGTCTTGTTATTAATTTATTAACTTTTTTAAACTCTGGTGGTTAAGTGTTATATTATTATCAAGTGTAGTTATTTTTAGGGATTTATACAAACTTGCAAGGATAAAATAAATAATAAAAAGAGGCTGGGATGCGACCCACACTGATAACTTCCCATCCCGCTTGTCGATTTGTCTTGCTTAAAAGTTTGTAGGTTTTCGTGTTGTCTTAAAAAAGTTGAATTATTCTTAAAAATTTGTAAATTACCAACAATATTTTACATGTAATGAAATAGTTTTATTTCAAAATCTAGTTTTGTAAATCAAATTTTCAGTCGAAAAATAATTTTTAATTATTTAAGTAGCATTTCTTAAAAGCTTTTATTTCTTATACAAACAAATACAAATTGGATAAATGAAATTAATTTGAGAGATATCGAGAACCGAACATCAATTTTAACCAAATTTGCGTACTATTTTTTTGTAGATTTTATTTTTGTATGAAAAAACGGACTGTTGGATTCTTATAAAAAAAATTATTAAATATCGAAAACAATATTTTCTGTGAGATAAAATAAGTTTGAAGCAAATATTTTTAATCTTTGAAAAGCTATTTGAGTCGGAAGTAAATTTTTACCAAGTTTTAGTATTGTTTTTTTTTAGGTTTTTATTTTTTGTAAAAAACCGTCAATTCGATTTTTCTCAAACTTTTATCGAATGTTGAAAACAATATTTCTTATAAGATCAAATTAGTTTGAAGTCAATATCTCAAAGTTTTGAAAAGATATTTAAGTCGAAAATCAATTTTTACCAACTTTTATTAAGTTTTTATTTTTTGTTAGAAAATTGTGAGTTCGATTTTTCTCAAAATTTTACTGAATTTCGAAAACAATATTTCTTATGAGATAAAATTAGTTGGAAGCCATAATCTCATATTTTTGAAAAGATGTTTGAGTTGAAATTCAATTTTTACCAACTTTTAGTAATGTTTGTTTTAGGTTTTTATTTTTTATAAAAAAAGTTGTCAATTCAATTTTTCTCAAAATTTTACCAGATGTTAAAAACGTTTTTCTTCATTTCAAAAAATTGTTTTGGAGCTAACATCATTTTTTGTTCGTAAAATTTTCGAGGTGATAAATATTTTTTTTTCAGTTTTTTTTGATTTATAAAAAACCGTTAAATGGAATTTTTTTCCAAAAATATATTTGTTTGGTATCACGTTACAATATATAATATAAAATTTAATTCAAGTCTCTAGCGTTATTGGTTTTTGAGATATTTAGGGTTAACCAAAATTTTCACCATTTTTTTCAAATTGTTGTGGTAAAAAACCACCCACCCAATTTTCTTGAGAGCCCTTTCTGCCTTATTATATGTATAACAAAATTTATTTGAAGTCGATATATCTACTGTTTCTTGAGCTATGAACGACGAAAAAAACGTCGCGAACGCACGGACGTACGGACATCTCTCTAAAAATCTTTTATTTCGACTCTAGGGACCTTGAAACGTCGAGAAATGTGAAAATTTTCAATTCGACAAATCGGACCAATTACAATAACTTCCTATGGGAAGTTAATAATAATAAATCAGTCTTAAGAAATTCGATTTCAATAGAAACTGTTTCAAAACAAAAATCTTAAATCTTATTTCAATATTCTTCAAATCCAAACAAATTATTATTTTTCAAAATCTTTTCCCATATTACCAGGAAATCATTTAAGGAAATCAGCCATTTTTTAATAGATAGTTTATATAACTAACCTTCCCTATTCAATATTATCAAATCAATAAAACTCCCACCATTAACAATTATTGTCATCACTTCCTCAATATAATCCAATGATACTTTTATAAATGCATTTTCACATAAATCGATCGACCGATGATGCGCCGACAAAATCAACGGTGCTGGTGGTGATTAAATTAAATAAATTTTCATGGTGGATTTCCTCATCATCAAGGTTGATATAGGTTCAAGGAAATACCATGTAATTGGCCTGACCATACAAAACAAAATCATTTCATATCACAACAAAATACGAAAAAATTCACACCAAACATTTTATTGGAATAAAATACGGAAATGCTTTGACACTTTTAAAGCCTATTAACGCATACTTATGATCCTATTATGTCCGGTAATAAATTTTCTACAAATAAAAAATAAAATACAAAGAGGATCAAAAGGAAACCGAGAATCCCACAAATAAAAAAAAAGGACATCAGTTGAAAATTTCCACTTCTCAGAGGAAATACACTGCCGTAGAAATCCCGAAAAATGTGTAAACGACAATCTCCGTTTCCATCGCTCTTTTACAGGATTAAAACTCAGCCAGGTAGGATATCATTTAATAAATGATGTCCTCCGTATGGAAAGGACACCTTGAAACAAATAGAAAAAGGACGAAGAATACAAAAAAAAAAACAATAATCACCTTTGGACAAATGCGGACAAATTTTTTTAGGGACCAGAAAAATGTTTCCTGATCCCATTAGCAGATATCGATTTGGTGTATATCCTTATTCATCTGATGGTAGGATTTTCTTTTATTTTTTCCACCAGAAAGACGACGACTACGATATACCATCAGCGACAGCGACACGAACTGGAACAGGATTAAATAAACTAAGATCCTAAATCGATTTGCTTCGTGCTGGTCGTGTCGTCGAATGCCTGCTGCAGTCCACGCGGATAATATCCTCTAAACGAGCGCTGAGCTCTAGCACACTGCATCATATTGCGAAGTTTTCGAAATTCGATTGGATTGTTTGGAATACGCCTTATTGTGTTGACTTTGGTCCTGGATTCTAAAATGTATAACATCAAATAAAGAACTATCCCTATAATAGTTATATGAGGTTAAAACTCTTGACATTCTTGACCTATTTTTTCTCTTGCTATGTTATTCGGATAAAAATTCATCCTTCTCGTCCTTCTTTCGGATTTTGAAGGGAAGAACTCAGAGGAAGTTCTTGAATTTTTCATTTAGAAAAACGGAACGGAATCCTCTTATCCTTGATCTATATTTTCTATCTTATACCCTTAGCCAGTGCTCCTGCTCCCCATCATCATCATCGTCGTCATCATTCACATACTTTATCAATAAAAAATTCATGTCAAAAAGGATCATCTCCTTGTGGTGAGGATATTTTATATGCATGATGCATGCATATTAAGACAACAAGTAGAAGATTTTTGTTCTTATAAATTTAATCGCTGCCGCAAAGTAAACACTTGAGTGCACCCTTCATCCTTTACATGGTTCCTTATTCATCTTCGCGGTTCTGAGTCTGGATATGAGTATCTATGAAAAAACCCAAGTTCCAGATGGGTGCGAGCGATTAAGTGGTGCGCCAAGGATGCGCTGGGAAAATTTTACTCTCATACATTTTAGTCACACACTTTGTCTCGCATCGTCATCCACATTGCCATCACCATCGTCGTCGTCGTTGTCGTTATAGACGTTGTTATCAAGATTAAAGCATCCTGTATAGGAGGACCGTCCTTTTATGAAGGACATTTTATTAGGACCATTGCGGTTAAAGGAGATGAAGATGGGGGTACTGCGCTGGCTGCTGGGTTTGGGGTTATTTTATAAGATGTCAGAGCATCAAGTGAAGTGCAAACAAAACAGCGAGTCTATCAATCATTTTTGTGTTATACTTACTTTTCGCCGCTTATCCATTCCGAAGCGGAAATTTTCGTCCTTAAAGGATTTTTTCTAAACATATATATCTCTCTCTCTCATGGATTCTAAAAGGAACAACGCCTTGAAACACATTTGCGAGTGCAATAATGGCAGAATCATCATCTTTACACATTGACCTGGTATTTGGTCGTAAAATCACTGTTCCCAGGCGATAAGAAATAAACGTATCCTTCTACTTCCTTCTTTTCGGATATATAAAATAGGAGGAGGGTTTATCACGAAATACGACTTAGGGTACACAGTTTTGTGGAATGGTGGAATGTGGATGTGCATGTGACGCGTTCCAGAGATTCCTGGCAAATTCCTTTGGGTAAATAAATATTTCTTCGTCTTTTTTGATGATGGATTTGTTTTCTTCCTGTCGCTTATTTTTGGTGTGTTTTTATTTTTCTATTTTATCTGCCAAAAGGAAGGACTGCATATACGAAATTTTTAGCTATAAAAATAGTCTTATCGCTGGTGAATTGTGAGTGACTCAAAAGTTAAGACTTAGAGTGCATGTTGTAGCTATCTCTTCGGTATTCAGAGGGAGATATAAGAGTTGAACAGATTTTATGGGATTTTTATATTTTGAAAAATATATACATATTGGAGTTACTCTTACAAATCTGATGTAACATAAAAATAGGGAGCGACAGAGGTATGACAATGTTAAAAAGGAGGTACAATAGGGATTTCAGTCTTATCCTTCCTGAATTGACAATAGATATCCGTTTTGTTTCTTTTTTACTTCTTATTTTCATGTTTCATGTAAAACATAATAATGGATTTTACGATAGGGTTATCGTTTAAATATGAATGCATTTAGGATTTGCAGTCATACTTTGTACACCAGAAACAACGATATGAAACGTATGAAATTGAATTTAAGAAAATCAAAACATTGAATCTTATATTTCTATAAATACAAAGGTCTTAATTTTACTTTTTATTTTAGATAATTTAAATTCCAACCAAAATTCAATTATTTTAGGTGATTTCAATCTGTGTAATGTCAATTGTGGTTTTGAACCTGATGAAATTATTCTTATTCCATATATCGTTGAAAAAGATTATGAATGTTTTGTTATTGATTCTTTAGCTGAATTTGATCTTTTACAAATTAATACATTTTATAACAATCTTAATCGTATTTTATATCTGGTTTGGTTTTTGTAGATAGCAAACTATGCTCAAGTATAAATACAAATATTTGTCCAATTTTTTCGAATTCCATTCATCATTTAGCTTTTTGTATTAATTTTAAATCTTATGTTTGTTTTAAACCTTGTATAAATGATAAGTTTAAATTTGATTTCAATAAAGGTGATTTTATTCGATTAGTAATCACATAAAAACATTACATTACATTTCACACTACTCAGCACATAAATGTACAGAGTAGAGAACACAGCACCTTGAGCGACTAGACTATATAAGGTGATAACAACACAAGACATTAATACAAGACAGAAGGACAGAGGAGAAAGAACAACATACAGAAAGAACACATGACAACAGCACGCGGTAGGTTTCGAGACGGTCCCCCATCTTTCTACTAACCACGCTGCTTGATTTCGGTGATCGATGGGAACCGACGCTTTATCAGTGACTAGGCCGTTGCCTGAATACATACAAACATTTCCTTGGTATTTTATTTTTAAAAGCGAAGGTTTAGTGGATGCATACAACTTTTATTCAAAAAATCATTACTTGAAGGTATTGATCGTTTTGTACCTAAAGTTGTCATTCGAATTCCAAACCTTCTTGGTTTAATAAAAGACTTTGCAACTTATCAAATAAAAAGAATAAAGCATTTAATCTCTTCCGAAAATCTAATAATAATACTTGTTTACTAAAAAAATATTTGGACTTCAGAAGGAACTCGATGTATTAAATAAATTCCTTTATAAGAACTATATTTATCACACCGAAATTGATCTCAAGCAAGCGCTTTTTGTGCTTTATTAAAAGTAAAAAGAACTCAAATGGGATTTCCAACTGCATGTACTACTAATATGTTTTTAAATGTTGTTCAGTCTTTTTATTCTTCTTCAATTATAAGTGTTAGGCCGCGTTTCCATTTGCAAGTCAACTCGCGGAAGTCTTGCAGAAGTTACTTGCAGTCGCGTTTATATTGTCATGTGAATTCTTGCAATTTCTTCTGCAATAAATGTCTTGCAAGAAGCTCGCGCATCATACTGTCGCAATTTATTGCAGATGTATTTACACCAGGAGAGCAATTAATGTCGCAAGAAATCTGGTTGTTTACTTA
The DNA here is from genome assembly GCA_920104205.1 of Eupeodes latifasciatus. NCBI lineage: Eukaryota > Metazoa > Arthropoda > Insecta > Diptera > Syrphidae > Eupeodes > Eupeodes latifasciatus. The sequence continues at coordinate 13,972,398 of OV049924.1, read as the reverse complement.
ACGATTAGCAGCTGTGATGATAATTTTACTATTAAAAAGAGGCTGGGATGCGACCCACACTGATAACTTCCCATCACGTCTGTCGATTTGTCTTGCTTAAAAGTTTGTAGGTTTTCGTGTTGGGTTAAAAAAGTTGTTAGTTAAATTATTCTTAAAAATTTTAAAATTACCAACAATATTTTTCATATAAAGAAATAGTTTAGTTTGAAAATCTAGTTTTATTAAATAGATTTTTAGTCGAAAACAGATTTTTACCAATTTAAGTAGCATTTCTTAAATTCTTAAAAATTGGATGAATGAAATTGATTTGAGAGATATCAAGAACCGAACATCAATTTTTACCAAATTTGCGTACTATTTTTTGTAGATTTTATTTTTTTATGAAAAAAACGGACTGTTGGATTTTTATAAAAGAAACTGCTGAATATCGAAAACAATATTTTCTGTGAAATAAAATGAGTTTGAAGACAATATTTTTAATTTTTGAAAAGCTATTCGATTCGTAAGTAAATTTTTACCAAGTTTTAGTATTGTTTTTTTGTTAGGTTTTTATTTTTTGTAAAAAACCTGCCAATTAGATTTTTCTCAAAATTTTACTGAATATTGAAAACAATATTTCTTATAAGTTAAAATAAGTTGGAAGCCATAATCTAAAATTTTTGAAAAGATATTTGAGTCGAAATTTAATTTTTACCAACTTTGAGTAATGTTTTTTTTTTAGGTTTTTATTTTTTATAAAAAAAACTGTCAATTCAAAATTCTCAAAATTTTACCAAATTTTAAAAACGTTATTTTTCATTGCACAATATCGTTTTGGTGATAAAACCATTTTGTATTCGTAAAATTTTTGAGGTGAAAAATTTTTGTTTTCAGTTTTTTTGATTTATAAAAAAAAACGTTAATTGTATTTTTTTAAAAAAATATGCTTGTTTGGAATCACGTTACAATATATAATATAAAATTTAATTCAAGTCTCTAGCATTATTGGTTCGTGAGATATTTAGGGTTAACCAAAATTCAAATTCAAATTGACAGGTAAAAAACCACCCACTCATTTTTCTTGAGAGGTCTTTCTGCATTATTATCTGTAACATTTATTTGAAGTCGATATCTCTACTGGTTCTTGAGCTATGGACGACGAGCTACGGACGTACGAACGTACGTACACACGCACGCACAGACATCTTTCTAAAAATCTTTTATTTCGACTCTAGGGACCTTGAAACGTCGAGAAATGTCAAAATTTTCAATTTGACAAATCGGATCCATTAAAATAACTTCCTTTGGGAAGTTAAAAAAGAAAAAAAGATCAACTTGGGTTCAAGATTGGATTTTGAAAAGACGGGAAGCTGGTGCCTTCTATAATTTATTAAACGAATTAAATATACTCGTAGAAGATGCTCAGCAATACTTCAATTTCACTCGCATGACCGCAATTGATTTGGAAGTTTTGATATTGAAAGTAGGTTCTATTATAAAAAAACAAGACACTCGATTCCGTGAGTCAATATCACCGAAGAAAAGACTCCTATTGACTCTGCTTTTGTATATATAAAGCAAAGACGTCAACCAGCCATTTGGGCGAGATATACGAAACTGTTTCGGTAAGCTGCAAGAACTGTCGCGAGTCGATGCAAAAGTGTTTAAACTAGCAATTAATTGCACTTGCAAATACTCGCAAGAAGTTATGAAAGTACTGTCGCGATAGAACTTGCTTGGTAGTTTCCACTTGCAATTCACTGTCGTACAGACTATCGGACATTTATTGCAGAAGTTTTCTTGCAAATGGAAACGCGGCCTTAGTATTTCTCCAATAACCCCAGTGAATTAAGTCAATATCAGCAGGGGCGTCTTTAGACTTTTGGGGGCCCTGGGCCCAATAGGATTTGGGGGCCAAAAAAAGTAGTTATAATATATTTTTTTTTAAATTCTTTAGGTTAAAAAAATCATTTTAAAATTAATTTTACTTTTTAAAAAGAACTAAAAAAAACTATAAAGCAATCGACAAAAAAAGCCAAACAATGCATTAATTTCTTGATAGCAATTGGATCGTATTTTTAATTGCAAAGTAATAGTGTCAATAATTGAAAAAAAAAATAATTGGAAAATTGATATTTAAAACTTTTCTTTCCCAATTAGCTGGACGGATGGTGCAGGACCATCAAAATATGTGGCACGCGAACTTCGTACTATTTTTCGTTGCAATAAGTCTTTATAATTAGCATCCGGATTCTGAATTTTGGCACATGCTTCAAATTTATCAAAATTCTCCCTTATATCATTTATGAAAGAACAAAGCAAATTGGCAGCAACGTCAATCGTTATTGTTTGTTTTTGAAGGCTCTTGCTGGTTTTATGAATTCTTTCTAATATTGTGCTCCAAATTTCTGTTAAAATGAGGAACTCCAGTTTTGAAATTTTCTTAGACAGGCTTAGCGCTTCGTTTTTTGTGTTTGGAGCTTGCTCTGGATCTCTAGAGATAGATGTCAAGGCTTCAGTAATTTGCTTATAACCATGATGGAGCGCGTTAACTGCATCAGCTCGTGCAGACCATCTTGTTTCAGAAAGGCTTTTAAGAACTCTATGTGAACCTAAACATACATTCAATTTATTCCAGGGATGGGTAGAAGCAGAAAAAAAGTTGTATATTTTTGAACCACTTTAAAGAAACTTGTTGCCTCCTGCACACAACCAGTCACATGAAAGCCTACTAAGTCAATAGAATGTGCTGTACAAGGTACAAAGGTAGCAAATTCGTACTTCTCCTTTAATCTTGCTTGCAAACCAGAATATTTTCCCGACATATTAGACGCATTATCATAGCTTGGTCCTCTACAATCCTCTATTGAAATATCATGATTTTCCAGAAATGTCAAGATTGTGTCAGGCAAATACTCAGATTTATGCTCTTGAATAGGTATACATTTTAAGAACCATTGGGAACATTTTTTTTAACATACCGAATTACAAAAGTCAACTGGTCGATATGAGAAAGGTCGGGTGTATTGTCAACACTTATTGAAAAGTATTTTGTCGATCTAATTTCACCCAAAATGTTCATTAGGACTTGTTTTCCCATTATGTATATCAATGAATTCGTTGCAAACATTTGCTGATAAATAGGAAGTGTATCCCTTTCCTGAGTTCTCACATTTTTTTTAAATGATCTGCGATGAATGAATCATCATGGGACAACTTTGTGTTTGTTTATGGAGTGAGTTGAAAAGTCAACATGTGTGCAGAACTGTAGAGTAGAACGAAAGCAGAGTTGTTAAAATAATGTTGAAAGCGTGTGCATGTGCAGATGTATGATTAAAGATTCTTGTTTGCCAGAAGTTTAAGATGTTGAGGAGGAGAATTTCAACGGAACGGACAGTAAAATTAAACTTGTTTTTCTGTTACTGTTTACTATTTCGTTTTCTATATAATTCTTGTAAAGATTCATTCATTTTAAGTTGGTGAATTTGGGGGCCAAATAATTGCGGGGCCCTGGGCCCTGGCCCACCGGGCCCATGCCTAAAGACGCCACTGAATATCAGTTCTTTAATCTTAAGCTACTCAGATGTTGAAAGAGCCCTATGTGATCTTGATAGTTTTTTTTTTATAATAAGCACACACTCAAGGGGATATTACTCGTATTACCCTTATTATGCAGAGGCACAGTGTGAGCACTAGGAAGAGGAGAGAGGGTTTAAAAGGAAATGTCGGTGCACATTGGTTTTGAATTCCTGAATATTGCAATGACTAGGAAAGACATAGTGTGGTAAGGCATTCCACATTCGCGTAGTACGGCTAAAGAACGAATCTCTGTATTTGACAGTACGGCCGAAGTTGGGCTCGAGGGTATACACTGATGAGCATTCCTAGAAGCGCGAGTGTTACGGTTGAACTGTTTAAGGGGAGGAATGCAACTTGCTATTTCACTAGAGCATAAGCCGTTAAAATATCGGTAAAAAAGGGTCAGACAAGATCTTATGATGATATTATCATCTATCAATTTAAATGCTCTACGTTCAATACTATCCAAGAGGCTTAAGTAAGCTGCAGGAGCACCAGCCCAGAGATGGGAGTTATACTCAAGCTTTGGACGTATGTAAGTCTTGTAGATAACAGCCAGATCAGAAGGGGTGACATATTTCTTGCATCGCCTAAGGAAACCCAAACACCTTGCGGCATTTTTGGCGTGGTTGGTGACACACATACCGAGAATATCGAGGTGTTCAGTCTCATTGATGCAAGTGCCATCCATGGATAATGGCAATGGGGGTATATCTCGCTTTAACGATACAAGACAGCATTGCATTTTCGAAGCATTAAATTCCACGCGGTTTTTTAATCTCCATTGAACAATGCTGTTTAGGTCGGAATTTAATGAGCTTATCATATTTTGTCGTTGCAGTTCCCCATCCGAAGAAGAGGGATCTGAGTCTGAAAACGAATATGAAAAGCTAAGACTACTATCGAAACAATGTATTGGATTAGATGTTGCAGACAGGAGATCGTTAATAAAAATGAGAAAGAGTGTTGGAGATAGAACAGAGCCCTGGGGCACACCAGCATTTATTTTTTGGTTTTCAGACTTGAACCCATCCAATACTACTTGTATTGAACGATCCGAAAGGTACTTACTAATCCAATGAATCAGAGATTCGTGAAAACTGAAAGCACGCATTTTCGATAAGAGAGCCTGATGCCAAACCCTATCAAATGCTTTTGAAATATCAAGTGCAATAATCTTACTTTCTTCAAAGCGATGTAAAGATTTGCTCCACTGTTCGGTGAGATGAACCATGAGATCACCAGTGGACCTATTGCTTCGAAAGCCGTACTGCCGGTCATTAAGAAGCTTTCGATCTTCAAGATATTTCTTGAGCTGATAATTAATCAGCGTTTCCATGACCTTGGAAAGAAGGGATGTAAGTGCAATCGGTCGGGTGATTAGAGGGTGAGAAAGATTCGCCTTTTTGGGGATGGGCTGGACAAATGCAGTTTTCCATCCTCTCCGAACGAGACCTGAGGAGTAGGGCAGATGAAAAAGCTTACGCAGTAGTTTTGCCAGCGTTGAACAACACCTCTTCAGAACAATAGCGGGGATACCATCCGGACCAGCGGATTTATGTGTGCTTAGATCTCTAAAGACTCTTGCCACAGTACGAGTGCGAAAAAAGATTGGTCCCATAGAATCACTAACTCGCTCAAGTACAGGCGGAGTCATAACACTCACTGGCAGCGTAGAATTGGCGGCGAACTGCCTAGCAAAGAGATTAGCTTGCTCTTAAGAGCTATAATATAATATACGGCAATATTTTTTGCCGTAATTTTTGGTCATGTAAAAATTTGGTCTGTCGAATATGGGCGTTGCAGGCCTTCCTGGCTTGTTTGAACTTTTTCCGGCTTTCCTCAGTACGGTTGGCTTTATATCAACGGAAACTTACCACTTTGGCCCTAATAACCTCTTTACAGCACGCATAAAACCATGCGTTTCCCTTAGGTCTGATACTTTTAACCCTCCATCGGGTGTTGTCTGGCCTGAATGTTGAAGCCATGACGAATTGTGTACATTGAAATCGCCCGTAACAACGATTTCAGTGCGAGGATAGGACGAAACAATTCTTTGGATGGAGTCAGACAAAGCATCAAATTCACGAGAAGTTGATACTCTGTCTAAATTTGGGCTTCGATAAAGGAAGCAGTAGTGAATGATTTGTTTATTTACGGAGAATTTAAACCACATATAATTAAAAAAGGAATTGGTGCAAAGACCATATTGTGGTAAGAGCTGATAAGCAACATCATTCCTAATGTATATGGCGAGGCCATGGTGGGAAAAGAATAAAGGCACCAAGCTATACCCATTAATAAAAAATTCAGCAGGATCGGAATCCTCACCTACTTGGGTTTCACTTAGTGCCAAAACAGCTGACCTATATGAAACAGTATGGCGGTATGCCATACAAAATTTGCCCTTAGCCCACGAATATTACAATAATCTACTCTGAATTTGCCAGCCATTGCAAATAAAAAAAATGTCTAAAACCAATACAGATAGAGATGAGAAATAAAATTCACTGAATTGAAACACAGAATAATTATCAATACCTTTCACTACTTGCGTTATGCCTTAGCAGTGACGAGAACCGATCCGACCCTGTGATGCAAAACAGTAAATTCAATTCAAATAATCTGTTGAAACACAGATTAGGAATTTATGCACCAATTCCAATTGTAATTGATACATAAAAAAGGCTGTGCAACTGTGGAACAAGGAGAAAGTAAGGATGGGATGGTACTCACTGTGATGTGCTGTGCTGAGTGGCTTATCATTTTTTTGTTATTGGTGTTTTTTTTGTTGTTCTTGAGTAGCGTGATTTCTTTATTGTTGTTTTATTTGGGGATGCACTATTGTTTTTTTTTTTTTGAACCACTTGTTAATTAATGTGTGATTTTTTGTTGTGGTAAATTATTGTTTTTTTGTTGTTTATTAAACTTTTTGTGTATATGTATAATTGAAATTGTAATTAAGTTGGGGATAAAAAAAATAAACTGCTCCACGACACGATTGACAAACAATACAAAAATAAAAAAGAACGAGCACAGACAGAACGGAGACGCATAACACAGGGGCAACCTTTCCCAACAAAGGTCCACTGACAACTCAATAGTGATAGTGATAAGAAATCAAGTCCTGATGGGTTTCCACCAATTGGGTTGAAATCTTGTTTTGCTGATCTTTCAAAATCATTAACGAGACTTTTTTGATGAATCCCTGAGAACAGGTAATTTTTAAAAATATTGAAAAGTTTCTTATATTATTCCCATTCACAAATCGACGCCTAAGCAAGATGTCACCAATTATCGTCCTAAAAGTAAGCTTTCAATGATTCCGATGTTATTTGAGAAAATCGTTTATAAAAAAATAACTTTTATAATCAAAGATCTCATTCGCCGTTTTAACATAGTTTTGTCTCTGGAAGATCGACAGCATCTAACCATTCTATGCGGTGTGATCAAAAAGTAACCTTGAAGATGGATCTGATGTTATTTACACTAATTTTTCTAAAGCTTTCAATAGAATCAATCACGACATATCTTACAAGCTAAACTATCAGTTTCAGGTCTTCATTCGAGTTCTTTTGTTATGGTTGTTAAATTCGTCTTTATCACTTCCAATATCTGTGACCTCTGGCGTTCCCCAAGGAAGCCACCTTGGGCCTTTACTTTTTCTTCTTTTTGTTAATGATATTCCTCACATCATTAAATCTTCTCTATGTCTTTTGTTTGCTGACGACATTTAATTGCTAAAATGAAATAAATTGGCATCTGATTGAATTCTTCTTCAAAACGATTTAGATAGTTTAGTTAGCTGGGGTTCTTCACACCAGTTACATCTTAATAGGTCCGTTCGCGTACCCTCCTAAAACAGTCCAATTTTACGAAAAAATACGAAATTTAACCAAATCCTGTTCGCGTACTCAAAAATTTCGTAGTTTTTCGTAAAAGAGAGCGCTCACGAGAGAGTAAAATATTTCCCCAACCTACGAATTTTAGCCCAAGAAATTTCTTTGGGCTGATTTGTTAAAATTTCAAATTTGATAGAAATTCAAATAAATTAAATAAATTGCTCGCTTTTGCTGTCAGTTATAAAATTTAAAAACAAATTTTCAAAGAACAGCAACAAGACAGTAATATTGTGTGAAAAATTTGTTGTTTTCCCGTTCGCTTACTTATTTGTAGTTTTTTTTTTTGGTGAGAGAATTTTACCCCCACTCTTTAAAATATCTCTTTTTACGAATTTTGGTGCAGAAAGTACGCGAACGGACCTAATGTGTCTAAATGTGATTATATAATCTTTCGTCGTAACTTTAAGTTATCTAACATGAATAAATGGTATCAATCTTCAAATGGTCCCAAAAAAAAGGATCTTGAAGTCCTTTATCTTTGATCCGAAGCTAACTTTTTCTCTCCACCTCAACTTCATTGTAGCAAAAGCTAACTGCTTACTTGGTTTTATAACTCGTGATTCCAAAGAATTTTCTGACCCTTGTACACTCAAGGCGTTATATTGCTGCTATGTCAGACCAGTACTTGAGTATTTGTGTGTTATATGGAACCCGTACTATTACTATACTCTGAATTCTAATCGACTTGAAACCATCCAAAAACGATTTACTAGAATAGCAGTATGTAGATTTAAATGGAATATTCGAATGCCTTCATACGGTACAAGATGTAATCTTCTTGACCTTCAACAATTTAAAAAAATTCAACGAAGACAATACTTTGAGATGGTTATTATACGTGATATTATTGCTTATCAAATTGATTGATTCTTTTATCTTTCGTTGATAAAATTATATGTTCGTCACATTATTGTTAAAAATAAATGAACTAAGCAATGTCTTTCAATATATGCTCAAAATTGAAAATTGATTAAATTATGAAGCCGAACGTTTTCATACTTTTGGTATAGTTCAAAGTCATGAATAATTTTGAAACAACTTCAACTCTAAAATTCGGATACCGAACACTTAAAGGGATTTTCCAGCCATAATCGTTTGGGATGTAATTTTTGAAGCTTTGGGGACTATTTAAAAAATAATTGATTTTTCAAAAATTCTAAGTTGATGACAAAAGAGGCTGGGATGCGACCCACACTGATAACTTCCCATCCGTCTGTCGATTTGTCTTGCTTTAAAGTTTTGTACCAAATTTGCGTACTATTTTTTGTAGATTTTATTTTTTTTTTTTGAAAAAACGGACTGTTGGATTCTTATAAAAAAGTTTATGAATATCGAAAACAATATTTTCTGTAAAATAAAATAAGTTTGAAGCCAATTTTTTTAATTTTTGAAAGGCTATTTGAGTCGAAAGTAAATTTTTACAAGTTTTAGTATTGTTTCTTTTTTTAGGTTTTTATTTTTTGTAAAAAAAACTGTCAATTCGATTTTTCTCAAAATTTTATAGAATTTTGAAAATAATATTTCTTAAAAGATAAAATTAGTTTGAAGCCAATGTCTCAAATTTTTGAAAAGATATTTACGTCGAAAAACAATTTTTACCAAATTTTATACATTTTTTTTTTAGGTTTTTATTTTTTGTAAAAAAAACTGTCAATTCGATTTTTCTCAAAATTTTTCTTAATGATGAAAACAATATTTCTTATAAGTTAAAATTAGTTAGAAGCCATTATCTCAAAGTTTAGAAAAGATATTTGAGTCGAAAATCAATTTCATCAATTTCTATCATCATTAAAAATTTTACTGATGAAAGCAACAGTAAAAAAATTGTCTGAGGCGCGAAGCCTCAAAGTGACATTTAATTTAATGACGTAAATTTACTGATTGCTATAAACGCTCATCAGTAAAACATTTCAGATTTCTCCTGTTTCAAATTTTACTGATGGATTTTACTGATAGCTATAACCGGCCCCTTACTTTGTTAAATTTATTTAATGTTAAATTCTATAAGGTTACTTTAAATAATTGTTATAATTCTTACAATTTAGGAAAAAATAGCATAATCTTTGTTTGCGTGTATTACATGAAATATTAAATATATCCACAACTTAAAAATAAACAATGGCGCACAATTTTAAAAGATTTAGTATAATCTTAAAGCCATTTTTAACAATTTACTAATCATAAAAGATGATTTTAACTTTTAGCAATTTGCTAAATCCATATGAAATCTGTACAGTTATTTGTATAAGAGCAGTGAATGGAATGGCCCAGTTAACAGTTGGGAATTCCAATTAATAGGTCCGTTTAAGCGGATTTGCTTTGTTTATTTTCACGATCTGTCACTTTTATTTATCTAGACTACAATGAATTTGGGAAGATTTGGCTCTTCGAGCAATAAATTCAAGCTTGGAAAAAACAGTAAATACTTACATATTTACTTAAGGTTGCGCTACAGTCCTGTGTGAATTAGGGACTCGCCCAACAAACTCCTCCATCCATAGCTCGGTCTACCATTTAAACATCAAGAAAAAGTGAATATACATTTTGAAAATTCTGTATTGAAAGAGAAAAAGTCTTAGGGAATTTTACTCACGACAGTAATCTATGAAAAAGTACCACGAATGGACAAAAATTCCAGTGCACTTTAAATCGGTATAAATTCGGTATGGAGATGCTACTTTTGAAAAAAAAATACTTTTTAAAACGTTATTCAAGTTTTCAAGAAGGACATGAACTCAGTTATTAAAATGATTTCACTTTGTAAACCTACACGCTTTTGCTTTAAAAAGTTATCTAGTGAAATAGCCAGTTGCATTCTTCCCAGAAAACGTAGTTTTTAGTTCTAAAAACGCACACCATAGTTTGCTCCTTAACTCAATTTCGAAAGTATTGTTAGGTACAGAGGTGCTTCTTCTACCACACTTCTAGAATGTGAAATGCAGTTCCAAGGGTTAACATTGCCACTTATTGCAATATGAAGACTTTCAAAGACAATTTGCATTTGCATTTCTTTGAAATAATTTCGAATTCAAATTCCCTAATTGTTCGCTTTGTATTAAGCATAAGAAAACCGATCTATTTCTATCAATATAAAACACTACCACAATATATTTGTCACCGTTTTTGAACATATCAATTTCCTAACCAAATTTATCTCTCTATAAACAGCCTGTTGAAATCTATCTTCATCAACTTCATCTACAAAAATACGTTAATATGATAACAGAGTTTACCTTTTGCCTCCTATACGCAGAACTTGTTGTACGACCATACCACAAATTGCTAATATGCCATATCATAAAAGAATAACCATACCGTTATTCTATATATTCCCATTTGTCATTTGGAATTTTAAGTTAAAATTCTTAACTGCCATGAATTTTCATCATTTATCATATTAAAACCTCATATTTCAAGGATTTTCCTCGAAACTCTTAATAACACCTCGAGAATAATGTGCTTCGCTCCTCCATACATATACATCCCTATAACACTTAACTACCTATCTTTGCTATACCTCTCTCCATCCAGCCATATTCAAAACCTACCACCTGGCAAAATACTTAACATTCTCCAGGACAAAACACACTTCCACTTTCTTTCCAAAGCAAAACATATAGCAACAACGCGAAGGATCATTTGCAAAACGAAGGAGCTGTCTCATGGCATTTAGGTAGGTGTATATGCTCCTGGTTCTGGTTCTGGTTAAAAAGTCGGTTCCGTGTATTGCTTTTGGTTTGGTCCTTGCCATTATATAGAAGAACCACAAGCAGAGCCACACACGAAGTGACTTCGTTAAATATCAACAAAAGTCATTTATGCCTTTTACTACTTATGTAGGAAGAAGAAGAAAAGGAATCTGCCTCAGCCACCATTCTAAAAACAACCTCTTCGAAACAACTTCTAACGGTACTGGGTACTTCTTAATAGTCTTATACCATAACCACAACCATTTATAAAGTAGTGTCGATAATAACGATGATGAAAATGAAAACGAAAATGACGATGTGATGATGGCAGTTAACGTTGTTTGAAGTTTATACAAGACATTGGACTTCTTGGTGTATCATTTTTTTCATTTTCTGCTTTTTCTCGCATGTCACGTCAAATGAAAATTTATTTCCATTATAACTTAACTGGCTTCATCAATCAGAATTTGCAACGAGCAATAATAAATTGAAGTAGGTACTATACATACCTTACCTACCTAAATATCGCAAAAAAAAGACATTGAAAAGGATCAATGAAAATGACGTAGAAGTTATGATAGAAATATATGAATCCCACTCTTTGCACTTCTTACAAAAGGAAACTAAAATTTGATGATGACTTTTTAATAATTGTTGAACAAATGTTCCTTTCGTCACAAAGACCACCTTTGCAGCTTATACTTATCAATTTAGAGGCAAATGTTCTTATTTCAACCGTTTTGAATTTCGATTTTATTAAAATTGATTGCATATAAGCCTAAACCCCAAACCAAAAAAGGTTCTCTAATTATGGGAATTTAAAATGGTCTACATTTAGCCTTTCTTTGGTGGCTTTAAATCTAGATGCACAGGACACAATTTTAAATAAGTACATACCTATGTATGTATATGTATGTTGCGCAGCTAATTGAAATTGAAAATATCAGAACTAAGAAATACCTACATACGTTTTAACACTTTAGGTAAAGTGGTAGTGTTGAACATTAAAAAGTATATATGAGTTGATATTTGACAAGTGCGTGATGGTAAGTGCATAGGACTGTCATTCTATTTAGACTGACGTCTGACAACGCTTCCAAGTTGTCAAACTTATTTTGAAAATTATGGTTCTGTTTGAAATACGTACAGTGCGAAATATGTTTAGCGATGAAGATCAATTATGGTTGAATGGATACGTCAATAAACAAAACTGTCTTATTTCGAGTGATGATAAACCTCACTCCAGTTAAAAATGTGAAAATTAATGACGATATAAGTGACAAAAAGATAATGAAATATGGAGTTCCCCAGGGTTCGAAACTTGGACCAATATTATTTATTTTTTACACCAACGAACTCCTTAGAATATTTAAGCACCATTCGCCTTTGCGGACGATACTGCTATTGTTGTGAGTCATCGCTCTTTAGACACAGCACTTAGTATAATGCAAGAAGAATTTAATTTAGCAGCGAGGTGGTGTCATGACAATGGATTGGTTATAAACGCCTCCAAAACTAAAATGATGCATATCCGAAGTCCACAATTTAAGCAAACAGACCAAAGGATCTACTTCAAAAATGACGCTTGTCCAAAAACTGAAGACAAATGCATCGAATTAGTTGATCAGTACAAATATCTGGGAGTAATAATTGACAGCCATTTTCTGTGGGAAAAGCATATAAACAAATTAAGAAACGATTTAAACAGAGCATTATTTGCAATCTCACATTTAAAATACTATGCTCCAGAGGACGTCTTAAGGCAAGTTTATTGTGCCCTTATGGAGTCCAAAATAATGTACGGAATACTTGCTTGGGGGAGTGCAGCAAAAACTCACATCGAAAAAATTCAGACACTACAAAACGCAGCTGTTAAAGTAATTAACTACAATAACAGTTAAAGGATGGACAAAAATTTTAAACCAATGCACGTTGAACATATTTTTAAAATGACGACCATTATTGAATATTTTGAGGACAACCGATTCACGAAACCAATTCAACACCAAATCAACACCAGAAGAAGAGCCCAAGGAATGCTACACACACCACGAAACTCAAACAATTATGGTAGACGCAAACTTGAATTCCAAGTACAACAAACGAACTCCCTAGAGAAATAATCAATATTCATAACTTTAAAAAAAGAAAAAAAGAACTAAAGAAGTATTTTCTCAATAGTATTAATTAAAATTGCAAATTCTTTATTAAACCTGAATAGATTAAAAAAAAAAAATTGTATCTATGTAGATATTATTAAAATTAATTTTTAACTTTGCTTACCAAATTAAAACATTATAAAGATAAATAACCTTCTGCAGACAAGCTTCGGGTTCGCAGATACTTACTTACTTACTTAAGGTGGCGCTACAGTCCGGGGTGGACCTGGGCCTCAACCAACATGCGTCTCCAGCCAGCTCGGTCCCTAGCTAGCTGTCTCCAGTTTCGCACGCCAAGTTGGTTGAGGTCTTCACCCACCTGCGTGCGCCACCTGAGTCGCGGTCTTCTTCTACTGCGCCGTTCCTCTGGGATTGGATCGAAGACCTTCCGGTCTGGAGCCGGAGCGTTGATTACCATTCCTCTACATGACCTAGCCATCTAAGCCGTTGGACTTTAATTCTGTTAACTAGGTCAGTGTCGCTGTACAGCCCGTACAGTTCGTCGTTATATCTTCTCCTCCATTCTCCATCTATACGTACGGGACCAACAAATCACCCGAAGAATTTTTCTCTTGAAGCATCCTAAGACGTTCTAATCTTTCTTTGACAGGGTCCAGGCCTCAGCGCCATAAATGAGAACCGGGATGATGAGTGTCTTATAGATGGTGATTTTAGATGCTCGAGAGAGGACTTTACTTCTCAATTGCCTTCTAAGTCCAAAGAAGCAGCGATTTGCAAGAGTTATTCTTCGTTTGATTTCAGCGTTGGTGTCGTTGTCTGTGTTTATAGCGGTGCCTAGGTAGACAAAGTCCTTAACTACCTCGAAGTTATAGCTGTCCATGGTGACGTTTTGTCCAAGACGTCGTTGTTCAATGTCCTTTTTTGATGACAGCATATACTTGGTCTTGTCTTCATTGACCACTAAACCCATCTTCTTCGCTTCCGTCGCAATGCTCAAAAACGCTCCACTGATATCACGTTTTGATCTTCCAATTATGTCAATATCATCTGCGTATCCGAGTAATTGGATGGACCTTTGGAAGATTGTGCCTCTAGTGTTGACGGTTGAGTTTTGCACAATTCTTTCCAGAACGATGTTGAAGAAGTCGCATGACAGTGCATCGCCTTGTCTAAAACCTTTTTTGACATCAAATGCAACGGTGAGATCTTTTCCGACCTTGATGGAGCAGCGTGCATTCTCCATCGTCATTCTGCACAAACGGATAAGTTTGACAGGGATGCCAAAACTAGACCTTGCTCTGTAGAGCTCTTCCCTATAGATGCTGTCATACGCGGCTTTAAAATCGATAAAGAGATGGTGGGTATCGATTTGAAGCTCTTGGGTTTTTTCCAAGATCTGCCGTAGTGTCAATATTTGGTCGATAGTGGACTTTCCTGGCTTCAGACGTTCACATAGTACGGCAGAAAGGATCTTATATGCAATGTTAAGGAGACTGATCCGTCTGCTTCGCAGATACTTAAAAAAAAAAAAAATAGCTTCTAGGAGAACAGTTTGGCAATACGAGAAATCCAACTGGGACGATCTCAATAATTATTTCAAGATCTTTAACTATGGTTCCTCGATAACAAGTGAGATTCTCTTGGGAATGAGAAAAAAAGGGTTAAAATTACCAGACATAAGGAAACCGCATGGATTGATGCGAAGTGTAAAGAGGCCTGCAATTGAGCGCTTTGGTGATTCTATGGGACCAATCTTTTTCGCACTCATACTATGCCAAGAATCCTAAGAGGTTTTAACACACATACATCCCATGGTCTGAATGTTATTCCCGCTATTGTTCTTCAACGCCGCGCTGGCAAAACCACTACGTAAGTTTTTTCATTTGTCCCAGGTTCGGTTCCTAGAAAAAAGTAATTAGTCCAGCCTATTCCCAAAAAGGTCTAATCCTCCTCACCCTTTAATTATCAACGGATTGCAATTACGTCTCTTCTTTTCAAAGTCATGGAAATATTGGCGCTGATTGATTATCAGCTGAAGAAATATCTTGGAGATCGAAAGCTTCTTAATGAACAGCAGTATGGCTTTCCCAGCAATAGTTCCACAGGTGACCTCATAGTTTATGTCACCGAACAGTGAAGCTAATCTTAAGATCGTTTTGGAGGAAGTAAGATTATTGCACTTGATATTTCAAAACCATTTGATAGGGTTTGACATCAGGTCCTCTTATCGGAAATGCGTGCCTTTGGTTTAGAGGAATCCCTTTTTCGTTTAATTAAAATAGTGGAGAGTAGTAGTGGATGGATCCAAGTCTGAGAACTACAAAATAAATGCTGGTGTGCCTCAGGGCTCTGTATTGTCTCCCAAACTCTTTCGTACTTTAATTATTGATCTCCTGTTTGCAAATTCTAATAAAAATAGTTATGTCGCTCACGATATTACCCAAAGCTTTTCATATCCGTTTTCAGACTCAAATTACTTTTTTTGGATGTGGAATTGCAACGACAAAATATGCTAACCTCATTAAATTTCCAAGTGGAATTTAATGCTTCGAAAATCCAATCTTATCTTGCATCGTTAAAGAAAAATACACCTCACTTGCCACTATCCATGGGTGGCACTTAAATTAATAAAACAGAAGATCTCGATATTCTAGGTGTTGAATTATCAACCATCCCTTATATGGAACTCTCACATACTCGATGTCTTCAAAAATGTTACAAGATGTTTGGATTTTCTGAGACCATCAAAGAAATTTGTCTCTCCTTCTGATCTTTACTTAACTTAACTTAATTAAGCCTTTTGGGAAGTAATTAATGAAAAACTTTTAAAATGCTTTGAGATAATAACATCATACATTTAATTACGACACTTAAACATCGCCGGAATGTTTTTTGCCTCAGCCATATGTCATAAGTCATATGCTCTAGTAAAGTCGACAGTTGCATTCTTTACCTTAAACAACCTTTCAAACGTAATACTAGGAATGCTCATCAGTTTACTCTTTAGTCCAACTTCGTTCGTACTTTTAAGTACAGATATTTGTTCTTTAGCCCTACTACACGAATATGGAACATCTTAGTACACTCCGTCTTTCTCTGTCAATGCAATGATCAAGAAACCAATGTACACCGACATTTCTTTTCTAAACCTTCCCTCTTTTTCTAATGCTAACACCGTATCTCTGGTATATTAAAGGTATGTTTGGTAACCGCATAGTTTCACGTTACGGAATACGAACTCTTGAATTGGCCTCCAATCAGTTCGCTCCGCCCCCAATAACTCTGAATCCATTATCCACTTGTAGGACAACATTCGCCGCGTTATCACCGACATACGACCACAAATGCTTGAAAAAATCATAGCAAATTGTACTTCTAGATTATACTAAATCCAAGCCAAATGTGGTGGTCTTTCATGTATCTCAAAACCTCATGTCTCAGTTTATCAAGCTTTGCAAATCTTTAAACGAATAAACTAAAAAACTACTATTAATATGCTGTTCGGCGGCAAATCCGGGACGAGCCTCTAGTTTTCAAATAAATCATCAATTTAAACGTCTTCTTATGACTTCTCGTCGCAAATGTCCTCACAAATAAAGTTTAGTGTGATTTCCTAGATTCAGTTAATATCTGTTAGTATTAAGAACACGGATAAAATCCTTACACCAACTTAATGCCCATAATTTGTCATTCAATCCATTTAATCATTTGAGGTTACATTTTCTCAACTAAGTGTGAATTACGAAAGAGATCCTGTGCCCGTGCCAAACAAAAACTTCCAGAAATCCTGGCAAATATCCCAATATATATCTTCTCACATATCTCGCCGATGTGTGTGTTGAATACAAATATACGAACATCCTAGCAGATATGTATAACGTAGAAAAATATGAACTTTTTGGCATCACATTTCGAATCAGAAAAATAAGGAAAATGAAGAAAAATATTTTCACTGACCTAGAATATGGTTCGCTCTGTTTCCTATCCTTTATCTCTTGTTAAAATAAACATTTTTTCTTCTTGTTCTTCTTTTTCCGTAAACAATATACCAAAGGATATCTCATTAGGATGTTATCCACACCACAAGATAACGCAAATAAAAACAAATATATATGTACGTATATCCTTTTCACATCGACTCTATATCCTTTTATACCACAAAAACCAAATACAGTTGTTTAGACTTATAGATAGGTCCTTAGAGTTGGTTCTCCAGTCGTTCGATTGTTTACCTTGTCCTACGATACGGAATTTTATCAGTAGCCAAGGAATGAAGAAAACCACCAGAAACAACAACAACAACGCAAAAAAAGTCCTGAATAAATAAGTCGAATATTTATTGCTTTTGCACATTCCTTGACTCAAACTATACAAAAATGCAACAAACAGAAAAATGAGGAAGTCAGAAATGGGGATATTGCGATGATGGTGGATGGAGGACGAGAATGCTATGCGATCCTGTTTGTGAGTTGCGGCGACGACGATGACAACAAATTACGAAACTTCCAAGGATAACAACAGCACCACCAACTAAAAGGGATTCCAATGGCTATCAGGATATAGATACCTAACTAAATAGAGGAGCATCGAAGAGTAAACAAAAGAATGGTTGTTGAAATTAAGGACCAACTCGGGATGAGCAGATAAATGAAATAAAACAAAAACAAGATAACTACATATCTCCATTCCAAATAGCAGTTTATCGATTTGCACAGGAAAAACTACTCATCGCGTGGTTGGATAGGATAGGAACACGAAGAGGAGACAGGACACCATCACCATATCGCAGGGAAGGATGGAATAATTGAAATTTTGTTCGAAGAAAACGCGCGTATAAACCGCTACCGCAAACGACGCGACGGACACGGATTGGATATACGGATGTGGAAGAAAACCAGGATCCAGGAGTCTGAGTCTGAGCTGAGGAACGAGATGGTATACATCAATCCTTCTCGAACTCGAATCCTTTTTTATTTTTACTACTTTACTTTTGCCTTTATCACATCTCTTCTCGTTTCCGTTGTCTGTCTTTCTTCTTTTTCTATCTCGTTGCTCATTGAACAATTTTTATAATGACATTCCGATGGTGGAAAACGGATTCCGATGCATCCGTGCATTGGTGCGTGCTCGGGTGAATTTTTGCTTCGCTTTTATTGATATTGAGTTTGAATTTCCTTTTTAATTACAATTGGGCGGTTTAATTGTTCTTTCGTTTTTTTATTTTTATATTTTTTAAGAGTTAAAAGGGGGAGATGGCTTGAGATATGGAATACCTGGATAAAAAAAAACAAAGTGGAAAGGATGGATGGAGAAAGGAGGATATTTCACTGAGATAATTCGGATTTTTCAATTATTGTCCTCGGTTGGAATTTTTTCTTTGGACTTTTTTTGTTGTTGTTTACCCGGGAATGATAAAGGTATAGGCATGCTCTTGTATAAAGTATTGTGGGGTATGAATTTATAGCACAAAGGTGGATGGATGCTTGAAGGAGTGCAATGAATTTTTAAGAGGCTCTCATCTCCAAAGTTTGGCTATACTGAAATTTAGCCCGAAGTAAAGCTTTTAACAGAATGGAATTTACTTAGCCCAAATCCTTAAAAAATATTAAAAGTTGAAAATTAAACTGCAGCTGTGATGGAAAAAAGATATAAATTACATTGAATACTTCCAAATTTTGCTTTAAGCTATTTTGAATTATCACCTACTTAAAATATAATCAAAAACCCGAAAGAAAATTGTTTTTTTTTTACAAATATGTACTACAAAATAAATCGAGATTATGGAAACGGATAATGGCGGCCGTGGAGCTTTTTTTCGATGACGTATCTCTCTTTTTTGAAGTCAACGGACCTCTTGTAAATTTTTAATCTAAACGACCCAATGAATTTTTTACTTGCTACACATTCATTTCATTCGTTTAAAAAATTGGGTTTCCAGACCCAATGCGAAACAGGAGATTGGAGAAGATACAATGTCGAACGGCTACAATCGCAGGAGATCGCCAAATCCTTCTTTGACCGTGTCACAAGTAACCTTTTTCGCCAAACAACAGGCACGTAAGGCGGCGGGCGCTGTAAAGATGGACGAGAGCTGCTCACAAGCTCTATGAAAGAGGAGAAATTAAACCGTCTTCTCAGAAAAAAAGAGAACATGAGAAGCGTGCGGTCGAAGATGTTAAAAAGTTCAGACATGAAGTTCGAAAGTTGTATGAGCAGGCTGCAAAAACGAAAGTGAAAACTTCATGGTACAACCGCAGTCAATGGTGAGGATATGGAAGGACCACTTCTGAAGATTGTATAACGGTGTCGATGAACCGAATTCCGCTGTCATGCAGGATGATCCATTCAATATAGACGACGAAAGCCAACAATCCCGGCTTCCCGACTTAGACGAAGTAAAGATTGTCATATCTAAGCTGAAGTCTAACAAAGTCACTTGCTGGAGCAGATGGCTTGAATGCTGAGCTCTTCCGTCTTCCTGACTTAGACAAAGTAAAGATTGCCATATCTAAGCTGAAGTCTCACAAAGCCACTGGAGCAGATGACTTGATGCCGGGCTCTTCAAAGCAGCTGGAGATAGTTTGGTTAGGAGCACGCACCGACTTTTCTGTGAGGTATGGTCGAAAAAAAGCATGCCCGATGAATGGAACTTCAGTATTGTTTGCCCGATTCCGAAAAAAGAAGACCCTCAGTCTACTTAACATCGCTTACAAAATCTTCTCCGCCATAACATGCGAACGTCTAAAGCCCATCGTCAACAACCTAGTAGGTCCTTATAAGTCTGGCCTTAGACCAGGAAGTCAATCAAATATTTACATTACGACAGATCAAGGAAAGAACCCAAAAACTTCAAATCAATACCAATAATCTTTTCATCTATTTCAAGGCCGTATATGACAGCATCACAGGGACGAACTGTATCGATCCATGTAGAGTTAAGACATCCCTGTCAAACTCGTTCGCTTCTGCAGGACAACCATTGATAATTTGAGTTGCTTCATACAAGTTGGAAATAACTTAACTGAACCCTATGATGTCAAAAAAGGCTTTAGTCAAGGTAATCATGATATTTCTTTAACATGGTTTTTAAAAGATTCGTGCAGAGCTCCCACGTCCACACTAGAGGCACTATCTTTTAAAAGTCTTTCCAATAACTGGCATATACATACTGTTGACATTGACATAATCGGAAGAATTCAGCATGATGTCAATGGGGCTTTTGTGACTATATGTGGCTCCAAAAAGGGGTATAACGGTTAATAAGGTCAAAATAAAGTACATGCTGTCATTAACAAAGGACCTAGAACACCGAACGTCTCGGTCAAAACGTCACCATCGACAAATGTAACTTTAAGGTACACAGTTAAGGACTTCGTCTACCTAGGCTCCGCTATGAACGCAGAAAACAACACAAGCGCTGAGATCAAACGAAGAATAACTATTGCTAACCGCTGTTTCTTTGGGCTAAGAAAGCAATTGAGTAGTAAAGCCCTCTCTCGAGCAACCAAAGTGTCGCTAGATAAGACCCTTATCTCCCCGTCCTTATAATATACGGTGCAAAAGCATGGACTATGATAAGAAGGTATGAAAGCACCTTGGGTCGTTTACAGAGAAAAAGTTCTTAGCGTGATCTACGGTCCAGTATGCATAGAAGATGAGTGGTAGGAGAAGATCGAAGGACGAGCTGTACTGGCTTTGCAGTGGCGTAGACTTAGCCAGAAGAATAAAAGTCCAACGACTGAAATGGCTGGGTCAAGAAGAGCGTATGGAAACTAATGCCAGGGCTCGGAAAGTTTTCGAATCCACACCCACAGGACAGCGCAATAGAGGAAAATCGCGGATCAGTTTGCGCGCACAAGTAGAAAGTGATCTCACCCAACTTGTAGTGCGGAACTGGACACATCTAGTTAGATGCTGAGCTAGATGGAGAAGTTTTTTAAGTTCTAGTTCACAGAGGTCTGTAGCGCCAGGTTAAGTAAGTAAGTAAGGGCTCTCAAATAAAGATAAAACCTTATTGATATCTCATACATAACATGCTTTATTCAAATTTAATATCGCCTTTAATAAAGAACCTTTTATTATAAGATTTTTGTTATCGTTTTCTTATATTAATATAGAGATAAATGTCTATGTCAACTCAACCGGGTTTCTTATAAATGCCTAATCCATTCTAGTGCCAATTAAAGCGGGTGTTTACGTCGAGGAGTTTAACTGGGTTTTACTGTATTTATGAAGAATCAAGATAAGTCATACAGATATTGAAGGCTTAGCTGTGTTTTTAATTTAATAAAAATTAAGACGATAAATGCATCCTTAAAAAGGTCCTAAAACCCGATATGGATCCTCAAATTATAGAACCCAGAAAACCGAAAAACCCGAATAATCAAAACCCTTAGCCCACAAAATTATATTTACTGATAAAATTTGCTTATATAATTTTATAATATTTCTTCTTAGGAATTTGGCTTTTCGGGACTCTTCAACTGTATGACTACTTTTTGGAGGGAAAAAGTTCAACCACTTTGTGTACTGCTGCACACAATTTAACATATATTCCAAATATTATTAAATCAATATTCTCTGATTGAGTTTTTCGGTACACAAAATTAAATTACCTAATTTCTATTCAGAATTTGTCTAATGTTTCGGTTTTAAATTCTTATGAATGTTATATTATAATTTAACCTCAAACAATGCGTCACATGTTTATATTGTACCAAAATAAATATTTCAGTATGATCATACTTGCACTTCCCCTTGCGTGGGGATAATAAGCTAATAAGGGAATTTTGGGGAGCTAAGGAGACTTCGAACATAAAATTATTATTTGGAGCTTTTAGTCATATTTTATCTATTTTTAACGAACAATTATGATTAATTTTGAAAACATGAACTAAAAACGGTCCGTAAAAACCTCAAACAAAAGAATAAAGCAGCAAACTTTAAAATCTCCTGATTCGCCTAAAAGTATGCTTCTTATTTTGGGAGCGATCATGAATTGTATTTAATTTTAAAAAGCTTTCTAAAAATCCCTCTCTTAAAATAAACAAGAGTATCTTATCTTTTATTCTCACTTACCTCTATTTCCACTCTCGATTTCGTCATTGAGCTGCTCTCCATCTCGATCTGAACCAAAACAACATCGGCGTCGTCGTTCATTCCCCTCGAAAGACTCCAAAGCTTGCGTTCCATTTCTTGTTTGATTTACATTAACGAAGCTAACACGGCCACCGCCACCGCTCTCCATCTCACCATAATCATCTGCCCCGCTGCCACTCCACCGTTGTTGTTGTCGTATTTGCATTTGCGTTTTCTGCTTCTCGAACAGTTGGAAGCACCAACACAATATGAAGCCAATAATCAAGAAGACCCAAGCCATGATCATTAAAGTCACAGATGTCGTGCTCCTCATATGGAATCCATCATCGACGTCGTCATCGATCTCAGAATTGTGCTCCTCAATCAGCAAGATCACATTATCCGGATATGCGTTGCTGACATTTCGATGAATTGCGGCGAAGGGCAATTGGCCATTGGTGGCGTTAAAGAAGTTCCGTATGAATTTTATGTAGGTGACGTTTGGCATTTTGTTAGGTAATTGTTTGTTAACTTTTTAAAACTTTTTAATTATAATTTTTGTTGAAACTTTTTCATTAAAATAATTGTAGATGGAGGGAAGAAAACGAAACAATTCAACGATCGAAAATAGTTATAGAAGAGGGCGTCCGCAGTCCGTGCCCATTTATCAAAACCAAACCTCAGTGTTTTAGAGACAAAACTTGAACTGAATACGGAATAGGAATTGAGATTGAAGTGTTGATGTGGATTGTGAGTTGTGGTCTGTGGAGCTTGCATTAGGTTTATCCAGTTTTTCCCCCGAGAGAGTTTTGATTTGATGACGATAACGGACAAATAAAAGTTTAAAAAGATATAAATTGTATCTATACATGTTAGTTGGATGGATTAACGTGTTAGAGATGTGGATGGTATTCCAATAAAGAGTATTTCCCTTATTTTTGAATATGTAATTAGAGTCAAACAAGAGAACTTTTGTCAGCTGTGCGACTCGACTATGTGGGATAAAATGTTACCGTTGAAAAGTTAAAAGTGGTTGCTTTGAGATTGCCTTTTGTGAATAGTCCAAGATATGAATTAAATACTTACGGGCGTATTGTGTTCAAAATGTTTAATTAAAAACCGATTAAGTTATAAAGACTGACAGTTTCTGATACTTAATAAATGTAATTCACTCTTGTTTGTAAATTTTATTTTTTAACTTCCCATAGGAAGTTATTGTAATGGGTCCGATTTGTCGAATTGAAAATGTTGACATTTCTCGACGTTTCAAGGTCCCTAGAGTCGAAATAAAAGATTTTTAGTGCGTGCGTGTGTACGTACGTTCGTACGTCCGTACGTTCACGACGTTTTTCCGCTGTCCATAGCTCAAGAACCAGAAGACATATCGACTTCAAACAAATTTTATTATACAGATAATAAGGTAGAAAGATGCAGAACGGGCTCTCAAGAAAATTGCGTGAGTGGTTTTTTTACAATAGCATTTTAAAAAAAGGTGAAAATTTTGGTTAACCCTAAATATCTCATGAATCAATGAAGCTAGAGACTTGAATTAAATTTTATATTATATATTGTAACGTGATACAAAACAATTATATTTTTGGAAAAAAAAAACAATTAACGTTTTTTTTATAAATCAAAAAACTGAAAAAAAAAATTTGTCACCTCGAAAATTTTACGACTAAAATATGATTTCATCTCCAAAACAATTTTATGCAACGAAGAATGATGTTTTTGACATCTGATAAAATTTTGAGAAAAATCTAAATGACAGTTTTTTTTATAAAAAATAAAAACCTAAAAAAAACATTACTGAAAGTTGGTAAAAATTGAACTTCGACTCAAATATATTTTCAAAAATTTGAGATTAAGGCTTTAAACTTATTTTATCTTATAAGAAATATTGTTTTCAACATTCTGAAAAATGTTGAGAAAAATCGAATAGACAGTTTTTTTTACAAAAAATAAAAACCCAAAAAACAAATTAATAAAAGTTGGTAAAAATTAATTTTGATTCAAATATCTTTTCAAAACTTAGAGATATTGGCTTAAAACTACTTTTATCTTTCAAAAAATATTGTTGTCAACATTCAGCAAAATTTTGAAAAAATCAAATTGACAGCTTTTGTCCAAAAAATTAAAAACCGAAAAAAAAATTTACAAAAGTTGGTAAAAATTGATTTTCGACTCAAATATCTTTTCAAAAATATGAGATAATGGCTTCTAACTAATTTTATCTTAGAAGAAATATTGTTTTTAAAATTAGGAAAAATTTTGAAAAAAGCGAATTGACAGTTTTTCTACAAAAAATAAAAACCTAAAAGAAAAATTTATAAAAGGTGGTAAAAATTGATTTTCGACTCAAATATCTTTTCAAAACTTTGAGATATTAACTTTAAACCACTTTAATCTTTCAAAAAATATTGTTGTCAACATTCAGTAAAATTTTGAAAAAATCAAATTGACAGTTTTTATACAAAAAATTAAAAACCGAATAAAAAATGTACAATAGTTGATAAAAATTGAATTTCTACTTTTTTCAAAAATTTGATATAATGGCTTCTAACTCATTTTAACTTATAAGACATATTTTTTTCAATATTCTTAAAATTTTGAATAAAAATCGAATTGACAGCTTTTGTACAAAAAATTAAAAACCTAAACAAAATTTAACAAAAGTTGGTAAAAATTGATTTTCGACTCAAATAGCTTTTCAAAAATTACAAATATTGGCTTCAAATTTATTTTATTTTACACAAAATATTGTTTTCGATATTCAGTAATTTTTTTATAAAAATCCAACAGTCATAAAAAAAATAAAATCTACAAAACATAGTACTCAAATTTGGTAAAAATTGATACATATAGACAAATTTTTAAGCAAGACAAATCGACAGACAGGATGGGAAGTTATCAGTGTGGTTCGCATCCCAGCCTCTTTTTTCGAATATCCCATTAAAAGAACACATTTTTAAACTTAATATAAACAGTAATACTTAATTCTGGCTAAACAATTTTTGGAATTTAATGGCGTTTCTGAACAGTTTATGACTTTTCAGGTTCCATACATTTTGAATATCCTATACTTTAAAGAAAAGAAATAACTTTAAACACAAATTCTTTATCTAGAATGATTTAAAATCACAAACAAAACAAGCCTATTTCTGAAACTTCCCAATAAATGATTACATTTATTTAAATATACAACAGTCTTATTTAAAAACGCTGTATAGAGCCTACATAAAGTTATGTAATCTCTATAATGCCTCTAAACGCAAAAATGCTATTTATAAAACTTATGCAAGGTTGTATAGTCTCATAATAAGCTAAACGCGTTTTGAGGTTGAATAGAGCCTACATAAGGAAATTATTGTTATTATTATTTCGTAAATGTCATTTTGATTTCTCTCCATTTTTGAAATTAAAATAAAAACAATAATGGCTCTCCAGTTTAGCTCGTTTATTAATAATTTAAAGAATTTAAATCGTGTTTTACCGACTCCAAGAAGGTGGACAGTTTATAAAAAAGGTTCAACCCAATAAGCCTAAGAAACGAAGAATGTAAAAAAATATAGATTTTCGAAAGAGAATATCATAAAAATAATTGGAATTATTTTTTTATATTTTATTTGTTATGACAAACAGCTGATTTGATAGACAGATAAATGGAATAGATTGCTCCATTTTGGTACTTTTTTTGATATAAGCATTGTATAACTAAAATTCGAGCCTACATAAATCCTTATGCACTGTATAACTATTCATCTGTTTAGCGAATTCTATTAAATAAGACTGACAATATATATGTACATACATATCTAATTAATAAGATGTTATCATTCTCTAATAATTTATTCTAACAAACATTCAAAAATTGGCATCAAATCACATATGGTCAATTTTCAAAATGAACTGAACTTGGGAATGTTTTATAGAAAATTCTTTTATTTTGAATATCCCACACATAATGAGCACATTCCATTTGAACTTTAAAAGCTTTGCATGCGAAATCAATTATACTATTTCTAAAACTAACTTATGTCTTGATTTTGATATTTTTATTCACATGCTTTATTTAAATATAATTCATAACACATAACATATGCGTGCCTGATTTTTAAAGATGCTAATTTGTTCAATATGATAATTTTTTAAATATTCCATAATGCAAAATGGAGCAAAGGAGACCAGTTTTACGAACTTTTTTCAATTTTTATTAACAATTATTTAATTTCCAGAAGATTGGTTAAAAATCTCATTAACCAGTAAAAATTTTCAAAATGAGAACATTTATATTTGAATATCCCATAAGTATAATTTGTTTCTTATATAGTCTTAAAAAATCACACTACTTATACAAAATCACCTCAATCTAAAAAATACATACCTATCTTATCTACAGAATTCTAATATCGCAACATCTTTATATCGGATGTTATTCGAATATCCCACAGTTTTGAGATATTATGGCTTCAAATAAATAAGGCATATATATCCTTATTTTCAAATATAAAAATCTAAGATTAAAAAGGCCTGGATATTAAATAAGATGTATTCTTTTTGGAGGAACTTTACACAATCAGAAGCAATCAACTGAAATTAACAGATTTCTTAAATAAATTTATTGTGTAGGAGGGGAGGTAACTTAATGAATGCCAACACTTAATATGGGATTTTGAAGTGATATATGACTCGAAAACTGACAAAGTTCTAAAAATGCGTATGATTTTGTAACGAAATACTATTCATTTTAAATCATTTGATTTTGGTGATATTTAAATATTCCATGCAAAACTGAATATTCCAAACATTATAAAAAAGTTATGTCGAGTATTTGATCTACTGTGCTATAAGAGACTTTGAAGTTAACTGGGAATACAAATATTACAAATGCAAGATTTTTCGGGTGAAACTCCTTATAGGGCTGTTTTTCTTTTTGAATATCCCACATTTGGGGTTTAAAGGACTTTTTTGCCTAGAAATGAGAGTTATTTATTTTATTAGAACTACACAAAATATTAAGAATGTATCTTCTTTCTAAAACTTGTATAATATACAAAATTAAGGCAAGTAGTTAACTTTATTGGTTCGTGAGATATTTGTTATCAATCCAAATTTTCTTTTTTAAAAAGTCCTATCTTCATCTTTGTATATTATTTTCTGTAAAATGTATATGGCCGATGAAAAATAGTATTCTGAACGTACGACCTACAAAGAAGCAAACAGGCATCTATCAAAAGATTACGGGGACCTTGAAACTTCGAGAAATATCAAAGTTTTTAATTCGACAAATCCAATGGGAAAATAATTAAAATTTTTAGTTTGGCCTTCCTTGGAAAAAAATCTGCAGGTGTATATGAACCGAGCATAGCTATTAAAATATTTGTCTGATATATCAAAGTATCCCAAAAGCACCATACATTTTGCACTACAGCATGACTGGAACCCAAGATGGTATACGGTTATAGTTCCATATATTCTTATGAACATTCTTCTACTTGAGCGTCGAACTTGTCAATTTGTAGAAGCTGAGTAAGGTCATTAATTCTCGAGAATTTCTCCAAGTGAATCCCAAAAACAAAGGACTATCCTTACCACTCCCACAAAAATACGACATACAAGTCGGCTGATGTCACCAAATACCCTACCACCTCCCACGATGCGATGGCATAGCGAAAAAGTTTCCGAACGCTCCTCTCTCCTGTATTCCTTCCTATACTCTCTGTAACATGGCTAAGGATCCTAACCTTATTCCCTTAATGTCAGCATGATGTTCACAACATTGGCTGACTTCTCACCCTGTCTCTCCTTTTCAATATTATTTCACAATTGGGCTGGATCTAAGGTGTTAAGCGAACCATGCCGATGATTAACTTGGCTGGGGGACCAATTCAAAAATAGCTCATTCGTTAACGAAGTATTCGGATACGTGGCGACATCCGGATTATCTAGCCTTATCTGAAACTCGGTCGCACGACTAGCAAACAATGACAAAAAAATCGATATTTTTGATATCGGTACCTCCTCAAGACCGGGCGGGAGTTTGATGTTAAAGCTTGTTGCCGTTTTTTCTCTGGCTCTGGCTACCTTTTCTGTTGCTAGTGGCAGCGAGAGTAGAAAGGTAGCGATATCTATTTCTAGTAGTGACAAGGTCCTAATACTACTAACGAGAGTTCATCCCTCAACAAGTGTAAGATAAATTATAGACCTCCCAAAAGCTCCTATATAAACAAAGCCAGCAAGTTGCGAGAATCCTGAGAGCCTCTATTGTATCATTAGAGGCTGGAAGCAATCCGCAGTAAGCCGCTCGTATCCAATGGAGTAAGGGTGTTTTTGGACCAGTAATGACTCCACGTCAAAGCGAAAAAGATCTCTAGAGGTGGCCACAGCGCAGCGGCACCAAAACTTCCTCGTGTGCAGAAAACCAGCACTCTCCTCAATCCTATTAGTCATTCGACCATAAGCGATGTCCTGAAAGGCAAATTCGTGGTTGAGGGTTAGGTGAAGTTTGGCCTGGTGCGAAACTCGAGGTTGTTGCTAAGGAGTACATCTCTAGCAGACCAGAGCCCGAACTTGATTCAAATCTTAGCATTGAGGAAATTAATATCATCGAAAAAGAATTATAATATGATTCAAAATTAAAAACATTAAACAATTATTGCAAGCAATCTAGCGGATCCTATGAAGACCCTATTTATCTTATCTCTTTCGATACATCATATAGGTTAATATTTGTCTTTCATTTAAATAAATATAAACAACATTTTGAAACTTTCCTTCCCAATACCAATTAAAATAGTTTTTATTTATTTCATAGTATCAATAACCTAAATTAGGCCAAAGTCCTCCTAAACAAAACAAAAAATGCAAAATGCAACTTGCAACTTATGTCTTTTTTGTTAGGTTCAATCAGCCTTTAAAACTCGAGCAATCAATGAAAAATAAATTGAATAAATCCATCAAAATGAATGTGTCCATTTGGCCTCAATAAAATTGTTCGAAAATCCATTAACTCATCTAAATAATAAAACACCTTTATGGCTCAAATCAATCAAAACTTAAACGATTCTCCCATTCAATTCAGTTCAGTTTCAGTTCATCATAGCCAAATGTATCTACGACTATATGTTTGGTCATTCAAAAATAGCAACCTATTGCAATCAATATAAAAGATATAAACTAAAAACGTTAAATTTTATTCTCTATAGAAAATATTACAAGAGGAAATAAAACTAACAAAATGTTTAAATAAAAAACAAACAAAATGCCAACCATATGCGTATACTGTAAGCACACATTTAATACCGCTAAAACTATCTGCATGATGTGTATCTCATTCAATTCATTGCTTCAATTCATAGCCTAACCCCACCCCGTCCCCCATTAAAAAAGTAAATAAAATATTACATTCCGAGTTAAAGCTTTAATATTTAATGTTTATTCTGATACGGGTACAGCCTTGACTAAAAGTATTCAAACTTTTATTTGTTTTAATTTTTGTTTGTCTATAAAATCAGTTTGAGTGAATATTTTCTAAACTGTAAGGAAGATTGTGAAGAAATGTTAAATACCAAAAACATACTAAATTGCACTACCAACATAAAAATGGACAACGAACAAAAACCGACAAGGTTTATAGAAATATAAATAACCTACCTTACGATGTAATTGTTTAACCGAAATCTGACTATGTAATTCAATTATGCTTATACCGAAATATTGAAACAGACTTTCAAGTTTCTCCACGTGATCGATATTTTGTAAATGAATCCACACGACTTGTTGGCGAACTATTAGTCAGAGAGAAAAAACTAATCGAGAGAGCCAAATTTCCTCGTCTCCGTCCCTTCGAAACCTCTTACTCTCATTTTTTATAGCGTGTTGAATTCGTATCGGTGTATACATGTTTTCACCTCGGAGAAGAGTACACAAAAAAACATCATTTCCGGGAAATGCGACATTTCTAAATTTGGTTTATTGATAGCCAAGAAGGCTATGTTTTTTAAAGTCTCATTATAATATTTGTAATTGTCATGAATTTCTTTTTTTTAATTTTGCTAACATCTTGTCGTTTTTATATCTACAAAAATACTCTTATAATTCAAATTAATTCTAGCAAAACATTTTTGTTTGTCAATAAATAGCGGAAGAAGTTATAGATACCGGTAGTTCGTGGTGAATTTGTTTTTCTCTTCTTTTTCCCTAAGTTACAGATAGATGGCAGGAACAACCAAAACAAGAAAGGATGTGTGCAGAAAGTGTTTAACAAGGTTAAGGCTTTTTAGATTAGACTTTATTTGTAAAGGGTGTCCCAAAATTAACGCAAGATTTGAATTTGCCGCCATTTGTGCAGTGAAGTGTTGGCAACCCTGAAAAAAAGCAATTTGACAGCTAACAGTATAGGGTTATTAAAAATGGAGCGTTACACGATAGAACAACGTGTCTTCATTATTAAAGAATATTTCAAAAATAGTGAAAGCTTGGCGGCTGCAGTTCGAAAATTTCATACAAAATATGGTCGGAATAGTGTTTTAACTTCGTCAACTGTGAAGAGATTAATTGAAAAATTCATGGAGACTGGATCCGTTGGAGACGCCAAACACACTGGTCGTCCAAAAACAAGCCGTTCAAATGTGAATGTCGAAGTAGTGCGTGAGAGTGTTGCTGACAATCCAGGAACCTCAATTCGACGTCGTGGACAAGAATTGCAAATTTCAAGAACCTCTCTACAGTGTATACTTACCAAAGATCTGTGTCTTCATGCTTACAAAATTCAATTAACACAACAATTGAAGCCTAATGACCATGGACAGAGAAGAGAGTTCGTTGAATGGATTATTAAACATCAACAAATGGACCCTGATTTTTCGAGCAAAATCATCCTAAGCGATGAAGCACATTTTCATCTTGATGGCTTTGTCATTCGCCAAAATTGCCGCATTTGGGGTTCGGAGAACCCACATGTGATTGTCGAAAAACAAATGCATCCACAACGCGTGACTGTATGGTGTGGATTTTGAGCTGGAGGCATAATTGGGCCATATTTTTTTGAAAATGATGCTGGTCAAGCAGTGACTGTTACTGGTGCTCGATATCGCGACATGATTACACAGTTCTTTCTGCCAAAATTGGATGATATTGATGTGTCCAATATGTGGTTTCAACAGGACGGTGCCACATGTCATACAGCCCGTGAAACAATTCAATTACTGCATGAGACATTTCCAGGTCGTGTACTCTCTCGTTTCGGTGATCAAAATTGGCCTCCTAGATCGTGTGATTTAACACCATTAGACTTCTTTTTATGGGGTTATTTGAAATCACAAGTCTATGTCAACAAGCCCACAACCACCCGTGCATTAAAGGAGGAAATTCAACGCTGCATCAACGAAATTCAGCCACATTTATGCAGAATGGTCATGGAAAATTTCAACAAAAGAGTGCGCATGTGCATACAAAGCCGTGGAGGCCATTCGTCCGATGTGTTATTCCATACATAACCCTATCCTATGTACTTTACGAGTCAATAAAAATATAACTATCAAAAGACTAAAAACGGCGTTTTCTATTTAATTCAAATCTTGCGTTAATTTTGGGACACCCTTTATATATAAACGAGTACATGTTTTTATAAATGAATGTTATGTTTATTTCAATAGTAATACCCTAACTATTAACTTAACTACTGTATTATCTAAAATATACTGCATTGAATTATTTTACATTGAATTATAAAAGGCGGAAATAATAAAGTTCTATAGTTTACCGGGAATATTTATATAAAATATCCATATCTTCTGCAATTGCGGTATCAATCGATATTTTCTGGAACTTAGTGTTAACGTAACATTTATTTGTCATGAATTACTTTTTCAACTTTTTTATACACCATAATAATCAATTATAAAATTTGGCTGTGATAATAATTACTTGAACACAGTATTTTCTATATTTATAGTTATTCAGGTTTAGCCCTTAACTTTGATTTGCATTTATTTATGAATAGGCTAAAAAGTTTAGCAAACATCTATGAATAAGCCACAATGCACTTTCAAGCAGTAAGAATAGCTTATCACCTATTCACAAATCTTATGCAATGAAAATTAGCAACAGAAGTAACAAGTTGACGGTCTTTTTATTTAGTGTCTACTTAAATCACTTATTTTCAGCATTTTGGAAATGTCGTGAGTAATTTAAAGAAAATAAACAACGAGTACACACAAATAAAATAGGAATGGACAAAAGAGATGAATATATAAAAATGTTTTCAATGTTCCATGTTTACATTCTGTAACTCTCGTTTTCAATGTTCCTGCAACTCTCGCATCGACAAAATTAAGTCGATAAACTCTGAAAATTGAAACAAATCTGAGTTTTTTTTTTGCATCTTTTAACGGTCTGAGCGAAAATTAAACGCATAAACGCAGCTAATAATACAAATAATAGTTGTAGTGCTTTCAGAGTTTTATGTTTCTAGGTCCTAATTCTCATTGGTCTGTTGCACCACCTAATTTATTTTACTTACTTAATGATTAAAACTGGCTTCAAATAACTGCGTAATTGAGAATTGTTTCTAAATCTTCATTGTTCTGGCACCTAACAAGAGTAATTAATTACCAAAAAGTTGTTCATCCACAATTTTGAATTTTCTTTGAACACCTCTGAACAGCTGATCCGCCATTTTTCAAAGGTGGTGAGCAGAGAGAAAAGTTTTTTCTCTCTCGTGGTGAGTATGTGCACAAACTTGCATAAGTATTTGTTCCCCACATTTTTTTTATATGGAGTTAATACATATGCAAGTTGGTGGCCAAATCACAGCTTGTAGGCAAAAAGAGAGCAACCGTCGAAGTTGGTTCTCTCTATTAGTTCTTTTCTCTCTGCTATTAGTAGCCATAAAGAGCTCAATTTTAAGTTCTTTGCTCAATAACTTTTATTTAATACTGTAGACGAAATTTGTATCATAGGCGACTTCCATCTATGTACCTAACCTTGAATAATTTTATTAATATATTCCTGATAATCCATCGAATTCTGTACCATTGATACTATGGTTTCTTTAGGACTGAGTCAATTAAACCTTGTAAAAAAGGCAAGATAATAAGACCCGATTTATATTTCGGATATCGTAAATACTGACACTGATCTTTCTCAAAACTTCTAAATAAAGATCGACATCATCCAACCCTATCAATTTCTTTGAATTTAAACGTACATATGTAATTTAGACAATTTTTTTATTAATCAAATTAAATTTAATTTCAAAAAATGTAACTTTGATAAACTTTTTTAAAAATTTAAATGATCTTAATTGGAACTCAATATGTTATCGTACGTTACTCGAATTCTTTATTTTAGAACAAATTTGGTTAATATGAAAAATATTATAGTGAGCCAACCTTAAGAGATAGACATATGCTTTCACGATCTTTTTTTAGAACTATTTAAGGAGAAAAATTCTATCATACATTATTTTAGCAAAACTTTAACCGTTTCCTTAGCGCACGCAGTGAAAGCTCTCAAAAGGGAAACAAATCTTCGATTTTAAGACATTTTTTAGTGGTGCTTCGTTGGTATTAGTCTTATCGTGATGTTATATAGCCTATAGCCTTCCTCAATAAATGGGCTATCTAAAATTGAAAGAATTTTTCAGATCGAACCAGTAGTTCTTGAGATTAGCGTGTTCAAACAAACAAACAATCTCTTTAACTATATAATAGTATAGATTAGTAAAGTTTATTTTAATGCTTTATAAAATATGTCCCAATACGTTAAGTAAAATAAAGAATTAAGAATCAACCATGGTTTAAATCGACATCTTAAAAGTTTGAAAAAAATATTAGAAAGAAGTCCTGATTGAAGTGTTACTTGTCAGGAATTGATGAGGATTATAATATCCTCTTACAACTAAGAAATTAATTTATAATTTACCCAAAATGTATCTATGAAAACGTTACTGAATGTGATTTGAGAGTCATCGGGCGAACATTTTGGTGTTATGTTGTTTGTATAGAAAATTTAACGGATTCCTTTCAAACAAGACTTATGAAGATGAAAAAAGCCATGATCCTCAAAATGAATTCAACTTGTTTGTAGAATATTTCAAGAGTGCTTATGAAGACTCTTTCTCATCACATTCTAACTTTTTATATAACTTGTCAAGCTCTGAACAATTTCCCCATTTGGGTTTTATGGATCTGACAATCTGGGAATGGGTACTAGAAAACAATTTAAATCTTGAGAACATATCCGTTGTTTGCCCTTTTTAATAAATCTATTAAGTGCTGTCGCTTTCTAATCTTATGGAAATACGTTTCCTCAGACCAACCCTTAAATAAGGTTGGAAGCACTTAATCTTTAATTATCGTCATACTTAAGTGACAGATATAATAACCAGTGTTGTTTTTAAAAATAATAGTTCAAGTAATTTTGTAGTCAACTCTGGTGTTCCACAGGGAAGTCATCTTGGCCCATTATTATTCGATTTATTTATAAATGTCCTTCCTTCTATTTTACAGAATTCAATGGCATCAATACACGCTAATGATGTACAAATATTTAGAACAGTTAAATCCTTAACTGACTGTGAAGTACTTTAAGATGACCTTAAAAAAATTATGTTAAAGGTGCAATACTAATTGTTTATTTTTAAACATTGACAAACATAAAACGGCAAGTTTTACACACAAAGATAACTCTATGGACCATGAATATCTTCTAAATTTTTCAGAATTATTTTGGACCAAAAATTAACTTTTATTGAACATTATAAATAAAGTCACTAAAATATTAGGTTTTATTTAACGCTTCAGTCGAGAATTCAAAAATCCTTATGTTTGCTAGATCTGGAAGGTGTCCAATGAATCTCTCTAAGGTTTGCCTTACGTTTGTTTCATGGAATCTGATGAACTCAAACTTATTGGTCTCCTTTCATTGACCAATCACAGAATGTTTGCAATTTGCAATTCTGTTATGTTATGGAAATCTTAAGAAGGTCTATATCATCTTCATCAGTCTTGAATCCCTTTAATTTTACTGTTGGCCGTGTTAAGTTAGAAATAGAGTTAAAGTTCGAACAATTTTTAGTCAATCCAATTATGATACTTATTATCCAATTAACCAATTACTAAATCCTATCATGGATAAAAGAAAAGAAACAATTAAAAGAATTTCAAGCCGGCTTTAGACAAGGGTATTCAACTGTTGATCATATATTTGTGCTGAGGAGTATTGCAGATTCATTCTTAGACCAAGAAAAAAAGCTCTACTTGTTTTTCATTGACTTTAAAGCTGCGTTCGATACTGTGGATCGTAAATCACTAATCTATAAGCTGTTCGAAAAAGGAATGTCTCTGAAGTTTGGCAGACTAATTGAAAACATATATGAAGACACTCGAGCTGCTGTGTGGAATGGTGAAGAAAAGTCTAATTGGTTCCAATTTGCATAAGGGGTTAGGCAAGGTTGCACGCTAAGCCCGCTTTTATTTGCAATATTCATAGAGGATCTAATCGACTGGTTGCCCGGAGGTATTGTTTATGCGGGGGCGCTGATTAAAGCTCTGCTATTTGCAGACGACATTGTATTGCTCGCATATACTTCAGAATCACTTCAACTAATGATTAATCGGATACACGAATATTCCAAACGTTGGGGATTAATTGTCAATTTAGAGAAGTCGAAAGTGATGATCTTTAAAAAACATGGAGGGAGAAATTGCGCAAACGAAAAGTGGAAATTCAATGGAGAATTGATTGAAGTGGTTAAAGAGTTTAAGTACTTAGGAGTTACCCTCACGAAGAACTTAAGTATGGAGAAACACTTTAGTGAAAAGCTTAGTAAAGCGAAAATGGCGATAAACCTCACATGGAAAAGATGTTTCACGAACGAATAGCAAATCAAAATTTTTTGAAACGGTAGCAGAATCCATTATGCTTTACGCTGCACAAACTTGGGGAAGTAAATATTATGAGATGGTTGAAAAGCTATTGCGCTTCTACATTAAACGAGCATTCTATTTGCCAGCCAACATACCAAACTATGTCATAATGCTAGAAACGGGAATTTCTCCACTTTTTGTGAAAACATTAAAACTGCAAGTGGATTACATAATTAGAAGCTTAAATTTGGCAGACTATCGTTTACCCAAAATATCAGCTCTTAAGGCCATCAATTCAAGGAATGGCTTGAATCGGCAGAAAATTGTGGAATAAATTTGGTTTGTAATGTCGAGGACCTTTCCAAATTAAAAAGGACATGTACCAAATTATTTCCAAGTTAGATGAAGCAGCTAGAACCAAGTATATGGATGAAGCTTCAAACTCCTTACATCGTACGGTCTACTGCCAGCTTAACCACAATTTGCAGCAGTTAAACTACTTTCGTGATGAGCTTAGTGTCAGGGAAAGGGAAATATCTATAAACCTGAACTATATACCTCATAGAGCAGATCTTCCAGTCATCTGTAATATATGCATCAGGATGGAGAGGGAAGACGTTGTGCATTTCTTGGGAAAGTGT
Organism: Eupeodes latifasciatus; assembly: GCA_920104205.1. NCBI lineage: Eukaryota > Metazoa > Arthropoda > Insecta > Diptera > Syrphidae > Eupeodes > Eupeodes latifasciatus. Next base: position 13,935,539 of record OV049924.1, on the reverse strand, counting down.
CCTACTCTAAGAGAAACGAGAAGATGTATCTTTGGAAAAGATTTTCTAACCATTGAGGAAGTCATATTCGAATTAAATCAAATGAATGTTTATAAACTTTATCAGTTCTGTACAATTGCTTTAAGATATCGAAATAGAATCTTACAAGGACTTTTTTGATGAAACACCTTTTTTATTTTTATTATTATGTGATAATTGTTAATTAAAAAAAATCGCTAATTATAAAATTTAAAGTCAAATTTAAAAAATAAATAATATTGTAAAAGTATGTATATAAATAGTCAATTCGGCAGACGGCAGATAGCCATGTCTAATGATTTTGTTTTATATTAAAATGTTATATTAATTTTATTAATTATGAATAAAATCAATTCTAATCTAATCTATAAAAATCCTATCAGTTTTATCTTCAATTAAAGTCTTAAAAAAATCTTCCATAACTGAAAACAACACACACAATTATAGAAGGTCGTAAAATTTTGGTCAAGTCTGTATAGATTCCATTCATAAAAACTCCACTTTGCCAAATTCATCAAAATTACCCGCCGCGCCGTCCCATCGTTGTTGTTCCCTTGTCGACTCGACACGAATTAAACTGAACACATCCCGATCCAGGACCAGGACACAATCCCGGCCAAAGCTATAGTCGACATGATGGACCTTTGGGATATAATAAAATATTGACGAAACACGTTATTTAGTTTAATTCACAGAAGCCTCAATTTTTAAAGCCATAACAACTCTCCCAATTTCATGGTTTCCGTTATATTTTTGTTTTTATTATTTGTAGGGTTTTTCGTCCTTATGCATTAATGATGATCTAACAGGGGAGAGGAGAATAGCAAAACAGTCTATTTTATAATGTCACGGGACGCGGGTATAGAAATTTCATAGGAAACAAAAAATAAACTCGCCATGGAAAATTTTGGAATATGATGATAATAAACACATCATAGCAATTGAATAAAAATTCTCTAGAACGTTAAACATTAAAAATAAAAAGAAGATAATAAAACCAAACGGCCAAATGGTTCATTAAAATTGTAATTGCATTCAGTATTACGTACTCTATCTATATACACCGTACAGAACATGATGAGCTGCCTATATGAGGAACAAACAAAAATTTCGGGACCTCATAAAAAAGTCACGATCGTGATTTTTGGTTCGCAAAAAATATCCCAACTACTGTTTTATTGTTGATGGTTTTATGAGGCAGAAACGTTTTCGTTTTTTTAAATATTTATGTTTTGTAATTTATTTATTTTTGCGTGTTTTGGGAAAACTATTTTTATGTTAGAAAATGTAGAATATTTAGTGGACATGGCCATAATAAAATTTAAAAACAATTTTTGGCAGAAAAATAAATGTTTTGCCATGAAATAAAATTGATTATACTCGTAGTTCCGCTTATTCCTAGATGGGCGTAGTTTTACTTTGGGTTATATCCAGATTGAAATAGATTGCTTATAAAACATTTGTTTTTGATAAATAAATATAAAATATGAAAAGAAGATTAACTGCAAGAAAGCAATCGAAATCGAATTTTTCTAGAAATGACATTTTGTCACCTCGAATATTTTACGAATAAAACAAAGATTTTATCTCCGGAATAATTGTATGCAATGAAGAATGACGTCTTTGATATCTGGGGACGAATTACCGCTTCAGTGACGAGTGAGTGAGTCCCATTGATGATCGAATGAACAAGTGACCACTTCGGGATGATGGCATTCGTATAGTGTAACGTATCGTCTCAATTTTTAAAACTGCAGTAATACATCGATTCTCTGCATCAGTGATTATGATTAACATCATTTCATCGAGACTTTGTTGGTTGATTGATGAGATTTTTGTGTATTCGAGATTGCAAGAAATGATTATTTCTTTATCAATCGATTGAGACGGAATATCAAAAATTATGGTTTTTAGAAGGTGAAATGGGCCAAGCTATGGAGGGAGGCGTTAGGTTCTTTCGCTCCAAAAACCATAACGCCCGAATCCTAAAACGTCATAAAGCTCACAATTGTTCAAAAAGCCCAAAAAGTTAGAAGAAATTGCGAATAAATAAATTTAAAATTAAAAAACGCTCAAATTATTACTTGTCATTTTGGCAAAAAGAATTTTAAATTTGGGTTTTTTGACACAGCGGTTGGGCTTCGTGACATTTTCTTTTAGCCATTATGACGATTATGATTTCTATTGTTTCTTATGACTAATCACCCAACGACATATGACCGATATCATAAAATGACATAAAGTGCAAAAAGGGAAATTTATTTGTTACACTTTCTTGACGATCCGAGCTTTTGTACGATCTGTCATTTTTTTCATCATCATCATAAAACATATGACATGTTTTGTTTTGGGCTATATGTACATTAGTAATTTGGCGTTATGATATTCTTAAATTGATTTGGGCTCTGTGACATTACCCGTGTTTTGTTGGAAAATCTATCAATAGTATAGTAGGATTTTAAACGAATAACACAAAAAATATCCGCAGTATGAATACTACTTATAAAAGTTAAAGTAGAATCTTACTACGGATGGGTTTTTGACATTTATACGAGTCTCGAATGGATTTTATGTGGTTTCGTTCTCAAATGTTGGTACGATGGATATTGCATTTGTACCTCGATGACTGTGTTCGTTGAGTAGTTGTGCATTTGGAATCATGTGTTTTCCATTGGGGAAAAAATCAATCTGTTACTGTTGATATTATAAAGTTAGTTATATATCTTTCAAGCTCGATTCAACACCACATGTTAATGTAGTAGTCTACGAACAAACCCCCTTCTTGAAGTTTTTATTTTATGTCAAATTGGTTGGTTAAAACTTGATGCTGGAAAAAAATAATGATTAAGTTAAATCTATATTGTTGAACGCCGCAATCTGAAGTGGGATTTGAAATCTTCTTCACTGAAAGATTCAATGGTCATTATATGAAGGAATCTACAGTGGCATGTTTATTATCTTCTGTTGAGTCTTCGAGTCTAGTATGCTCTTCAAAAAACATTCCTGGGATGAACTCATTACCGCTGGCACTGAACTCGATCAATTCACGCAAAAGCTGCAATTGTTAAATGAACTTTTTTTTTATAGAATCTAAATTTCCAGATGTTTTCATGTCATTTATTCTTGAAAATTGTCCAATTTATTAGTTTAAGTTATTTTTTTTTGCTGAAGTTAATTTTAAATTTTGATTTTCACAAAACTTTCTTCTATTTGGATTTTTTTTTATTATTATTCTGACAGGTCTTCATTCAGTTGTACCAATTTTTAAATACAAAAATCTGGCTACTTCCGATGGATTTTCTTGGGAATTTTCTACTATACTATTTATAGAATTCCAAAAAAACACGGGTATTTTTATTGATTTTGGGCTTTGTGGCATTTTCTTCTAAAAAAGTTTTTGGGCAATAGTGCCATTTTTGGGCGATAAGACGTTTTTAACATATTTGCGTAATTTTATTGGACAATAACCCAAAATCCCAAAAAAGTTTAAACCCTCAAAAGTTCGTTAATATTGTCCAAATCGTAAAATAATTTGATTTGGGCGATATCGTTTTAAAGACCTAACGCTGCAGGAATCCGATTTAATTGCCAAATTTTTTGTTAGTATTCAAACAAAATAGTATGTAGATGCACCAATTAACACATATTATTATCCTTTACAGGAGTGGGTGTTTTTTTTACCAGCAATTTAAAAAAAAGTAAAAAATTTTAGTTACCCAAAATATCTCACGAACCAATAATGCAAGCGACTTGAATAAAATTTTATATTATAATATTGTGATGTGATACCAGTGTATTTTTGGAAACAAATTAATTAACGGTTTTTTTATAAAACTAAAAAATTAAAACAAACCAATTGTTAGCTCGAAAATTTTGATCAACGAAGAATAATGTTTTTGACATCTGGTAAATTTTTGAGAAAAATCGAATTCATAGTTTTCTTACATAAATTAAAAATATCAAATATCTTTTCAAAAATTAAACATATTAGCTTCAAACTAATTTTATCTTATAGACATTTTTTTTTTCGATATTCAGTAAATTTCTTATAAAAATCCAACAGAATTTTTTTCATAAAAAATTAAAATCTACAAAAAATAGTACTCAAAATTGCTAAAAATATGTATTCGAATATCGATACCTCATGAATAAATGAAGGTATTGACTTCAAAATGATGTTGTACAGAATAATTTTCCTTAGAAAACAATATGTATTTGTTTATATAAGAAATAAAAACTTTCAAGAAATGCTACTAATGCTTTTAAGAAAGTCAAATCGACAGACGGGATTGGAAGTTATCAGTGTGGGTCGCATTCCAGCCTCTTTTCTAGAAAATTTGAACTGAAAGTTATTTTGTAAAAAATAAAAACCTACAAAATTTACTGGTAAAAATTGGTAAATATTTATTTTCGACTTAAATATCTTGAAAGATATTGACTTCAAACCAATTTCATCTTATTAAAAGTTACTTACTTACTTAAGGTTTCGATACAGTCTGGGACGCACCTTGGCCTCAACCAACATGTGTCTCCTGCCAGCTCAGTCCCTAACTGTGTCCAGTTTCGCTCGCTAAGTTGGTTGAGGTCCTCTCTTGTCTGCGTTGACCGACCGAGTCACGATCTTTCTCTACTGCGCCGTCCCCCAGTAATTGATTTAAAGGCCTTTTGGATTGGAACTTTGATGCACTTAACATGATCCAACCTTAGATGGTTGGATCATGTTAAGTGCATCGTTTGAATTTTATTCAAGTATGGCTAGTTGAATTTTCCATATATGCAGACGGGACTAAAACTCATCCCATGAATTTTTCTCTCGAAGCAACCGAAAACGCTCTCATCTTGCCATGAAAAGATCCAAGCCTCAGCGCTGTATATGTGAACAGGGATGATGAGTGACTTTTATAGGGTTTTTATTGTTTGCTCGTGACTTTATTAATCAATTGCCTTCTAAGTCTAAAGTCGAAGCGATTTGCAAGAGCTATTCTCCGTTTGATTTAAGCGCTGGTGTCGTTGTCTGACTTTTTAGGTGTACCTAGGTAGACAAAGTCCCCAACTACCTTTTATTTATAGATTTCCATGGTTAACTTTTGTCCAAGACGTCATTATTCAATGTCCTCTCTCGAACACTTCAAGCATATCTATATTTTTTTTTTCCCCTATTGACCACTAAACCCTCCGCTTACATCGTAATGCTTAAAAACGCATCTCTGACATTACGCTTTGATCTTGCAATAATATCAATATCATCAGCGTATCCGAGTAATTAGACGGACCTTTGGAAGATTGTGCTTCTAGTGTTGACAATGAACAATTTTTTCCAGAACGATGTTCAAGAAGTCGCATGAGAGTGCATCGCCTTTTTTACAATCTTTTTTGACATTGAAAGTATCATCGGTGAGATCTTTTTCGACCTTGATGAAGCATCGATATTCTGCAAAAACCGGACCAATTTGACAGAAATGCCAACACTAGAAATTACAATGTAAAGTTCTGATTTATAGATGCTGTCGTACGCGGCCCTGAACTCGATAAAAAGATGGTGGGTAGCGATTTGAAGTTTTTGGGTTCTTTCCAAGATCTGCCATAATATTATAAATATTTGACTTTTCTGGTCTGAAGCCACACTCCTTTCCTGAGGATCGGGCTAAGTATGCTGAGATTTCACTCAGTGGGGATGCTTTCTTCCGACCCTATTAACGAATTGATGCATACCTCTTACCAAGTCATCATCTGCTCTTTTGAAGAATTCGGCAACGATGACATCAACTCCAGCAGTTTGTTGGACTTTAAATGAGATATAGCGTCGACCAGGTCTTTCTGTCAACACATTTTGACATAATGAAAAACACAAAATGTTAGATAGTTAGATTTGCTGCTGTGGTTGTTCTAGTTTTAAGTAGTTTATAGGTAGAATAGGTGGTTTTAATTAGCTTTAAGTTTTATATTAAGGACCTTATTGTAATGAATTTTTCCACCGACCGACCGACTGCTTGAGTGATATATTCAATCAAATATACAATTTAAACACTATTGGATTTCCGAATCCAATATTATCAACGACCGAACGCGAATTAAATTCCTTTTTATTCAAACTATTTTAAATTACCTAAACAAAATCGAAATTGCACACCGCCGATGTGCCGCCAAAGTTATTATGACACTTTAATGGAAACGTCAGTTGATATGTCAGGTAGATGAAAGAATTCACCACAAGTAGCAATAAAAGTATTGCCAGCACGGTAGCTCAGCTTAAGAGGGAGGTTTCGATTTGTGAATATTTTATTAATCGAGGTGATTAATAAAATTGAAATAAAAGTGATATCAAAATGATATCAAAATACGAAGGGGTGAATTTCACCAAGTCGTATTGATTACCATGGGCGCCAGGAAACTTTTTAATGGAAGTTTACCAAAACCAAGAGCTGAAAAATTAGTCTTCAAACAAATTATGAAATAAAAGAGTGTGTTTATTTTCCAGAAGGGAAATTAAAATAATTTTTTATTGCCTGGAAAACCTTGGCCGAAGCCGGGATTAAAAACCAGGATCTTTTATAAAAAAGGGAAAGATAAAAATTGAATTATGGAGATTGACAGAAGGTCAATTCTCGATAAATGCAAACAAAACGAAAGATTTTTAATTGTTAAACAAAATTGGAAAACAAAAAGAAAAACCAAGAAAAATCACTTCAAGAAAATGTTCGAATCAAAACCAAACGGTTAAACACTTCGACTCGATGGTCAAAAGGACGAATTCGAGACAAAAGAAGGACACAAAGAAAAGCAAAATTCTTAGGAAACAAAGAAAACACTATACTTAGTAGTTTTAAGTAAAAATAAAAAAAAGATATTAATATTAGTTTTTTTTTTTTTTCAAATTTTCTAATAAATACAAAAATAAATAAAATTGAATTGAAGTTAACTAGATCTTAGGGCCGAAAGGCATTAGAATTAAGTATTGTTGGTTAACTTAGAGTGTCCGTATGGGACCAGTAAGTTAGTTGTAAGTTATGGATAATTAGGCTAGTTTTATGAATTTTTGTCTAGCTTTAAGATAGTCTTAAGAATGAATTAATAAAAATGAATTAAAAAAAAACACATTTTGACATAATAGACAGCAACCACCGTAACTTTCTATGCAACTAAAAACACTCTCATATTCGGCTTGAAACTATAAATAGTCAATGATTCTTAAACTTTCCACAATACCTACGTAATGAACGAGGTCAAAAGACTTAACTTAATGTCCTTCTGATTTTTCATTAGTAATAGTTAAGTTCTTAAATTACAAAACTAAACCACACACAATCTGAACTGCTAAACAAACAAAAAATACTTCTTTGCCAAATTGGTAACCTTTTGGCACACCAATTTGTATATATTTCCATTTCGAATCTAATTCACACTAAAATTTTGCCATTCACGGTAAAAACTTAACAAAACAACAACAAAATACACAACTTGCTCCTTGATGCACATGCATATTCAGTCAGGGTTATAGCAAGAGGACTCCCTTATTCCTAAATGTTAGCAACAATAGCTAAACCATTTTTCTTTTGTACTTATAAGGATGTAGATGACTCGCGCGAAATATATAGGAAAATGTAATTTTCTCTTCATCTTGCTACTGTCAAGCTCCTCACACAAAAAAGTAGCATAGAATGAAAAGAACCCAATCCAAAATATATGTACGTGCAACAACCACCAGCAGGAACAGCAGCAAATAACAGACTTTCAAGTTCTACACCGCAAAACAAAAACTCCCCATCACCATCACACAGACGACGCCATACAATCGACAACAAGCCTTGCCTTGCCGCCATAAACTTGAACCGATCCGTACCCATTGTTCCAGAATATTGCAAGTTTACTGTGCCCCACCAACACATCTGCCATAAACTCTTCGTATAGTGGATTCGGGAACTTTTCCGGCTAACAATTTCGTCCTTGCCAATTGGAAAAGGAGAAAAGGAGCAATTTTAAGGTTGCTATTGTGTCTCGAGTTTGACTCGAACTCAATGTGACGTTCGACAAGGAACAGTGTGGTGCTGGCAAAGTGCGAGACTCCATTTATCCACACGTCATAATGAAGAAGGGGGTTAAACCTTTTTGTTGATGCGGATCACGTTCCTTTGTCGAAGCGAGTAGAGGGAAAAAGCGATGAGTTCGGGAGAAGCATCAGTAGCATCAGAAGCAGCTAGAAGCGCGCGAGGGCGAACAAAATGACAAAGATCCACTCATAATTAATTTTTCGCTCGATTTGCCTTTTATGTTTAGAAAATGTTATATTTTCGAGAAAGGAAAAAAAACAGGGAACGAATACAGCACCGGTAGGAAAAGCGGGTGACTTTTACCCTGCAGAGCGTCATCGCATCCTCAAACTCAAGCGTGTGCCTTCCGGGGCCAATATTGCTTTCAAAATATTTATGAGTGTACGACCGACGACGCCGCCGATACAACATGAGTTGGGCTTTTTATTTCCATAGAACGCACAATATATACTGTTAAGGGTAGCTTTGTCTAATTTTAGAAAGCGTCTGCTCTGGGTCTGGGGTCGGGCCTCTGGCTTGTAAGTCCTTTGTTGTTGTCCCGGTTATGTCCAGTTACAGTTTGGTATCATAACAAGATCTCATGTAATTTATGCACAGGGATTTTTGAAGGATGAATTTTATGAGATGAAATTAATGGTTGTAAGGTGAGATGGGGGTAAATATTGTGTCTGATATGTCTATACATACGGGGAAGGTAATTGCAAAAGATGGACTGATTTCGTACGATGAGTCATCGTGTCGAGATGAGTTTTCTCCATGACAGACAACACAATAGTCATACATGACGTACCTTTTGGGATGAGAAAATAAGTAGTGGTATGAGATCTGTTTTTAGAAATAATCCTGAAAATTGGGGGGTTGATTTTTTTCTTTTCAGAATATGGATGACAAGACATAATTTTGAAGAATCAAAAACTGACATAGGATTAAAAGGCTTAGTCACTGAGATTGAATAAATTATATTCCCATTTTAATTTTAGGAATGCAAATGACGCATAAAGACAGAACGCGATTTTAAAAAAATCATTAGAAAAATATGGCGTCCTTCTGTCAGTTACAAAATTTCTTACGCTTTGGTTAGTTACTATTTTTAAACATAACAAATTTGAACCTAAACCGAGTTTACATGACTAAATTAAATATATGAATTTTTATTTATTCATCATTTAAGAGCAAAAAGTCTGATTTGCTCAAAGCTAACCTCCTCTAAAAAAAAATAACATAAAACGATACAAAAAATACATTCATAATTTTCCATATTGAAGTTGTGAAAATTGGTAGGAAAACATAATATAAATGAGTCGATGGAAATGGTGTGTCTAGTGCCTCTTGTTTAGCTGTCAAGTTAAGCTTTGACATAAGAAAAATGAGGTCACTTTAAAAGCCATTTTTAATTTCTGACACTTAAAATGGTTATAAGCTGCCAAATTAAAAAAAAAACGTTTATGAAATGCAAATAACAACGAACCGAAATATGTACAAGCGAATAATTAGGTTTGTTTCCAAGATTTTTAGGCAGAAATTGTGGGAATGAAATTCTCTCTTACAAAATGCCTTAGACAAACTAATACTTTGGGCTGATAGATGTGGACTGGGTGTTAACCCACACAAAACCGAATTAGTCCTATTTTCGAGGAAATACAAAATTCCATATGTTAACCCTCCATATATTAATGGTATTCAAATAAAGTTCTTATGCAGACGGGGCTAAGTTAAGTATATCTGGCTCTTATTTTAGACAAAAAACTAAGTAGGAAACACAATATACAAGAAAGAATCAAGAAAGTTACTGATGTAGCTCTCTTTTCTTGAAAAAATGCTATTGGTAATAAATGGGGCTTACAACCCCGAATCACGCATTGGTTATACACATCGGTAATCAGACCGATTTTAATGTACGGTGTGGCAGTATTGTGGATTGCTTTAAAAAAAGCTATAAACCGCGACAAACTAAATAAAGTCCAACGTTCAATTTAAATATATATAAGCGGATCGCTTCGCAAGACTCTATATGCGGCTTCGGACACCCTCAAAACTTCATAGCAGCAGGGTTAACAACAACATTGGTCACTCCGTAATTCTTAAGTATTTAGAATCAATTCCAAAGCACACAGACTGCACCATCCCCCAACTGCTGCAACTTCTAGATTTCTGTACCTTCCAGATCGCTTTTTAAATCATTGTAGCGTGTTCTAGGCGGAACTTTTGGCGATAAAAGAAGTCTTGCCCTGGCTTAAAGACAACGTGATATCAACATCTGATATCCGTGTTTCCTCAGGTAGTCAGGTTGCTATTAAATCTCTGGACTCTGTCTCTACAAACTCTATAACAGTTCATAATATTCAGCTTTGCTGGGTGCCATAGGAACATTTCAGAAAATTGTAAGGCAGATGAACTCGCCAGGAATTTACAATACAACCCATACTACCACGTTTGGCTAATGCTGGCATACCAATCGCTACATGTTTCAAAGGCATTTGATAAAATCTGGCATCTTGCTCTCTTATCGAAAATGCGTGCTTTCGGTATCGACGAATCACTTCTTCGTTGGATTAGAAATTTTCTTTCGAACCGTTCAATACAAGTTGTTTTGGACGGTGTTTCCAGCTAAATTTAATAATTTTTGGAATTGAATAAATTTGTCTATATATATATGTATATGTATATTTCCAACAAAGGCACAAAAGTCAAGTCAAGTCCCAGTCTGAAACCCATATAATAAATGCTGGTGTCCCCAGGGCTCCGTTTTGTCTCCGACCCTCTTCCTCATTTATATAAATGATCTCATGTCTGCTACTTCTAATCCAATACATTGTTTAGCTGGCGATAGCACTCTTAGCTTTTCATATTCGTTTCCAGACTCACAACCCTCCTCTTCAGATGTGGAACTGCAACGGCAAAATATGATTAGCTCATTAAATTCCGACCTACACACCTACAATGGGGAATAAAAAATCGTGTGGAATTTAATGCTTCGAAAACGCAATGCTGTCTTGTATCGTTAAAACGGGATAAACCCTCTTTGCCACTATCTATGAGTGGCACTTCCATCAACAAAACGGAAAATCTCGACATCCTCGGAATGTGCATCAGCAACCACCTTTTGTGGAGCGATTACATACGCGATGTTGCCAAAAATGCCGCAAGATGTCTAGGTTTTTTGAGACGTTGCAAGAAATTTGTCTCTCCGTCTGATCTTGCTACAATCTACAAAACGTATATATGTACGTCCGAAACTTTAATATAACTCTCATCTCTGGGCTTGTGCTCCAGTAACTTATTTAAGCCTCTTGGACAGTATTCAAAGAAGAGCTTTTAAAATGATCGGTGACATTAACATCATCAACTCGTTTACGTCACTCGAACATCGACGCAAGGTTTCTTGTCTAACCCTTTTTTACCGTTATTTTAACGGACTATGCTCTAGTGAAATAGCCAGTTGCATTCCTCCCCTTAAACAATTTAACCGTAATACCCGTGCTTCTAGAAATGCCCATGAGTTTACCCTTGGGCCCAACTTCGGGCGTACTATGAAGTACAGAGATTCATTTTTTAGCCGTACTACGTGAATGTGGAACGCCTTGCCACGCTCTATCCTTCCCTGTCATTGCAATGTTCAGGAATTCAAAATCAATGCACACCGACAACTCCTATCCAACCCTTCCCTCTTTTCCTAATGCTCATTTCTCACACTGTGTCTTTGGCATATTAAAGGTATAAAAAAACTTTTTAGTGTTTGCTAATTATAAAAAAAAAATGTAAACTATAGCTAACATCACCACGTGTCAGGTCACAAAAAACATCTGGCCTGCACTAGATTTAAAGCGATGAAGGTGCCTGCTATCTCTAAGCAAATCGCATATAAGCTCGATAATCGGTGTCATAACCGTCACTGTCGCACTGTCTAATAAGAAAGCACGCCACGCGACAAGAGGTATTGTCTTGTCAAATGACTTTTGCAGAAGGTTAATGGATGAGGAAACAGTTCTTCACCTACTCTGTACGTGTCTTGCTCTAGCTCAAGAATTGCATAGGAGAATTCTTCTATAAGGATCGCAAGCATATTAACCAGCAGTCTTTCACGTTTCGTAAGGGACTTAAGCTGGTTTCAGTGAGCTTAGAAGAAAGCCTCAAAGATTCATGTGGTATCACAATGCGCTATTAAACTGACCTGAGTGTGTCCTACTCCATCACAGACAGACACTTTAACCTAACCGAAGCGCTTTTTATGCTAACAAACTGCCAAATTTGTGAAGTGTGGAACAGCATTTGGGCAACAATTGATGACAATTGTTGACAATGGGCAGCTTTGGTTATGGTAGGGAACAGACTTATTGATTACTAGCAGTTTTACAAGCTTCAATGTTTTTCACTATGTGCTGTCAATGACGAGAAAACCATCCAACTCCAAACCTTCATCGCTATTAGCAGAAATTAAGAAGACAATAGATAAGTTGTCTGACGACATCCCATGTCCGGCCCGCGCCGACCAGGACAGTTTATCTGGTCTCGATCTACCGGTGACTTTGCAAGGTTATAAAGGGACCAGGGGAGTTATACGTGATTGTGATTTGTATCTAAAAGAGGCGTTAAAATACCAGAAAACGAGATTGAATGATTTGAGATTTACCCAAAAAATCCAAGACCAGACCTTTTATAATATATACTGAATTTATAATTCATTATAAGAGTTTTTTAAAATAAAGTTGTACGTGTTTCCTTCAGCGAGGCCCTGGGCAGATATCAGCTCTTTAAAGCTCCTTAGCTTTAAATCTTTCGTTGATAATTTTTCGCTCGAAACCTAAAAATACGTATAATACTATAGGTTTTTTTTGTCGCGGGTAGATTTTGGCGCCCCGTGGCGGCCATTTTGTTTTGGTGACATCTGTCAAATCAAAATGATAAAACTTTATTATCAAAATGAGTGTTCGTTAACACAAACGTTGCGCGCATTGCGCCCATTTTACTCTTCAACGTTTGGTGGCCAAATTTGAGACGACCGATTCAGTAAACAATCAGCCAACATCCGTACGTTTAAGGAACAAAAGATGGGCCGAGAACACGCAGAAGTCCGTGAAAGTGTACAGCAGAACCCGAGGAAGTCTATTATTGTCCGTGCACAAGAACTCGGCCTTTCGCAGAATTCAACTTGGCGAATTTTGCCACTCGAGGTTTGGGCCGGCGCGGCGGCGGGCGTAATTAGTCGGTAATTTTTTGAAAACGACGTTAGTTATGCGGTCACCTTTAACAGCGAGCGCTACATAACGATGATAACTAATTTCTAATGGCCCAAATTAAACCGTTGGATCTAGACGACTAGTGGTTCCAGCAGGACAGCGCTACGTGCCACACAGCAAACTCCACGACATCTAGACACAACATCTACCCGCCCTTATTGAAAAACCCTATAGTACGTTTCTTTTCTAATTATTTTTAGAAGGCAACGATACTCAAGTAGGAAATGACTCAAAACTACCATTATTTTCGAATTTCAATCAAATTTGATAATTCCTTTGGTTTAAGTTCAATCCAGGTGCTGGCGTAAGCGGGGTTTCTTAAAGAGAAACTTATTTTAACTAAAAATTCTGTTTGTTAGATTTCTTGTACTCAAAATAAATTTTAAACTCAATCAAAAATCTTCCCACTTCTTTATGAACCTTGATTAAAGTTCAAAAAGAACAAGAAAAAAAAAAAACAACTGACTTCAACATCCCTCTTTAATTCAATCAGAAAGTTAATTATCTGAACTTTCACGCTCCATCTCTTAAAAACACTTTAAAATCAAACAAACTTTCTTTCCTCAAAAACAATATTCAAAATCAAGAAATCTCTTTTGGATGTTTACTTTCATTTCATACCAAAAACCAAACTAAGAATTTATGTACGAAGAAAGTCAAATTGTGTGCGAGAGCTGTCACAAATTGGATATCCCGCAAAAGGCAAAAAGGATATTTTGTTTTCATTTGAAATACTGCAATTTCCTTTAAACTTATAATAAATAAATAAATAGTATATATATACATATGTATGTACATACGCTATAGAGTCCTTTATGTGCGTATAAGATCGACAAATTGGAGAAGAAGAAGAAGAAGAAAGTAACTGTTTGCTGTATTTACACAAAAGTCTACACCACCATCACCGGATTAGTCAAGAGTTTTCAAATTCGAAACGTTTTGATTAAGACTTCGCCTTTTGGGATGATGTTATTCATATTGCTCCAACTGCTTTTATCTATACCAGCCTTTCTGGTGAACTCAATTTTACAAATCCTTCAAAGGAAAGATTTGAATATACCTACAAGATATATTTTTTTTTCATCAGCTCTGACTAGGTTCAGCTTCTGTATTTAAACAAGGGTACAACAGGTATAGGCTTAAAATGGTGTACCTAGACCTACCTACCTATAGTTCTCCGATCCCTATTGTTAGACCTTTTTGAATTCGTAATTGAAATATTGACACGAAAACCACAAAAGATTCTGCTGAAAAGGGTAAATTGGTGAACGGTTATACGGGAACGGGAACGCTCAGAATTAGAATGACAGTTGTTGTTGATTATTGTTATTATTATTTTTGTCGGAGGAGCTGAGCCGACCGGTGCACCGGGCGCGGCGGGCGAGGTAGTTATAGAAAAGGATTTTAAGTTACAAATTGGAAAATTGCTTAAGGGCCTAGAGAACAACAACAGCCATCCAGCTAAATAAATCCAATAATAAAGTCAGTTAGATTATTTGTTAAAGGTTTATAAGAATTTATTGAAAATTGGGTTTTTCAATACACAGAATGCCAATTGACAAATACAAATATTGAGATATAGAGTTTTATTTGTTGGTCCTTTTTTTGTTTGGAAAGCTGTTGTGGTTGATTTAAAAGAGGGTTAAAATGTACACCTTTATACTTTGTAATAAATTAATTAAATAAATAATTGACAGATATTGGGTAAAATTTTAAAGGACACAGAGCTGAAATGTACCTTTGTATTAATCAAAATGTCTTGAACTTATCGTTTATTAACTTCCCATAGGAAGTTATTGTAATGGGTCCGATTTGTCAAATTGAAAATTTTGACATTTCTCGACGTTTCAAGGTCCCTAGAGTCGAAACAAAAGATTTTTAGAAAGCTCAAGAACCAGAAAAGATATCGATTTCAAATGAATTTTGTTATACAGATAATAATGCAGAAAGATGCAGAAAGGGCTCTCAAGAAAATTGCGTGGGTGTTTTTTTTTACCATAGCAGTTTAAAAAAAGGTGAAAATTTTGGTTAACCCTAAATATCTCATGAACCAATGACGCTAGAGACTTGAATTAAATTTTATGTTATATATTGTAACGTGATACAAAACAATTATAAAAAAAACAATTAACGGTTTTTTTATAAATCAAAAAAAATGTGTCACCTCGAAAATTTTACGACCAAAAAATGATTTTATCTCCAAAACAATTTTTTGCAACGAAGAATAATGTTTTTGACTTCTGATAAAATTTTGAGAAAAATCTAATTGACAGTTTTTTTATAAAAAATAAAAACCTAAAAAAAACATTACTCAAAGTTGGTAAAAATTAATTTCGACTCAAATATCTTTTCAAAAACTTGAGACTTAGGCTTCAAACTTATTTTATCTTATAAGAAATATTGTTGTCAACATTCAGTTAAATTTTTGAAAAAAATCGAATTGACAGTTTTTTTTACAAAAAATAAAAACCTAAAAAAAAGTAATAAAAGTTGGTAAAAATTGATTTTCGACTCAAATATCTTTTCAAAACTTCGAGATATTGGCATAAAACTACTTTTATCTTTTAAAAAATACTCTTGTCAACATTCAATAAAATTTTGAGAAAAATCGAATTGAAAGTTTTTTTTACAAAAAAATTAAAAACCGAAAAAAAATTAACAAAAGTTGGTAAAAATTGATTTTCGACTCAAATATCTTTTCAAAAATTTGAGATAATGGCTTCTTACTAATTTTAACTTATAAGAAATATTGTTTTTAACATTAGGAAAAAATTTGAGAAAAATCGAATTGACTTTTTTTTTACAAAAAAAAAAACCTAAAAAAAACAATACTAAAACTTGGTAAAAATTTACTTTCGACTTAAATAGCTTTTCAAAAGGTTAAAATATTGGCTTCAAACTTATTTTATTTCACAGAAAATATTGTTTTCGATATTCAATTTTTTTTTATAAAAATACAACAGTCCGTTTTTTCATAAAAAAATAAAATCTACAACAAATAGTACGCAAATGTGGTAAAAATTGATACATATAGACAAACTTTTAAGCAAGACAAATCGACAGACGGGATGTGAAGTTATCAGTGTGGGTCGCAACCCAGCCTCTTTTTATATAAACTCATTCCGAAATAGGTCAAACTTTAGACTCTTATTCGAATTAAAAACTTAAATTTATAAAGATTTGTTCATTATAGGAAACAGGGTAAATTTCACTGAACAAAACCTAAAAGTTTGTTCATATAAATAATACCTTGTTTACAAGCAGAATCTAGAGCTCGAGTTGAAATAGTATCGGATTTTCAACCTTTGGGCGTTTTTAATTTTAAGCTCATAGTCTGAGCACGTAGAGTACGCTCTGAGAAGAGTTTGATCAGAGCTATACGATTCATTTGTCAAAAAACTGGAGCTTTCAAAAAAGTTTTTAGAATTTGCCAATTGTCTCTGCCATGCCACACGAAATAAACGTCAAGTTAGTCCACTCTATCTTTTTATCCCATAGAGCACACTTCAAGCTAGCTCTGATTGAAAAAAAAAGAAACATAACCCTAGTGCTATGATAAGCGTGAGTTAAAGAAGAAAAACAGATCTTTTTTTGACAGCACAGTTCTCTGCTCTTATGTCATTTGACATAAGAGTTGACAGCTCGAATTGAAGTTGAGTTGAAATTTGAAATGCTATTTGATGCCTCACGTATAATTTTATTACATTTATTTCATAACACATTACAAATTAATGGCCATTGCGAGTAATAAGGAAGAGTTTGTTCAAAATGTATACATTCATCTTTTAAAATAATGACAACTTCAATTAATTATAAAGTTTCGATGTTGCCAGTACGTTTGAAAAACAATATCATTTAAATGACTGCTTTGGAAGGATTATTTTAAAACACTTTTTAGGCGGTGGCGGGCGGCGGGCGGCGGCGTACCCTCACAGAAACAAATTCAAAGGTGTCGCTAAAACTTTGATTTACGAGAGAAATTGCTGCGAACTTCAGGAAATCGATAAATTCTTACTACAGCAATACTTTTCACAGAGCGATCATTACCATTATGCCAGGCTTTACAACATCGGTTAAGACTTTCTCTTTTTTAATTTGTTTGCACAATTTTACTTATTGCTTTCGTGGTGGGGGCTAATTTGAAGACCCTAACCAATCCATTCTATTCCACTTTTGTTTAGTATGCGTTCTATTTTTTTTGTAGAAAGTTTAAATAAATTACAAACATGACACTTCAAATGACATCTGTGTTTGACAGGTGTCAAATTCAAAAATCACAAAATAAATAACCAGCTCATTCAAAAACACACATCTTGATACACAGGTTCTTAGTTTCTATTTTCTACGCGAAGTTGAGTAAAGCTCATTTCAACTCGAAGCAGGATTCAAAAAATTTTAGCGATAATGAAAATTAAAAATATGTCAGTGAACAACATAGTTAGAAACTATTTGGCCGATAATTGGAAAGCAATACAAAGAAATACAAAATAAAATGCTCTTCACACGATTACTGACTTTTAAGAGCTTCTGTTTCGATTGGGCAGCTGTCATAACATGTTGGATGAATTTTAGTGACATTTTGTTACGTTACTATGAGAATTTTCGTCTGAAAATTAAGTTGACTACATTTCTTATAAAATGTATGGATTTTGTATGTACTTGAAATTTAGATCTGATTTTCGTTCAATAATTGACTTTATTTGTGATTAAATGTATCAAATGATTAGCTGAACAATTGCCTTAAGGGTGTAGAAACTTTTATTTATCACATTCCTTAGGAACATTCTCATACTTGATTTGATTGATTTTGATTGATTTAAACATTTTATTTTTTAAAATCAAAATATGTACATAAGTACAATAAGAAAAAAAAAAAATATGTGACAAAAACATTTTTATAAAAAGTAGAGTTATTGCCACTCTAAGAATAATTTACCATTTATTGTTTTAAATGGGTGGGGTGACCCTTAAAATAAAAATAAAAAAAAAAAGTTAAAATATCATTAATGTACATATATATAATGCATACAGAAATTAAATTAAATTGAAGTTAAACATTTCAAGAACACATCAGAAAGAACCATTTACAAAAAACTTCAATACTCTCATTATCAAGACTAAAAAGCCTTATTTAACTTCCTTAAACTTCCATAAAAAACAAATGAGAAGTTTTTAAACTTGGTTTAAAAAATGTCCACGTAAAATATAATTATCAATTAAGTATTCTAAAATTAAGATTATCTGTTCCTTAAAAGAAAATTTTTAGAACTTTTAAATAATACATACATATGTCGCACTGAAAGAATTTTCAAATCCCTAAATAGTGAAGAACTAGCATACAGGCGAGACTTGTCACATATATATAGAAGTTGTATTTTGTTATATATATAATGAACCTCCCCAACAAGAAATTCCATATCTATGTAAATAGTTTCAAATGAAAAATGCCACAATAAATTTTAAGTAGCATTTTGAAAGAGCAAACTTTACTCAAAGAGAAGATGTTTCTAAAAGTGCACCGAAAATACTGTCTTAGATTTTCTGTGTGGTTATAAGAACTCATTCTAGAATTAATTATTAATCCCAAATACTTGAATTCATTAACTATTTCCAATTTAAAACAATACCTTTGTTAAGGATATGTGCCAAAGCATCAATTAAAAAACATGCCTTATTTTTCAAACAAACATTTGAAATACCATCATAACTAGGAGAGTATGAATTTTTTAAAGAGCCAATTAACTTTAGAATCTCTGAAACTAATTATTGGCTTTGAGAAGTTTCATTACTGAATGAATGGATTACAAAGTGCACAAGATGGGTGATTAGAACTTGCTTGTAGATTAAGTGAAATTGTTGAAAAATATAAATTGAATGCTATTTGACAAATAGGAATTTCCTTCTTTAATTCAACACAAGTTTTTTATATTTAGTTTTTAAATTTTGACTGCTGTTGCGTTTTAAACACTTTTTTCTTTATTTGCTTTTATACTTCACTTCTTTAAGGAAACGTAACGTAATCCACGGCCCTAAACGCTTACTAGACTTTTTCGGAACGATATCAAAATAATCATCAGAAATGTATCCACAAAGGATATCAATAAAAATGTCATATGATTTGGAAGGATCACTTTCGACAAAAACTTCTTCCCAAAACTCAAAAGACAAATAAGTTTTAAGCCTACTAAAGTCAACTTTCGGGGACTAGAATCTGAGCACATACTTTCTTGTCCTATATCAATAAGAATTCCAGTCATGGAATGATCATTTATTCTGAGGTCAAAAATACACTTTCCACAGGAACTGATTGAAGGAACGCATCGGCCATAAATATGATCAAGAAATAAACGAAACAAGTCCATGAGAAGCTAATAAATTAAGATAAGTTGCAACGAATTCACTACTTTCTAACTTTCTAAATTCAAATCACCTACAATGAAAAAATTATTTGATTTCTCACTATCCAAGAAAGTTGAACATTTTTCCATAAAAACTGCACTGTTAAATATTTTATATGAAATCCATAAATACATAATGTATTAAAGATTTGTTTATTAATTTTGACGGTAGGTAATTTTAAAAACATCAGCACTTTGAAAACCTAATTTCAACAGCATCAAAAACTTGATTTACAAAACATCCAACACCTTCGGCTGCAAAATTCGCATTTGCCTTCAGATAGAAATCACAACCTGGCAACCCATAATCATTTTTCTCACAATCATAAATCCAAATTTCTGAGACAACAACAATGTCTGGAAAACACATAAAAGAATCTATATGGGAAACTCGCAAAATTCTCTCTTCAACTTCTGATGTTTTGATGAAAAACATATCATTTTTTGAAAGAGTAAATTTCTTCGCAATTTGTATCAAAAAGATCGAAGGCAGAAAAATTAAAATCATTTAGGAAACTCATACTGAAAAATTAAATAAAAGATAAATAATAAAAACAACAAATCATTGTCTAAATGTTATGACACCTTTTTCTTCTTCTGCATTTTGGCAGTTGTGTCACTACGTTTGAAATGTTGGGTGCGTTCAATGAATATATTATAAATGTCAAAAATCTCTTAAATTCAAAACGAAATCTTAATGTTCAAAACTATCTTGCAGTCAATTTCAGTGAGTTTGAAGACAATTTAGCATTTTGTGAAAAACACAAAATAAGGTTTCTTTTTTTATGGAATTAGAACTTCGCAAACTTAAACCGGATTCCTTAAGATATTTTGTTGAACGCTCCCAATAAATCTAGTATATATTATTCAAGCTCTGTTTGATTTTGAATGTTGACAATATTTTATTTCAGAATCAAGTTCCCTATGAAGTTGGATATATTTTTAAATGGGTTGTGGTTTGTCAAAAATCATGTCTTTTTTTGTTAAATTCTAAATTTAATCAATTTATGCTTCAATCAATTCTATGACAGTTCAAAAAACAAATCTTTTACTTTTAACTATATTTCAATTCCATCCGTCCGAAAAAAAAACAAAACCTCGATCTGATGTCCACTTTATGTCGAAAAAATAAAAATTGATTTAGCCTCTCTGCATCGCTCCTTCCATGTAAATTATGTGTCCAAACACTCTGTCAATCTATCTATTGATTTGTCCATCCACATCCAGCTCAGCTTCAGCCATGGCCGAGAGTGCATTGAGTTTCAGTGAACGTCATGTATCCCACTAGCGATATCCTATCCTAGATCCTCGTATATAGAAATGCAACAGCTCAATTCATCAAACTGCATTATGTACTCTCCTGCCAAAGTGCAATGATGAATTCGAAACTCCTCGATTCTCGAATTAAATTCAAAAATAAAGAACAAAAAAATATCAACAAACATTCGAGTAGCTGGACAAAAAAAAAGAAATTCCGAAAGAAAATAAACTCGTGATATCGAAATCGAAACAGGATGAGCTAAAACAGTAGTGCCCGCAGCTCACAAATCTCCGAGCTCCGTTCCGAATGGACTACGATTGTGTAGGTTTGTTTGAAGGAGGACGACTAGAAATAGTGATTTATTATTCCAATTTCCCTCAAGCTTCGTCCAGCTATATGTTGTGTATCTTCGCTTCGCTCCCTTTCCATTTATACGATGATGATATTTGAATGCCGATGGCGACGCGCGAGGTGGACTCACTCAAACTCGTAATCAACTCAGTCATTCATATTCAACAGATGTCCAAAGTTTCAAACGAAGGACAAACTATCATTTGCTTTAGGATTGTAGGAATAAAGTAAACAACTGGGTTGCATGAACTTGATCTTAAAATTTAAATTCATGGAAATCTATTTAAAAAAAAAAAAACAATTTAGCTTCTTTTGCCGATTAATCCACCAATCGAACTGACAGGTTACAAACGGCAAAGTGAGTTTTGTTCGTCAGCCATTTTGATTCAGTTATGTCAATTTTACAACAAAAATGAAAGTGGCTTTTGTAACTGATAATCAGGTGCAATCCAGAAATCCGGAAAACAATTACTAAAAGGTCTTTTTGTAAAGGCATAGGAAAACAAAAGATGATTATTTTAAATTGACTTAAAAATGTACTTTATTTGAAAGATAATGTTGTGGCATTATAGTTGTAATAGGTATGATTTCTGGAATAGGGCCGCCAGCCGTGGCTCGAACTTATTATAATCTGAAGGTCCAATTTTTTCAATATTTCTGGCTGTATATCGGTAATAGTAATAACGTCGAGTGTTGTACTCCAAGTGTTTAATCCTTTCGGGCTTGTCGGCATAGACTTCACATATCCCCACAGTAAATAGTCAAACGGATTTAAATCTCACGATTTTGGAGGCCAATCCACGGATCCATCTTCGTAACGTATAACTATTAGATTTCCAAACTTTTCGTTAAATAAATCGCGCCGTCTTTTTGAAACCACAGTTCCTGCACAGCACATTATGGTATAGTTCAATTGATGAACGAAGAAGTCAGTAATAGGCTTTTCACACCAAACCCAAAACCGGGTTTTCGACAAAAAGTTTTCGAAAACACGAAAATCGTTCACACCGAACATTTACACTTACACGTTTTCATTTGACATTTAAATTTGTTTAACACCGGCTGTCAAATTTTGTATTGATGAACAAATTTGTGAATAAAAAGTTTTGTTTTTCTCAAATTATTTGTGAAAATAAAATGAATTCTAACCAATTGAAATTGATTTTAATACATAAAAAGAAAGTTGAACAAAATATGAAGATTTTGTTAAACTTTTTTTCATTACCTAAAGCCTCTATCATAAAAAAAACGTCGTTTTCTTTTGCAAATCCTGGAACTTCGAAAGAAAAGAAAAGCTTTAAATGATACAATTGAAAATCGTAATCGACAAAGAAATATGGGGACAAAGGTTAGCTATAACAATTCAATTAGTAGGAAGCTATGTATATATCTAAACATTTTATGCAGGTACGTACCATCACTTTTTGGGAACGTGAAATGTTAGTAAACGATGGTGAGTATTTCAAACAACATTTCAGAACGAGCCGCAGAACTTTCGATATACTCTGCAATGAACTAAAGCATCTAGAAATGCAAGATACAAACTTTAGCCTTATGTACATAGGTACTTATCAAGATGATTTTCAGGAAGACAAAGATCTATACGAGCTTCAAAAGAACAAATGGGATCCCGTCATTGAGTGGTTTAACAAACTTTTCGATATATCACCACCCACCGTCTCGGATGCGGATAAAATGAAAATATACAATTACTTCCTTTCACACAGTGAAGATGTTCTATATGATATGTATTCTTTTAAGATTCAATTTTTTGAAAATTCTTGAAGTGCAAACATTCTCCTAAGGATTTTTCTTTGCCGTCGACACCCTTGAGTCGATAATCCTTTTCTGTGCTGTGATAGACAGAGAGAAAAAACTAATCGAGAGAGCCAAACTTCCTCGTCTCCGTCCCTTCGAAACCTCTTACTCTCATTTTTTATAGGGTGTTGAATTCGTATCGGTGTATACATGTTTTCACCTCGGAGAAGAGTACGGGTTGGGTTCGAAATCCTGTATGGATCATAATACTGTATCTCAAAATACTGTATTTCAAAATACTGTATGTACAAAATACTGTATGATCAAAACACTGTAGCTCAAAATTCTGTGTACCAAAATTCTTTATTTCAAAATGCTGTAAATAGGCTGACAAATAAAAATCGTTTTGATAATGTAAAAAAGTGCGCACTTTTTACACTATCAAAACGATTTGTATTTGTCAGCCTATTTACAGCATGTTGAAATACAGAATTTTAAAAAACAGATTACTTTTATAAAGAATACATCATAATATTTTTTCATTGGCATAATGTTCTAATATACATACTTCCCTTGAACAATAACATATGATAATTCATGTCTTTGAATTAATTAAAAAAAAAAAACAAATAAATGGTATTTTCGTCTTATTTTCTCTTCCCATTTTCTTCTCATTAATTGTTATTTCTCTCACAGTTGTATATGAATTGTTGTTGCCACAATCAACAATTCCATAAACAATTACACCGAACTTATTGATCTTTCAAAACTTCCACGTGTTCGTTCATTTCGTTGATATAAAAGCTAATGCAAATTTAAGAATTAAGTGAAATTTGGAGTTGCAATAAATGATATAATGTACGTACATACATAAATCGAGTTCTGCTTTTGTTGTTCTCTATAATGGAAGCTTAAGAGCGGAATTTTGCAAAAATACAGTATTTTTAGATAATGTTTTGCTCATACAGCATTTTGAGAAGAAGAATTTTGAGATACAGTATTAGAAGATACAATATTTTGACAACACAGCATTTTGAGATACAGTATATTAACCATACAGTATTATGAATATACAGTATCATACAGTATGATACAGAATTTTAACCATACAGTATTTTAAAATACAGCATTTTGAGCCGCTCCCGAAGAGTACACAAAAAAACATAATTTCCGGGAAATGCGACATTTCTCATTTTTGTTTATTTATAGCCAAGAAGGCTATGTTTTTTAAAGTCTCATTATAATATTTGTAATTCTCATGATTTTTTTTTTAACTTTGCTAACATCTTGTCGTTTTTATATCTACAAAAATACTCCTATAATTCAAATTAATTCTAGCAAAACATTTTTGTTTGTCAATAAATAACGGAAGAAGTTATACCGGTAGTTCGTGGTGAATTTGTTTTTTTTTCTTCTTTTTCTCTAAGTTACAGATAGATGGCAGGAACAACCAAAACAAGAAAGGATGTGTGCAGAAAGTGTTTAACAAGGTTAAGGCTTTTTAGATTAGACTTTATTTGTATATACATATGAACGAGTACATGTTTTTAATAAATGTATGTTATGTTTATTTCAATAGTAATACCTTAACTAATAACTTAACTACTGTATTATGTAACATATACTGCATTGAATTATCTTACATTGAATTATAAAAGGCGGAATTAATAAAGTTTTACAGTTTACCGGGAATATTTTTAAAAAAATATCCATATCTTCTGCAATTGCGGTATCAATTGATATTTTCTGGAACTTAGTGTTAACGTAATATTTATCTGTCATGAATTATTTTTTCAGCTTTTTTACACACTAAAAAAATCAAATATGAAATTTGGCTGCGATAATAATTACTTGAACACAGCATTTTCTATGTTTATAGTCATTCAGGTTTAGCCCTTAACTTTGATTTGCATTTATTTATGAATAGCCTAAAAAGTTTAGCAAACATCTATGAATAAGCCACAATGCACTTTCAGAAAAACTGTAGTTAGAACTTTCCTTGACAGATTTTTCCTTGTCGCTATATAACTGAAAGATAAGATATAAATAGTTAGAACTGGAAAACTTATAAAAATGATGCATAAGACTTAAACTTTGGTTGTATATTCTTTTCACAAAACCACTGAACTAGCGAGAATACAAATATTTTTACTTTTGTACAAAAGTACTTTTGGGCTTATGTAGTTAAGCCTTTAAAAGCAACACACTACCTTAGGGGAAAGCAGTAAGAATAGCTTATCAACTTTTCACAAATCTTATGCAATGAAAATTGGTAACAGAAGTAACAAGTTGACGGTCTTTTTATTTAGTGTCTACTTAAATCACTTATTTTCAGCATTTTGGAAATGTCGTGAGTAATGTAAAGAAAATAAACAACGAGTACACACAAATAAAATAGGAATGGAAAAAAGAGATGAGTATATAAAAATGTTTTCAATGTTCCATGTTTACATTCTGTAACTCTCGTTTTCAATGTTCCTGCAACTCTCGCATCGACAAAATTAAGTCGATAAACTCTGAAAATTGAAACAAATCTGAGTTTTTTTTTTGCATCTTTTAACGGTCTGAGCGAAAATTAAACGCATAAACGCAGCTAATAATACAAATAATAGTTGTAGTGCTTTCAGAGTTTTATGTTTCTAGGTCCTAATTCTCATTGGACTGTTGCACCACCTAATTTATTTTACTTACTTAATGATTAAAACTGGCTTCAAATAACTGCGTAATTGAGAATTGTTTCTAAATCTTCATTGTTCTGGCACCTAACAAGAGTAATTAATTTCACTTCATATTCGAATGATATTACTCTCAAACGAACACAATGAGAGTACCAAAAAGTTGTTCATCCACAATTTTTAATTTTCTTTGAACACCTCTGAACAGCTGACTACATCCGCCATTTTTTAAAGGTGGTCGCCATTTTTTAAAGGTGGTGAGCAGAGAGAAAAGTTGTTTCTCTCTCGTGGTGAGTATGTACACAAACCTGCATAAGTATTTGTTCCCCACATTTTTTTTTATATGGAGTTAATGCATATGCAAGTTGGTGCCTGGTGGCCAAATCACAGCTTGTAGGCAAAAAGAGAGCAACCGTCAAAGTTGGTTCTCTCTATTAGTTCTTTTCCCTCTGGTGATAGAGCAGCATATCAGCGCAGACAAGGCCGTAACACTAGCTCGTCTCGAAGAAGAGTTTCAGCTGAAGCTCTGGGGACGGGTGGAATGGGCTCACGACATGAACCAACAAGAACTACAAGCTCGCTTGGCTGCAGCTATCCTCTTTGTTCACTTCAACCGATCAGAACAATTCACCAAAGAGAAGCTAATTGTGTAGAAAATATACGATCAAATCAATAAAAAACAAAACTGTTACAACAAAAAATTAATTTTATTTAAAACATTTTCTTTTTTCTTTCACAACAAACTTCAGAATCGCCATGTATTGTGGCCGTCCAAACAGCTTATAGGCGGGGTTGAGAAGATTCTGAACGATTTCGTGTAGGTCCTTATGGCCGGAGCAGAAAAGGTCAATTCCTAGTTCCAGATTCGTACCAAAATCACACTCGCCCGGCTTGTTCAAAGCACTGAGGATCTTCTTGATGTTGGCATCGCTGTCCATCAAGGGGCTATAGCCCACTGTTGTGGTTTTATTCACTGGAACAACGATTCCCACATTGTGGAATGTTTTGGCGCAAATTTTCCTAGCTCACTGCGACTTAGCCTCCACCAGAGATTTTCTTTCATACTTATTCTCCTCCACAAATGAAATGATCGCCTTTCTCATATCTCCCTAAGCCTTGTGATTGAACGGAGTTACCGGAAAGAAGAAAGTAAGCAAAAGCGTCGAACATATTTGTGGCGACGAGTTTGAAGACGCATCCCTTGGAAACGTAATTACGAATAATGAACAAGTCTTCTTCGTCCTTGGGGTCGTCACGCCAGTAGCCATAGTGAATTCCGGTTCCTCGCTTAACAAAGAGCGTTTGAAACTCTGGAAGATCATAAAAGAACCGCCAGTGCCGCAAATAGTCACCGGGGCTCTTATTCTCGACGTTGCCAAATTTTCCATAATCTGTAAATAAAAAACAAAAAGCAATAATTCTTATTTTGTAAAAAAAATTGTATAAATAATATTACTTAACACTGCCAAATTTATTTCAAAATGAAATAATATTTGTTTTGAAAGCAGCCATCAGCTGTTTTGTTTACATTAATTTGAGCGCTGAATGTTTCGAAAGGTTTGTTTGTTTAGTTCAACTTTGAATTGCAACTAGTTTTCGAGAGGTTTTATATAAAACTTGTGGTTTACGAAAACTTGTGGTTTACGAAAACTTGTGGTTTACCAAAAATGTATGGGAAAACTTGAGTTTTCGATGTAGGTTTTCGGCGAAAACCGATATTTTCGCGAAAACCGGGTTTTGGGTTTGGTGTGAAAAGCCTATAAGCATGGTTCTATAGCAGTTACCATTGACTGTAAAGTTCTGGCCAGCATCGTTTTTAACATAAACTTGAGAAGTATCGTCAATCTAAACATGGCAGTTTTGTTTATGGATTGATTCATTCCGCCAAAAGGAAGCTTCATCATTAAGCAAAATTCGTGCGATATTTCGAAAAGAACCATGGCTTTTAAATTTGTACAATTTGGAAGCGTTGTTCAGGTGTTATTCTCTTCATGTTGAAATGCCAAACCGAACTAGTAATAAATCACTAAACAGCTGATAAAATGCCGTCAGTTAAAAAGGTGTTGCCAACTTAAAGTTTTATATATTCTAAAGCTGTCGGTATAAAGTAATTTAAAAGCAGATTGCAATTTTTTAACCAGTGTAATCTTTCAAAGTACAATATTTGATAAGACTTATAGAAACTTGAAAAATCAGGTAGTTCTTTTTTTAAGTGTTCAGAGCTCTAAAAAATAATACAATGAGAAATAATACAGAAATGTCAACACAGTTTAACATTTTTAGCTGTCAGGATAGATACATGCATCAAAAGAGGTACGCTTAAAGGGGTTCCATTAATGAGCTGCCGAATTGTCATTAGTTGATTTCACACAGTCAACAAGAAGCCTTACGAAGTCAAATTGACTTAAGGTTCATTCATTTGTAGCGCCACCTCTCCGTTACTATTAGATTTGTTTGGCTAAAATTACAATACCTGTCAAATTGCTGAATTGTTTTCATTATCAGTTTTATAATGAACTTTTCATAGTTAATTTAATCAAAGGTCCGAAAAAGTCTGATGTTTTCTATCCATGACTCCCATAGCTTGCCTTTATACCTTTTTAGATGCAAAGGTATCAGTGTAGTGAAAAAAAGGAGCATAGGAACAGAATTTATACCCCGTTTGCAAATATTTACTTAATATATTCACACTCGCTGTGCGTTTATAGGTGACGAGACTGTCTGTCAATATAAAATATAAACTATATAGAGACTGACATATATGTACGACAGTCCACTTTTTTACCTTGACTATGGTATCTAACGTGCAGTCCTTGGAATATTTTTTTTTGAATTAATTTAGAAATTTTCCTAACAAAACAAGCATACCTAAAAATGACGTACGGAACCGTGAGTGAAGAGAGTGACTTGTGTCTCTATATTGACAATGTTTGTTAAAAGGATTTCTAAAGAAATTCACAGAAAAAAATATGTAAAGATGGTTCGTCTACTATACGACGACGAGGTACACCTTTTGACATAAATATTTTACTATCTGCTTCTTTTTTAATTTGTCAAATCCTCATAGAGCTGTGATGTGACGAAGAAGATTCAATGCATAGGGGTTAGGTACGATTTTATATGCTAAGAATGTATGTTTGCTTTTGGGTTTA
Organism: Eupeodes latifasciatus; assembly: GCA_920104205.1. NCBI lineage: Eukaryota > Metazoa > Arthropoda > Insecta > Diptera > Syrphidae > Eupeodes > Eupeodes latifasciatus. The sequence goes on along the minus strand of OV049924.1, from coordinate 13,906,641 downwards.
TATTTTTTATGTTAAATTGTATGTTTTCTTTGAGATTTTAAATGACCAGAAGCAGTTGTTTAGTCGATGATGTTTAAGTGGAAAATTATATTTGCCTTACGGTTTAGCCAAATTTATAGGTGAGAAAAAGGTTATGCAACAGATGGAAGTTTTGTTTGGTTATGCAAAGAAGGGATAGGTATTGGGATGATATAACGAAAAAAGGTACACCATCCCTTTTTGGCTGTACAAGCAAAAACAAATTCTGATATTTAAACTGCTAGCGCCATTTAAAAACGCAAACACACCAAAAAAGGACATTGTTTCATTATCTATAAAGTCCTCTTGAATATATTTTTTTCAAAATCTATTGATTTGGTGAAGAAATAAGATAACATTTGATCAGAATTAAAGAAACTTCAATCTGTACTCTTAACACATTTGTGCAAAAAAATTACATTTTTGGAGAAATTTTAACAAGTAACAGGCTTATTTATAAGTTAAAACACCTCTAAGAGGTTGAATAGTAATGGAAGGTATTTATTTAAAAAGGTAGAATTTATTTAATTCAAAACCTTCTGGGAGAAAACCAAAGAAAGCAACAGCTTCCCAGTAGCGCATTTTGTCATTCAAATTTTGTCTGAACTTTTGATGATTGTTGATGACGGGCTTACCATTGACCCTTCATGGTCCCTCAGAAAAAAGGCCAATCGCAACTCAAATACGGCTATTTGACATCGCCGAGATGGTAAGATGATAACACGATTTAGAAATTTAGTGCGGAAAAGATCAATTGAACCAAAGGTTGTCCAAATTCATATTTTCAATTTTAATTAAAAAAAGAGGCTGGGATGCGACCCACACTGATAACTTCCCATCCCGTCTGTCGATTTGTCTTGCTTAAAATTTTGTAGATTTTCGTGTTGGGTTAAAAAAGTCGTTAGTTGAATTATTCTTAAAAATTTTAAAATTACCAACAATATTTTTCATATAAAGAACTATTTTAGTTTGAAAATCTTGTTTTGTTAAATAGATTTTTAGTCGAAAACAAATTTTTACAAATTTTAGTAGCATTTCTTATATTTTTATAAATTGGATGAATAAAATTAATTTGAGAGATATCAAGAACCGAACATCAATTTTTACCAAATTTGCGTACTATTTCTTGTAGATTTTATTTTTTTATGAAAAAAACGGATTGTTGGATTTTTATAAAAAAACTACTGAATATCGAAAACAATATTTTCTGTGAAATAAAAAAAGTTTGAAGACAATATTTTAAACTTTTAAAAAGCTTTTTGAGTCAAAATAAATTTTTACCAAGTTTTATTAATTTTTTTGTTTAGGTTTTTATTTTTTGTAAGAAACCTGTAAATTCGATTTTTCTCAAAATTTTACTGCCTGTTGACAACAAAAGTTTTTAAAAGATAAAAGTAGTTTAAAATCAATATCTCAAAGTGTTGAAAAGATATTTGAGTCGAAATTCAATTTTTACCAACTTTTAAGGTTTTTATTTTTTATAAAAAAAAAACTATCAATTAGATTTTTCCCAAAATTTTGTCAGATGTCAAAAACATTATTCTTAGTTGTACAAAATTGTTTTGGAGATGAAATCATATTTTAGTCGTCAAATTTTCGAGGTAACAAATTTTTTTTTCAGTTTTTTTGATGTATAAAACAAACCGTTAATTGGATTTTTTTTAAATATATTTGTTTTGTATCACGTTACAATTTATAAAATAAAATTTAATTCAAGTCTCTAGCGTCATTGGTTCATGAGATATTTGGGGTTAGCCAAAATTTTCACCTTTTTTTTAAACTGGTATGGTAAAAAAATTACTCACGCAATTTTCGTGAGAGCCCTTTCTGCATCTTTCTGCCTTATTATCTGTATAACAAAATTTATTTGAAGTCGATATCTCTTCTGGTTCTTGAGATATGGACGTACGAACGTACGTACACACGCACGTACAAACATCTTTCTAAAAATCTTTTATTTTGACTCTAGGGACTTTGAAACGTCGAGAAATGTGAAAATTTTCAATTTGACAAATCGGACCCATTACAATAACTTCCTATGAAAAGTTAAAAAGTCGGTTAAAGTGGCTCTATAACACTCTTTTTTAATCGAAACGTTGTTATAGCCTGATTTTTGAAGACAAAAATATGGTATAACTTTGCTACCGTTCCAAAAAAATGCACCAAACTCGGAAACAATATTTCTAACATTGGTGTTTACCTTTTTTTTTAACATTTTGATCGGAAAACAGAATATAATATAAGAGACGGAATTTAACTAGAATCGCATAAATTTTCCATTTGATATTTTCAGAAATTTTATATCAGGACATTTGCTTTTCTGGATTTTAATTTTTATAACTTAACTATTAGATGTATTTTTTTAGTTTATTTGTTCAGCTTTCTTCGGCAGATTCCAAAAAACCGAAATCAAGAAAACACATATGTATAATCCCAAAATCTTTAATATTCTGAAAGAATAGAATCCCAAAAACAGACGTGTAAAGAACCCAAAGTCTTCAAGGCTTGAAATCCAATAGATTCAAAATACCCAATTTTCAAAGTCCTTAAAATATAAAAAGGAAACCCAAATTCTGAAAACAAAAGATCTCAGAAGCTGAAAATCCTGATAACTCAAATAACAAATTTTGTTTCAAAAATACTTTCTTGCTAAAAAAGTCATTTAGCGAATTTCTATAATTTTTTTCGGTATTATTGGGTTTCCGGATTTTATGTTTTCAGGACGTTGAGCATCTTAAAAATTCTTTTTAAATAATTAATTTTCCCATTTATTATAGGCTTTATTTGTATTTGTTTAAGTTTCTATATACTGGTGTAAAAATATGACATTTATTAACAGAAAACTCTAAAAACTGAGTTTCTGTCAGAATTTCGAGCAAGAAACAACTTAAAGTGTAGAAGACGGGCAGAATATCGACATTCTTAATTTATAATTGCGCAAAATCTCACTTATTTTTTTTTTTTGGAAATGCGATTTTAGGATTTTGAGTTTTCTGTACACGAAGTTCAAAATGTTCGTTCAGCTTAGTTTTTATTCGGAAACAAACGATTCCTTAAACAAAATCGGCGTCAATTGGAGTTACAATGATTTACGAAAACAAACATCTAGAAAACAAATATTCCGAAAAATCAAAATCCTAAAATAATAGTACCGAAATTTCAAAATTGAGAAAACCGTTAAACTTTAACAATTCATGTCTCGCAAAATATCAATGTTATAGCAGTACTTGCGGGCTTTTATTTTAAATTTCCTATAAAATTTGTGTTTCCAGGATTAAATTTTATGAAAAACGGTTTAGTGGCCTTAACTACCTCGTTTGTGAAAGTTATGGACAAACTCTGATGAATACTTTTGTAGAGAGTTCAAATTTCAGAGAAACCTATCACTGGGCGAGATGATATAAAATGCTGCGAAATTACTTATAGAAATTTTCAGGGAATTGCTTTTCTGAGAACAAACTTCCATACAAAAAATCAACCTAGTGTTTATAAAAATATAATGCTTTTTTAACCCTTTTCGAAACTTCTTTCTTATCTAATATTGTAAACTCGAAATCTCGAAAAACTACAATCTTAGGTACACAATCAAAATAATCAAAATTCTCAATATATCACAATGCCTAAAGTTTTGAACGAATACAAAAAAACCTAAATCCAAGTTTAAAACATTTCGGAATCTCAAAATCACCAAATACCAAGATCCTATCGACTACGAGTCAACGCACAGAACCTTTCAAAGCTGGCATAATTTCGAGATTTTTAACTTCCCACAGAAAGTTATTGTAATTGGTCCAATTTGTCAAATTGAAAATTTTGACATTTCTCGACGTTTCAAGGTGCCTAGAGTCGAAATAAAAGATTTTTTAGAAAGATGTCTGTGCGTGCGTGTTTACGTACGTTCGTACGTCCGTACGTTCGCGACGTTTTTTCGTCGTCCATAGCTCAAGAACCAGACAAAATATCGACTTCAAATAAATTTTGTTATACAGATAATAATGCAGACAAATGCAGAAAGGCCTCTTAAGAAAATTGCGTGGGTGATTTTTTTACCATAAAAATAAATAAATTAGGTGGTGCAACAGTCCATGAAGGACCAGGGCCTAGTGACTTACAACTCTCAACCATCACTGTGTGCGAGTAATGTTGTCAGAGATGGAAGGGACCTACAGTTTATATGCCGAATCCGAACGGCTAGTTTGAGAAAGCACTTTTCATGACAAGAATTACTCTTGGAGGATTTGTCAATTCCTCGCAAGAGGCAGTACCCGTGAAAAAAAAAAAAAAAATTTTTACCATATCATGTTTAAAAAAAGGTGAACATTTTGGTTAACCCTTAATATCTCACGAGCTAATAACGCCAGAGACTTGAATTAAATTTTATATTATATATTGTAACGTGATACAAATATATTTTTGGAAACAATTTCAACTAACGGTTTTTTTTATAATTCAAAAAAACTGAAAAAAAAAAATATTTGTCACCTCGAAAATTTTACGAACAAAAAATAATTTTATCTCCAAAATAGTTTTTTGCAACGAAGAATAACGTTTTTAACATCTGGTAAAATTTTGAGAAAAATCGAATTGACAGCTTTTTACAAAAAATAAAAACCAAAACAAAACATTACTAAAAGTTGGTAAAAATTAACTTTCGACTCAAACATCTTTTCAAAAATTA